>CM046425.1:2886682-3510630 GCA_025506505.1 Flaveria sonorensis
CTCATGAAATTAGCTCGAATTCTGACCTGGTTTTCTGTTTATATCGGACAATTTGAAGTTCGATTTGCAGACAGATATAATCATGTAATTTCTCATGAAATTAGTTCGTATTCTGACCTAATTTTCTGTTCCTATCGGACGATTTGAAGTTCGATTTGCAGAGAGATATAATGCCACAGGAAATCAGTTCAAACTCTGTGATACTCAACACACCTAGTAAAAACTCCAGAGGACTTAAGGCTCTGAATTCATTGACAAATGGCGTTGAAGAGTTCATTGATGATCGTGAATTAGCTCAGCGAAAAGCTGAAGCAGCAGGTAAGTTTTATTATTGTTGTTGTTATTATTGTTATTGTTGTTATTATATTTTTTAGTTTTCTTCCTCCATATCTGAATCTCCATGGCTGATGCCTGACGACATCGATTTATTTATTCATTTGGTGATAGTTTAAGTCGATGATAACAGGGAACTTAATTTTGTTTCTATTTTTTAAAGATTGTTTGACGGATGCGTTAAATATTAGCCGTTTGTTGTTTATATAAAAAACAAAAATGTTGTTATGGACACATAAATAAAATATGTAATAAGAAAAAGCATAAATCCAGTTATTTTTAGAATATTTTATACCTAATAGCAATGAAAATAAATACACTAATATTCCCGATGTTTTGATGTGTATTCTAGTTAACGATTGTGTTAGAAATTCTAGTACAATTATCAAGATCATGAAATTGAAAAAGTAGTCAAAGAATTTATATTTTTCAAAGAATTATATATCCGACGAAAAAACCAATTTCAAGTACAAACTGATATGGATTTTGTTGATTCTTATACATATTCTTTTAAATGTGATGCAACATTGTATTTTAACTGTTCTATGTAATGTACGTGTGCTTCTACACCTTTTAAATTTTTTTAAAAATTGGTTTTGTATTAAAAATATATTACTGTTTTTTTTTCTTAAATTATCACGTGAATTACAGAGGTATAAAATGTTCCTCAAAGTTACAATTAAAACTATTCTGCTTATAGTACAAGAATTATGCAATAATTGTTTGTGATTTTTTCAAAAAATAATATAGAACTCATATAGGAATGGTAAAACTTAAAAGACTAAAAGAATGGCTTCTCATTTTGAGTTGAACGGTGATCTGGAGCCCACATTCTTAGTAGTGGGCCCGACCCAGCCCATCACTAAACACGCCTTGTAAAGTAACGGAACACACTTGATTAGTTGATTAGGTGATGCTTAACGGGACCATTTTTCGTAATGATATTTGCTTTAATAAAGCCAAAAATTAACATTTAGAAGAAACACCCGTTAGTCCCGGTCCAGAATAAATCTAAAAGAAAAGGTTTGTGCCTGTTTTAGTGGACAAGCTAATCATTACGTTATTAAATATAATCATCCAACTTAATATTTTAAAATGAAATACCAGCTAATTGTTATCATAGGGCTAGCATACATGATAGAGGCGAAAAGCCTATAGAGGCGAAAAGCCTTTTAGGTGAAGACATCGGGTTCTACCTCGGACAACATGTATTTAGGAGTAATCTAGGAATAGTTAGGGCCATCTAAAGAAACGCCAGCCAAATTTATTCAATTGTTTACATGTTAAAATTATGTTACCAACATAAATATGATATTAACCTTACAAATCGAAAACCTAAATCTTATGTATGATTGTGATTTTGTACTTACAAACAAGACATATCTTGAAGTATTTATGAGTTTACAAGTTACATGTTTGCATGTGTGGAAATAATTTTCAACCAACTTGTCTCTTATATACATATAACAACATATTGTACATGTTCGCGTGTATGTTTTCTATGTATAGTGCATGTGTATTGTTGTGCTCTAATAGTTATATTTCATTTATAGATAACTTTATGTACAAGCAAATGTAATTTTTTAAAGCAAACATAATTTTCAAATAACATTTTAAGGAATAATTGTTAACAGAGGGTCTTTGCAACATATGTATAGTCTGTGACTCTGTGTAGCGAATCTTTTTAACAAAATCTTGATCATGAACCAAATCTAGATCTTTTCCTAATTTGACATTATATTATTTGTTGTTTGCTTTAATTAATAAAGTAACTTAATTAATAATTTAGATTTTACGTACAGTTTAGTTAAATAAATCCCTTTTGTATTGTCAAAATCTACTTGGTATATGTCGTTTATTTTTTTCTCAAAATGTGTCAAATTGTTATTTTACCGCCTCTTTAAAAAGCTCTTGTGGTACCATGACCCACTATAAATAGTAGTAGTATGATTTATCTAGCATCTTTGCTATATCTGTTTTCTAAAAAAATTTACGTTATTAAAAAAAGAGTAAATTACACCCATGCAATTAACAATTTTGTAAACTTATATAAAATTATTTTGATGTATCAACAAATTATTGTGATTAAGTTTATAACTGATTATGATGTACAAGCTTCTTTTTGGGATGTATCAGCTTAGCGCCCCAAGGGTCCGTACTCGAGTATGAAAATGATCGGGTGATCAGTAGCCGTCAATGGTCCAATTAACCGTTTGAAAAATACTAAATTATTTTGATGATAATTCCTTTGGAAATAATAAAAGACTTGATACGACTGTGAGCCAGGCCCATATTGACAATATAGGTTTTTGCTATCAGAAAAGTTTTAAATTATTTGTTCCGCTCCCGACACCCGCGAGGCCTGGCCCGTTTACTATATCTATCGCCAAGAGGCCCAATACTAGTCTTTTCAATTGTTATCAGTTATTCACTCTTAACTCTTATTATAGTTTTTTTAATACTAAATATATATAGCCATGATTTTATTAATAACTTTATTATTTATCTATTATAAATGAATAAATATTTATGCATATGGGAATATATCATATAATGTCCTTGGCCATGGTATTGTAGCCTATTAGCATGTGTAATTACTCTCACAAACATAAATCAGGTTTCAGTATTTGTAAGTGAAAGGTTACATAATATATTTTTAGAGGAAAAATATTGTTTAAAAGAATAAAAATCATCATCTACTAGTAGTAACCAAGTTTATTTATCCTTGCACTAAAGTTGGTTAGTTATTTTTAACCACACAACACTCGAGTTTTAATATTGTTTAATAGTTATATATCTTTATTATTTTTATTAAACTTTGTTACCATTTAAAATCATATGAAAAAATTTTGTAATATAGTAATCAAGATTTATAGTTAATCCATCATTCAAGTCATTTATTTCAACTATTTATAAAAATTTTATCATAATAGAATAACATTAAAGTTAAATAAAAAAGCTAAGTCCATAAATAGGAAGTTTTATTCATAATAGAATAAAACTGAAGATTAAAATGAATCTACGACAAAAAGTTTTAAGAGAGACAAAACCTTTTAATTTGTTAACAGAGGGTCTTTGCAACATATGTATAGTCTGTGACTCTGTGTAGCGAATCTTTTTAACAAAATCTTGATCATGAACCAAATCTAGATCTTTTCCTAATTTGACATTATATTATTTGTTGTTTGCTTTAATTAATAAAGTAACTTAATTAATAATTTAGATTTTACGTACAGTTTAGTTAAATAAATCCCTTTTGTATTGTCAAAATCTACTTGGTATATGTCGTTTATTTTTTTCTCAAAATGTGTCAAATTGTTATTTTACCGCCTCTTTAAAAAGCTCTTGTGGTACCATGACCCACTATAAATAGTAGTAGTATGATTTATCTAGCATCTTTGCTATATCTGTTTTCTAAAAAAATTTACGTTATTAAAAAAAGAGTAAATTACACCCATGCAATTAACAATTTTGTAAACTTATATAAAATTATTTTGATGTATCAACAAATTATTGTGATTAAGTTTATAACTGATTATGATGTACAAGCTTCTTTTTGGGATGTATCAGCTTAGCGCCCCAAGGGTCCGTACTCGAGTATGAAAATGATCGGGTGATCAGTAGCCGTCAATGGTCCAATTAACCGTTTGAAAAATACTAAATTATTTTGATGATAATTCCTTTGGAAATAATAAAAGACTTGATACGACTGTGAGCCAGGCCCATATTGACAATATAGGTTTTTGCTATCAGAAAAGTTTTAAATTATTTGTTCCGCTCCCGACACCCGCGAGGCCTGGCCCGTTTACTATATCTATCGCCAAGAGGCCCAATACTAGTCTTTTCAATTGTTATCAGTTATTCACTCTTAACTCTTATTATAGTTTTTTTAATACTAAATATATATAGCCATGATTTTATTAATAACTTTATTATTTATCTATTATAAATGAATAAATATTTATGCATATGGGAATATATCATATAATGTCCTTGGCCATGGTATTGTAGCCTATTAGCATGTGTAATTACTCTCACAAACATAAATCAGGTTTCAGTATTTGTAAGTGAAAGGTTACATAATATATTTTTAGAGGAAAAATATTGTTTAAAAGAATAAAAATCATCATCTACTAGTAGTAACCAAGTTTATTTATCCTTGCACTAAAGTTGGTTAGTTATTTTTAACCACACAACACTCGAGTTTTAATATTGTTTAATAGTTATATATCTTTATTATTTTTATTAAACTTTGTTACCATTTAAAATCATATGAAAAAATTTTGTAATATAGTAATCAAGATTTATAGTTAATCCATCATTCAAGTCATTTATTTCAACTATTTATAAAAATTTTATCATAATAGAATAACATTAAAGTTAAATAAAAAAGCTAAGTCCATAAATAGGAAGTTTTATTCATAATAGAATAAAACTGAAGATTAAAATGAATCTACGACAAAAAGTTATAATTTCTAACATCACAAAACAAAAACAAAAACCGATTAAAGCCTTGAATAAACCTAATTTTTTTAGCAATTTAGTTGGAAAGATCTCCGTATCTTACATGTAATCAATGATCTGTTGGCCTAATATTTTAAAAAATTAAAAGGTTTTGTCTCTCTTAAAAATTAAGAGTTCACTTGACGTTATCAAATAATCAAAAACAACTACTATGTCTTTCAAAAAAATAATTGATCTTACGTTGAAATCCACTTAAAGCTACTTTAAAAAACTACTACTATATTCCGTTGCCGTTGAGTGTCGACGGCCGATGGAAATCTTTGTTGTATAAATGCCGAAAACAAAGAACTTTGAAATCAAAATCTGCAAATAACTGATTAGCAAATTGTTGCAGCGGCGAGGAGGAACCAGGCGGCGGAATGGCTAAGACAAATGGACCACGGTGCGTCGGAGGTGCTGCCGACCGAACCCTCCGAGGAACATTTCTGTCAATCCCTTCGCAACGGTCTCATCCTCTGCAATGTCCTCAACACAGTCAATCCCGGTGCAATTCCCAAGGTCCGTTCCTCTCATTCTTCATACATTAACAGATAATCAAGATTACTTTAGGATATTTAATTGGAGATGTAAAAGATCTTGCAAACTAAACTGCTGATGATTTGGGGGAATTCTTTAAGGTTGTAGAAATTCCGATAATCGACACAGAGGGGGCGGCGCAAACAGCAATTCAGTATTTTGAAAACATGAGGAATTTTTTAGTTGCGGTTGGTCGAATGAAGCTTCTTACCTTCGAGGTTTCTGATCTTGAAAAGGTGGGTTTTGTCTTTTAATTTCTTATTTCTGTCTTTTAATTTCATATACATTTTTCAGTATGCCTATTGTTTTCTTGCTGCCATACTAATTTCTTGAATTTTTCTGAGTTTTGGAGGGTTGATTACGCCAAAATGTAATTTAATTTCATATTTTTATCCTTGCATTAATACACCCCATTTTGTTACCAAAAGTTTTATGACAGATAAAATGATGACTTGGCACACTTCCACATCACCACAAACAATTGGCGCCAAGTCACCACTTTATCTAACTTTAGAAGTTACTGAATAGAGGTAAAAAATTCAAAGTATGTTACATATGAAGAAGATGGAAGTAGATTACATTTTGGTGTGATTAACTCTTTCCAAGATATCAGTCGCAAAACAATAGGTGGTAGTAGATTACTCCTTGGTTGAGTTATTGCTTCTGTATGCTGATATTAAATATTAATTCACTATTGATTATGGATGCATGAGTAGTCATATTAACCAGTGAGTTGAGGCAGTTTATGTAACTCAATGTATGATGAATATTGTCGAAATACATGCATATATAACAACTAGTGCTATCAAGTAGTCATACACTACAGTCGCATGCTTGCAACTAAAGTTGACAGGATGGACTGGTTATAACGATATGAAAAAGGCCTTTTTAGGGTGGGCCGAACCCCTCCAGATCCTTTTTATCCATTTTCTAATATTCTTTGTAAATAATTAAGGTCAAATGGCATAAATAGGTCGTCAATAAGTTTCTGTTTTAGGTAGCTAACATTTTTCCTTAAAGTCTTAAGGCTAACCCATTTTGAATTGTTGTTTTAATAATGGTAATCAGCTTTTAAAAGTAACCTTTCAACAAATCAACAAACTTTGGTGTTGTTTTCAGGGTGGCTCATCCGGCAAAGTCGTAGACTGCATTTTATGCTTAAAAGGTTATCACGAGTGGCGACAATCAGGTGGGGTTGGTGTATGGAAATACGGTGGGACTGTGAGAATCACATCCTTCCCAAAAGGATCACCTTCTTCTTTACTTGGTAGTGAAAGTGCTGATGAATCTTTAGACGAGTCTGAGTCATCACAATTTGAAGAATTATTTGAGTATTTACATTTATCAAGTGAAGTAGCTCTTGAGGAATCAAAAGTGTTGACAGCACTTACTTTCCTCTTTGACCGTTTTGGTATAGGGCTTTTACAAGCTTATCTCACTGAGACTAATGAACTTGATGATTTCCCTTTGAATACAATGGTAGGTAAGCTTCTTTATGTATTTATTTGTTCCATTATGCTATTTATGTTTCCTTTTTGTAGTGGTAGCAAATGGGTTGGTCAGGCTTGGTAGGAAACTTGTCAAAACATGCATTTTGTTCTATGTGTCAGTTCCGGTTGACCTAAGATACTTTTTGTACAAAAAAGTTAACCTTAATAAATTATACGACACGACGCTAATTATTTATAAAACTTCAAAGCAGAGAATTTTTTAGTTTTGGGTTTGATTTTGATTTGCATTAAACATTATAGTTTTGATTTTTTAAATGTATGTATGTGTTTTTGTGTTATGAAATTAGTTTTAAGAAAATGAAAGTTCAAATAGAAAATAGGGCTTGAAGATGCGATATTTTGATCATTTGGACCCATTGGATGCAATTAGAAGTGGCAAGATTAAATGACAAGGGATCATTTTCAGGAAAAAAGCTTATGCACAAGGACAATTTAAAGTGTACCCAAATTATATATTATGCTAGTAATAATCTATATTTAAATGGTTTTATGGATTAACACACTTTGGGCAATTTTCGACATGTTCCCTTTTTAGCTAATATGCATACATACATACATACATACATACATAAAAATAACCAGGATTAACCACTTTATAACCAAATAGGCTGAAATTGCCACCTCTATTGTTATGAGATGATTTTCTTGGATCTCTAGGATAATGTTTGGTGATATATTTTAGGTTATTGATATGATACTTAGGAAGGCTGCTAAAGATCTTTCAGGACTGCTTGTTTCTCAAGGAAATCAGGTAATATCTAAAGCAGTTGATTTGCAGTGAATCCAAAATCTTGATTATCAAATATTAACGAGTCACTAAATGCACCATTTTCTATCTTTTTTCTAGCTTGGTATCTTTTTGAAGAATATGTTAAAGGAAAATTGCAAACCATTACTGAAGCAAGAATTCCTGCAAGCCATTTCAAAATATATAGAACAAAGATCTGGTTTTGTATCAAATGATTTCTCCAAGTTTTGTATATGTGGTGGCAAGGGTAAAGACATGTGGAATAATATTAATTTCTCATGCGAGGAAACCAATGTATTGGATTTTCCACGAAAAGAACTTGAGGTAAACACCACTCTTTTGAGACATTTAAAAAACGAGTTTGTTGGCATTTAATGTGCCCTATTTTTTTATTTTTTTATATTTTATAAAAATTTCTTCAAGAATATGAAAACGATGATGAAGAAATTGAGTGTTGAAAGGGTAAAGACGAAAATCCTCTTCATTCTAAAACAAACTCAATTCGTTTAGTTTAACAAAAAATTAATAGGGTCGTCAATACTCAATATTAACAAAGGAGGGACTTTTATGGTGCAATTGAAACAATTCTTGACTGAGAGTGTGCAATTGAAACTAGTTTGTACGAAATGTGTAATTTTTATGTAAAATCAGAGGCTAACGTCGTTTTTTTCTATCTTATTCTGTGTCATGAAGTTCATGTCTTGAGTGTTTCACAGGAGCTAAAAGCTAGCTTTCATCTGACAAAACTGGAAGTTCAACAAGCTCATTTAGCCTGGGAACAAGAACTTAAGAAAATTGGTGCGCTCTTTGACTAGTTTCTCCACTATTTTATTATTGTTGTTCTTATTTCCAAATTCCTACGTCTTTTATTTTTTCAAAACCTTGAAAAACTAGCATTTTACCTTTCTTAGCACATCACACTAAGGAACTTGAAGCAGCATCTTCTTCATACCATAAGGTTTTGGAAGAAAACCGACAACTTTACAATCAAGTTCAAGATCTAAAAGGTTGGTATATTGTTCTTCTCCAACATCAGAGATTGCAATGTCAATATATGGACAGGCCAATTTGGCTTTTGTATCTCAAACTGGTTAAATAAAAAAATAGCTATTTGGGAGACGGGTCAAACGGGTTTGAAGGTCGCCGTTTTTTTTAATGTGTACATCTATTAAAATTTTTTTATCAAATACTTAGATTGTTATATTGCTAATATTGCTTTCGTTGTATGAATTGAATAATTAATTATTGATAAACTGTTGCGGTTCAACCTAACCCGGATTGCACTAAAAAAGAAACCTTCCTGTTACCAATCACCCAAGCCGCACATGTTGCCACCTCTAACCATATGAACGAAAGCGTGTATCATTGATGGCTTTCTCTTGCAGGAGCAATAAGAGTATACTGTAGAGTGAAACCCTTTTCGCAGGAGCAATCTGATGAACAATCGACGGTTGATTATATAGGAGAAAATGGAAGTATTATGATTGTTAATCGTCAAAAACATGGCAAAGATGCGAGGAAAATGTTCACCTTTAATAAGGTTTTTGGAGGGAACACAACTCAAGGTAATTTTATCTTCATATTCTAGGTCTCCCTTCAATCATAGTTAACTTTCATTTTTAACCCATTTACTTATGAATGAGCTGGTTCAGGTAGTATTTTATTTCTAGGAGGTTTATTGGGTAACATTAGCATTAGATTAAGGAAAACATTTCAAACGGTGGGAAGTTGCCCAAAGTTTGAACATACTGATTCAGGTTAGGTTTTATTTCTAACGAGTCAAATTGGTAACAATAAACAGTTAGATTAAAGGTAATCGTTCAAACGGATTGAAAGTTTCCCAAAACATCTTTTTAAGAGAAAATCAAAAGAATAACCATTGTATAGCCATATCAAAACAAATTCGAGATTTGTAGACATAACATAGGCGACTTTGTAGTCATGTATCTACTATTACTCACATATCTACCTTTAGTCACGTTTCGTTTTTTTTGGTCTGATCATAGTACAAAAGACATACAAGAAATAAATTATACGCTAATCAAATTTGCGCATTAATATTTTTAGACTTGCGTAGGTTTTAAAAATCTATTTTCGTCTGCCAATATTTTTAGTATGCATATAAGTACCTATTCCACCCAATGAAAACCCATAAAAAATAGTAAGTTAGTATGCATATTAGTATGCAATCACTAAACAAGGATGAGATACAACAATCAAGTAAGAACAAGAAGAACGATATGATTTTATCTAGAGAAATCTTATAGTACCAAAGTATATTGACAGATCTACGCTAATTAGCTGTATTCGTTAGACATCCTCTATTCATTGTTAGTGGATAAAACTAAGTATCAACCATCTCAGGAAGCAAATAAACACTTGGAGAAGTGATAGTTAATGAACAATAATGATAGAGAGTTGTGAAGATTTGAGAGCAATGATTTTAGAAAACCAATTGGTTTTTGTTGTGCTTTAAGGTAACTTTTTCGTAATTACTCTTCAAAGCCATAGTAAATGATACTCTGCTATGCAAGAAAACTAGTTGGCTTATGTTTCTTTTCTGGGATAAATCAATGAGAGTAGATACACAACTATATAGTTGCGTATCTTAAGGCTATAGTTGTGAATTTGTTCTAACATGACTACAAAGGTAATACCACATTGGAAATTTTTTGTTATTATCTCTATATTGAATGTATAAAACCTTTTAACTCTTTTATTAAAAAATTAGATTGTTAATATGAAAATGACTTTTTGTAAACATATTTGGCGCACTAGTTTCTAATAATAGTTATTAGTTTTGGATAAAAAGTTTCAAGACAACCTGCCTTCATTTGATCTATTCAGGTTCAAGATGATGCTAGTAGTTCTAGCATGGAAAGTAATTATAGACTCAAAACAACAATTTAAATCATAACAAGAGTGTTACAATGTGCTGGGAAGATTATTCACAAACAGAAAGATATACATAACAGACCTCTATATAAAAATGTCAAAACATAACTTCTAATATATTTCTGACTTATTTGCAGAGCAAATATATGTAGATACCCAACCATTGATAAGATCTGTGCTTGATGGTTATAATGTTTGTATCTTTGCATATGGCCAGACTGGCTCAGGGAAGACGTATACAATGGTAAGATAATATTTGGTGAAAATTGTTAACCTTTTCATGTCTTTAACTAGAATATTCAGTCATCTTGTTTTCAGATTCTAACATTTCTACGAATTATATCTTAAACTTGACATTATGTGTGACTTAATTAGATTTGACAATTTCTATGTGTTTACTTATCAATATGTTCATTTAGATTATGTTTTAGCTCTAGTGGGTCCAGTGCATAAAATTAGAAGTTAAAAAGGGAAAGATTCTATATGATATGTCCAATAGGTAGGGATGACTGGATTTGAACCTGTGACATTTTGTACCCAAGACAAACGCACTACCAAAGTTATTTTATTCAAAAAATTAGATTATAGTTGAATTTTTTTTTTCAAATTCAAACCTCCTAATTTACAAATTAATCTAATTTTCAAATTAAAACCTGCGATTAATATTTTGACCTGTTTGGCCTGTTACTGAACTTGGCCATTTTGCCACCTCAACTTGTTTATTATCTTTCACATGAGAGTGACTACGCATGTGTATTTTTGTTGCAAAAAAAAACCTTTAAGTAGTTTTATTCAAAAGAACAGATTATTATTGAAAGAACTTGATTTTTCTTATCATATTTAAACACTAATTGTTAACAAAAAAAGATCAAAGTTTTTGAATAAAACCTGTTTTGGGTCAACCCAAACCGACCTGTAAAAACGACTAGAGATCTTCTTTTACGTATTGGCACTAATATATTATCTTTTTTTAAGTGTAGAGTGGCCCTGACATAACATCAAAGGAAACATGGGGTGTGAACTACCGGGCCCTACGAGATCTATTTCAATTAACAGAAACAAGGAAGGATTTAATAAAATATGAAGTTGGAGTTCAAATGATTGAAATATATAATGAACAAGTGAGAGATCTCTTGGTAATTGATGGCTCCCATAGAAGATATCCTTATAATTCTTTTTATTTTCTCACCACAGGTGGAATACTCAATTTATTTACTTATAATGAGTGGAATCGGGTTATGCTTTACCTCCTAATTTAATTTATTCAAACCGTTAGTTTATCACTCAAATGAAATCTCTTGTGACCGTATTCGGCACACTAATTATTTATGAAGTTTTAAATATTTAGGACAAAAAAGGTTCACACCAATTTTATCATATTTACACCTCATAATCAGTTAAAAGCCTTTTTAGTCCAAGAGAAATGCATCTCCCTATGAATTTACTAATTTTTCCCTTGTTATGCCTTGACAACCAACACGTTGGATATACGAAATAACTCCCAACTAAACGGTCTCAATATCCCTGATGCATCTTTAGTTTCTGTTAATTGCACTCAAGATGTTCTTGATTTAATGAAAATTGGCCAAAGAAATCGTGCGGTTGGTGCTACCGCTTTAAATGAACGAAGTAGCCGTTCTCACAGGTAGAGTGTCTTTTTTCTTCTATTGTACAGAATCATAAGTAATTGACTTTTTTAATTTTCTCCTAGTGTTTTAACTGTTCATATCCGAGGAAAAGAACTAGTATCTGGGTCTACTTTAAAGGGTTGCCTCCATTTAGTAGATCTAGCTGGAAGTGAACGTGTGGACAAATCAGAGGCCACTGGGGACCGCCTAAGAGAAGCTCAACATATTAATAAATCTCTCTCTGCACTTGGAGATGTCATTTCTGCTCTTGCACAAAAGAGCACACACATTCCTTATAGAAATAGCAAACTTACTCAAGTATTGCAAGATTCTTTGGGTGAGGATTTACTTTTAGTCTAATTCTTCAGATAGTAAGAAAGTAGAGGTTGCAATATTAATTTGTCTGTGAATTGGTGTATTCGGGTTGTGTTTTATCTCAAACAGGTCAATGGGTTCAAAGATATCCAAAGTCCAATTTAAATGCATACGACCTCCTAAATCATTTTTCTACAGAAAAAGCTAAATATTAGTGTTGGGATTTTTGACCTATTCACTTTTAAACAGTAATTTGGGTAAGAGTTTTATCTCATACAATTCAAATAAAAGCTTATCTAAAAGGGTAACAAGTGTTGACATGCCAAATAGGTTGAAAGTCATCTCTGGTCTATCCTTAATGCATGCAACCTTCAAAACGGGTAATTTGGGTTAGAACATGTCAAATGGGTTGAAAGCTGCCTACAATATATATTTTTAAGGCATGCGACCTTCTAACTTGTTTTTATACAAAGTTTTATGCTAAAATCTGGAGTTGGAATATTTACTTGTTTATTTATGAAATTGGTCATTTTGGGTTGTGTTTTCTATCATATTCACCTGGGCCATAATTTAGCTAAAGGGTAACATGTCAAATGGGGTCAGATGGGTTAAAAGTTGCTCAAAGTTTAATTTTAATGCATAGGTCCTAAATCATTTTTATACACAGATTCATGCTATAATCTAAAGTCGTTAGTTCTAAATGGGTTGATTTTGGTTGTGTTTTATCAAAGGGGGAAAATAAAAAATTTAGCCAAAAGAGGAAGTAGTTGAACCATTTGAAATACCCAGAGTCTATTTTTTATGCATACAGTGCAATTATATTGTTTACTAATCATATTTAACGCAATAATTCTTCATAAAATTTGACAATAATAGACAAAATACAACCTATTTTGATTTGTGCTAAAAGAGTAGTTTTAACCCAAACCCATGTTGACCCATTTCTCGATCTCCCCAAACTGCTACTAGAGTCTCTTCTCATCTCACCATTTGTCACAGATTTTCGTCCTCTTTGCAGGTGGGCATGCTAAAACACTTATGTTTGTGCATATAAATCCTGAGACTACTGCAATTGGAGAGACAATTAGCACCCTAAAATTTGCTGAAAGGGTTGCCTCAATTGAATTAGGCACTGCTAAATCCAATAAAGAAACTGGTGAAATCAGAGAGATGAAAGAAGAGGTTTAACATTCACTTTTACCTGTCTTTAAGGGTTATTGCCATTGAATATCACCATACTTAAGTTGGTGGTTTGTTTTCTCAATCATAAAATTTTTAAATGGGCTTATTTGGTCACCCTTTCTTGCTTATATGGCACCTTTTGAAGAAGATGGCTGATTATCCTTTTCAAAAAAGTATAATCACCAATCTAGCCCATTTCTAATGGGATGACTTGTGGTGTAATATTTTTTACCTGGCAATTATACTTTTTGAAATGGGTTAATTTGGTAAACTGAGGTTTCTCGCTTAGGTGATACTTTTATGTTTAGATGGCTTTTTACTATATACCAAACTAGTCCATTTCAAAAAAGTATAACTACCACATTAGCCCATTTTTAAATGAGTATACTTTTTGAAATGGGTTAATTTGGTCATTTGATCACATAGTTTATTGCTTATAGGGTACTTTTCTAATGAGATGGCTTATAAATAAATAACCAAACTAGTTCATTCGTTTATAATTTATTAATTATTTAATTATTTTATTTATATACATATAATAATGATATATATATGTGTGTGTGTGTGTGTGTGTATATATATATATATATATATTTATTTATAATTGTATTTTGTTATATTAGTGTAATATCATATAAAGTAACATATATTATTTAGTTAATTTTATCATAATTACATGTTTATTATAATATTTATAATGTTAAGCAAAGTTGTTATATCTACATAAATAATAGGCTCATTTATGCTCGCGACCCTAGCCAAGCTAGGGCTCGTTCGAGCTTTAATCTAGACTCAAGTTTGGGCTTGTGCTCATTTACGCTTGGCTCAGTTTGAGCTTTAGCGAGCCCATCTTGAGTACCTCACGAACGGCTTGGATAATTTACACCCCCATATATACAATTGTGTTTCTGCTAAAATAAGTATAATTATCAAGTCAGGACATTGTGTATATTTATCGTGCTTTGACATGCAAAAGGATGTTTTACGACCCGTTCCGTTTGTTTACCCAGATATGCAATATGAAGCTATTGTTGGAGAAAAAAGAGGCTGAATTAGAGCAATTAAGAAGCGAGAATGCAAGAGTTGCATTTTCACCTGTTCACATGCCAAGATATAATCATACGAACAGTTTGAGGGCCGATAATAATCAGACCCATGTTGATGATAATAAGCTTCCTGAGGTTAGTCCTATAGATGACAATGTGGGCGGCTGAACTGAGTCATTTTTACATTAAGGGCCAAAACAAGCAGGGTTGGGTTGCAACACAAATATTTTTCTTTTTTTTTAAATGTTTATAAATAGTTAATGTTAAATTATGGTTAAAGGAACAATATTTTTACAATAATAATATAAATCTTTAAATAAAACGATTTAGGAAAGATGCGTTGGAAATAGACTTAAATACTTAATGTTAACTTTCAACCCGTTTGGCGTGTTTTCTTTTTAGCTATTCTTAGTTTTTTTGAAACAAAATTCAACTCAGATCAACCCATACACGTGTAAAGGAGAGTGATTTGTACATCATTTCATTGATGTCTACTCCATCAAAATATTGTTTTTGATTGTTTTCCTCATTACATTACTTTTGCTCTTTTTTCTATCCTTTCTTATTGTGCAAGGGAAAAATGGTCAATACCAATATTTTGATGTCGCCAACATCACCTCGTATAAGCAAATGGGTCAAAATTGTAATATGTAGTCATGCTGTAGAATTGATAAGTACACACAATTTTAATTGTATTTTTGTTTACATAGCAGGTTAGAAGCTGTTCATCAGGTAAGCAAAGGAGGGGCCGCTTCCCCTCGAAGTATACAGACAAAGATTATATTTCTAAAATGCCCCTTTTAGCTGAAGAGGGATCACCATCTCCGCCTATGAGAAGATCAATATCCACTGATAGAGGGGCCCACATAAAAACTAGGATTAAGCCCGATACATCTGCTAATCCTCCCATCACAAAAACACAATATCCTACACGGGCTTTCATGAACAGATCTCTAGCCACATTACCAATTTTACCCTCAACTGGTAATAAAAAAGGGTTTTTAAGTTCACAAGATCATTTTTCTGAGGCATTACATAATCTTCCAAGAATTAATTCACGGAAAGCTAATCCACAAGAGCAAGAAGAAGAACAATTTAAGCACATGCTTAAGCTCAAGAATAATCAGGTTAAAGCAAAAGGTCAACAGCCAGTTAAGCAGACAGTGTTTTCTGATATGGATGCTGGTCAAACTGTTGAAGAACGTCAAAGAAGCGATTTTTCGGAGCCAGAAAATGAACATAACTCGATTAGGTCGCATATGCCAATGGGGGTTAAAAGGCATCAACGAAGCTCATCAAGAAATTTTCATGCTGTGGAAATAAGGTACTGAAATCTTTGAGTTTATTCAGGTTATATTATATTCATAACAAGTCAAACAGTTAAAATGAAAGAATAACTAAAAAGGAGACCAGTCAAAAGTTTCTCTAATAGCACGCGCGTGGTTCGGAAGGTTGTCAGACCAACTTGGGCCTTATGTAGCACCCGGTGCAAACCTGGTGCACTAATAGTATTTTTAAACCATAAAACCTTCTAAATCATTTTAGGCAAGATTGGAAAAAACCTTCAGCTTTCAATTTTTGTGCGGATAAGTTCTTTAACTTTGTTTTTGCATTATAAAACTTAGTGAAAGGTCCTTTTAATATACCATTTTTATAATTAAAAAAAAGTTTGGATAAAAAGTGTTTCGAGCAAATCCAAATGGTATTGATAGCTTCAATTAAGTGAACCTACCTGTTTTGACATATTATTCAACCCGTCCAACCCGCTTATTCTGACATCTTTAATTATACTTACGTGTGTAAACGAGCTAGATGGAGCCTGAACTAGACTAAGCTTGAGCTCGACTCATTTTGAGCCTTAAGTGTAAAGCTTGAGCTTGACACATGTTAAAGTTATAGGCTTGGGCTCTGCTAAGTGCTAAGTATATATATTTAAGTATTTCTGGTGTATATTTGAACTAATATGTTCACTCAGACTTGCGAGCCTAATTGAGCTCAATGTATGAAGCCTGGGTTCAAGCTCGAGCTTGCTAATTAGACAAGCTCCAAGTTAGGCTCTGCTCGAATTGACCTTTTATGAGTCAAGCTCAAGTAACTAGGCTCACTTGCGCCCATAGTTATGATTTTTAGTATTTTCAGCACCAAAAGAAAGACACTGTTTAATTTTGAGGTCAACCCAATAGCTTTCAACTTCAACTTAGTCTTATGTTTGACCACCACAGGGAACCTGGAAGAAATGAAAATAAATCCTCAAATGGGCCAAAGAATGGAAATGAAGGTAGCAACGCCTCGGTTCCAAAGTTTTTAAGGAGCCGTTCCACGCCTCGAGGAAAATCCATGGTTCTACCTTGATCGACTCGTGGTATATGGTACTGTTTTTTCTTTCACATTGTTTTGAGTTTTTGTATAGCATGGGGCTTGATTTATTGAACTACCGCCGTGGACACTGCCGCGAGGAGATTTCGAGCATGGGAATCTCTAATTGTTTATTTAAAGAAAAACACACCAAATTAAATTTGTATTCGACTTCTCTATCTTATTACACTGAGTTGAGTATTTGTTCTATTTATGAGAAGGAAGTCTTATATATTGTCATGGTTTTTTGGACCAAAAAACAAGTATTAACCCAGAATGTTTCTTTCTTTTGGGCCTTAAAATGCAGTGTAAGGCCCCGCTTTTTTTTCTTTTGTGCCTTAAAAATGAAGCTAACTGATGACCTGACCCGTGGACCGGGTGGTTCTAGGTCGGGCCACCGGTTCAACTGGTCTCTGTCTTTATCAGATAATTGGTAGTCATTTTTGCTGACAATCATATAAGTTGTTATTCACTACATCATCATAAACTCACGTCATGTTGCCAATTTACAGATCATGAAAATGTCATATACATACGAATATACGATAAAAAGAATTGAAAGTATCATTTGATATGTTAGAAGGTAAATTTTGAAGGGCCTAATACAAACAATGGCAATTGGTGTAAAATTGAATACTTTTTTAATTTTTCACATGCAGTGAAAGTATAAAGTTACTAAACAATGTTTAGTATTGTTTCATTGAAGTCACAAATTTGATTATGATTAAATAGAAAATTAAATTTTGGTTATGATTGACTTATTTTTTTTTAAGTTATTGTCTGTCTTACTTTAGATGTACTTAGAAAGTCAAGGAATAATAATTAAGTTTTGTAATAATTTTTCCATTCAGGTTAACCGAGCTCGCTATGCGTCAAATTTACACTTGACTGTTTAATTTCATAGATTTCAACCCCTTAAGTCCTTAACCACTAAGAGATTTATGGATTACATCCCATTAGACTTGCATTTATCAACAAAGTACAACTATGTTTTACTATTCTATTGTATGTATTTGCAGATTGTTTGCGGTGGTCAAGTAAAAGGGTAAAACAGTTAAAAAGCCATGTAAAAGTAATTCCAAACTTATAAGTATATATTAATATAATATGCCCATCATTTATCTACATTCAGTTAGTTGAATGTTTAGCTGAATCAAGTATAACAGTACTTATCAACATCTGAATGTTTAGTTGAATGTTTAGTTGAATGTTGGTGGGATCCATATATTTTTTAATACCTAATTGTTTGGAAAAGAAAGAGTACTTACTATTCTATTGTTTGTGGAACCTGCAAATCTGAAATTTATACTTTATAGTTTTCTCATTTACTGCAAATTAAACTACAAGTTAATGCCTGGTTTTCTTGTTGGCTGGACTTTGTCATTCAATTGTCATTTAATTATGCTACTTGTATCATAATTTAAGACACTAATTTTCAACAGGACACGAATCTCATATGAAGATAATTAGATTTAAGGTTTGACCTAAACAGGTTAACTTAGGTTAAAATGTATACACCGTCTAATAAACTATTCATGATAAAGTTGGGTTTTAAATAAAGGGGTCACCCGCTATAAATGGGTCAACAACCAATTTGATTAAAATAAATTTTAAACAATAAAAAAAGTATATAACTGCTAAGTTCAAGTGTTCAACCCGACAAAGCGTTTACGGCCCATTTAGCCCTAATCTAACTACTACCCTTTTAAGGCTTATTTACAATTTGATTACAACCATCATATTTTGACCCGTTAATTTATTTAGAAAAATTTGTTCGAGTTACAGCTGATGTCTTTGACACAACTAGTTTTGGATTAATTAATATCTAACCACTAACTGAATATGATAGCATTCCCTACTCTATATCTAGCTTGCTAATTGTTTTATCTATTCAAAATGCCCTTAAGATGACACCCAATTTCTAAAATGTAGGTGTTGTTTATATGTTTTATGAAGATTTAAAACCATTTTTTTTTCATAAATGGATCCTGATATTCCAAAATCATACACAGGAATAAAATTTGAGTTATTAACCTCTCAAGTATTTGAATTATTAACCTCTCAAGTTATAATGAGATTGATGTTATGGTCCATCCTAAACCATTTGATTTGAAACAATTTAATACAAGCTCTTATTTTAATCATTAGAACCCATCACTAATAACTCATGATAACACACCAACATTTTGCTAACCAATGCGATGAATTAAAATAAAATGTGCGCTTGAATAAATAATCATAACTTTTGATCAGATTGAAGTTATGAGGCGTGGAACTAGTCTACGAAAGGTTTCCACAGATTTCTTCATTTCTGTTTTCATTTTTATGTAAACCGCTTAAAATCAGGTAATTATGTCAATTACAAAGTATCTTAGACAGGAATTTAAGTTATTAAGCACAATTATTAGAATTTTGGTTTAACCTGGTATAATAATCTTTCTGTATCATTATTATCCACTTTGCAAAGCTATCTCCAAAGTCCATGCAGTACCCACATGTGTAATGGCAATTAAGTCAAATACATTATACATGCATACACACATATGTATTATGCATGTATGTTTGTGTGTGTATGTATATAACTTTAGTTTTAGTTTTGAAGTGTTTTGTATAGTTATTGCATTGCTGTAAGCCTGTAAGGTTCACATGGGCACGCCGCACGTGATAGGAGCCTGGGCCCATGTGCCAATATGCCTTGAAGAGTTGACTGATGTGGATGTCCACATAGAGTATATTATCTTACATTAACTTATAATTATATAAATCCAAATCAAACCAACCATTACCTTCCCACAAAAAAAAAAAAAAAAAAAAAAAAAAAAAAAAAAAAAAAACCGACCCGTTTTAACCCGACCCAACCCGTTTGTTTTGATAAGGTTATTGAGACCCAAGAAAAGACATTTGGTTCATCTCATTTCAATCACACTTCTAATATCATATATCTAGTACAACATTTCTACACTAAAACATGTGGTTATTATGAATGGCAAACTAAAAAACATAGGACAAACACCTCTAGATAATTTACATTGGAACAAATGTTTTTTTTTCCGAAACTCTAGATGGTTTTTCTAGTATGAAGTGAGTAGGTTATCTAAAACAGATGTCTAGACGGAACATTAGTTAGGCGGATTCATCTGAGAACGCGTACGAGCAGTTAGAAGAACCTTGTAAGACCATCTTTCTAGTAGGAGTTGGAGATGCGGTATTAGCCATAAGTTTCCCTTTTGTATCTTTATCTGATACTACAGAATCTTCGTGTCGGATCTCTTTGAGCATTGCAACCACATCGTTCATGGTTGGACGGTCATTGGGTCGTGGGCTTACACAGAGAAATGAAACCGCGAGTGTTTGGAGCATCTCGTGCATTTGAGGGTCGGCTCTTCCTTTGAGCTTGTGATCAAGAATCTCAACCGCATCCTTCTTGGCATGCAGGTGGTCCCGTACCCATTGAACCAAGTGTGCACCACCAGGTAGAGTTGGATCTAGTGGATGTCTTCCTGTCAATACTTCCAACAAGACCACTCCAAAACTGTATACATCGCTCTTTTCAGTAATACGTTGAGTCGACCCATGTTCTGTTTTAAATAAAAAGCAAATATCCAATCAAACACAACTCAATTCAACCCTTATATAAGTAACCTATTGAAATTAATATAAACAAAAAAATAAAGTAAAGGACATGTTACCGGGTGCCATATATCCATAAGAACCAGCTAATTGCGGTCTCTGTGCTTGATTCGACATGTCATTTTGATCTTTTGTAACAAGTCTAGCAAGCCCGAAATCACCAAGAAAAGGTTGCAAGTTCGGGCCCAACAACACATTCATCGCTTTCACGTCACCATGAAGAATCGCCGGCACACAATCATGATGTAGATACGCTAGGGCATGAGCGACACCTAGCACTACATCATACCTATCCTCCCACTCAGCTTCTCGTTTCCCCGACCCATGGAGCAACGAACTCAAACTTCCATTAGGATAATAATCATAAAACAAAAGCTTAAATGTCTGGTTCGAACCCCACCCCAACAATCTAACAATGTTCTTATGTCTGATCGAACCCAGCGTCTCAATCTCAGATCTAAACGGCCCAGATTCTTCACCCGACCACATCTTCTTCACCGCGAAAGTTTCCCCACTCGACGTCATCACTTTATACACGACACCAGAGCTTCCAGTCCCGATCACATTCGCAGACGTTAAACAGTGAACAATCTCATCGATGTAAACATCCATCTTCTGATAAAACGTGATCTCCCATTTCTCGTTCATCATTTCCTTCTTCTCCAAACGCGTTCTAACCAACGTGTAAATCCCAAGCAAGACAAGAACCGCGCTAATGCTAACCAGGATCGACATCGCCAGTCTGGCTTTAGACCTGGCCCGACCACCGGAACCCATCTTGTAAGTCGAAGTAACCACCGCGCCAGAGATGTAAAGATCCTTGTTTCCAACCAAATTCGACTCCGGAAGTTGTCGGAAAAATGAAGTGTCCGGCAACTTCCCAGTGAAGTCATTATATGACACATTGAGGGATACGAGATTTTCAAGGCTTGTAAGAACATTCAACTCGCCGGATAACTTATTCCGGGACAGATCTAAACTTGCTAATTTGCTCAAACCACTAAACTCCGGCGGGATTTCGCCGGAAAACTGGTTGCAACTGAGGTTCAAAGAGATCTCAAGCGACGGAATGTGACCCAATTGCTTCGGAATCTCGCCGGAGAAGCCATTGTTTCCGACGTCCAACAACTGTAACTTACTACAATACCGAATCTCCGGCGGAATCTCGCCGGAAAACTCATTCTTCCCCAAATTAAGCTTCGTCAATTCAATCAATTCCCCAACATTCCGATTCAACTCACCGGAGATCCGATTATCGGAAACATCAAGATACTGTAAACTCGCCGGGAGTTTGTACGGAAACTTGCCGGAAAACCCATTTGAATGAAGATCAAGAAACTCAAGATTCCGGCAGCCGGAGATCGATTCAGGGATCATTCCGACGAACTTGTTGTTACTCATATACTCATATCAAATTCTTCAAATTCCAAACCCCCAATTAGATGGCCGGATAATCTATTATCGTTAACTCTGAATCGATGCAAATTCGTACAGTTTCCGATCTCCGACGGGATAAAACCCGATAAATCGTTCGATAACAGCAACAATTTTGTTAGATTTTGAAGCGAAAACAATGTTGCCGGAATCGCACCGGATAATTGGTTGTATGAAAGATCAAGAGCTTCAAGATTCCGGCATTGTGATAAAGTCGCCGGAATCACGCCGGAGATGTTATTCTGCCATGCGAAAAACAGAGTCATACTCTGTAATTTTCCGATTGTGATCGGAATTTCTCCGGTGAGCTGATTATTATCGACTTCTAAGTGGGTTATAGAGCCACAATTTGTAATCGAAATTGGGATTTCACCGGATAATCGATTGACGGATAATTGAAGCTCTTGAAGCTTCAATAAGTTCCCAAAACTCGCCGGAATTTCTCCGGTTAACGAATTCTCCGATAAATCGATCGTCACAAGCTCCGTACACTTTCCGATATCCACCGGAATTACTCCGACCAAACTGTTTTGCCATAACAACAAGCTTTCGAGCTTCGAAAGCTCTCTGATTGACGTCGGAATTTCTCCGGTGATCGAGTTTTGGTAAAGATAAAGATTCTTCAACTCACTGCAGTTTCCGATTTCCACCGGAATTGAACCTGATAACAATGATGTGTAGATTGCAATTGTTTGGACCCTTTTGAGGTTCCCAATAGTCTCCGGAATCTCGCCGGAGATGCTGGTTTCTGCAAGCCCCAACGTCACTAAATTGCTGCAGTTTCCGATTTGCTCCGGCAGTTTACCGTTCAAATTCTTGTTACCTCCGGCACGAATCACTTCAAGATTGTTTAAATTCCCAATTGTCGCCGGAATTTCACCGGTTAACTGATTATCATACAGCAGCAAGTTTTTAATACTCGAAAGATTCCCAATTTCTTGTGGGATTTCACCGCCGATCAAGTTAGTGTTGATCGCGAATGTTTCAAGCTTCTTCAACCTGCAAATCTCCGGTGGAATCGACCCCGAAATCGAATTATCCGAAACATCGATTGTCTTAAGCTCGAGGTAATCCCCAAATTCCTTCGGAATGTCGCCTGTGAGATTCGTTGATGAAATAATCAACGAATTCAAGAACTTTAAAGCCTGTAAGTTCGTCGGCAATTTCCCCTGTATATCCACAGAGATCAATTCAATCGCAACAACTTGATCATCGGAATTGCATTGAATTCCGACCCAATTGCATGGGTTTGGGTCCGAATCTTTCCATGATTTCAATGCGTTGGTTGAGCTGTTCAATGTGTTCTTCCATTGGAGCAGAGCTTGACCCTGCAAATCAATGGAGAAACAGGGGTTTGGGAGTGAGATGAGGAAGACGATGAAGATGAAGAAGATGGGGATTGAATTGATGGGGATAAGAAGGGTGGGAGAATGGGGATTAGGGTTTCTTGAGATTGCAGGCATGTTAGCATTGGTGGTGATGAAGATTGAGTGAAGAACAGAGGTGTGTGTGGGTTTATGGGGATTGTTGAGGGGGGAACCCCATGTTTTGTTTATACAAGAGAATTGTAGATGAAGAGATCTGGATCACATCGCACTTTCTATTTTTTATATTTTGCTGTTTTTTTGCCATCTTATTTTGAAAATAAAATATGAGACAAGTGTCGATAGCTAAAAAAGTTAAAATTATATCTTTAAGTTTTCATATAAATTGTTATTTAAATTCAAAAGTTTTATAATAATCGTCATTTGAATTCACTTAACTACTCCTAATTAACGTCTTAAGTTTATTAAGCTAGAGGTATTTTAGTCAAAACAATTACAAAATAAAAAATCATCTCTATGTGATAAGATTTAAGCGTTTAGTCTCATTTGTTAATCATCATTGCGATTTTAATTTACCAAAAATAATAAGTCAGTATTTCTTTCATTGAATAAAAAAAAGTTATCTCTGGACATCATATTATATACGGTTATTGAATTTTAATAATCTCAACTTTTATTTATTGGCTGGGATTAATCCCAACTCAAAAAATATTTACAAACACCACAAACTTTGAACTTATTTTCCTCCAACGATCCATTATTAAGAGAGATCGTTGGAGGAAAATAAGCTCAAAGTTGGATGTGTCTTTAAATATTTCCCGAGTTGGGATTAATCTCGACTAATAAATAAAAATTTGGATTATTAAAATCCAATAACCCTATTATATAAAATAAAATATAAGTATAACTAACTAAAAATGATTCATTTCTAACTTTATAAAACACACAAAACATATATATATATATATATATATATATATATATATATATATATATATATATATATATATATATATATATAAACAAGTCATATAATATAAATTATTTGAATAATAACCATAAAAAACATATTATCATAAAAGTATAAAAACAATTAATAATATGTCAATAACTGCACATGAATAATAATCATAAAACATCAATCATCGTAACCATAAATAAGCTTTAAACCAAAGAAATCTATGTTTAATAAAACGGGCAAAAGTAACACGATTACTAAACCAAAATACATTAACAAAACAAAACAATAAAAGACTATTATAGAGTTAAATCATAACTGCAATTATCAAAAGAAGTTAAACATATAAAAACTCTCACGTGAGTTGGTTTTTTATTTTGTATATTTTTTATTAAAATAACTCACATGTTGGAAACTTAATGGAAAAAATTAAACGTGTTAGTTAGGTGTAGCCAAATGGATTCAAATGGCAATTTTAATGAAACCTTTGGACGCGAATGATAACATTTTAAACTTTTGGATTTAAATGATAATTTCTATGAAACCTCAGGGACGTAAAATGCATTTAACTCTTGATCATATGTCCAAACTTAGATAAGAAATAGTGGATAAATGAAATGTATATAGTTATGTGATACACAAATCACATACGTGTATTTACTTTACTTGTGTATTAGATGGTTTTGTTAATAATTTATACTCTGTGATATGTGATGTCAATATACCATGTCACGTATAGACTTTCACATCTCATGTTATAGACTATAAATTCACGTTGGCATTATTGTTCGTGTATAGAATGAAAATACTAAAGGTTTATATTTTTTTTAGATGTTACATGTATCGTATCCATTTATACTAGCTACGTTATGGTTTTATTATATATAAGACTGTGTGTTATGGTGTCGTGAGTGAGAGGCTGAGGGCAACGTGGGTTAGTCACGAACGTAGAACACCACCCCTTGGGGCATAAGTGGGGGCACATGACGCCTTCGCGAGGCTGATTATGAGTGGGAAGTTAGGAGAAATATTTTTTTATTTTTTTCATCTACCAACCAAAACACTACAGCTCACAATTTCTTTTATAATTAATGCTTATATTCACGCAAACACCATAACATACATTTAACAAGTGTAAGGGTGGTCACACTCTCTTCCTATGTGTTGTTTAGTTGGTAACATTTTTGTATCACATTCACTAAGATATAGCATGTAGCTTTAAGGGTGCAAGCTCAACCATAACAAGAGGATAAACAATTCTATTTGTGGATGGCATCATGTGAGAAAAAGAACCATCGGAAGAACTACAATTTTGTTAGCCCCTTGAAATAATCATAGCATGAGTACCCAAAATAGTATTGAAAAACTATTCTTTAAAAGCTTTCACCAACCGTAATAAATAGCAAGGTACTTGCACAATTGTGAATGAAATTGTAGGAAAAAAGTAAAAAACTAACACAGAGAGTTCATCAAATACTTACTATTCTTATATTTTAATTATCTTTACTTATGTGCATTTGTGGTAAGTTGCTAAGTTTGCAATGCTAGATAAAAAAATCACCTTTAAACATAATATCATCGTGAATTGTCGTAGGGTTGAACAAAAGATCGAAATAATTTTGAAGTTCAATTGAATTTAAAATTTACTTGCAGCTAGTTTATATGTTCAGTCTTAATGTTGTAGCATTATGCAAAGCAGTAAGGTTTTGTATCTTAAATCTAGACCATCATCCTTGCTGCAGTCTTTGGTCTTGGGGTAGTGTAATTGATGGTCTCGGTCCAATTTCAAGGGTTCGTCCGGTGAACCCTTTTGTTGTATGTTACACACATAGCGAAATTATTATAACTATTTAAAAAAATATAAATATATAGGCTGAGCTTAATTTTATTATAATGTTCAAAACATTAGTAACAAAATTAAACATTTATAACACATCGGTATCTATCCATCAAAATTTACACCAAATGTGTTTGTGTTTTCCCCCTTTTTAATGGTTTGAAAGTAACTAACTAGTAAAGGGTAGATAAATATGTTTGGTTACTTTTATTACCTTTTATGTTATGAAAAGTAAAGGTGTTTTGGCAGTTAGCTTTATGCATGTTGATCTAGGGGTTTGGTATCCTTTCTTGCATGTTTTGAGTTATAGTTTTCATTGGAAGTAAGTGTCAGCAATAGACATGTTGTTCAATGACACCCCTATGTGGTTTTCACTTTGATGCCCCATTTTCCTACATATTTTCAATTTAAATTTCCAAAATAAGTTACTTATGTTTTCATATAGGTAGAAAACCAGTGAAATTATATTTAAATCTAAAAATATATGCTACAAGGATCTAAATATTTACCGCTTACGCCAGAATATTATAAAGATATTCAAATGAGAAAAATTGAGAAAATTAACAAAAGAAACAATTTACAAAATCTGTATGTGGTAAAAAAGGAAAAGTAACAAATGAAAGGGAATATATAAAAATGCTATTTCTATTCATACGGATGTGGTTAGCAAATTAAATATTTTATAACTTTTTTAAGGTTAGACGAAAGAATGTATATATGTTGGTCAACCCGTCTTACCCAACCATTTTATTTTTACCCTCTACCAAAATGATCGGTTTGAACCTAAATTCGTTACCGAGCATATCCAATCTGCTCATATGAATGATTCTGTCCCTCGTCCCTTTCATCCAAAGATAAATGCAGGTTTAAGTATATAACATGGTTACAAGTGTAACGTACATGTGTCAATGTCACAACATCTAAAAAAGAACGAATTAAAAAGATCAATCTTCTAATATCATTGGAACATGGTCCTGTTAATGTGGTTGTAAATGAAATTAAGATAGATTAAACAAGCCAAATGGTGTGGTGGTCCAATGACCATAAAATGTATACAGGGTGGTCACCACCCAACCAAGGGGAGGTCATACCCCATGTTACTATATTGTAGGCTTGTTTCATTGATAGATACTTGCATTTAGTTTTGAACCATCAGACAAATTAAGACAGCCTAGATGCCTTTGGTCACAAATTCATTCTATTTACTAAATCCAACTACAAAGTAAGACCAAAGAATATCATACAAACACATAGGGTTGAGCGGAAAAACTGTAATAATCTTAGTAACTCGAATAACTGAGGTGACATGATTTGATTATGATATTTTTTTATAATTGATAATTTTTTTTATTTTTTTTATACACATACTTCTCCATTATGGAATGAAGAGTGGTAATATTTAGGATTCATTAAAAATCAATAATACATTCCTGGGAGAAAGCCTTTCCGTATTGAGCACTAATCATATTTTATTTAACCCAAGATATAACTGTATTTAGTACTTAAAATTAGCTTAAGTTCACATACGATCAAAGTTAGAGTTTAACCGAAGGTTAACCAAACTAACTGAACCAATTAGTTATGAATATCTATAAACCAAACCAAATGTTATAAGTTTGGTTTTTAACTCTTAACCGAACCGAGCCGAATTGACGCATATTATATACCTCTGACAACTCTAAGTTTCAAATTACCATGTAAATAAAAAATGTTTTATATCCATTTAATTCACTCTTTTAACGAACACAAAATGACCAAACTATAAAAAACTATCATGTTGGATATAATTATTGAAAGAAATTTTGAATGGTCAAACGATCAACACACCTTCTACCACCATTCTAATTCGCCCCGTTAATATTGAGGTTGTTAAAATTTTCAAATGTGAATGATTTATTGATGATTTAATTATGGTAAACTTTTAATGTGGTTAAAATGGATAAAATATTATGTGTTATGATGGATAAATGGATTTAAAAAATTGGAAAATTCGGTAATAAAAGATGCCAAAGAATTAACTCGAATCCCGGTGATGTATTATATTTTGCATCAGAAATAAGAATTAAGAAAAGAAAAGAAGAGAAAGAGGTATGGAAATGAAGTATTTATTTATTTGCCAAGATTGAGATCTAAATTGGGTTTTTTTTATAGATTTGTATGACAAATCTCGTCCGCTAATGTGTAGCACATGCGTACCCCAACCATTCTTTTTTTTTTTTTTTCGAAAGACAAACTTATAATTGGTAATAGAAGTCGTATGTTGGTGAGTCTATCATAATTTAGGTTGAGAAAATATACATATACATGTATAAGAGTGCGTATATTGACAATTGTAAAAACTGCTATTTGTTATATTAATTCATTGTGCATTTATTAGATTTCAATATGTTTAATATTTCTGCTTTAATAAGATATGATATTTTAGTCTTTTGTCGAAATGTGTATGTGCATATTACATTGTATGTGCATGTCATGTATATGCATATGATAATTTTTCTAAATATAGGGAGAATAAATAATATTACATTGTATGTGCATGTCATGTATATGCATATGATAATTTTTCTAAATATAGGGAGAATAAATAAAATCAAATAAAAAATACGAAAAGAATTATCAATTTTAGACCTTTCATTATGTAAACATGCTTACGTGTTTTTCACAATTCTCAATATAATATCATTTATTTTTGAATTCACATGCACCCATATATAACAAATAATGATCCCTTTTCAAAAATAAGCTCCGAATGAATTTTGTAAGACTTTAATTCATTCGGGTTGAATGTTCCGAAAACTTAAATGGACCGATGAGACCGTTAAGTCAGATCAAGATCCATCGTTTTTATCTGTTTAGTTACGATATAAAGGACTGAACACAAATGAATCACCCGATTTCAACGAATCAAACTAAACCTATGAAATCACACTTATGCCTACCTCCTCTGTTCCTTGGTCAATCGATTTTGAGACCGGACCGATCATATAAACCGATAGATCTGGCTCTCCAACGATTAATCCTATTCGAAAATGCTACACTCAATTTACTCATTTCTTTTTAAATTTTGTATAGTTATCCATTTGTTGACTTAAAAATAACCTTTAACAAAAGTCGACCAATGTATTGACAAATTATTTGATGTAATCACCTCTAACTCAAATCAATTTGTAACAAGCCAATATTAATGTAACGTTGTATGGATTAGTTTATAATTTTTAATTCATGATGTTTTTTATAACTTAAAAAAAAAACAAAATGTGGTAAATTGATAATAATGTCAACAAGAATTTATAGATTTATTCTTAATGACAATTAAAATATAGTATTTTTCTGTTTAAATTAATAAAATGCAAATCTTGTCGGGGCTTTTTGTGAGAATAAATGAGGAACATGTTCCATCAAATGCTTTAATTACAACTGATTTCCATGTAATATGAGAATTATTTATTTTATAATGTTTAGATCGGCCTCTGCCACCCCACGTGGAGCATGCTTAGGTCACGGACTTATATCAAACCATAATTTTCTTATTAGTAATATAAAAATCTCTCTAATATTAGAGTTCGTTTTAAATAGAAAATAAGAATAGTATCCAACCATAATTTTCTTATTAGTAATATTAAAAATTTCTCTAAGATTAGAGTTTGTTTTAAATAGAAAATAAGAATAGTTCGTAATAAGATAGCTTGATAGCAATGGTTTACTCTTCGCTTTAGTGATTAAATTTTTAATTAATAAAAGTTGTTGTTCAAAAAATAAAAGATAACAACTACCATTTTCTTAATTTTAAACACGTATGTTTAAATTAAAAATTTAATAATCATGGGTATATATTACGATTAATAAAAAAGTAACTATTATAAATAATTAAGTCACAAATTGAAGCATGATTCTTCTTGAACTCATCTTATAAGTATGTTGGTTATTTTTTTATTACTAAATTGGTTTTAGGATGAAACAGATTAATACTTAATACCATCATTCTCACATGAAGAGAGACGTATAGAAGGTTATAAGATTATTTTTATATTTAGTTGTGTTGGCTCATTTAAAATAAATTAGGATTTAAACTTATTAGCTAAGCAGATCTAGCTTCCAAATCTTGTACTAATATGATTGGATCTGAATCTTATCAATCTATAAATGATGAAATGGTAAATAGTAAGGTACTTTTCATTTGAAATCATGAAAATAATTAGTTTTCTGATGTAATTTATTTTTATGTATCATCCATTTTTTAGAAAGTAGAGTGTTTGACTTTTCAAATATTTATATGTTTGTGTGGGCATCAAAACGCACACACATACAAACATTAACTAGTAAGCGAAAGAAAATGAAACACGAGATTTAAATTGATTCAATCAATGTGACTTAATTCTACTGTGTTACAACTTGGGTTTATATTATTTCTATGCTCAATTGCTCAAGGAGTTACAAAGGCATACTCATTTATTTATAATACATAAACAAGGTTAACAAGAAAATTAAATCAATTAGTTTCTTTAATTAAGATTAGAAATAAGGCCGGCTAAACACTCCACAATTAAATTGATATATAAATTTACTTCATCTGAATTTTAGAGTTTTCAATTTATTTTCAGGTATTTATTTTTGTGATGATAAATGAAATAAAGTAAATACATGAAAACGTTCACATACCTCTTCGCTATAAAATATTAACATTTAGATGTATCTCTTGGCTATTAAATATTTAAGTATAAGACATATTAGATAAAATATAAATATGAATTTAACTTATTAGGATTTAATATAAATATGAATTTAAGTATAAGAAGAGTTATTTTATGGTTTTATATCAATTTTGGTTTTTAAAGTCCATGTGGTTGATATACAAAATGGAGACACCTTAATTCTATAGCCACATTCAAGAATACGGGGGTGTTTGGGATTGCTTCTCGAAACAACTTATTGACTTATTAATTTTTCCAATAAGTTAATAAGTTAATATGGACTGACTTATTAACTTATTTTTCTCATAACCATCACATTGACAAACACTATAAAAATAACTTTTTAACTTTTTAAAAATTAAAAAGTTAAAAATTGGTAAAAAAAACACTACCAAACCCATAAAAGGAGAAAGGAAAAACTAAAAAAGAGAAAGAAAGTGATGGAAAACCCTAAAAAATGAAAATATGCATAAATACACCAAGTACCATCAAAAGAAGAGACAAACACACCCTATCACTGCAACCCAAATTCTTTTTTTTCTAGAATAGCATCTTTTTTTATATAAAATAGAACAATATATTGAAATTAAGCTAAGGTTATACCGAATATTATGTTTTCGTGTATAAAAAAAGATGTATATTGAATAGGTTCAACGAAAAAAATGTTAATTCGGGTTGTAATTTGTTTAAAAGGAGTCAATCAGATAAGATATAAAAGTAAGAATAAAATAGTCAGTAAATACATATTAACTCGTCACCACAACTTGAATACATTGTAACTTGTCAGGGCGATCCAGAATTAACTTTAAGTAGAGCTAAAAAGAAATAACATAACACACTTATACATATTGCTTGATAGATATAATATAAATTAGAAAGAGAGTGAAATAAACTATTACGTATTATATTTATAGCAAAAGATACAAGTAATTTTACCACTCTCATAATTCTCTATTAAAGGGTCCGTTATTGGATATTTTATTCTCTTATTTTGGCTGTTCAACTTACATATTTAACAAATTTTGAACATTATTTGATTTTAATATTTTAATTTTCATATAAATATATCCACCATATAAAATTGGTGGGACCAAATCCAGTAAAACCCGCTTTTGGACGGTTATTTTGGGCCCATGTCATGACGGACTGTAAAGGCGGCCGATGGCCCAATCTTTTAGTCCAGGAGCTAAAACATCAAATTACAAGAAACGTACAAATTGTAAAGCAAGACATACAAGTAACATTAAACTCTGTGCTGGATTTAGTAACTGTAGTTCTGGAAAAAAGAAACACCTTTATAAAAGCATTCTCCTGGTTTTCATGGAAAGAAAAAGCCAGAAAAACCACTTTTGTTTGTTGCTGTTTCTTACTTCCTTTTGAAGTGCAAATTATCCTATATATTAAAAAGAAATAAAGTTTTATATTTTTGAATTTTGATTACAATATTTTTTGTTTTTTACTTTTAGCAATTTTTAATTTTAAACATTTAATTATAGTTTATTCAGTGCCATATTGTACTTTTTATTCAATTATACAAATTGTTGCAAGTAATAAATTTATTAGTATACACTTTAAAAAGGCAATGGGCGAATAATAACTTTAAAATTTTGACATATACGTTTGTTCTGTCACAAAATTCTAATGGTTTATTTTTTGTGAACTTTTATTTTTGTTCGTTTTGTTTAAAATCAAGTAACTTTTTGATATTGTAGGTTATAGCGAGTGCGGTTACCATTGTCGTGCAGTGATGAATTGAACTATTCCTCCGCTTTATTACCAATCGAGTATTTTTTTATATCATAGGCTATAGAAAGTGCATTTACCGTTGTCGTACAGTGAGTAATCGAACCGATTATGAGCGAAAAATATTGTTCCCGATATTGGTATTATCGGAACCGGTTTTGGTATTCGCTTATATGGTTTCGACAAACTGAAACAATAATGATCAGACTCACCTCGTGTAGCGCGAGATAAAAACGGCAAAACTCCCGCCGCGTAGCGCGGGTGGAAAACTAGTTATAAAAGAAATTGTAAAAATTGCTATATTTACCTTTTAAATTGTTTTAATATTTATTTTGTAAAAATAAAAAATAATTCGATTTATAGAATACAAATTCGTGATATTTTTTAAGATGCACAAGTATTATACATGTAAAATCTTGTTAGGAGAGCATAAACATAAAAATATCTGTTATACATGTGAAGATAAGGAATTATGTATCAAATATCATTTTTGCTATATACATGAAGATTTAGACCCGAGTCAAAATATTACACATGTATGTGTAGTTTGTCACTTAGATTAACTTTTGCTAAGTAATAAACTTATTTATTTACCGTTAGATGGTATTAAAGTTTTTGTGGGGTTGTTAAGTTGTCCTACAAGCTAGTATTGTGTTTTTCAAAGAATGAAATCTTTATTACCTTAGATATGATTTTATATGTGTATATATATTTTAATAATTTAATTAGTGTGGGTTGATTGTTGAATTGACCTAGATACTCTCAAAACACCCCTCTTTGTCATGGCTGACATCTTGCTTTACACCTTTAATTGTGCTATAATGTTTGAGCTATGAAGATTTTTAGTGAGACCACTCCTGCTTCGCGAGAATCTTAACCGTGTTTTAGTCCGAGTGTAGCTATCTCTAGAAGGTGTCTTAGTTCCATCGATAAAAACCGTCCATCTATTCAGATAATTACATCACTCGTGAACCACATATAAATACCTTCGATAGTTTTTGTATGGCTATCTTTAAAAAAGGGGTCTTAGCTTTACAAATACAAACTGCACACTTATCCAGGTAATTACCTCAATCGTAAACCATGTATAAATACGTTGTACGGGTTGTGATTCGACTCATCATATATACATTCAATCACCTTTATTTTTTATTTAATTCATTGATCAATTGTTAAGAAAATAGCTCTAATCAACTCATATAAATTAGTTGGCATTGATTATTCAACATATTGGGTCGGGACATGACCAAGTAAATGGGTAGGAGCATGCTGGAAATGAGATTTTTTTATGTTAAATATGTAAATAAATACAAGCCGTTGAATAAAATGTAAATAAATATAAAATAAAATGGCAATTTTTGTTTGTTTATGAGTCAAAAGGTGGACTTCCACGTCAACACCTTGTATGATAAGAATATTTAAAATTAAAAAGGGGTGATCAAGTCGCCATCAATGTCCCCTAATCACATAATTAGGTCTTAATCCATCCTTATTTCCGGGGTCTTGAATTTGTTTCTCTAATGATTCATTATTCAAGTTGAATATAATCCAATTTTTAATGATGTCAACTTACTTGGTCTAAGTTCGCTTTGTCCTCACCAAACTAGAAACGTCATGTATCAAATTGACATCCAGATCTTACGAAGTTATACTTTATGTTAAAACTTGACGTCAAAATATAAAACACTAAAGAAAAATTAAATGACATGTTTATAATTGATGTTTAGATAATAGAACGTCATGTATAAGAAAATAAAACGTCATGAACAATAATCAAATGAAATAGAAATGCGAAATTTATAATCCTATACAGTACCAAAAAAATCATGGCCAAAACAATCAGAAAAAATCATTTTGTTTTTGCATTATGGAGATTGGGGTGTCGATTTTGATGATTGTTTTTTGTTATGACTCTTTGGTACCGTAATAGATTGTAATAGATTAAAATTTTGGCATTTGTTCCAGTTTTGATGATTTGCACTAGTAATTTTTTATTATTGTTACTTCGAACACAACTAGTAAAAAGGAGTAGATTAGAATAGAAGAAAAAATAATAATAAGTATGCAATTAAGGAGCTTATGTTAAAACACAAAAAGGTTTATATAAATTAAAATTGAAAAACTCATTAGCGAATCATAATAAATGTTAAAACAATAAAAACTATGAAAAGAAAAAACAATTAAATACGGGTAAAATATTAAAGTTTAAGAAATTATAAAATTTTAGAAAAAAAAGGAGTAAAATAGTTATTCTATAATTTATTCTTATAAAACATAAATCAAAATAAGTAAATAAAAAAAATCATTACGCAAGGATATATGCATTTTTGGTTTTAGGTTGGTTATATATGTAATAAGTATAAAAGAAGGTTAAGAAAAAAGATATCTAAAATTTAGTTTTGGGTTGAACAAATTGCAACTAATAAGGGTTTCAAGAAGATATATGTAATGTCCTTGTTACCTAATTATCTTGAATTCTCAAGTTAGTATCACATCTGATTTTTTTTTATTTCTTCATTTTTTCTTCATTTTGTGAGGGTGTCATCATACTTTTTTTTTCCTTTTTTCCCACATTTTCCTCGTTTCCTATGGGGTGACATATTACAACTTTCAACCCACAATATCGGTGGATCCCGGTGAATATTCATCGAGTCTGGAATTACAAGCATTATGTAATTAGTTTGGAGTAATTTATAAGTAAAAGTACGCTAGATTTCCGGTTAAAAACATGCAATGTTTTTTTTTATATGTGGTTTTTTCTTCAATTGTTACTTTCATGAGACTAACTTATAACTCTATGTTAATAAAGTCTGTGTAATGTTAGAGAAAGTTATGTCATCGGGTCGAGGAATAAAAGTTGAAGCCATGACCGGGGGTGGTGGCCACTTGGGGCCAGGACCGGGAGTTTTGGATATTTCCCGGTTGCCACTCCGTGTGGCCTTAGAGGGAAAGCTTGGGATCAAATCCAAACATTTTATAATAAGTTTGTAGTGACTTAGAAGTAAAACTATGATAGATTTACCGTTAAAAAATATGCAATGCCTCTTTTTTTATATGTGGATTTTTCTTCGATTGTTAACAACCTATAACTCTACGTTAGTAAAGTCTATGTAATGTTAAAGAAAGTTATGTCCATGAACAACTAATCATTAATTAGCAATTACTTAAAACAATAACAAATACAAGGGTGTTAAATTCATCAGGTTCACCGGTTGATAGATCCAACCCGTTATGAACTTACAAATTTGATTCAAACTCAAATACATGAACCTTAAAATCATATCGGACTCATGAATCTGAATATGACTATAAGTATTGGCGATTTGACACGACATGACATGCTCCACCTAACTTTTTGTCTTATATTAGGTTTACAAATTAATATTTTAAAATTGTAATTTATAAGAAAAACTACAAATGTATATAACACAATTACATTTTAATTATAAACTGTTATGTCAAATTCTCTTTTAAATTTCGAATTTGGACAAAATTACCCAACCAATTTAATTTTTCACATAAAACTCATTTAAAATTTAATATAAATGGGTCAACCCTTGCAAGGCTGACACACTCACGAGTTCGACCCAGACTAACTTGCACCCGTTTCTACTAAAATCAAACACGTAAATTTGATGTTAAATTCATATCATGTTAGAAATTTCACACCCTCGTATAAAAGCAAATAATTCATAGAAATTCTCAAACAATTTTCAATAAATCTGATGCCCAACTAAATGCGGGACATATGGACACCAAACATGGTGATACAAGTAAAGGACTTTGTTTTGGATCTACCACTATCATCACACCGTTCATCTCTCGCAACTTGAGTGACCAGTTTTGTATAGTTTTTAAAATTGGCGCCCGCTTAGTAAATTAGTTACGAGACATGTTCAGGTTACATGGATTAAGTGGCAGTGGTGGACCCAGAAAAATTTTCATAGAGGTCGGAAATTAAAAGTGTCGGTTGTGTATCGCTAAATAATAAATTTTTTTGTCACGGTTCAGGTCGGGTCAGATCACATGATAAAAATATAAAAAATCAAATTAAAACAAATAATCTGATAATTAATCTATTAACATGTTTCACTTTTTAAACTAACATTAACATTTAGAGAAATGTTGAAATACAAAGTATTCTAAAACTAAAAAGTGTAAGAATGATTAATATATTGACACGTGTCATTTTAAACAAAATTAGGTGGGGGGGGGGCAAAATTAGTAATGTTTCACATTCTTAAGTTCCATATTTTTTTAAACACTCGTAACTTTTACATGTGACGTTATTTTTTTTAATAAAATTAACCATAAAGACGAGCAATTTTTAATCTTTAAAATGCGTATAATGTTGATATAAAAAAACAAAGTTTTTTTAACTCATTGTGTAATTCGTAAGGTCATTGTGTAATCTTCTGAATTGATGAGGATTACATAATTATCCAGATAAAGAATACACAATGAACTTGAAACATAAAAAAGTTTACATTTCGCATTATTGTGTTATTTGAAAAATATTATTTTAAAAAACACAATACATAACACAATTGTCAACATTAGACACAATGTAACCAGCATTAGACTCGATGATAAGCAATAAACACAATGAACTGACGAAGATTACACAACATGATCAGGATTATATAATGAACTGAAAAACGTAAAAAAAATTCATTTTCAGCATTGTGTTATTTGAAAATCATCATTTTAAAAAGCACAATGCATAACACGATAATTAATATTAGGCACAATGGGTAACACAATAACCAACACTATACTCGATAATTAACAATAGACACAATAAGCTGCTTGACAAAGATTACACAATGACCTGATCAGCATTATACAATGAACTAAAAAAACATAAAAAAAATTACACATTCAGGATTGTGTTATTTAAAAATCCCTATTTGAAAAAAAAAACAAGTGTTAACATTAGACATAATGAGTAACACAATGACTAGCACTAGAATCGATGATTAAAAATAGACACAATGAGCTGCTTGATGAGGATTTCACAATGACTGATCAGGATTACACGAACTGGAAAAACGTAAAAATTTACAATTTTAGCATTGTATTATTTGAAAATCGTCATTTTTAAAAAACATAATGCATAACAAAATGGTCAACATTAGCCATAATAATCTAATGAATATTACACAATAAAATGATATTACACAATTAGCTAACGAATATTACACAATGAGCCGAAATAACATGAAAAAAATTTTCATTTTTATATATCAAAATTATAGGCGTTTTAGAGATTAAAAAACGCTTGTTTTTATGGTGTAATTTTTTTAAATAATAATGTTGTATGTTAATGTTACGAGCGCTTAAAAATAAAGGTGAAACTTGAAAATATTGTTTAGACTAAAATACCCTTGGCCCTAGAATCTAAAATTTCAATTTTTACTATTATACCATCAAATTTTCTTAGCCTTTAGATCTATGATCTAATGGATAATAATTATTTTCATCATTTTTAGTTTTTTCTCCATTTTAGAATAACCCCACCCTAACGTTTAACCCTAATTATGAGGGTATGAGCGTAAACGAGTCAAAGTCGGTTCGTTAGCTATCGGGATTAGCTCGCTAAAAGCTTGGCTTGAACCGAGCTTTAACGAGCTTGAGCTTATATTATGACTCATATTATAAACAAGCTCGAGCCGGAGTTTCACATATAGAGCGCGAGCAGGCTCGCAAGTCTAGACAAGCCTTTTCATTTATATAATATTAATTTAATCCATTAATATATATATATATATATATATATATATATATATATATATATATATATATATATATATATATATGTTATTATATATAAAACTATGATAAAATATAAATAATAATCAAGGGAGTTTGAAAAATCTCTCACTAGCTATGCTTAACACTCATAGTAACATTCAAATAATCAAATATACAAGCAAACATGCAACTAATAAATATATAATTAATCTATAAATCTACTAGTCAACAATAAAAAATCAATTTATCTAATAATCAATTAATAAGGTAAATGAATAATTATTTTTAATGTTTTATTAAGATTTAATTTTGTATAAGTTATTAATTGATCAAGTGAGTTTAGTTAAATAGTCTTAACAAGTCAATAATTGAATAAGTTACAGGTTTAATTAACTAAGAGTTGAGCTATCAAAAATAGTTTTTTAAGTTGAACTTAATCATCCAACTAATTGTTATGTGTTTGTCAATATTTTTTGGGGTTGGTTTTAAAATTTCATTCGGTGTCGGTGTCTACGTTTATATTTAGTCAGTCTCAAAATTTTATGAGGATCGGTATCAAAATTTCATAAGATCGGTCGAGATTTTATCGTATTATACCATTAGAAAGAAAAATCATGAGGTTCGGGCAACTAAAGATTAGGTACGCCAATGAAGTAGGTCCACATTAGAGATCACAAATAGTAAACGATGGCACTCGGATTAAGGGATAACTTCTCAATATGGAATAACCACCTCTAACTTTAATATAAATAAATAAATGAAAAATAAAACATGAAAATGAATCCTAAAAATTTATTTTAACATAAGCCTTAAGACACATGATTTCCATGTCTTATGTGTGTAAAGTATCACAGGGCACGTGGCTTATTGATAGTAAGTTGTGAAAAAAGATATTATTTCTTAAACAATTAGGGTTTAAATCTTATAATAAATATAAGTGTAGATTTAAAAATAAAACTAGAGAGTGTTTGAGTTAATCGTTCAAATATAAATATGTAAAGTAACTTTAGAGTTAACCGTTCAAATATAAATACGTAAAGTAACTTCAAACTACGCCCCTCCAATAAACTTTTAGTAATGTACAAAATGCATTTAATGATTTAACCCTAGGTAAAAAAATAAAAAAATAAAAAAGTAAAAAATAAAAAAATAAATAAATAACAAAAAAAGGGAAAATTATGAAAATAACCATTTGACCATTTGTCTCTCCAATTTAAAGTAAATCTTCCAAAAATGATGATATGTGATCTTGATTCCCAGTAAGAGAAGTAGTGAAATGATCACCACTAATGAATAATTCTAGCACATTACTTTGATCGGTATTTTTGTTTTTTTCTTTTTTAAAAACAAAAAACGGTGAACTAACGGCAACCGATGGTTTAATTTCACGTTTTTCTTTTCTTAACGCAATTGGAACAGTCTGTTAGTAAAAAAACAAAAATATTATGTAATAAGAACAAGTAATGAATTAATTCATATTGAAGAAAATATGACAAAATAATTAAGTAATACCTTTTCTATACTACGCGTCCAAGAAACAGGAGACTGTGCGATCTAAATCAAAAAAAATAATTAATTATGTGTTATTTAATATAATTACAAAAAAACAAAAATTATTTAAAAAATAAAATAAACACGGGAATACCTTCTCCATACTCGAGCCAACAGATGAAGGAGATCCGAACATTTGAGGTGGAAAATTTACAAACTGATTAGTATTAAACTAAAACAAAAAAAATTATAAAAAGTTAGGTTTAAATATTAAAAATATAAATTAATTATTAATAAATTATAAATTTTAGGGTATACTTACTTCTTCTACATTTTCTTCAAACGTATCCTTCGGAGTATACGTTCCTGTTTTACTTTTTTTAAATTAATTATCCTGTAAAATAAAAAAAATAAGAGTAAAATGCTATTTTCGTCCCCGACGTTTAATTGAATTTGTCATTTCAATCCAAAAACATTGTTTTTGCCATTTTAGTCACTATAGTTTATCAAATATTATCATTTTCATCCACTCCACTAACTCCGTTAAGATCTCCGTTAAATGTTAGGATATTTTAATCTTTTTCAATACCCTAATTATTCAATTAAAACAAATTAACCAATTAATATTAAACTAAAATTAAAAAAACACATGAAGCGACTAGTGAGACCGGTCGTTTCGATTTAAAAGCTTCGAGTAACTTTAACCAATGTTGTTTGATTGAGGTCTGCTGTGGGATTTTAATTAATCTTCACGTGTGTTCAAACATGTACCGTTGTTCGACTTAGATCTACTCTGGTCACATTTCGTTTGATTGGGGCCTGTTGTTGTCATGTTCGAATAAACGTGACAATAGCATACCTCAATCAAACAAAGCGTGACAACAGCAGACCTCAATCCCACAACAGATCTCAATCGAACAATAGTACACGTTCGAACAAAAGATGAATATTAATTGAAATCTCACAACAGACCTCAATCAAACAACATGAGTTAGAGTTAATCGAAACTTTTAAATCGAAGTGTCCGGTCTCACTATCGCTTCATGTGTTTTTTAGTTTTAATTGAATATTAATTGATTAATGTGTTTTAATTGGATAATTAGGGTGTTGAAAAAGACTAAAATGCCATCATATTTAACGGAGATCTTAACGGAGTTAGTGGAATGGATGAAAATGATAACATTTAGTAAACTACAGTGACTGAAATGGCAAAAGAAAATTGGATTGAAATGACAAATTCAATAAAACATCAGGGACAAAAATGATATTTTACTCAAAAATTACAGCACATTTTGTATAATATATGTATAAAAAGTAATAATAATTAATGTCAGGGATAATTACAAGTAATCTGTGAACTATTTCCTCTATGTTTTATGGGTCACAAAAGTGAGTATTATTTTTTTTTCTGGCGCCTCAATATAACGTAAGATCCCTTAACATTTTGCGCAGGAATAATTTGACGCGTCACATTACCAAATTTAAACCCGATAATAATACAAATTTTTACGCCCAAATTGAAGATTTTGTCCATAATACAAAAGTGATATCGTTCTTAGGATTTTTGATATGAACTTGGGTTTGTAATATCAAATGAATAAGTGATGCATTATACTAATGCACTTTCATATAGTAACAATTTTACAAAACATAAAAACAATTTAACAAATAATAAAAATAATAATAGAAGTAGAAAGTGATAAACAAAAACTAACCTCGTGCTCTATCGATTTAACTTATCAATAATTTTTTTCTTTAACTAGAAGTAGAAAGTGATAAAATTTTCGAAAGATTTTTCTTAACAATTTCTAAGATTTTGGAAATTTTCGGAGTCTCACATGGTCTCCCACCCCCTTTATATACTCCTAGCGTGAATTAATAACCCTCGCCTCGAAATCCGTTTCCTCGTTGACGTGGCGAGGGGGATGTCACATCCCTCGCCCAAAGTGACTGATTCCTCGCCTCTTTTACCGAGCAAAATAGGGGTTGACTCGGCAAGATATTGGTCACATCTCTCGCCCAATTTGGCAAGTGCCTCGCCTCGTTTACCGGTCTCCCTTGTTGACTGTCTCATCCATCTCTCCTCGTTATACGTTCCCTCGCTGACATGGCGAGGGAGTTGTCAAATCCCTCGCCTAGGGTTTTGTTCCCCTTGACGACGTGGGCGAGGGTGGAGTCAAATCCCTCGCCTATATTCCATTTTTATAACACGCAATTTACACGTAGGCGAGATAATGCCACGTGGGCGAGGATTCATGATTTTTCTCGCTAAAGGCGAGGGTCAAAGTCAAATGTCTCTTTTCGTAATTTGAGCAGTCAATGGTTATTTTGATAATTCGATTTGGTCAACTGGTCATTTTCGTAATTTTCCAAAAAAAAAAACATATACAACTAATGGTTTGATTCACTTTTAACCAGGCCCTTGTTATATTTAAGTGATGAGACTGCTCACTTGGGTTGGTTCATAGCATGGTGATTGCCCCCCCCCCCCCCACCCCACCCCCCAAAGGCTCTTGATTCGAATTAGGTAAATGGCCAAGGCCCTCAACATACCATATTGTCACGACCTGCCTAAAATCCAATCGTGTATCTTGAATTCCGGAAGTTTCCGGAAACATACGGAGGCATATAGGGCTGTCCGGAAGTCTCCGGAACAGCCTAAAACGTGTTGGACCTTGAAGGAACACAAGTGGGTATCCAAAACAGCCTTGAATCATCAAGAATGATCAAGATATTCACTTGGAAATATCTAGGAGTTGGGTTCTCATGAAAGGTCTAGAATGGCCTTCAAAGATCTATCAAAATATCATGTAAATATTGTATTATTAGAAAACTCTAGATCAAGAATAATCTAGATACATAAGACTAGTATAAATAGGTGATAAAGTCCTCATTTGTAGGTACCCAAAATCCATACAAGTCTAGTGTAAAGTACTTGTAAAGCACACTTGTAAACTACCTTGTGAGCAATACAAATACATTTGTATTACAAGCTTGCAAACGCTTCCGCATTGTAACTTTAATTGTTACTTCGTTTGGGTCACAAAGGCTGAACTTAGAAGGATTCTAAGTGCCGCACGAGAGTCGAATAAATCACTCCGTGACAAGTGGTATCAGAGCAACGTCGGTTCATTTGGGATGGCAACCGAAACTAGCAAAAGTGCAGCTGTTGAAGATAAACGAGGTCGAGATGAATCCCAAAAGGGGTCAAAGAAGGAACGAGGTATGTCCAAGGATCGTACCTTGGAAAAACGAGTTAATGACCTAGAGGCAGGCCTTGTCGAAACAGGATCTCAGGTCGACATTTGTCTCCAACGATTTGACGTATTAGAAGAAGACTTTAATGAGCTCCGAGAAGGACTCAAGGCTGCTATGGAATTACTTCGAGATGAAGTAAAGCTAATGATCAAAGACGCAATTGGAGACGCTACGACTAAGCTGCGAAAAGAGATGGATGATCTATCTAATGACATGCATCGCAGCCTACTTGGCATGGAAGCCAAAATAAACGATTGCAATAAAGCCATGATCACAACAGGAGGGAACGTTGTGAACCTGACACCGAGAGTTGAAATTCCCAAACCATCACCGTTTATGGGCAAACGAGAAGCTCGAGCGGTTGATGACTTTATCTGGGAAATGGAGCAGTACCTAGGAGGGGTACAAGTCTTCGATGACGCCACCAAAATAAAGACAGCAACGATGTATTTGAAAGATACGGCAGCGCTGTGGTGGAGACGTCGAAGCATGGATATCGAACGAGGTACGTGTACAATCAAAACTTGGACTGAATTTGTTCAAGAACTCAAACGGCAATTTTATCCGGTAAATGCTGAACACGAAGCGAGAAGTCGACTTCGTAAGCTCAAACAAACCGGGACCATCAAGGACTATGTCAAAGAGTTTACAACACTTGTCCTTGAGATCCCGGACTTATCGGATAAAGACTCCCTCTTCTACTTCCTCGATGGTCTGCAATCATGGGCCAAGATAGAACTAGAGCGAAGAAATGTTCAAGATCTTGCTTTAGCAATTGCAATAGCTGAAAGCTTGATCGATCTTAAAGAAAAACGACCATATAGGCCCATGAATGAGGAATGTGATGAGGAGAAAGGTGGGGGAGTTAAGCCCAATTATGATCGGAGGGTGGAACCAAGGAAACCACCACGATACGACAACGAAAAGCGCAGTCCAAAATCTTGCTTCATATGCGATGGACCGCATAATGCTCGGGATTGCCCGAAGAAACAAAGTTTGCAAGCCATGGTGGTGAGGAATGATGATGCATCCCACGAAGACAAGGAGGTTCGTCTCGGGGCAATGCAACTACAAGTTCTAAACGCGTTAACGGCACATGAAGGGAAGCCGTTAAAGTTGGCTGAGTCGCACCCCACAGAGAGACAGGGCAACATCACGAACACGGAGACAAAAGGACTTCGGTTTGTGAACATAGAAGTGAATGGACGACTTGCAAAGGCACTGGTCGATACCGGAGCAAGTCATAACTTTATCACACGTGAAGAGGCAAAAAGACTTGGTTTAAGAATCTCCACACGTGATGGATTTCTTAAAAACGCCAATGGTGACACAAAACCGATCGAGGGAATGTCATGGGCTGTCAGGACTAAGATCGGGACATGGCAAGGTAAACTCGATTTCTCGATAGCACCATTGGGCGACTACAAGATCGTGCTCGGGTTGGACTTTTTCAGAAAAGCAAAAGCCGTTCCAGCAACTTTTTTGAACACCTTGTACATCGTCAAGGGTGATCAAGTGCACACTACGATGCTGGAGTCAAGCACCAGCCAAAAAGGGAAAATGCTATTTGTCTTGCGACTCGCAAGAAAATGCCGAGGGAAACCCAAGAAACACGACGAGGACGTCGTGGGTTTAGGTGGGGGAGAATGTCACGACCTGCCTAAAATCCAATCGTGTATCTTGAATTCCGGAAGTTTCCGGAAACATACGGAGGCATATAGGGCTGTCCGGAAGTCTCCGGAACAGCCTAAAACGTGTTGGACCTTGAAGGAACACAAGTGGGTATCCAAAACAGCCTTGAATCATCAAGAATGATCAAGATATTCACTTGGAAATATCTAGGAGTTGGGTTCTCATGAAAGGTCTAGAATGGCCTTCAAAGATCTATCAAAATATCATGTAAATATTGTATTATTAGAAAACTCTAGATCAAGAATAATCTAGATACATAAGACTAGTATAAATAGGTGATAAAGTCCTCATTTGTAGGTACCCAAAATCCATACAAGTCTAGTGTAAAGTACTTGTAAAGCACACTTGTAAACTACCTTGTGAGCAATACAAAGACATTTGTATTACAAGCTTGCAAACGCTTCCGTATTGTAACTTTAATTGTTACTTCGTTTGGGTCACAAAGGCTGAACTTAGAAGAATTCTAAGTGCCGCACGAGAGTCGAATAAATCACTCCGTGACAATATGGTGTACATCTTCACTTTCATATCTGATATCTACAATATACTTTATTTTATTTTTTTATCATTATACCTTAAAAATAAATAATTTTCTTAAACAACTATCGTTTTACTCCTAAATTCCACCTAATCAACTTATTTGCAGGATTTCAACCAACGCCGCATTTGTAGAGATAATCATCAATATCACTTAGTCACCGAGCCATAGAATAAAACTTTTTAATTTTATACCGATCTAGATTACTACGATATCTTGTTTATGTGTTGTTTGGTTGTCTTGTCCCTCTCATGGGATACATCCAACATGGTTGGTATTAGGTGATCAAAAATCACTTTTCGTTATTTATAACGTTTTTCGGGCATGCTCTTAGTCCAAAACTCTATAAAATTATCGGTAATTGATTTTGTAAGAAAAGAAGGCATGTTTCATAGCCTTCTTAGGGACACAAATGTTAAATAGCTTAAAGATATTTCACAACCGGATCATATCCATATACCATATAATAGATCTTATAAAAAGCAAGTTGCCTAATTCTTTCTTTTGAGTGTCCAAGTCGAGACCAAACTGTATCAAACAACTAAAGGTAATGCAATGTTATTTAAAATAGACTTTGAAAAAGCCTATGACTCCGTGAATTGGAGATTTTTGGACTCAATTCTAATCCAAATGGGATTTCCGGATCTGTGGAGGAAATGCGTAGCTAATTTTCTCGCTTCAGCCGCCTCGTCTATTCTTTTAAACGGTTCCCCCACGAAAGAATTTCAAGCATCAAGAGGGCTTAGGCAAGGTGATCCTCTGTCACCTTTTCTTTTCCTAATGGTGATGGAAGCACTATATGTCTTTTATGTCATCGGCAGTGGAGACAGGGATATTCCATGGTGTTCGGCTCCCAAACGGGGGGCCGGTACTTTCTCATCTGTTTTACGCAGACGATGCAATTATAATTGGTGAGTGGTCCGGGGCAAATGCAAGGAATTTAACTAGAATCTTGTGTTGTTTCAATCTCGCCTCGGGATTGAAGGTAAATATCTCTAAAAGTAACATATTTGGAATTGGTATAGATCAAAGTAGTTTACGTTCTATGGCTGGAATCTTGAATTGTCAACCGGCATCTTTCCTATTCATACATCTTGGAATTCCCATTGGAGCAAACATGGGGCTAATTAAAAGTTGGCGCTTCATAGTGTTAAAGATGGAAGATAAACTTTCAAATTGGAAGGCAAAAAACCTATCATTTGGAGGACGTTTGACATTGGTAAAATCTGTATTTGGAAGTCTGCCTATGTATTTTTTAGCATTGTTTAAAGCTCCATCCAAGGTGATCTGGGGGGCTTAGAGTGATGAGTATTAGAGACGCTAATTTGACTAGCGAAATGAAGATGGAAACTGAAGTCTGAAAATTCTTACTTGTATGGATTTTAACCCTATGTTGTGGTGTAAGTGGATACCCGTAAAGATAAGTGGCTTTGTTTGGAAAGCAAGATTAAATAGAATCCTTGTCAAAGACGCACTACAGAGACAAGGGGTACATATTGCATCGGCAGAATGCAGCTTTTGATTTGGACGAATCGAATCTGCAGATCATGTTTTAGTCTCATGTGCGTTCGCATCGGAAGTGTGGGCGGCAGTTGGAAGATGGTGTGGGTTAAATTGGTCGAACCCATCTTCGACTCGGGACGTCCTGTCACTCGTGCAATCTATTTTAGGTTCAACTAAGCTCAAAAAGACAATACATTGCATTGTTATGGCTTCCATTTGGTTCATCTGGCTCACTAGGAACGATTTTATCTTCAATGGGAGAACCCCGCAAGTGGCTGATACGGTGGAGATTATGGTCAACTCATTTTGGTGGTTAAAATTCAGAGCAAAAATTATGGATATTGAATGTCAATCTTGTTGTATCGATATGGTGCGCGTCCTAGCATCTTGCTGGTGGTTGAGTATTTTTCTAATTAATAAAATCTGTTCTTTGCTGAAAAAAAAACTTACTTTTTTTAATCATGTTAGCACTCGTTAAGATGTAGTGATAGATATTATTCTGCTATGTATCATATTTGAATACAGGAAATAAGATACACATGTTGAAAACCATTTATACTTCTTTATTTGTACTTCTTTTACTGTGCTTATCTAGTACTTAGAATGCTTAGTACCAAGGGAATAAAATGCTAAGTGAATCAAACACAGAACATCTCATATGGACTCAAACGCGCTACCGTTGCACCAAGGATCCGTTATCGTGTTCAAATATTTACACCCTAGAAATGTAAACAAAAAATTTGACACATAACTATCGAAAGAACTAACATGTGTCCGTACATTAATTTATATACCAGTTGTCTTTTTTTCCTTGAATCCAACAAATGTATCAAACAAACAGATATTTGATGGGTTGGAATCGTAATTAAGATTAAATCAATCAAAAACCAAAGTAAATAAACAAACTCACCTCTGTTTGTGACATTAAAACCAGACAAAACAAAACCATAAAATAATTAAGGTACAACAAAAACACACAGATCTCCAGCTTGGATCCAAGGTTCTTAACTAGGTATCCTCTACTCTCGAGTGAAAAACAAAGCTCGGAAACGTTGTTGTGATATCCCTGGTAAAAATTTACCAAAGTTAAAAGAAATACAAGTGTTAATGCAGTCCCAACAGTTATCTATCTAAAACTCGTCTATTAGGGGAGTGGAATTCATAAACCATTGAAACCGACCAAACTGTCTAAACCGAATCAAGTCAACCGGTTTGCCTAGTTTGAGATCCAAACAGTCTGGTTTTGGCGGTTTGTGTTAGAAATTAATCTTGATGTTCAAGGGTATATACGGGGGAACCAAGAAAGATAAGGGTGGAATTAGTTAACATATAGAATATGTTAGTCAAGGTTAATACTAGGAAAGTATTAAATATTTTGGCTGTGAATGGGTTGTCATCCAGCTGTGTTTGAGCTGTGATTTCATAGTAATTAAGGTTAGGAGTAGTATAAAAGAGGGTCATTGTATAGAGTTTAAGGTGTGGTCTTTTGTTCTTCATATTTATAAAAAGAGTAGTGGTAGTTCCCACAAAATACCGAGTATTATCTTTGTTTTTTCTGGGCCAATATTCTAACAATTGGTATCAGAGCGAGACGATCAAAGAGACCTGTGTGGCGGTAAAGGGGATATCAAGTAACAATCGAAGACGTGGAGAACGAAGCCACCTGATCAGTTCTGTGATAGACTGACCGAAGAAGAACCTGTGACAGGTTTAAACCATCTGTGATAGATCCATTGAAGGGCTGCTGATTGAATATTAAGGTTGTTGTGAGGTTCTGATCAAAGGGCTGTGTTTTTGGTAGCAATCAAATATCAGACTAGATCTGTGAAGTTTTTTTGCTCTATTGCCTTTGAAAGATCAAAGGGCTGCGAAAACCAGTTGCTAGAAGCAATCAAAACAGGGTACTGATCTGTGACAGATCAATTGAAGGCAGGTTGTGTGACACAACTGCAGTAGTAAAAGACCTGTGTGATTCAGGTTATATCTGTGGAAGACGAACCTAGAGAGAAGGCGACTGTGTGAAGCAACGAACGAGGTGAAGGAAACCTGTGTGATACAAGTTACAAAGGTGTGATACCAGTGTGGAGAAGATGTTTAATCTGTGAAGGATTGAACCAAGTTTGCTGTGAAAGCGGGTTCGAGAAGAACTAATCAGTAATTGATCAAAGTGGGAAAACGGGTGATTCTGCAAAGAAACAGGAAACTGATCTGTGTGAAACAGACTACGTTTTGCTGCAGTATCTGTGTGAAACAGATTGGTTTATGCTTATTTGCTGCTGAAGTTTATGAATCAGAGGATTTTTGCTACTGCTGCAGGAACTGTTTGTGCAGAAAAGAGTTTTTTTTTTGTGAAAAAAAGGTGATCAGGTAGTTCAAAAGAAGATGACAGAAGGTGCATGTGAAGACGAGGAGAAAGATGATCAAGCTGTGAAGAAGAACGAGGCCACCCAATTGAATCTGTGAGAGATTAATCGTAGCCCGAACTGTGATAGGTTCAAAAAAGTCAATTGAGCAGATCCAAGGGGAAGAACAGTTGTGTGATCCAACTGCAGAAGGAAAAATCTGAGTGATTCAGATTGCAGAAAATCTATGCGAGACAGATTGGGTTCTATGTGAGGCAGAACGTAAGGTTGTGTGAAGCTGCGATCAGAAGTGAAGAAAACCTAAGCGATTCAGGTCACTACTGAGAAGTTTAATCTGTGAGGGATTATTCATATATGGGACAAGCTGTGTGACACAGGTTGTGAGGAGAATAGTTCTGACAAGCAAAAGGCTAGAAGAGCTTGTTGCTGTTTGCAATCAAAGGAAACAATTGGCAAGTGATTTGCTAGGAAGTGAAATTGTTGGGCTGTTGTGATAGCAGGTTTGCAAGGCTGCAGGAAAGGAAGAAAACAGAACGGAAGCTGTGTGAGACAGAACAAAAGCTATGTGAAGTAGATTTGAAGATCGATGATTGATCAAACTTGGAAGAAACATGGTTCCAGCAACTGGAAATCAAGACTAAGGTGGTACAATATCAAGATTAAGGGCGAGAATGTTAGAAATTAATCTTGATGTTCAAGGGTGTATACGGGGGAACCAAGAAAGATAAGGGTGGAATTAGTTAACATATAGAATATGTTAGTCAAGGTTAATATTAGGAAAGTATTGAATATTTTGGCTGTAATGGATTGTCATCCGGCTGTGTTTGAGCTGTGATTTCATAGTAATTAAGGTTAGGAGTAGTATAAAAGAGGGTCATTGTATAGAGTTTAAGGTGTGGTCTTTTGTTCTTCATATTTATAAAAAGAGTCGTGGTAGTTCCCACAAAATACCGAGTTTTATCTTTGTTTTTTCTGGGCCAATATTCTAACAGTTTGCCAGTTTAATGGTTGTGGTCAGGTTTGGAACTAGGAACCGGCTCTTTAACTTTTATTATTTTAAATATATATATTTTTATTTTTGGAATATATAGTTGTGTAATGTATATATGTTTATAATTACGTACCATCTTTATCATTTTATATGCTTAGATTCAAACAAATAATATCAAAAAATTGGCTCAAACAGCCAAAACTGTTAAACCACCAAACCGGCTAGTTTGGCTTGTTGTTCCCTGAAACAGTGAAACCGTAATTGGTAGTTCGGTCTAGGGGGTGCATGAACAACATTGTTATTTGCCAATAGAAGCAAATGTTTTTCTTTTTGCAAATTTTGCATGTATGTGGGTTCTTTTGAAAAAAATAATAATAAACTTATTGACACCCATTGTCCAAATTCACTTAGCCCTATGGAAATTCAAATGTTTAATAGGGGGCATATTTGTTAAAGTTTTTGGAGTGTTTGGGATACTTACTAAAAGATATATGCGGGTTAGCTTTTTGAAATCAATCCCAAACAGCCCCTTTTGGCTACAAGTATTGTTTCCCCTAGAGAGAATGCTTCCAGAACAGTTTTCATGGGACGTTCTCCCAAGATGCAAATTGTTGCAATTTTCACAGGAGCTTGAAAGCTCTCAAGCATTTTTAGAAACTTGATCAACTATAACAACTTTTATTTAAAAAATAACAAACAGAACTTACTTGAGGTACTGAAGTGTCATATTTTTCAAGAGCGATGGATGTCGAAGTACAAGACTCCTCCACTCTTCCTTGTCAATTTTCCCATCATGTTTTGTATCAGCTTCCTCAAAGGTCTAAACAAAGCAAGCTTTAAATTATTACTACTTATATAATTATGCTTATTATTAGTACTATGTTCTATATATACGACTCGTATCTATGGTATCAAACCTACACTCCATTCCATTTATTAAAAACAGGTCAATACAGGTTATATTGTATTGCTCACAGGTTGAATGGGTGAAAAAATACCAGGTCCAACTTCATGTACTTTAAAAACAAAACCGTAGTAGAGAAAAAACACATGGCTAATTTTGAAACAAAAAAAAGGATCTGCTAAAGTACCTTATCAATAATGCTCTCGATGACATCATCTGAAAGGTTCATGCCTGACTCAGCAAGGGTAGCTACCACCATTTGTTTTACCTACATGTTCGCATATCAACTGAATCATCTGTGTGTTGACTATTAGTCAAATATGAAGATAATCCTACATTTCAGATTGGCAATGAACTCCAATAATGTTTACTTTTGAAATAGGATTGTTTCTTTATATAACGATAACTGGAATGTGGGCCTTTTTTGTGGAAGGGTGAGCAATAAAAAGAGCTCATAAGCCTGAAACTAATTTCAGGGTCAGGTAATAAAAATGGCTAAAAAGGAGAGTTTTTTTTTTTTTCGCCAAAGAAGATTTTACCTCTTGCCTCTCTATGAAACCTTGCTGCTTAAGATCATAAAGCTGAAAGGAAACTGCAAATAGAAAAGAAAAGAGTAAGCGATTCTCCATCATATGACAAATATAGGGCTGCGTTTAATAAAAAACCATGTTAAGTAGATAACCGCAAAATCGTTGTATATAGTGCTGAGTAGATTTAGTGGTAGAAAAATTTCATAACCGCCATATGTATCATAGTTAAAGCAATGTGTCCATTTGTTTATGAGGTTCTCACAATTCTCTACTCAAACCTCTTTCTATATCTCTCTATATATGTGTGTGTGCGCGCACGCATATTATTTCAGTCTCACAAACTTTGCAACATTCACTTTACATCATATTAATGCATGGTTTTAACAATTTAGCGAAATGTCTAAAATACCTTCCATCATGACATATAAAGAGGTACAATATGAAACTCATGTTTAACTTTAATCAAAGTAAATCCTGTGGACAGAAGTTACCAACACAATGACTCCTGCAATGCCAGAATCCCAGAAAACTGCTGATGTTTTCGTGAGAGGGGAGTACTTTATCACTAAAGACATGGAATTAACACTAAAAATTCAACTTACATTCAATCTTATCATCAATAGGGGAATTAGGATGAAATACAGAGAGCGCACGAGCAAACTCCTCAAAGCCCAAGATCCCATTATGCTTTGTGTCAAACAGATCAAACACCTGGAGTTTACCAACAATAGAAGAGTTTCATAAATTGCCTAATAATGTAACAAGAAAAAATAAGATAATAATCAAGAAATGTTTCTCAAAATACCATGCCATATCACTTATTCTTTTTAGAAAGGCTATTCATATTGCTAGTTTCTTTTTCAATATGAGAATATAATTGGTTGTTAAGAGGACATACCCGATCAGCAAACAAGCTTTCTTTTTTATTTGTCTTAAACAATGCCAACTGGAACTCTTCCTGCAATGTGTGTCAAGGTATAGAAACATCGAAGTTAGATTCTAACAGCAGGCAAAGAGAAAAAAATCATATAGAATAAAAGAAAGGAGCTTTAGTGAATACCTTATTAATTAGCCCATCATCAATAACTGCACTGCTAATCTTCTTAAATAACTCATAAAGTGCCTCAATTTCACTTACACTAACTGCATTAAATAAATAACAAACTTTTTCAGCATGAGGCAGCTTCTTATATCAAGAATGAAGCAAAGACAAATGTTAGCATGATTATTTTCCAAAATGACATTGAAGATCATCAACTAAGAGGAGTGTCTGACGACAATTAAGATCATCAACAAAAATAGTCCGTATAGAAAAGCATTTATAATTAAGGAGATTTGGAAAAAAGCTTGTGTATAAAGGAATGGTCAAGTGATCATGATGCGATAAAATTTTATCATAGGACAATATAGGTTATTATTCATTTTACTAATTGTTGCATTCAATACCAAATGTACTTCCCATTTGTCCCAATTTAAACTTTTGTACATATGAGTCGCCAAAAGATGACTTCGTGTCCCATATGGGTCATTTTGTACACAATAAACCAGCTGCCAAAAATATGAACTTTTATATAAGAAAGTTAAATTTGTGTATAAAATTTTTTGATTTATAAATAATGTCAAATCTTATACGAAAATTTCAAATTTTACTGATTAAAATGACCAAAAGTACAAAAACCATACTTTTAACGACTCAGATGTACAAAAATTTTGAACTAAACGGGACGAATGAGAATGTACGTTGATATTTTATGCAGAAAACCATTACAATTTACCTGACACAATCTAAATTACTGATAAAGAAAAAGGAAAAAGAAAACTAGTTTAAGCATTTCATTTTATTTGTTTCAAAAGTCCCTATCCATTCTAAACAATATAAACAAATTGCAACGTGATAATTTAGACTAGTAGCATACACACTGTCTCTCTAGCTAGAATTTCAGGATCTTCAAGACCTCTTGGTTGTTTGTACAATTCAAGATCACAGCAGCGTAGCAGGGAAGCAAATAAATGCCTAACCCCCTCTAAGCACTGAGACATGGTATTTGTTTCACATTAAAATGATCCATACTTGTATCTGAAGAAGCATAGCAAAACAAATGTCAAATCATTTTAACTAAATGCAAACAAGCAACAAGGGTTGAAATGATTGGAAGGATAGAAATGACCTTTTGACCATTTCCTATTGCTGCTATAATTTGAAGTTGCAAATCACTTGATGAAAGGAACAATTAAATTATATCTGTCAGAAGTGTAATAACATTTCATCAGGAAACCTCACAAGTAGAACTTGAAAGACTAAAGAATACCGAAACAGAATAAAAATAAAACTGAGACCACTGAAAAATACTTAGACTAAGAATTCTTCCAAGAACCATGATCAACTGTCTTTCATTTGCTTCATTGCTTTTATGATGCTGTGTCTTTGATTATTATTCAGTGAATATACATTGTTCGGCTCAGCTTTTTATGAATACAAGGTTGAGAATGTTTTAGTTATTACATACATTTGGTTTGGAGATAAATATCACATGATTTATAAGCCAAAACATATTATTCTTCTGTAATCACATGACTGATGAAATAGATCGAACAAATGCTTGTTGCATGAATTGGTTTGTAGACAAATGCCACATGGTTCAACATGTAAAACATGCTAATTTTCTTTAATCACATGAGTGGTGACCTATAGAGAACAGATGCGTGCTGCATGATTCATGAATTTGGTTTAAAGATACACATCACATGATTATGGTATTAAAATGAGAAATCATTAATCAACCTAGACTTATGCTTAAACATCCTCCTAAATGGACACTTGGAATTCATCTATGTGAGTGAAAGGATGCAGGCCCTTTCTTAAGTGCATGTATAAATGCCAACTGCTCCTTAGGATTAATCTTTAGGCATATGTTATGAGGATATATCATTACTAAGAAAAGTCCCTGATTTTCTTCAATCACATGAGCCGTGGTGACCTATATAGAACATATGTGTGTTGCATGAATTGGTTTGGAGATAAATGTCACATGATCAATCATGTTAACGAACTAACAGTCTTATTCACATGAACGATGACCTATTGAGAACATATGGATGTTGCACGATATGATTTGGCTGTAAAAATCATCACATGATCTATCATATAAAACATACGGATCTTTTTAACCAAATGAGACATAGTACACATGGGTGTTGCATACATTTGGATATATCATTATTATCATATATCACATGACTTATCACATAAAGCAGACTAATCTAGTGGGAGAGGGATATTAGTTACAGATAACTTAATAACGGGGTGAAGCATAAGTAAGGATGTAGATGATTCAGTAATAATAGATCTTGGCAGGAAGTTGTTAAAATCAGTTCATGTTTCTTATAACAATCCAGTGGGATTATTTTTGTATTTCTAATCTCTCTCTTTGACCTCACTTTCTAGTCTCCATAAACTCTTCTTATCTTTAATACCCTTCACAGTATAAGCTTACATTAGCTCTCTCTACAACATATACAATGAATGGTAAACAACAGATATGAATCATTTCGCACCAAATTCAGTTGAAACATCAGTCTGTTTGGCAAAAAACATGAATTGTGATCTAATTATTGATCGACGGATACAGATATCTTTCAAGAGAGAGGGCTAATTTGAGTAACCCAAATAGTGAACAAAAACGAATGGACCCCCATAACTTCAAAAAGTTACACTCCAACCTCAATATGCACTTGCAGAAAAATATCAAAATAAAGCATTCATGTGCATGAACCATTTACACACCAAGGTCAGTTGAAACCTCATGCTAAAAACATAAATTCTGGTCCAAGTGTTGACATCAATAGAAAATATTTCTAACAACACAAGGCATGCTTATACCATAATTAGAGTAACTATTAAAGTGAACCAATTAGACGTAGAATTCTGGTCCAAATATTAATATAGAAAAGCTTTTTTTCAACACAAAGAGCAGGCACATGCAATAACTACAGTAACTCAAAGTTTAGCCAAATAAGCCTGAAAATTATCGAAGAATGCAACCATAACCTTCTCTAAGTTTAGATCTAGATATGTACTTAAAACAGAAGAGTCAAAATCAACCAACGCAAGTAGAAAAATCATTTGCACCCATTTTGAGCTAAAAACTTGATTTCTGATACAAATGTTGCTATCAATAAAAACAGATTCTTCAACAGAAAGTCTCATAACATAAAAGAGCAATTCACATTGACCAGCCAAACATGGAACCACCAAAGAGGCAAAGAAGGAACTTCATTCCCTCTAGAACTTGCTCTCACATCACGATATGTACTTAAAACGAAGGAATCAAAATGAACCATTTACACATCAAATTCAGTCGATACTCGGGTCCTTTTTAGGCTCAAAAGATTAACTCAGGTGCAAATATAGATATCATTAGTAAACTTACTTTCAATACAAAGCAGGTTTATACCATAATTAGAGTAACTAACTTCTTTTAGCAACTAAACATGCAAATAACTTAAATTCAAAGCAGGTTCGTATCGATTCAACCAATACTTACTCTCAGATCTCGATATGTTGTTAACACATAGAACTCGAATTAAACTAATTCAAGTAAGTAAACATATTAGATCCTACAACGGTAACACTTCGCATACACAGGATCCTCAATTTCCTCAACAGAGAATTGAACTTTTAATCAAAACAACATAATTCAACAATCCAAAAGAAGAAACGAACAATTAACTAACTATAAACACTTGCAGATCTCTCAGCAGCCACAGATTCAATCTTCAAAGTATAATAAGAATAAATATGCATAATTGAAACAAACCTTGTGAAAAAAACTGCCGAATTGTGTGGATTTATGGAAGAATATCGAATCGATAGTTCAAATTTCCAGCAAAATATGAATCAAATTGAAATAAAAAGATGAAAACAGACAAACTACCACACCTATGATGATGCCATTGGCGATAGGGTACACATCCGTATGCAAACAACGGAATCCTTTTTTCGTTTTTGGCTACTCTTTTCACTTGTATGACATTACTGCCCCCTTGAATAGCTTACGTGAGCTTTTTTAGTCCTTGTTATTTTTTTTTTAAATTTGGCTCGTTTTAGTGGTTTTTGTTATATCTAGAACGGTTAAATGAGTTAGATAAAATTGTAATTAAATGAGTCATGGAGTCATAGCATATTAAATGTCTTCAACATTCATTATTTATGTGTATAATCTTAAAATTGGTTATTCAAAAAGTTGTTATAGATTAATCTTAATAATATTTAAGACGCTAGTAAATAGAGATGGGCAAACCGGGTTTTGGGCAGTACCCGGGCCCGGGTACAAACCGGGTTGGGTCCAACCGGGTTTTTTTGTACCCGGGTATTGGTGAACCCGGGTACGAACCCGGGTCGGGTTCACCATCATAAAAACCCTACCCGGTATACCCGGGTAGGGTCGGGTCCGGGTCGGGATGAAACCGGGTTCATACCGGATTTAATTTATTTTTTTTCTTTTTTTTTTCTTCTTGTGTGTGTGTCGAACACCGGGTCTTATCTTCTTTTTTTCTTATCTTTTCTTTTCTTTTTTTCTTTTTTATTTTTCTTTTCTTATACCAGGTTCAAATCTTAGGTAGAAAAAGTTACACTTATAATATACAAATATTGAATACTTTTTATATAAAACATTTGAATGACAAAGAAATTTAAAAAGAACATGAAAAACATATAATATTAAAACAACTTAAAAATACATAAATAAATCAATGAAAGACATATAATATTAAAGCACATTTAAACATGTGACAAGTCGAATTCCACCGAGTAGGTACATCCCAATTAGGACCTAAAAATCTAGATTCCGTATCCTTACAAAGTTGTTTATAATCTTGATATCTTCTTCTACTTTTTTTAAAAACGTCATGTAACATAAATCGAAAAGCTTTAGTAAAGTTATCAACATATTGTCTGGATAGTCCGTCTTGCACTACTAAATTAATTATATGTGCAACACAACGAGTATGGAAAAAATCATAGTTTGCAATCGGAAGATATTTTAATTTTAATTTTTCAACCGCAGTTGTGTTGTTAGAGGCGTTATCAAATGCAATTGAAAAAGTTTATTTTGTAACTTAAAAGTATTTATTACATTATCTAAAAAGTAAAACAAAAATTTTCCGGTGTGTGGATACGGAAAAAGATCAAATGCAATCGTACGTTTCATCAACTGCCATGAATTGGGATCCACCCAATGAGCGGTGACGCAAAGGTACGATTCGGGTAAACCGTGTGGAGCCGACCAAACGTCACTAGTTAAGTTTACACCGGTATTTAAATTTTCAAATAATACAATTAAATCATTTTTTGTTTGTTTTCATAATTTTAAACAATAACGTCTAAGTGTAGTACGACTTACGTGGGTGTAACGAGGTTGAAGCGTCTCTCGAATTAAGTTGGTCAACCGAGGATTGTCGAAATGACTAAAAGGCAAAGCTTCTTGAATCACGAACTTCGCCATTCGATCTTGAACCGTATTAACATCATAATTAAAGATTCCACCGTCTCCACCCAATTGTGTTTGTTGCGAATCCAGATTACTTTTCAACTACTTATAATCCCAATTGCACCAAACATCCATGTTACGATTGTGTGCAAGAACACGAACGACGGTTGGAGAGTTTGACGAACCTTGACCAACGGAAGATTGTGATTGAGCCATATCAAAATTGAAGAGAGTGAAAGTGTAAAACGAGAGAGTGAAAGTGTAAAACGAGATTAAACGAGAGTATTTTTTGCATTTTTTGCGTATGTTTTTGCGTTTGAGACTTGGGTACTAAACCATATCAACCCACACGTATTTATACTAACTTATAAGGCTAAAAGAGATAAAAAAAACGGTAATAAATCGGGGCTAACGGCTATATAGCCGTTATTAACGGCTAGATTTAAAAAAAAACGGTCAAAACAGGGTCCAACCCGGGTTCAATGGGGTCGGGTCGGGTTCGGGTCTACCAAAATCTAGAAAAATATACCTGGTTCCAACCTTACGGTTTTTTTCGGGTCCAAACCGGGTACACCTTATACCGGGTCGTACCCGTACCCGGGTCCGGGTCGGGTCCGTACCCAGGTATTTTGCCCACCTCTTAGTAAAGTATAAATAAATAAAAGAAAATTTGATTAATTGTTCACAAAGTTAAAGCATAATAAATGTGCATGGGGACATGTTTTCATAATTTCTCACAAGAGGCAGCTCTACCAAACTGCAATATAGTTACCATTAAATATGAGAACGCTAATAATCAAAAGACTCGAAACGAATATTTAGGTGGTTCTCTTTCAATCTTCAAAGATACTTTCATTCACAATCAATATTTATTTTCAACAATATGAGATAAAGTTTCATTATTTTGTTTATCTTAACACCACTTTCTTCCCTCGTATGATTTCTTGTTCATTAGTGCAAGATGACAATAAATAATTTCATTACAAGAAAATGATTATCATAACTATTATTGAATCGTAAAATTTTGTCTTTCAATATTTTTCTATTGGAGCTTCCATCAGAATTTAGTATTAACAAGTTCTAATATGCAATGCAAAATAGCCTCTTTTCTCAGTCCGAGAAGAGCACCGTTGAAACTGGATTGGAAGACTAAACAGCTCTATAAGCAATCTCAAACGTCCTTTGTACTTGTTGTAGCAAATACCAGACCTCCTTTTTCCATTATACCTTCATTTCTTTCATTACTTTTCATCAATTATCACAATTACATTCACCATTAATCAACTTTAGATCTCTAAATCATTATTAGTTAACATAAAAACAAAAGAATTTCAATCACTCATAGAAAACACCTATTGTTAATAATGCACGACGAAAACAAACTACAGAGTCATGAAGAACTACAAAAACCGCAATATAAATGGTTTATTACACATAATAAAACACACAACAGGGAAGAATACAACTGCGTAAGATACAGACAATGCCTCTAATGGTCGATCCATCTAGAGAATTAAATAATTTTCACCATTCCGAAATCACCTACTTTTGCCTCTTGTATATCTTTCCCAAGAAAGATTTCAACACCTCTTGTACTGCTTTGCTCGGGTGACTTTCAATCGATTTGATCAGCTTCTCGTAACTTGCCTTCTCATAATCTTCGAATACACCCTGCATATACACCCACAAAATCAGTTATGTATGTGTGTATGTATACATATGGACAGCTGTTAGCAGTCTTTTATAGTTCACATAATGTTTGGTTGGCAGAAAATAAGATGAAATTCATGATGATAATAGTAAACGTTTATATATAATAGTATAGGAATTAAAACAACAAAATGAATGATTAAAATGAACTAAAGCTATTTAGATGAAAATTATATTTGATGCTTAATAAATGTAAAAAAGAGGTATATAACATAACAAAAATTATAATAATACACTGGTTATTAATAATTTGTAAGATTTTTTAATTCCATGGAAATTGTAAAACATTCCAGCCATGTTGCAAAGGAGTTTTGTTCCTTCATTTGATGAATTGGAGATTCCTATTCCTTATTTTTGCCTACCAAACACCCCAAGGTATTAAACTATTAATAGAATTAGCATACGGATCAGTTTTAGATTATTCAAATTTGACGTGTCTGGTGTGACAGGGTGTTCATCGGGTCGTTTTTGGGTTATTCAATTTTAAAAAATTTGGAACTGAATTCGAATTTGAATCGAATGCGAACCAATTCCAGTTCGAATTATGGTTTTCGAAGTTCCGCATAGGGAGAAAACAAGAAGCCACAAACCTGAAGATTTAGAGTGTGATATACTTCCTTCACTTTTGCAACCGAAGAGGGATCTTTTTTCCCATAGTTCTCCTAGATAAAGAATTTATACGTGTAAGCAAATATATAGCTGCTAACAAGATTTAGGGTGCATGCATTGAATTATAAAAAAAAGGGTGAGGGGATTAATTGCAAAAGATGTGTGTGCAGTTCCCAAAATAAAGCGTGCTGGATTTCTGAATATTAAGTGTGGGGATACTATAGAGAGTAATTTAGAGGTGACAAGTTCAACCCATGTTCTTACGAACGAGTCACTCTGGGTTAAACAAGTCAAATAAAAATTATTAGCCAAATGGGAAAGGATCAAACAGGTTGGAAAGTCTCTCAAAGTCTATTTTTAATGCATACCACTTTAATCATTCAAAGATTTTAATTATCATTATTTTAATAAGTACTGTTTTTATAACCATAACTAATGCATTTTTGAAAAAGAACAAGTAATAGTTAGCAGGTTAACCCAACATGTTTTGACCCATCCTAAAACTGGCCCATTTCAACTCAAAACAGTTTTGGCCCGATGCTTTGAACCCTCCAGTCTTGCCCCCTCTAGTTAGTATAGGGCTACAGTTGGTGTGGCATAACTCATGACCTTTGCAAAAAGTTCTAAGTAATTCTCAAAAAATTCGCTAGCCTTACGCTGAATTCGCACACAAGTCCCTCTACTTTATGTTAGCATAATTAAATAATTAGACTTTATATGGATAATTAAATACCATAGACTTTTAAAACTCAATTAAAGGCTTATGTCGAATTCGCACATAAGTCCCTCTACTTTATGTTAGAATGATTAAATCATTAGACTTTATATGGATAATTAAACCCCCTAGACTTTTAGAACTCATTTAAAACTTCCTTTTAATTAAGTTTAAGAACTTGATCATGCAAACATGGACGACATTTTCTTTACATTTTGAAAAGTTAGTGGTTTTAATTATGCAACAAAGAACTTTTATGTTAATAACAAGTGCAAGAACTTATCAGTAAGTTTTAGAAGCTAAAACAATTTATTGATGCAAAAATAAAGCCAAGAGGCTTATGTATGGATTCAAGCATAAGTACAGAAGTCCATAAACTTTTCGCAACTATTGCCCAAAATTTTTAACATAAATATTGTTGGTAATTGTGCATGTATGGGTGTATTCCTACATGTGCCAAAATATCCATGTGTATATGTTATATGCATGTATGGCCTTACATGTAGGATTTTCTTTTGTTCCTCGTTGGCAAGTTCCAAAGCTTTCACAACTAACCACGAGCACTTAAAGTCTTCAATGTCTGTTCCAATCTGTCGGAGTGAGATTAATGATATTTTGTGAGCTTGAACTCTATGGTGACTCAAGAACTAAATATAATAAAAAGATATTTGCTGGACTTACCTTTCCAATCACCTCTGGAGCACCAAAACAGTCTAGATAATCATCCTGCAATCATTAAAGAGGTTGATAAATTGACAGTCTTAAATAGATGCGATGATTTCGACCTACGACGTATGATTGCATCAGTTTGGGCTGTGTTTAATCTCAAACAAGTCAGATCAAAAAATTAGCTAAGATAGGAACCAGTTGAAAGTCTATTTTAATGTGTACAACCTCGTAAATTGGTTTATTAAAAGTTTTACATGGACTTTTGCTGAATTCTTATATAAGTCCTTGGACTTTATTTTAAAATGATTAAAACTAGATGAAAAGTTACTTTTAAAGTTTAAAACTTCAAAATTCATAGGACCTTTTTGTTATTTTTACAAAAATTTGAAGGATGTAACTTGCAAAAAGGACTATTATGTTAAAAATAAAATCAAGGATTTATGATTAAGCTACAGGAGTTGAGGGATATAGTCATCCAAAAATAAAGTCTAAGAACTTATCTACAGATTCATCAGAAGTCCATAGGCTTTTTCAACAATACCTAAATTTTATTCAACAATGCCTAAATTTTAGATCATTTTAGTAATAATAAAGTTTTTGCAATCATATTTAACCTGTAACCCGAACCTCTTTTGACCTTTTAGTCCATTACTGAACCCATCCATCTTGGGACCCCTAGACACTAGTCACAAACTATCGTTGTTAAAATACCATGGAAAGGGGATAAATGTTTGACATACTACCAAGAAGATGAAGGGAGTGGTATAAAAATATAAAATTGAACATTAAATGGCCTAATCCAGTTCTTGCAAGTAGTCCAGCATATGCCAGATTGGAAGTGGACGAAATCACTAAATAGTAATCAAGCATGACTGCTCCATCTAGGTGAATCGAGTTTCATACAGTTATATTGTTGTGGATTTGTTCATAACCGATTAGAGTATATGACCTAGATGAAACAATTGAGAGACTATACCAATTAATATTTTTTCCCTTTTGATGTATGCAAGTTTAGCCTATAGCAAACTGGTTCCGGGTAACATTTTGGAAAAGTGAAAGATAATTAAATTGTAAACAAGTTTCATTCTACTTCATTTATAAATTTTTAACCCGTTATGAAAATTTTCACAATAATGGAACAAAACTTGAGTGACCTAAGTGGAACATTTATAAAAATTGGTTGCTATTTAGTGACTTCTCCTGTTGAAAATAAATAATTGCAAGTGATGATCACAAACCTGCACTTGAAAATAGGTACCCATTTCAACAAGTACGTTCTTCACTTCTTCATGTTTGTCCAAATCCTCACCGAACATAAGAAGTGCACAGGCAACCTTGATACAGAAATCAAAGAAAAATAACCGAATGGATTATTCACTAACATATAGAAGCAATGTTCCATGAATTATAAGAGCAAAAAGAGGAAAGAAAATAGAAATGTTGCAAGATCAAGTGGGCTAGTGCTAGAGCACAGCTAACACATGTAGACATTTTAATTTATAACATTCATTCATATCCTAAGACTACAGATCAGAACATTACAAGATTGTACCCAACACGGCGGGACACTACAAGCACTATCTTGGGTAATTAAAGATGAATAAAGTAATAAACAAATATATCGGTTCTGAATTCAGTGGGAAATTATGCTACCTTAACACAAACATACAAGCATTTAGACATAGAAAAACAACATTGATCAACTTAAGCAACAAAAAAGGCGCTATTTAAAAACTAGTACCAATGGTAATGAAAATATGCATTAAGGTGAAAACTTTTTTATGTAGAATATAAATGAATAAGTCGTGAATTTTACTCACTGGAAGGTAAAATGAGTAGTAAGCAGTTTTGTACTGAACAATCCGGCGGTGACTGCAATACAACACGGTAAACTTCAGAAAATGTAACATAGGTGAATAAATAATATATATGTGTGATAAATAAATAATACACTCATGCACAAAGGGCATGCCAAAAATAATATTAGATTGGATACACTCATGCACAAAGGGCATGCCAAAAATAATATTAGATTGGATGGAGTAATGAGAAAGTTTAAGGTATCACTTACGTAGACAATGTATACTTTGAAAGATCTTTCTCTCCAACAAGTGTAGTAATCAAATCTATCATTTGTCCAGAGGCTGTTTGAAATTCTACCTGGGAATGTAAAAAACTAAAATGTAAGTTGAGGTGGGTTACTTATGAGCAGATCGATTCGCGTTATCTTTTATCTCTAATTGGTCAACAAGTAAAATCAAGAAATTAAGGAAACAGGTATAAGTCACACCAAAAGTGTATCACTATTGTATAAAACCTCCTAAACCATTTTACTCAAAAACAATTAGGTTAATAACTAACACTAATTATTTACAGGAAAAAAAAACTTTGATCCAGAAAAGTGTTCCAGTCAACTCAACTTAACTGACCAGTTTCGGCCCATGTAAAATGTTCACCCTTATAGTAATTACCCAACTGCCCATTTCTCCATGTCAACTGGTAAATACTGAAACCATAAATAGAATCATTGATACGTTGAATATGAAGAAAACCAACCTCATTGAACAGGTCCACTAAATCCACGTAATAAGGCTTTGCTCGGAAATGTTTCTTGAGAATTCTTGGGATATGGTTACGAAGAATTATTCCATCGTTTGCAGCAATCATACCAACCTATCATCAAATTTTCAGATTGTAAAGTCGGTTTTAGACATGCACATAATCAAACTGATACGAACCCACTGTTGGGTCAGGTTCAATATGGGTAAGATCCAACCCAGTTGTTGCTAAATGGAGGGAAACCGGATGGAGGGAAACTGGATGGAGGGAAACTTAATGGAGGGAAATATTCAATTTTTAGAAAGTGGGGTGGGTGCTCCACGAATTTAGGTGCTGAAATTAAGGGAGAAGTAAAGGAACTATTAGTTTAAGTAGGATTGTTTGATGTTATTTGCTGAGTCTGTGTTTTTGTTTATCAAAAGTGAGGTTCATAAACCTTGTAATCGGAGATCACCCTTCTCGAACAGGGCCCTATCTGTACTGTTTTAGTTTAAGTTAATCAAGCCGACTTTTGGGTTCTATCACAAACTGTTCAAACGGGGACTATTCGAAAGAGTAGATCGTTATCATAAGATTCACACCTTGGGTAATCTGAACCAACAGGGTTGACCTCTGCGTGTATGAGACTCATCCATGATATCATCAAGCACAAGAAAGTATGCTTGAAGCTGCAAGATTGAAGATTCATTAACAGGAAGGATTTAATTATATCATGCAATGAAAGAAATTGGTTCAAGTATTAAAAGTTAATGGTTCAAGCATATTGTTATTACCCATTCAATGCACCAACCAAGGGCAGATGCAAGGAAAACCTCATCATCAGTCAGTTCTCCACCTTTAAGCAATTGGTAACTGTCAACAACAGAGAGGCCCCGATTCAGCTTTCCTACAAGAATCACATTTTTCCATGGTTGTTAATACAACATAATAATTTGCAATAAATCAGTTCAAAGGAAGGACTAAAAAAACAAATATTCTTACCTCCAGGTACATTGTAGTCAAGCATCTACAAATAAATAAGTAAAGAAACACAATCAATCACAGATATTATGGGTGGTTCCTTTCTTAGAAAATTATATAATATTTTATTAATACAGATTAGATATAAGATTGTGATGCATCCGAACTAGAAAGCTGTGATACCTCACCCTGTATAATTAAACAGTAGAAAGTTTTTAATGCATACCACTTCACAATTTTGAAACAAACTTAACTCTTTTTTAGTCATATTTTGAACAGATGGAGCACATACAGATTGTTGTTATATACTTATATCATCTACTTTTTATTATTTTTACTAATACATGTGTGTTAATGTAGATGTTGAATTGAAAACGTAACATAAGTATATGAGAAAAAAACATTAAGTATGCAAGGTGTCAATGATGATAATAGAATGCCCTGCAAAGCTGACTTAACTTTAGAACTCAATTTCAAGAATTAAGTATAACACTGTCGACTTAAGATTACTAGTGAAGAGTTTAAGAAAAGTATAATTACCATTCACATATCATTTGTTTATTCCTGACTCTAGGTCTCTTGCATTCTTAGTTTTGGCCTTCCCAAAACTCATATCGTATTGAACAGCATAATAGCAAAAAGTGATTATAGTACACCTTTAAAGATTCCAATAAGTTTATATGTTTTGAATATCTAGTTTAACAGTTATGATGTTACTAAACATGCAAGCCATTACTGAATCTGAAACCTTTTCAATCATTGACTATTTCGTTACTTTGTAGAAAGTGTTAAAAAAAACTTGCAGATAGAAGAAAAATAAGATGAACTCCGTTTATAAGGTCCTCAATCATACAAATGGATACTAAGTTACTAACACACTGTGATACTTATAAATCTAGAAAGCAGTAATGTCAACTGTCAAAGATAACTCCAATAATCCACTGTAGCTTAAGAGTGAAATTAGAAGTAACTTCTACAGGTGCTAATGAAGCTATAGTTATAAATCGAGAAAGCAGTCATGTAATCTATGACCATACAAGTGACTCTATAAATACGTACGAATCAAGAAAGAAGTAATTCAATCTACAAGTTCATAAATCTAATAGCATATTAAACACAACCAATCCGTCACTGCAATTACGCAACTTCACATCCGATCTACTCACACTTTACATCAACAATTCGCAATAAATCATTAAATCTCTTCCAAATCAATGCAACAGTGTCGATTCGTTAACACACATCAAACCTCCTTACACATAAATGCAAAAAAAACACATCCGTCAATCACATATTCAACTATTCGCATACCACAACGAACACCAACCTAACAACCACACAAAACCTAAACACGATTACATCAACAATGATTCAAATGATTCAGATTTTACCTTTTCGACCCATTGTCGTGAATCGTCGTCGAATTCGAAGGCTGGATCGTTGATTAACTCTGATTTCAGAGTAGAGTACACTTGAATGAATCTAGACTTGAGATCGATGGTCATTGTTGGTGATTTTGCGAGTGATTAAAGGGCAAAATCTGCAGATTCTGATATCTGATGTGTTTTGGGGAATTGGGTGTGGGTATTTGTAAGGAGAAGATGCTGCTTTCGTTTGTTTGTTTACTTTATTTTATTTTATTTGTTTATTGGCGGAAGAATCAAATGGTCAAATAGGAGTCGCAGTTCGATAATATTAATATTCGGTGTATCTATACGATATATTATGTTACTTTCTAAAAGTTTAAAAATATATATGACATCTTTTACAAACATGGTAATTATATAATTACATCTGTAGACTTATAAATCAAGTTTTTTATGATTTTAAAATGACTATAAGTTTTCATTTTTTTATATTAATTATAATAAATTTACATCATTAAAACGAACACTTTATTGTTTTTAATTTAAGTATAGTATTGTTATAGTTTTTTTTAATCTAAAAATTACATATTGTGTTTCTACTACGTCGCACGAGCTCACTATTTATAAAATAACTGGAAGTATGTTAAACCATTCATCTTATAGATGATTTTTAATTATTAATTAGTTTTTTTAAGTAAGACTGACTTATGTGATAATTTATTTCGTCTCTAAATAACATAGTGATCACTTACAACTTCCACGTATTAAACAAACAAGAAATGATCTTTATTCGACTTGAGATTGGACCATTAAATCTCAAAACGAATTAAGTTGAACAAGCTCAAACACAAGCTCAGACCTCACATAAACTCGGTTTCAATGAGTCTACGTTCGAAGCTATGTCAAGCTAGATGGACTCGTGGGTTTAAATAAGCTTAAACGAAACTACCTTTTTGTTATTTTTAGTTAAGATAGTTACAAATACCATATTGTATTTTTAGTCAAAATATGATGGCACTTTTCTAACCACCACAATGTTTACTCAAAATATTTATCTTCATTTAATGTTTTGCATTTAATAAACATAACTCTAATTTTTTTTAAGGGAAACATAACTCTAATTATTATATCTTCCGGTTAACTTCTTTTTTTTTATTAACAGCAAAATATTTTTATTATCACCAAAATTTGACTCCCAATCTAACAAGTCGTTAGACAGGATAAGTCGCCGGAACATTACAATGGATTAAAAAAAGTACATGATTCCACCTATCTCAATCCGGTTAATTTCTATAAATTCTTATGAATAATTTATTATAATAATAACCTTCAATTTATCAACTAAAAACCTATGGCCACTCTAAGATGACTCTTCTAAATTACGTTTAAAAAAACTGTATTTACAGAGTTTAGTGAATCAGAATAATTTTTTCTTTAACTTTTTATATGTTATTTTTATCATATTTCATGTGTAATATTGTATGAATACGTAGTTTTTTATTTAACTAGCAATATACTAGCATAAATTATCAAACACAATCAAAACTTTTCCACAATATTGTCGATATCAGAACTAATTGGCCCATATAGCATGAGTTTCACCCCATTCACACGGCACCGAACACGTGAAAATCGACATTAGTATTTGTTTCATTTAAGTATTTGATTGTAATTTAAAAAAAATGCCAAAATCAATATAATATTAAATGAAAATAATAGCAAAAAAATTAAAAAAATGCCAAAATCAACATAAGATCACTTACATTATAAATCTATACCTAAAGAATATATGTTGTTCAAAAGTAAAGCCTAAAGAGTATATAATGTAATCTAAAGGCAACTTTTAGTAACTAAAACCATATAATTGTGGACCAATCTTGTCGATGTCTAATAATTAGAGGGCCAATTAAAAAATTGGTTTATTGAGTTTTATTTAGTTACTTGATTTAGTTTGATTTGATAAATTAAATAGTTGATTGTGTTTTGATTTGGTTTCCTAATTTAAATCTAAGTAGATTAATTTGGATTACAAATTGGTTTAGTATAAATAGTAGTCATTGATGTTATTGTAGTTGGGTATCAAATTTATAATACAAAAAAGAGTCGATCTTGGTTATGTCATGTTTTTGTGTTCAGTTTTGATTCCCATCAATAATCAGATTGATATATTTAAAATTAAATTGATGAACTTGTGAAATAAAAAAGCCCTTATATGTGTTCGAGTAAATGTTATGAGAAAATTATAGTTTTTATGTCGAGATTTTAATGTCATTGAATAGTTTTTATGTCGTTTAATTGTATTAAACGTAAAACACGAGTGTTTCAATCTGTTTTGAACTAACCTCTAAATGACAAAAAGTAGAATTTATGAAATATATAAATACTCATAAGATGTTTCATTCGCGGAGTAAGACATTGAAGGTCTATTGTTTTATTAAAATTAAAATGCTAAATACCATTAACCAAGTTAAAATGATATGATTGAATTACTAAATACATCAAAAGTAACGTTAAATAGAATATATAATTATTAAATACTAAATTACTTATAACATATGTCCATAGGATAAATGGTGTATTTTTAGAGCTCGAATCCTGGAGAGTGCCGTCTCGATGGTGATAAATGTAGTTTATAGAAGTGCATTGCAGGTCGATTAAAAAACTATAAATATATATTAATATTAAATTAAATTCACACTAATAACATTTAAAAAACCAAACATGCAAACGAAATATGGATTTACTTTTCAATTAATAGCGAGTCTCAACTCTTAACTGCTTTTTGTGTAACCATGATTGTCGGGTTTTCTCTACTTCTAATCTGAACCATTCAACGTCAAATTACTCCAAAAATTAAGAGTGCTCAAGATGAAGATGAAAGTTCATATGAGAGAGAGAGAGCTTTTTTAACCGTAAGCAAGCCATGTGATTTTTCTATCTTTTTTAAGAATGAGTACTTTTAGTTTTTGTATAGAAATTAACTGAACTTGAAGTCAGTTAATTAATTGAGATGTTAACGTCATTGGTCATAATAAATGAATCATGTAACAACAAATTAAAGATGAAAAAGATTCAACTTCATCATTTTTATTTTTATTTTGAACAATGTATTGTATTCACAGTAAGCATTTGATCTGTCAATCATCAATACTCAAGTTCGACACACAGTGACAATATTTCAACCATCTAATTATTTGATGTTTCGTTAAGTTAAACATGAGATTACTCCAGAGGGAAACCATTTTAGCCAATATATGCAACTTTATATACAAAAAACAGAATGTGTAATTTGAGTTTTTATTCATTCAAATTCAGATAAAAAAAAAACAAAAAGCAGAATGTGTAATTTGAGTTTTTATTCATTCAAATTCAGATAAAAAAAACAATGGCATGACAGCTTGGAGCATAAAACAACAAAAAGTAGCACAAACATAGAGTATCCAACTAAGCCAAGCTACATGGACACATAGTAAGACAAACTGAAAATTTGTAAATAGGCACAAAGCATCTAAACATTAACTTATCGCATTATCGTAACAATAACACTCGGCTTTATAAAAACACATTTAGAACACGGATTAAATAAATAAAATATTAAATAGTTAGTAATGAAAAATTATTAACTATAACATGATATTTTGAAATATGATATGATTGAAATTACGTATAAATAACGACTATAAGTAATAAAATAATGATATTATTTTCTTTGAACTTTTGTTTTAAATTTTTTTTATCTAAAAAATTAAAAATTTGTGCTTAATTAAAACGATTTAAAAAAATGTTATTTTCTAAATTTCTTATTATAACTTTGAATTTTAATTTTTTATGGTTCATAAAAAATTAATTTCTAAAAACATTGATTTTAAATGTTTAATATTTTTAAAATGTTTGATATTTTAAAATTTAAGTTTATGTTATACAAAAGATTGTTTCTTTCGAAATTACATTTATAAAAAAAAAGCTCTTTCTTAATTTATTAAAAATTATTTAATTTAAAAAGAATTAAATAATATAAAAATTAGTAGTTAATATAAATATTTAATATGAGAGAGAAACGGAAAAATTAGGTTTAGAAAATCTAATATTATAACAAGTGTCAATTCAAAACCTTATTTTATTAGAATAAATAGATAGAATATAAATGCTTTTAGAAAACACATTGCACATCATTTATGTATAGTGTACAATTAGCTATGCAACGTTTTGATTATCTTATGTTTAATTGTATCTGCATTTTACAACTATATATTTATCTTTTCAGTTTGTTGTCATACTCATATATTTTTTGTTTATTTTCATTTTCTTTTATACATTTCAAAAATTAATGTATCATAAAACTTTGCATGTACCAGTGCGACGTGCTAATTTTTATTTATGGTCCAATGTAAATTTCATTCAAAACAAAATTGTATGTCATAATTGATTTTACAGTTTCGATTTTTTACAAATTATTTTTTCTTTTTTTTCCCCTCTAGTTTATTAAAAGTAATTTTTATAAAGTTCAAATTTGTACGTGGTTATTTTATTAACATTCGTAATTTTAATTGTTTGGTTTTTTTTCCGCTAGGACGTGCCTAGTTTTATCAATCATCTGAAGTGAAAATTTTAAACCATGTTAAGCTTCAAATGTATCAATGGTCTAGCTGTAACACATGAGTTTTGACGGTTTTGTTGTTTATATAAAGTTTTGAATGTTATTGGCGGCGTACTAGCTTCGTTTTCCTACCTTCAAAGCACAATTTCATGGAAAAGTTTCAACATTAGTTTTTCTTACGATTTTTTTGCAAAGCGGGGGTCTCAGTTAAATATAAACAATTAAATTTTCCCAAAGCTCAATTTGCGGAAATAACACATTATTTAATAAAACTGTTACTCTACAACCACACTTTTATCATGGTTTAACAAACCATTTGTCGGTTATATGGCTTATGCTAAAGTCATGAAATAAGTAAACCCAAAGGTACATATCATAATGCAAAAAATCTAACACAAACAATTTGGGATTTGGTCATGTAAACATCGCACTTTGCACTCAATAGCAAATTAACAATCACATAAAATCATACACAGATGATTACTGCTAGTGAATGCGCAAAGGTCAAATAATTATAATGTTAGCCAAAACACTACTTGTGAGTATTTAAAACCATACCAAAATTTTTTACTTCTAGGCATCATGAGTTTACGGTAAATCTACTGCAAGCTTACAATTAACCGAATGTATGCAAGTATAGTGACCTTCTATACTCATCATATCTCATATGTAGCAACAAAAAGAACCTGATGTTCCTCGTAGGCTCACCATTGTCTTACGGTCTATCATCGTATTTTTACAACGGGACATTCTAAATATATTGTCCGCTTCAGTATATGAGGTTTTCTTAGCACTTGACTTTTAAAAACATAAAGTACCAATTTATTGGCTTGTTTCTATATGTAACGCCCCCTTCAAATTTTACAATAAGATTTATTTATCTTATATAATAATTGGTATGCATAATGATAGTCGGAATTGGATGAACTGTTGTGAGGAATGAAAAAATATGTATTTGGTTTGTCAATGTAATGCAAGTACATAATGAATCTCATTTCCTTTAAACATCCAAAATAATTCCTTTGCTAATTGCTCCCCTTGTATTTTTTTCATTTCATTGCATATTCCACCATTCGTTCCCACCACCAACTGCCACCGCCGCCACCACCACCAACAGCAACAACCGCCATTGCCACCACCCAACACCATCAACCACCATAAAACACAACCAGTAACCACCACCACCAAGGCAGCAACTACAACCACCATCACTAGCAACTACAACAACCACCACAAACACCACCTACCACCACCCTTTGGGATTTCATCCAAAGTTGTTACTTGTCATCTTGGTTAGTTATAAGATCATTCATAACATGTAACCCATTATTAGCGACTAAGGATGGTATAGGAACTCGTTTCTTATCCCTCTATTACTTTAAGATTTCTATCGATCATGCAGTGCCATCTTATTTTGTTTTTCCCGAGCTACCCTAAACTATCTTAATAAGTGGTGTCTCTTCTTTCAAGTACCATAAAATCATAAACCATCTCGACTACCCCGACAGTCACCTGACGTTGCATTTATAAAATCTTTCATTGGGTGCTAGTATATGTGAATACAATCCACATAGCATACCCCGAATGGGTGGCAACGGTATTATCGTGAACTCGAAATACATCCAAGGGGGTACTTGAGTGGTGTCCTGTCTACCATAACATTAAATTTTATGTTTCCCAACGATTAATATTAAATATATATAACACATGTGGACATAGTTTTATTTTGTATTCAGCAAGTCTTCGCTTATATAAAATTAACTAGGTTAGAAACATATGTAAATATATGAGTTCATTATCATAAAATTGTAATAATTTAAATATAAAAATCATTACTTTTAAAATCATTATTATTTAATATCTAATATATATATATATATATATATATATATATATATATATATATATATTGTTTTGATTTTATTCTCATTTGATATGAGAGGGATAGAGAAAAAAGGATGATAATACGTGTGTATGGTGCTAGATTGCCATATTTTTTTCATCTGAGGAACTGCAGAAGTAATTTATTATTTAAGTTGTAAATAAATCATTGTGTATTACTTATACTCATATATGAACATAAAATGTGTCGACCTGAAAACACATACCCATTTTGTAACACTCGGCGTCTCATACCACTAATATTGTTCATTTCGTCCATAAGTAGCTCACAGATTTACTTTTGGTTGCCTGGGTAAAAACTTCATAGGGAGGTCACCCATCCCTTGATTGTTGTCACTTGAGCATGTTTAACTGTGGAGTTCTCATCTCATTCACAGTCAATACTCCTAAAACGCGTTGGTGATATTAGAGCCAAAACATTTCTTATGAACCAGGAATCGCTCATGTCCACGGCTGATGTGGGATTTATGTAGGGTGTCACAATCACCCCCCTTTTGGAATCATCGTCCACGATAAGCCCGAGAAGTCACCATCCTCGATGAGGTTTGTCCCACCATACCGAATGGCACAAAAGTGACTCTGATATCATTTTGTAACACTCAGCCTCTAATACTACCAATATTGTTCGTTTTGCCCATGAGAAGCTCATGGATTTGTTTTTTGTTGTTCGGGTGAAAACTTTCCAGGGAGGTCACCCATCCCTGGATTGTTGTCATATGAACACGCTTAACTGTGGAGTTCTTCTCTCATCCACAGTCAATACGCCCAAAACACGTTGGTGATATTAAAGGCAGATTATTTCTTATGAACCAGAAATCTTTTATGTCCACGACCGATGTGGGATTTATGTAGGGTGTCACGCATTTAGGCACAATTTTAAGTGGGTTTAACATGACACAAATAAAGTGTATGAGCCGGGTTAGATTTGAAGAATTCAGCCAGTCTACCCGTCATAAGTGACACCATCGTATATACTCATCAGTAATGAGCTAATCTTGATGCATAATTGTGTTTTATTTTTATTTTATTTTTTATAGCAGTTAGCACTACTGGCTTTTTCAACGTCTACCAACGAAATGACATTGCCGTATCAATTACAACTTCATCTTAATGCGTATATAATATTCTTTTATATGTTTATACTAATAATTGTACGTACTAAACAATATCATACTATAAATTTCGAACAAGTACAAATCACACTCTTGATTTATTTTTAACATACATACTTGTAGTTAATGGTATCTTGTATATACATAGATGGTGTTTGGTATGAATGAATAAAATGAAGAATGGATTGAATCATTAAAAATGAATCAAAAAAAAATGTTTGGTTGATGAAAGGAATAAAATGAATCATTACATAGGTAATTTCATTCTCTCTATACACACAACCAACAACCATATTTTTTTGTCATTTCATTCCTTTGTTCATCATTAATCACCACAACCACCCACCCATAACCACCACCAGCCTACAACCACCACCGCCACACCATCGCCCACAACCACCACCACCACCACCATCACCACCAGGCTCCACACCGACCACCACCACCACCATCATGCCCACCACCACCGGTCACCACTACCAACCACCACAACCACCACCAACAACCACCAAAACCACTACCACCATCACCGCGTACTATCAAAATCGATCGCCACTGGCCAACACCATCAGCCACAACCATCACCATCAGCCAACAACACCGGTAACCAACACCACCACCTTTTGCCACCACCACCACCAGTCACCACCACCAATAACCACTGGTCACCACCACCAATAACCACCGCCAATTATCACCGCCACCAATAACCAACAGCCACCACCAACACCACAACCACCAACATAGGCCGCCACCACCGGGAACCATCATCGATCACCACCACCACCCACCACCACCAACCGTCACCACCATAACCACTTTTGTATTTCATTCCATCGGCTTTCTCTCGTCTATTCTATTTTTTCGTTAGTTTCATTATCTCATATCTAACATACCCTATGAGCCACTGAGGTTGTAACTTCGACTCTATCAATATATATATATATATATATATAATATAATATTAATATAGAAGTAAAATTAGATAGATTAAGGAGAAAATTTTTATTAACTGGGCTCAGACTTTTATCAAGTTTTTCTCAAAATAAAAAACATTAATATTCCGGGCCACAAACTTATTTTGGCCCAAATGAAAGATACTTCATATATAGTATTAATCAGTCTTCGATCGTGGTCCATTTGTAAAGAAATTAAAGTTCACATCAATAAACGAACAAATATAAAAGAACGAGGGGTATTCATAAATATTCATTATATTATCGGGTTAAAACCCACAATTCAAGATATTAAACTGATCAGACCATATCTCCATTTACCCCTTTTTGCTTCTGTAGAAAGACTATTGTAGAACATCATCATCGTATCAAGGTAAAACCCTAACCCTAATTTTTATCGTTTTGATCGTTTTATCTTATTAAATCAGTGTTGATTCATGATTTCATTCAGTTTTCGTTCCTCCGTCTCTTGATTTCATGTTACGGTTAAGTATTTTGTTGCTTTAGCTGTTTAGGGTTTCGATGTGATTGTTATAGTATTGAAGAACGTATCGTTGCAAACTTGTAATCGGTTGTGTTATGGATTTGAATCTGCAGGTGATTTCAGAAAGAATTGTGACGAAGTATGACGACGGCTGCTAGACCTACATGGGCACCTGCTAAAGGTGGTAACGAACAAGGGGGAACACGTATTTTTGGCCCTTCGCAGAAGTATTCTTCCAGGGATATTGCTTCTCACACAACCCTCAAGCCCAGGTTAGTAGTTTTATACATATTGTTCTATATTATGGTCATAATACGTGCATTACAATACAATAGAGTTAGAAGATCTTCTTTGCTTATGTATACCGTCAATTTAGAAGGATATATGTATGCAAGTATTGACGCTAGAAGTTGAAATTGCAGAATTGAGATTGATGGTAGGATCATACATTTCATAGCCTAGGTTTGGTGCTAACAGTTTGGTCTCTTCAGGCTCTTACCCGAATGAACTACTATTAAGGATCTTTAGAGCCATGGAATTGTACTTATTCTAGTTGCAACATATTGATTGCTACTTTTTGTTGTTCAATTATTTGTTTTCGACAATATTTTCTTTCTGAGTTGTATTTAAACCAGTATAATTATGTTAGAAGTTAGAACTGCTGAATATCAAGATTCAAGATGAGATAGGGAAATCCTAGAGCGAGAAAAAAAAAAACAGAAAAGAGTGAAGGAAGTTCTCATTTACCACTCTGAGTTTACTGTCCTTTTCATGAATACATGTCGTGATTAACAACCTGGAGAAAGTTGTATTTATTACCAATGGATCGTACGTGGAAGAGTAAAAGATTTCAAGTTGTGGATTTAATTATGTAACATCTACACTATGTTATTTATATTCTAATCTATTGAGTTGTTTAATAAGTAATCCCTACACTCTTGATCTCTATATGCATAAATGTCGTGTCAATGCTGTTGCAATTTTTGATTTTTTTTGCTGGTTCTTGTTACTACAGGAAGGAGGGTCAAGACACACAAGAAGAACTTGAAAGGAGAGACCTTAAACACGAATTAGAGGAGCGTGAGCGAAGGCATTTCTCATCTAAAGACAAGGGTTATAATGGTATTTTCACTTTTATTTATTGTTATTTGTAATTTGGCTATGGGGTATGCTTCGACTTATTGTTTATGTTATGACTGCAGAGGACAGAGATCGTCGGAAGGGCGGTTATCTACTAGAAGGTTATTATAACACATAATAACTTGATATTTGTATTATAGTCAATCGCAATTTAGGTTACGATATATACAGTGTGAAATTAGAATCTAAAGAGTAAATTATTATTGATTTAGGGTCAAAGAGAGAAGTTGAGGATCGAATCTTTCCTCGCAGTGCAGATGCTGATGATGCTGATGAAGACGACAAAAGCAATGATGACAGGTATCTGTTTTTTTTATACTACTTGGGTTATATTAATCGTTATATTGCATGGCTTCACTTGTTTGCTAGTAGATTAACTAGAGGTGAAAAACAGTTAGGTTGGGTAGCATGTCAAACAGGCAACTTTTTGTATGGGTTGGACTTGCTTGACCCTAAACACTTTTTGTCGACTGTTATAACTTCAAGTTTTCAATAAGCAGTTTTTGTGTCAAATATGATTACAAAACTATATCATTTTAGGATATTCACTTTGCGCAATTAGTGACCTGTATGAACTCTTCTTTTAGCTAACATTATTAAATTCTACCCTTTTGGCCTGTAAGGGATAAAACATATGAATCAGCACATTCGTGGTTAATGTTGTGAAATTGTGAACCCTAGAACTTACTAATTTTTTTTCACTTCCGGTGATCTATTTTGTTATTGGTTGTCTATTCGTATATTTTGTTTATAGTTGTGTTGTACACTTACATGCACAATTAAACTTTATGCATGTTAACTTGTATAAATTTTGTTTGTTCACAAACAGTTAACTGGTTGACATATGTGGTGTAGGGGTCATGCTGTAAAGACAATATCGTTTACATATTTTAGAAAGGCTGGCTAAATCTTTGAGCCTTTTTAATGGCCCAATATTTTTAATAATTCTGATTATAATTTTCTAATGGTCCCAATATTTGTAATGATTCTGATATATATTTTTTTGAGGTTAGTGATGAAGATGATGACGACGAGGATGACGAAGAAGCACTCATGGCAGAGCTTGAATTAATAAGAAAGGAAAGAGCTGAGGAGAAACGCCGTCAAGTGAGTTTTCTTAAGTATATTATTTTTTTAATTTATGAGGGCCGACAATGTTACCCGGATGGGTCGCTTTTGGTGGTTGTTTTTTGTTTGTTCTATTAAGAACAGGCTAAAAGGGGATATGTCAAGTCAGTTGAATGGGTTAAATGAGTGAAACTTGATAGTTGTTACTTTTTTAGTTTTTTGTTCATAGATTTTGATTATCGTTCAATGCTATTGTTTTTGAAATCACGATTAACACATTAATTATTGGGTTTTTTTTAATAAACCTAGCATTTAGGGCTATGGTTGATAGTAGATTTATAAAAATGTTAGTAGAATTGTAGAAGCTAGAAAGTAAAGTTTTTGGTCAAGAAATCAGCCGCCACTAGTAGCTAATTTTCAAAAATACTATCCGAATCCGAAAGTTTAGGATATTTCGGGTCGGATTTTCGGATAACTCAAATTCGGTTTTGGATTCGGATATTTTTGCACACCCCTGGTGGAAAGTGGTGGTTAGTTTCTTAAACATCAGCTACTAATTATCTAGCTCTGAGGGCTATGTTCATCAAAGCCCATTATTAATCAAAATAATGGAAAAACATCAAATATTGTTTGTGGGTTAATCCAACATGGTTATTTGACCCGTACAAAAAGTTTGTTGTTCCAATCCAACTTGTTTTGACACTTCTACTCATCCCATCTGACTCGCCCATCTTAGTCCCACGTATAATGCGACCTTTTGGCTTCTTTAACATTTCATGTTTCTTGGTTGAGGGCTTGCATGAATTGAAATAATATAGTATACCTAGAGGGGGAGAATTAGTAAAAATTTATTTTTACAGGAACGTGAAGAACGGGAACAGGAACTTAAACTTAAAGAGGCAGAAACAATACGAGGAAACCCGTTGCTTAATAACGCAACATCTTTCAATGTGAAACGAAGGTTAGTTGCCATGCCTATATATATTTGTGTGTACAGGGGCAATTTCTACCCATTTTTCTTATGCATGGGTGATGTTTGGTCAAACTAGTAAAACCAAAATTGGCTTAAAAGGAGATGGGTTGAAAGCTGCTAAAAATGTATTATAAAGCATTAAATAACTTTGTTCAAACATTAAATTATTATTCTAGTAGATATTTTTTCCATATTCTACATTTCTACACTAATTATTTATATGGGTAGTTCCATGTATATCATTCTAAAAGTTCAGAATTTTCATATATTTTCTTTAAAACTTCATAGCCATCATATTTACCATTTTAGAAATTAGAACGCGAGGGAGATCATACTTGCCCATTTCATAGTAAATCAAATACAGTCAACTACATGCATTGTCCTTTAAGACCGTATGGTAATATACTAATATGTTATTATGATCTCCTATTTGTTTATTTAATTAAACAAAATGTTGCAACTTACAAGTAGCTGATTTTATTTTACTTGCTATGTAGTGGGTGAATTGGTGATCTGAAAGGGTAAATAAAACATCTGAGCCGAATACATATGATATTAAATTTTGAACTTTTAGAATGATATATGTGTTTTGCGTCTACCTGTACCACCACGTGTACCAAAAATTTTCTTTTATCCCATCTGCCAATTTTGTCACCTCTATTGATGTGTAACCTTTGTGTTATTTTGACTCCCAATCTAATATTTCAGGTGGGATGATGATGTGGTTTTCAAGAACCAGGCTCGCGGGGAAACCAAGGCTCCAAAGCGTTTCATCAATGACACCATTCGCAGTGACTTCCATCGCAAGTTTCTTCAAAAATACATGAAGTAAATTAAGTTTTATAGGAAATTATTGGAAGCGGAATATGTAAGATTTTCTGGTTCCGTAACATGTGGTTTGCTTCATTGTATCAATTTCCGACTATGCTTGTATAATGTTTGACTGTATGAATTTGTTTTTCTGTCATGGTTCTACCTGGAATAGTTATGTACATTTGCTTATCAAGTAAGCTTCCCCATTTTCCTATTTTTTATATATTTGTTGGGTTATTATATAATGTTCGTATAACAATAATATCAAGTGTTAGCCAAGAGCGAGCCAGGCGTGATCAAATGACAAGGCTGTTGTGTTTGAGGTAGATGCAAGGCGAGGGGGTGGGGCTTTATTTTATCTGTTCTAGGCTTGCTTTGTTTTCTTGTTTGTGCTTGTTTAACTAGATAGAGTAAATGTTGAAAGTTGCTCGGATTCTCCTTTTGGTAATTCAAAGTTTTAGGGACCAATAGCTTGATGATTGAATTTATGGTTAGGACTAGAGATGAGAAAAAAATACTGGGTTGTGAACTGAAATAGCAACCTGACCTAACCTGATTTGGTTGCGAAACCATTGTCATTCCAACCAGATTTCAACCTGACAACCAGTGGGTTTGAAATTGGTTCTTAATCCTCTTCAGTGAAATTGGTTTCAACCTGTACCAAATCGGTTTCAAATCTGATGAGGGTGATGATTAGAGTTTGGAATTTTTAAGGTCTCGGGTTCAAACATGACTTAAGAGGGTTTTTCCATAACGGTGGTATCCTTCTTGATGGTGTTTCCGAGTGAGTCAAACCTATGGCTTTAAAATCAGTATGGACGGTTGACATTACATCTCAGAAAGACTTACTTAAAAATTGGGGTTGCTTTCAGACGATGTTAAGAAAATAGAAACTTTTGCAAAGTTTTGACTTATCATAATAAGACCACATTGTATGATACTCTAACCGGTCGTACTAGGTTTTTTCTTTAATAAGGTGATTTTAAACGGTTGAGTAAATTACAAATTTTGTTCTTTAAATATACCTAAATTTATGAATCTTGTTTTTAAACTTTAATAAGTACACTGAGCGTTTTTTATTTGAAAACTTTTCATGCTTTCTGTTCTTTCTATTAACAAAAGTTAATTGTTTCAGTTAGTTTTGTGTAAAAGACTATTTTACCTTTACCCCTTAAATGACAAAATCTGTAATTTTTATTAATTTTTTATTTTTTTCTTTTATTTACTTTATTTTTCTTTATTTTTCTCTTTTCTAATCACTTTTACTTTTATAAGCTTATTTTTTAATGATCACTTTTCCCTTTACCTTAAAATGACGAAATGCGTTATTATTAATCTTTTATTTCTTTCTTTATGTTTTTCTATTTTATTTTCTTTACTTTTATTTATTTTTAGCCACTTTCGTTTAAAAAAATCATCATAAATATTAGTAACAATTTAGTTTTAATTTTTTTATAAAATGCAATTTTATAAGCTTATTTTTTTAATGATCACTTTTCCCTTTACCTTAAAATGACGAAATGTGTTATTATTAATCTTTAATTTCTTTCTTTATGTTTTTCTATTTTATTTTCTTTACTTTTATTTATTTATCATAAATATTAGTAACAATTTAGTTTTAATTTTTTTATAAAATGCGATTTTATTTATAGATTTATATTTTTTTACAAATTTATTTTGTTCAGTTTGTTCATTATCTTTCTAATAAACCAATAGAAATTAGACAACTTGGTTTTTAACTTTTTTGGTACAAGATTTTTTAGTCATTTCAAATTATTTGGTTTAGGGTTTATATTCGAAACCGGTTAGAGAAAGTAAGATTTTGGTTTATGATATGAATTTTTGATTTTTCGTATTTAATCAAATGGTTTGTTTTTAAATATAAATATAGTGTGACAGCTTTTAACTTTAATATAAAATAAAATATACTATAATATTTCTAAACAACTACTTGAGAGTTTTTTAAATAAACAAATTATTCAAATTTTCTTTAATTGAAAATGCACTTTTATTTAAGGTTTTATTTAAACTGTTAATAATTGGTTTTTATCAATGTAAATCAAAACCAAAACACTTAAAATTAAAACAAAATCAAACCAAACAATTACTAAGGGTTTTGCTTTGGTTTGGTTTTACGATTAAGCTTATTGAACATTGTACAGTAAAAACACTTAAATACTTCATGCATTAATCAAAGCTTAATTATACGTATAGCCCAACTTAGAATAATTATAACCAAATAAAATATAAAAAGTCACATCTCAAAATCATATAGTCTCTAATAGGTTTCTAATATAAACCGTAAGCCAAACTGTTTAACATAATTGAAAATTCTTATACCAAAAAGGTAATAAAAAAACGATGGTGAAATTAAACTGATTACTAGTTTAGATTTTATAACATAAAAATATATTTTGAACTCTTTACATCTCAAAATCATACGGTCTCTAATAGGTTTCTAATATAAACCGTAAGCCAAACTGTTTAACATAGTTGAAAATTGTTATACAAAAAAAGTAATAAAAAAACGATGGTGAAATAAAATCGATTACCAGTTTAGATTTTATGACATAAAAATATATTTTGAACTCTTTAATTTGTTCTTGTACGCTTAGAAAGGTAGATAACTAATTTTAAAAACAAAAAAATATAAGAAATTAAAGACCTATAAAGAAAAGTATATATTAGAAACCTATTAGATAAGTTTATAAAATAAAAGTAATTAAAAAAGATAAATAAAAAGTAATTAAAAAAGATAAATAAATGAAAAAAACAAAATGAAAAAAAAAATAAAAGATTAGTGAAAATTACAGATTTCGTTCTTTAAGAGCTGAGGGCAAAATGGTCCATTCATACAAAATTAACTAGAAAAATTAATTTTTGTTAATAGAAAAAGACATAAAGCGTAATAAGTTTTCAAATAAAGATCAAATTTTAAGGATAAAATCCATAATTGTAAACATATTTAAAGAATAAAATTTGTAATTTACTCTAAAAGGTTTTTTAGTTTTAATATCGTGGGATGATTTAAATAAATAAGCCATTAGGTTTTAATTATATCCGAGAAGTAACAATTTTTACTATATCAATTATATACTTTTTGTCTTTTACTATTAAGGAATTTTTTTTCTCGGATGGTACATATTATTGTCAATAATTGTTCTATTAGGTTTTAATTATATCTGAGAAGTAACATTTTTCACTATACCAATTATATACTTTTTGTCTTCTATTATCAAGGTCTTTTTTTATTTTTTATTTTTTGAATGGTACATATCATTGTCAATAATTTTTGTAATTTTAACAACCTGTTTAGCCCGTTCGAACCAGAACTATTCGACTCATTACCTGGTCTATCCATTTTACTTCATGTACCCATAACACTAAACTCAACTCCCAAAAACACAATAAATCTTTACAAATTTGTAATTACACAGTAATTTACACACATCCATTAAGTACCAATAGTGTACAGTTTCTAATTAATAGATAAATAAATTTTACCCTGACAAAATCACTCTAGTTAACACCATCTTCAAAAGGGTAGGGTGTCATGAATCCAAACAAGCTGCTTTTGCTAATAATATACAAATACAATAACCCTCCTCCCACAAACTTCAATTGGTGGACATTTTATCCTTTTTCTTCTTTAGTTTGGTTCATCCAAAACAAACTCTACATACAGATTCTTGAGAGCCATAACAACTGTTGTTATTAATGGCCCCATTATCGCTCCCTGCGTCACCATATTCGATGGTTAAAACTCTCAGAACATGAAATAAACAGGTTAGGATTCGGGCTAAACAGCTAAGCCTATTTACTTAATGGGTCGGGATAGGGTTGGTCTATCTGGCCAACCCATTTCCAACCCGTCAAACTGTTTAAAATAAAAAAAAAATTAGGAACGCGTAAGTTCACATGTCAGCCTGTTTACAACATTTGACCTGACTAACCCGTTCAACATGCCAGCCCGTTTGACCCGTTCTGATAATCAGGTTATCCAGCTTACATGTGTCTGGGTCAGGATTCAATTTTTCAGCACAAATAAGTAGACGGGCCGTTTTAGGTTGGGGTATAGATAGCAAATAAGGCTTACACCTGAACCAATTGCCTTCCCCATATTTGGTTCAATGGTTCTATAGATAGCAAAATGGGCCTGCTAAATTACTGCACTAAATGGGTGGTTGGGTCAAAATGGACTACTTTTTGATTAAAACAGTTTTGTGTTAGTTGCCTCGTAATCCTGTTAACACTTTTTGTCTATATTGTTTTGGATATGATGGATAATTAATACACTAGACATGATTACAAAAATTATTATCAAAATAATATGATGATTTCTTGAATACAAGATTCTTTCGAGATTGAGAACCCGAAATATATGTTGCCATTTAGGTAGCTTCTAAACAAGTCAGACATGTTTCCTTTGTTTTTTATTTGACCCGTTATGAATAAATTGCAAAAACTTGGCTAAAATGGAAACGGGTCACAGGCCAAAGGTCCTACAAAGTGCATTCAAATGCATGATAACCTCCTAAATCGTTTTGTTATGAAATCAGAAGTATTATTGTAATCATATATTCATATTCAAAACTAATTGAAAAATAGGTAAACAGGTCAAATGCAAAAACTTTGCTAACATGGAAACAAGTCATAGGTGGAAGGTCCTCCAAAGTGCATTCAAATGCATTAATCAAGATTATTATCGTAATTATATATTCATATTCAACACATTCGAAAACTAATAGACGAAAAAGCTTATTTTGAACAAGCCGACCAGTTTGGACATGGTACACAATGTGCCCGACCCGTTCATTTTGCCACCTTAAGCAATCTAAAGAACTAAACCAATACGGAAGTAAGGAACTAAAGGGTACATTAGTAAATTTACCTCGATTGCAGACGGGAACAAAGCGACCCCACCAATAATACTAAGCCCAGTGAGATAAGCACTATGGCCCGGTATGTCTTCAAGAATTTCAGCTGAACCATATTCGATAAGAACAACATGAATAATCGATAAGCAAACCGCGACAATATATTGACCTTCAAGCACCAACTCCAGTGCCACGGGAACCGTTGAAATAAAATACGGAATAATCGGGAAAAACGGGCTAATAATCGCAAGAAGAGTTGACATGTACAAAAGATGAATATCAAAGAACCTAAACAATAACCAAGTAAGACACCCTTGAAAGAAAGCAATCTCAACAGTCGCTAAAAGAACACCCGAAATAGCCTTATCAAGAACCTCCACACAACGGGCTCGAGAAGATCTTGAAATGGGAAGCATACACATAACTTGTTCAGTAACACCACCCGAACCCGAAGTTATAAGTGAATACAAAACCCATATGAAAACTGTCGTCTGTGATACAAAATTCAAAACACCCGCAGCCCCTGATACAATCGAATCAATAATCACAAAAACAAGCTTACTACTGCCACCAATGATAGATTTACTACTTACAAACACATTTTGCAGCACATTTTTCCCTTGAAAAGCTATTGACTTTGCTTTCATAGTGATATCTTCTCTACTGATCACAACTTCTTTGAACAAACCACCAATCTCAGGATAAATCTCAGCCCATTCGCGATTAATAACCCGTCGTCTCAAATTCAGAATCTTTTCAGCATACGGGTTTGGTACTGCCAATGCGGTCGAATGGGCTGAACTGTTGGTAAACCGCGGTGAAACTATATTCTTTATCTCTTCAACAAATTCCGTCATGTTATACTGCATTGCCAAACTATCAATCTGTTCATACACAGTAGCGTAAAACTGAGTAGTGTATCGATCCATCATCCCCGACACATCGTTCTCATCCATCCACTGTTTCAAACCAATCTTCTCCGCATAATTACTCTCTTCAACATGAGATTTAACTGTAAAAACCACATCTTTCCCCTCCATTCCGACTTTATACGTAAAGAACATAGCCATAGTCAACGAACCCACGATCATCCCCACGATTAACCCAATCGCGACAATCGTATCAAGCCGGTTCAATATCGGCTTCGTGAAATACGCCGAAAACGGGCTGCGTTTGAAGCTATGGGTTCTGAAAGACGAAACATAAGACATTGTAGAGTCCACATTACTGAATGTGAACATAAACCCTAACCCTAACAAACTTACAGCCCCAAATCCCCCAAATTGTTCATACACCATCACAAAAACCCAAAATGATAGCAACCATCTGAGCAAAATCGAAAAGCGAGATCTTTTTCGCTTCTTAACATCGTGTTTCTTCTTGTCACGACGAATGATTTTGTAGAATATATCCCTAATTTGAACTAGGGTTCCGATGAAAACCCTAAACATGTATACAGGTACAGCTAATATCGTCTCCGTAAGCCCTAATTCCAGTGGCTCAGACCAAAACGAAACTAGGGTTTGTTGAATTCCCCTAAGAGGAATCGAACAAAGAACAGCCCATAGAATCGGTCGAAGATACTGTTCGAGAAGCTTATAAACACCGAAGAAGATGAAGAACGCAAAAGCAAATCCGCCGTGAGCCATCGCTATGTATAGTGCAAGACGCACCTGAGGGTCGCCGGAAAGTGACGTCGATTTCTCATCGGCGGAAGTCTCCGGCGCCTGCGCCGGCGACGGAGCTTTTGTCACCGGCGGTGAGTTGGGTTTGTGAGTTGAAGCGGATCGGAACATTTCTTCCCATGGTGGTGTGTTTGAATCGCTGTTTGGATCACTGTAAGTCACCACCTCCATTATCAATGCTTAAAGTTTCGAAATTGAAATCGAAATTGAAGTTAAAATCGAAATTGAAGTTGAAATTGAAGATGAAATTGATGATTATTATTGGTGGTAGAATGAATGGATCTTGTGGCGATACAACTGGCAGCTTTATGTGATGATTATTGTTTGTGTGAAAATGATGACCATTAATTGACTGTAAAGAAGCTGGAATTTAGAATGATTTGAATTTTGATATCGACGTGGGGACAAGCACATGATAAATATGAAGGTTGATGTTTTTCAGTGTCGTTGTGAAATATTAAAGATGATTCACCATGGATTATGATTGTGTGTTACTGGTGTTGGTGGATTTTGATGTTGAAGATGATGATCTGATTGGATTCGAAGATGTTGATTTCATTTTGTTGTTTCGATTATGTGTGGAAGATGATCTTGAACGAGTTAAAGTTGCCACGATCTTGATTTTACCTGTAGAAGATTGGTAATTGGTAATTTGTAATACGTGTTGGTAGTTATGTTAAAAAATTTATGGTTTTAGAATTTGATCGGATCAGATATGAGAAGACGTAATAATATATATATATATATATATATATATATATATATATATATATATATATATATGTTATTTATATAATTTAATATAAGTATTTTATAGTTATATATAAAACTAAATAAAGATGTTATATCCAACAAACCAATTCATCATTAGAACCTCAGATTAAACCTATTAAAATAAATAAAAAATATATATCAAAAAAATCCGATCCGACCCAGTTCCTGATTCTTCAAACAACCATCAAACAGGCCTGAATCGGTCATTGGCAACAAAATGATTTGGGGTGGATCGGACCGATGACCCCTCCAAATCCCGGTCCAATTCGAAACGGAAAACACTGATTAAAACATACTGTTGTACTAATCTTTATGGATGAATATACGGTTAGCACGTTACTTGGGTGGCCCCCAAAATCAACAATGGACACCTTCCCATCTTCCTTGAACTAACCTCTCATAGATTTTGTTCGTAGGCATCCATCCCTAGGGATGATGAATGATGATCTTTCCTTTGTATCGGTTGTCTGTGTCTATTCTACTCGAGCTAATGAATATTTTCTTTAAAAGTTTGTACGGACACCTGTAATCTCTCCTACCTTTCATAGGCTTTGTCTACAAGCGTCTATTCTCACAAACAATGGCATTCCATCTTTCAACTACATCGGTTGTTCCTCTCCTTCACATGGGCTCACAAACACCCTCCTCACATGATCGTTGAAGATATTCTAAGTAGCTTTAGCAGTATTTAGTTATTCTAGTAGTAGGTTATCTTGCAATGTTCATTTTTATATAGCAGGTAGTTTGTTATTTGATAATATATAACATTTTCAATAAGAGCCTCCATATCCATCCATAAAAAAGATAACATCGATATAAATGACAGAGTAGAATCATCCTCTCTTTTCTTCACGTCAATATAACAAAACATAACTTAGTGACGGAAACAAACACCCCTATTTTGTTAAGCTACCGGTCGATATGAGATGAATTATCTTAAAAGAACAAACTAGCAAAGGCACACAAATATCTTTGTTATTATTTTTTAGATGAATCTCATGAAAAGAAACCAGATTCATGATGACATTGTCCCACGTATAGGGAATACTTTGCTTATGAATAATTGACAAAAAAAATCTTTCTAACAAATTTAAACTTTATGAGGACAATGCCCCACATCTTTATACATGGACTCTCACATGGGTGTTAACATGGTTCAGACCACAAACTAAAGGGTGGAGCTAGATCAAGCCCGAATCGACGTGTTTATGTCTGGTTACGATTTTAGTTACAGTTCTATGAATCCATTTTTTCCAATATATGAATTTTAAAAATCAATTATTGGTACACGTTGGTCTGGTTTGAAACGAGTTTGATATGTAACAAAAAATTCATAATCTTTTTGTTGTAAGAATATTAAGTTGGTCTACAACCACATAAAACCACAGTTAATCACAAACGTAGACGATGGGAACAAATTCTTACTGTATAAACATTCTTTACAAAAAACAGCCATCAAAATTTGGCTAGTGGGAGTTGTAAAGCATTTGTTCTTGATGGATGATCCTTTTGGTTTTGTATTTCATTCATTGAATTTGTCGTGTGGAATGTAAGTCGTTGTTTGTCTTCACACTATTCATACCATTATCATGTCATAAAGCATGTTTGATTATTCAAAAGGATGCCAAATTTTTCTTGTACACGATTATATTGAATACCAAAACCGTCAATCTTGAAGTATGGATAGTTGTTCGTATTCGAACTAGCCAAAAGGCGAATAAACTTAATCCCAAGTTCATGGATTGTAAAAGAATATTTATGGAACAATTTTATCATATCATTGATTTATTTGCAATTCAACCTTTGACTAAAAGGGGTGTAGACATGTTTGTTCTGTTTCCTTTTGTTCAAAGTTTCATGTAACAAAAGCCCAGACAATGGGACCACTATATAGGAAGTTAAAATTGTTAAATATACAACAAAAGCATATTTTTTATATAAAATATGTCAATAAGTTGCAAGATCCTAAGGATGAGTGTGTTATTTGAAATTGTTAGAAATAATAAATTGAATATTGTATTAAATAGTTATATTATATGTTTTACAATGTGTTGGATGATTATTTATTTATCTCTACTACTATATAATACAAAACTTATGGGTAGATTGGTAATTTTTTGTTTTTATAAGATATCTAGAACAACTATTTAAGCATATGGTACAAGTATTTTATAAAAGTATTCTTAATTTGTCTTTATTTAATAAACTTATTCTAGTTAATACATGAGTTAATGCATATGATTAAATTCACTATATTAAGTATTACTTTATTTATAATAATTTAAATTAACATTATATTTATATTTTTACTATTTGAACTAAGTATTATATTATTAACTAAATACTATTTACCAAATATTTACATAGTTATAATATATATATAATCAGTTTTTTAAGACTAGTCGAAAAAAAGACTCAGTAGCCCCCGTGCATCACGTGAGCCAATTTATAATACATAACATATAGAAAGCAATAATAAATATTCATATTATCTATACTATTTATAAAACATTTTAGGATGTCCAAATAATAAATTTATCTTGACCTTAAGACACCTATAAAGTTAGTATGGTAATATTATGGTGGATTTTAATTTAAAATTTTTAATCCATATGAATTCATTAAATTTAGTAATAATAATAACAATAACAATAACAATAATAATAGTAATTGTATTTAAAGTAATTATAATAGTTATTTACAAAATAAAAACAATTTTAGTAATAAGTAATAATGTGTAATAATATACAAGTCGTCAAACTAAAACTATACAAGCTCTCAAAACTACTTCAAGGTTATGAATCTTATATCGTTTTTCTTTTATAATCATACAAATATGATGGTTTATAAAATCTAAATTTGTCGTTATGATGTGCTAAATTATATCAACGTTTAGACATGTTTTTATTTCAAACAGAGTTCTCAATATAATTTTTATCCATATCTACGGATTGAATATTAATGTATAAGTAATCGAAATCAAGTGTTATAAATTTTAACAACTCGTGGCAAAGCGCGGGTTCACACACTAATTTTCTAAAATACATATAGGGCTTAACAACTATATTTGTTTTAAGAGGGTTTTTATATCTATATGTTAGTCGATAATACATACAAGGTTAGAAAAATATTTAAATTTCTATGGCTCATTACAATTACACACTAACATGTGGTTCATCGCCGTCCCCGAGAATCATCGAAAGATTTTGGATCCTGCGCAAGTAAAAAAAAAGGCCCCTATAGTATAAGGTCAATAAATCACATTCTAAAAGAGAGCCCCCCTATAGTATACACCAATATTTGTTATACCAATAAATAAAAGTATTATAACAAAATAATCTAATTAATTACTTAAACGAATCGAGAGCCTCTTTTAGTAATTTTAGAATCGGTTTCGATGGGGAAAATGATATTGAACTAAACTAATTAAAATATCAGTGAGCTCTAAAGTTTAGTAGGTAAAGTAAGTAATTTTTATTAGGTTTGTTATAGAATTCTATGTTTTTTTTATAAATTGTGTGTGTGTTTTTCTTTTCTTTTTTATAAATTTCAGGACTCTGGGGAGATCAGGCCCTGAGTGGTCGCCCACCCCGCCCCCTCTGGGCCACCCTGATATGATCTTTAAAGAATATGTTATCGTAATCAAACTTTATGAATCACGAAGGACAAAAAGCTAACTCGTCACAACCTTTTTCTTACCGAAATAAGTGTGAATCTCAATATGTATTGTATGTTGATGTTTAACTGAGTTGATTATAAGGTTCATGGCATCACCATTGTAATAGTAGAGAATATCGGTGTGAAGTAAACAAGGGTCATACTTATTTAAATTAAAATTTACTAAGTAACGAGTAAACCTAAAAAAATATAAAAAATGTTAAAGAAAGATACACTAAATTTAACTAGCAAGTCCATACACAATACTGAGTACTCTGAAATCTGAATGATGAGTGACCATAGAAAAGAGTAAAATCAAAAGCAAAGATGGATGGAAACAAGATAATTTCAACAATGTTGTCACGTATAAAGGATCTCCATAGGTATAAAATTTTATGTATAAATGGCATATTACATATATATTAATGCATACAAGATTGAACAGTAATAATATATTTAAATATTAATAATATTTTTATTGAATATTTATGAATTATATTTGTCTATTAAATTCAAATATAGCTGGTTAACATTGACACCTTCATAATCAAACACTTTTTTAAAATTTTTATAAAATGTCACTTTGACAACAAGTCGAGACGATTGTAAACTAGTTGCTTTTATGTAATTTTTGAGTTGATTTACGTTTCGTCATAATTTTGTTTGAAAAAAAGACTGGTAAGTTATAATACGTTTTCGTTTAACGTTATAAATTCGGTTACTTTACGGTTCGACGTAAATTTAGTCCGGAAACAAATCAGATCGATTGTTAATTTAAATTTTATCAATTTTATCACGCCGCGTATAATGTCGCTGCAACGTATTACAATTAGAAAACTAGTAAGTTTAAATTCAACAAAACATCACATCAATTTTAATAGTGCTAATACTAAAAAGAGAATTAAGACCACATGTGTCCAAATTGGGACGTTCGGTATATCTAGAATTCATATACCATATACCATATACATATAGGAAGCCTAATAATTTAAACAAAAGTTTTTGTTATTTGTTTACTCACTCATTATCAATTATTGAAAAAAGACAATCGATGTTTATTCTTATAGTATTTAAATTTAAAATATTCTAAAGAGACTTTTATCATTTGAATACGTTTAACTTTGTCATCTTAAATTTGGTGGGACTTAAATATGTGAACTAACCACCAAATTCATCAATGTTTAAACTTTAATCCAACATATTTTTTAGGCACTGGTGAACCAACCACCGAATTCACCAATTATATCATACACCCTTTATGGTTGACTTAAGTTAATTACACTTTAGCTAAATTGAAGGAAAAAATAAATATCTCCAAAGATAAGTATTTTTATTACTTATATAATTAAATTTGTAAGCTTTTACGATATAATGATAAAACCCATGAAATTTTCTTTTATAAAACAGCCCTAATTAATTACATGATTAATTCCTATATATTTTCAAAAAGGAATATAAGTATTCATTTGATCTAAAACTTATAAATTATTACTTCTTATATTTGTTAAATTCTTAAAACTGAATGATATAAATTTGAAGTCTAAAAACTTATTAATAATTACCTATTTTCTTTATTGCTGTACTAAAGTCACTTGAATAGTTTCTCTGTTGAATATTTTTCTGACTATGAAACCACCACTTAAGTTTTAATGTTGTTCTATTATTGTAAGAATTTCATAAATGCTAAAACCAAGTGAGCTATATTAAACAAGTACGAAATTTAATTGCCTTTTAGTAATTATTGTTTTAAGTTTATTGTAACAAAAAAATCATTAAACAATAGTTCTATTTTATAATTGTTCCATTTATATCATTTTGCTTATACAATTATGAAATATCCACAGTAATAAAACAATAAAACACTACTGAAGTATTGGTAGTTTTTGTAGGCACAAAATAATACATTACTGAAAATCAATGTTATAACCAATCATTTACCTTTTTAAACAACTAATTCACACGATCTAATTCTAGTCTTAAGTCTATACCTTCGTTTATTGAGAACTAACCCACATCAACAGACTTGTAACTTGTTTGTTTAATGTTACCAAAGTGTTTAAATAAAGATGTCCTTAAGTTCCTTTAAAGTAATGAGGGTTTAAGTCTCCTTATGATAAACATAATGTATCTTAAGAATAGATTGATTTGAGTGTGTGATTTTAATGTTAAAATTGAAAAATAGTTTCAACCTTAGAAGATACATGTTTTCTATAAATCTTGATATTTTGTGATTTTATGCAAGTTTTTTCTTAAAAGTTATATAATACCTCTGATTATAGACAAGGTAGGAATAGAAAATTGTGAGTTGCCTTAAAAGCTAAAACCATGATGTACAGGGTGGAACCACAGGAAGGCCCATATGTTTTCTTTCTTTTAAGATCAAAATATTGTATAATAATATCAAGAACGTGGCAAACCTTTAACTTTACCTCGATTCCTCAATTTTTCACTCTCTCTCCTCAATCACCCAACCCAAGTCCCAATCTTCTCTCTCTCTACTCTCATCCACCACAAGTTGGGAACACAAGCTCACTAACCACATCTGATTCTTGATTTAGGGCTCAACAAAAACCCTGAAGTTTTGATCTTTTTCAGCTCTTAAGGTTCGTTTTTTATGGTTACTTTTGATTTGTACTTTTGAAGTATGATCTTTTGTATGTTAATGCATGTGGGTTTTGCTTTTCATGTGTTCTTGATTCAGTTTTGGATCAGGTTTTGTGGGGGGTTATTTGGGGTCATCAAGAACCCTAACTTTTGATCTTTGCACATTCAGGTTTGTTTTTTTGGGCTGATTTTGTTTTATAATTTTGAGATTTGATCTTTTGATTGTTAATGCAAGTGGGTTTTGGTTTTTATGTGTTCTTGATTCATTTTTAGGGGTTTTTGGATTAGGGTTTTTGTGGGGATGATTTTGGTAAAGGTTTGAATGGAAGAGAAGGTGGGTCTGTTTTCAAGATCTGTCTGCTTTTCATACATCCTTTTACTTTTACCTTTTTCTTTCTTTCTTGTTCATGGGCCTCTTCTTATCTTGTCAAAGACTTTGATTGCTATATGAAAGATGTTAGTATCATCACATCATCTCCTAAATCCATTTATTTATTTCTTGATAAATTGACTGGTGTTGGAGACACCCTTGAAGGTTTACTTATCCAATTTTGAGGTACCATTTCTAATTTGAGTTGGTAGATTAACCTTGATCCCATTTCTGATTTTGGGTTGCAAATTCCATTGATAGCTTCTCAATTTGTTTCTTGATTTGTGTGAGATTCATAACTTTCTTGATCTGTTTCCTGACAGTGAACTGGTATGCAAATTATACCAAACAAAAAAAAAAACGTACTCGGTATAATTCCACTCATAGCAGAGTTATTTGTAGCGTCTGGGGACAGTTTGATGGGGGCAAACCTTATACCATAGTAATCAGATGGCATAAAAATATAGGCAGGAGAGTAAGAGCAAACAAACATACAAGAGTTAGTGTGCAGATTATGTTTATATTCTGATTTTTATTGGTAGTTTCTTGATTTGTTTGAGATTTTGTAACTCTTTATGTTTCTTTTTTGAGGGTGTTTCTTTGATTTTCATTTGCAGTTAGTTGAACTTGTTTTTGTTACTTTCTTGATTTGTTTCTTGACCCTGATGTGATGTGCAAATCATTTCTATGATATATTGCGTAAAGTTTTATTAGTTCTTGCTTTGGTCAGTATTTTGTATCTTTCCTCTTTAAAGATCCAGCTTTAGAGCTTGTTGTGAACCGATATTATAACTAATGTTCTATTTACTTGTTTCAGAGTTGGAGATGTTGCAGTAGCTTTTGTTGATCAAAAGATATTTGCAGCTTCTTAAATATGGATTCAAAGTCTAGTACCAAAACTACTGGTAATCAATTGAAGGGAGAAAAACCTTCAAATTTAGAGCCTACAACCCCGACAAAACACACTGAAAAAAGACCCGAATTAGATTCCAAAAAGTCTCAACAAAATCAAGATGCATTCGATCAAGAAAAGAGTTCATCGGGTCAAAAGGAATCATCTACTAACATTAGTACGAGTGGAAAAACGAGTGAAAAGACTGATCTTGCTGAGAGTGGAAAGAGTAGTATGTGTAGGGGAAGTACAAGCACTGATGTAAGTGATGAAAGTAGTTGCAGTAGTTTAAGTAGTAACATGAATAAGCCCCACAAGTCAAACGATTCGAGATGGGAAGCGATCCAAGCCGTTAGATCAAAAGATGGTGTTTTGGGCTTGAACCATTTTCGGTTGTTGAAACCCTTAGGTTGTGGTGATATAGGGAGTGTTTATCTTTCTGAACTTAGTGGTACTAAATCTTACTTTGCAATGAAGGTTATGGATAAAGTGTCACTAGAAAGCCGTAAGAAATTGTCACGAGCCCAAACTGAACGGGAGATATTGCAATCTTTGGATCACCCGTTTCTTCCAACTCTGTATACCCATTTTGAGACCGATAAATTCACTTGTTTGGTTATGGAGTTTTGCCCCGGGGGTGATTTGCATACTCTTAGACAAAGGCAGCCCGGAAAGCGGTTTTGTGAACAAGCTGTAAAGTATGATCTCTTAGCCCCTAGTTTTAAGTTGCTTCATTGTTCTAGACTTCTAGTATTAATCATATACTTGAAGTAATGGTGGCAATTTTGGCCCATTTACTTAAATGGGTCAATTTGGGCTATGTTTATTTCAAACGGGTCAGGTAAAAAAGATTCAACTAAAATGGGAATGGGTCAAAGGCAGCCCGGAAAGTTTTACATATTTACTCAACCTTCTAAATTGTTCTATTCAAGATTTTAGATTACTATTTGTGATCATAATCAACGAGTTAATTATCTGTAAAAATGTACAAAGATGTTTGCGGGTCATCTTGACCATACAACTCATACTAAAAATTAAATCTTCTTGACCCGCTACCCAACCTGCCTGATCCACCCGCTAGCCTTTGAGTTCGTTTGTATGCAATTAGAAGCAGCAAAATTGGCGGGTCAGATGTGTTGGGTAAGGGTTTGGATTGTCTGAACGCGTACTTCCTAAACAGGTCGGGTCGGGTTGATCAGAAGAAAAACGACTAAATTTTCTATAAACAACTTTTAAATCAAATATGAATGCTGAAATAATATTATATCAATAATATCAATTAATGCTTCAAAAAATTGATATTTGGAGGTTTATGCATTAATATTACATTTAAGAATGCTCTTATCTTATCTTTTCCTTGTGTGGTTCTAGTTTTCTGCTATTATGTGTGTGTTTGTGTTAAATAGAAGCAACAAGATGGGTGGGACAATGTGTTTGGTAATGGGTCAAAACGGGTTGCCTTTGTTCGTATAACGATTAACGGGTTGGGTTGGATGTACCAAAAGATATATTTACGAACCTTTTTATAAGTAATTAGCATGTCAGATATGATTACAAAGATTATTTGATTGTAGGTTTTATGTTGCGGAGATTCTCCTTGCAATGGAGTACCTCCACATGCTCGGGATCATATACCGCGACCTAAAGCCCGAAAATGTTTTAGTCAGAGAAGACGGTCACATAATGCTCTCGGACTTTGACCTTTCACTCCGTTGTTCGGTGAGCCCGACACTCGTCAAATCATCATCACTAGACAACGAACCGCTCAGAAAAAGCTCAAATTATTTCATCCAGCCCGCTTGCATGGAGCCCGCTTCGTGTCTCCAGCCCTCGTGTGTCGTCCCGACATCATGCTTCTCACCCAAACTCTTCAGGAGCAAGTCCAAAAAAGAACCAAAAACCAAAACCAAACCCGAAATCAGACACCAAGTGACCCCGTTACCCGAACTAATGGCCGAACCGACCGGGGCCCGTTCCATGTCATTCGTCGGGACCCACGAGTACCTAGCACCCGAGATCATAAAAAACGAAGGGCACGGGAGTGCAGTTGACTGGTGGACTTTAGGGATCTTTCTGTACGAATTATTATTCGGTAAAACACCCTTTAAAGGGTCGGGCAACCGGGCCACTTTGATGAACGTCGTGGGTCAACCCCTGCGGTTCCCCGAGTCACCGGTGGTTAGCTTTTCGGCCCGTGACTTGATCAGGGGTCTGTTGGTTAAAGAGCCACAACACAGGTTGGCTTACAAAAGGGGTGCTACCGAGATCAAACAACACCCATTCTTTGAAGGTGTTAACTGGGCGTTGATCCGGTGCGCGAGCCCGCCTGAAGTCCCGAGGCCGGTGGAGATCCCGGTGGCGGTTTCGGGTGAGAAAAAGGGTGTGGGTGCTGCTGGTGGTGCACCTGAGAAGAAGGGGTCTGATAATTATCTCGAGTTTGATTTCTTTTGATGTTTTTGTTTGTGATTTTTGGTTTTATTATTTTTGGTTTAATGTTGATGGGAAGATTATAGTTCCCGGAGTTGTGAAATTGTCGTATAGTGTTTGTTTGATGCTGTATGTGAAAACTAAATGCAAAGTATTTTGTATTGAAAAGAAAATTTTCTGCTTTATTGTGTGTGTTTTTTAATCTTGTTATTTGTAAAATTGTTGAATAATAAAAATAATTGAAGTGAAATGTAGTATTCATACCATTGTTTATATTCTAATAATATCGTTTGACCATGCTAATCATAACTAATAACTTTATGTTGTCTGTCAATTAAATTGCACTTTTATTTTATTTAATATATAATTATTGTTTTTAAAACATGTTAAATAAAGAATGTATGTTAAAAAGTTTCATTATTTTATTTCATTTAAGTGGTTTAAACACGTTCACGAAACCATTTAACCTTAATGTACAAGTATATAATGCATATATCTCTCTTTGTTTTTTATTTTGTTTTTATTTTGTAATTGATTATTTTATTATTTTTTTAGCAATTAATATTTTAGTATCATAATCAATTTTACAGTTGTTTTATCCTATAACTTCTAAAGTATGATGGATTATATCATTTAAAAAAAATATCATTGAGACATGTTTATTTTTATCTATATTTCGATATAAATTTCATTCGAAACGGGTTTATGGCCAATTATGTACGACTCATCCATAGTTTTTATTCCTCTTACAGCTTTTAAAAGACGTTGCTTTATAAAATTTCGAGTTTTATGCTACGACGTGTCTATTTTTGTCTATGTTTCGACGTAAATCTTCATTACATCATTTTTAAACCAACCAGGTTCATTTTTATCAACATGTCTATCAATGTTCGGTCGTTAATTTTTGTAACGCTTTTCTTTCCTTTATATTGTTAAGTTTCAATTATTGTTAACGATATTGCCATAGTTTCAATTGTTAAGTTTTTTTATGATTTTGATTTTCACATAAGGTTTCGTAGGTTTCGTTTTTCTTACATTCAGTGTTTAGGTTTGTGACAATATTTTGACGTTAGTTTTTTCATGTTTTTGTTCCCCAACGGCAACCTAGGGTATTTATACTAGTTTTTTTCTAAAAGCAAAGTTTCAGGAAATTACGGTTCAGTTAGTGCATCATAAAACCGTGAGCAAGTTACAATTTTCGTCCTTGAAGAATCTAGTTATTTGCACATTAGTTCAAAGTTTTAACTTCTATAAAGTCCAAACCATCGAGACATGAATTAAATATAACGGACAAAAGAACTAAAATATATATAATTGGATTTGACTTGATACATTAACTAAATCCCTTAAACAAAGTTAAAAACATAGATCAAATCGCTAACTAACATAATTTCTTACATAAGCAACTTGTTTAAAGATGAACACTTGTTATCAATCTTGATTAACTGATTTTTTAATTGATAGTATGACCGTTTATTGTCACCGAGGACATAAAATGTGTAAAAGAAAGCCAAATTTTTCTTCAATCTATTTATTTTAAAATGCGTTGTTTTCTCTCTAAAATGGTGAATTCTTTATTAGGGTGAGGTTATTCTACGAAGTGTATTTTTGCTACAAAGTGTGAGAAGACACAATGAGGCTAAAAAAGTCACAAAAAAATTATATCTCACAATCTAAATCGAATTTCAAAAAAGTACTTCGGAGTCTCTGTTCCTCTCGTCGTCCTCTTTCAGAAAAAAAAAATTTAATTGTGTTGTTATGACACAACGATGTCATTGTGTCATTATGAAAAACACAATAAAAAAACGTTAATTTTTTTAATTTTTTTTTATTTTTCATTTATTTTTTTTCTTAGTGAGGACGGTTAGGGAACAAAAGCTCGGAATTACTATTTTGAAATTCGATTTAGATTGTGAGATATAATTTCTTTTTTTGACTTTTTTTGACTTATTGTGTCTTTTCATAGTTTGTAGCAAAAATACACTTTATATTTGAACTTCTTTCTTCTTTATTATTATCAACCAAAAAGAGAAAAACCAATAAAAAAATTTGAAATTTTAAGCCTTATAATATGAGCTATCTACTTTCTCTAACAAGTCTCGAACACGAGCTTTTTAAACCCGCTTTTCTCTACTTAAAATTGAGTATTAAACGCGACTGTCGTGACATAAAACCGTAATAACATAACAATAACAACATGTCAACATGAAAAACAACTTAACATTTCTGTTAAACTTTAGGTGAAAACTCATTTCTAATCACAATCCCCAATTTCCGACAATGTTCCTTCAACTGATCATCTCTTTGCGTTTGTTTCAGATGAGAATGTTGTCGATGGCGGCCGTAACGGTGGTCGTTGCGGTGGTTCTGACGGCGAACGTAGGGGTGGTGTGTGGGATCAGGTTTGTGATCGACAGAGATGAGTGTTATTCGCATAAAGCTGAGTATGGTTCCACTGTTCGATTCTCGTTTGTTGTTGTTAAGGTCGAAGGTGCTTGGTATTATAATGAAGATGGTGTTGATCTTGTGGTATTCAATTATTCATCTCTAGTTCTCTTGTTAATTTTATTATTTGCATGATTTGTATCCCTCGAGTTTTAATAATGCTTTATATGATCTTTTCTTGTATTACATATGAAGTTGTTGTGAGTGAATGAAAGAAGAAATGTTACTATTCATTTGTTTGTTTGGTAAAATATTATTCACCTCTATAAACTTTTTAATATCTTTTGAAAATGGTTTTGAGTGGAATAGAAAGGAAAGATAACGATAAAAGTATAAAAATTATTATTTAATTGAAAATGAAAGAGAAAATTAATGATTTTTGATGTAATTATAAGGATGAGTAACTTGGTGTGAATGCTCTTATGGGTTTTAGTTGTGGACACATCTTCTTGTAGAAATACAGAGTAAAACTGTGTACATGAGGATAATGTCATCCTGGGCCTGTATATGAGGGGCTTTGTAATTTGCTCTGTTATTTCCTAAATAAATGTGTAAATTGTTCAAATCAAATATTCGTGTGTTTTTACATAAAAGTACAAAAATTAAAAGTCGTAAAATTGGGTGAAACCATTGAGTTTGAAATTGGCTCTCGACTATGGAATTCAAGTCCTACGGGTTGGGATAAATCGCTTGTGGCCCGTTTGAAACATGATCTGGCCTGTTGAGACGTTTTCGTCTGTTACATATAGGCCCTTAACTCCAGACGTAGCCCAAGTTATGTCATTTTAGCCTAAGTTATGTCCTTTTTAAGTTGGATCCTTTTCTAACCCATTTATCTCTTTCTAACTGCCCAAGTAGGATCCTGCTAGCTCATGGGTCACATTCGTATCATGTTCTCCACGGCTAAAAGAAGTAAAGAACCTTTAAAATACCACTTTTAAACATTTTTTTGTCAAAATTGGAATGTTGGTGTTGCCAAATATTGGTTTGATAAGGGGATTACAAGTTTTCTTTTATGCATGTTTGTTGTTTGTTGCTAAAAGCCTTGTCTAACTATTACTTTACTTTCTTTTTGTAAATTGTTTTATTGTTCAAAGATTTCAATCAATGAATTTTGATGACCATGTTGTGATTATTAGGTGACAGGACCAAAAGGTGAACACATTCAAGATTTTCGCGACAAAACTAGCGACAAATCAGAGTTTGTTGCACAAAACGAAGGCATGTATAAGTTTTGCTTCATTAACCGATCACCTTACAATGAAACCGTAGACTTTGATGTTCATTCTAGCCACTTTTATAAAGATGATGAGCATGCAAAAGATGGTGAGACCTTAGCTTGCTTATTTTAATTACTTCTGTAATTTCCAGTTATGTATGGCAATGGAGTAGTAATTGAAATTACCTAATTGCTTTGCTTGTTCACAAGATATGCATATGTTGTTAGGGGTATGTTAAGTTTGACTAAAATTAGTTGACTACAAGATTTGTATATCTTGTTAAGGCTAAATGGGTGGGTAAGATAGGTTTGGTAATCGGTTCGAGCGGGTTGACAAATTTTGTAGTTTGAGTCGAAATGGGTTGGGTTGACTGGATGCACTTTTTTCTTTAAGATTTCAAATTTTATAAATAATTGAAGTGTTAAATTTTGTAGTTTGAGTCGAAATGGTTGGGTTGACTGTACTTGTGTAAGTGTTGACACATTTAACATGTTTTGTTTTTATGTTGTTCTTTTTGTTTATTAATTTTATCTTTTTGACCCGTTAGAGATAAAATATTATCCTATTCGACCAATTTATGGTAAAAGAATTAATATCGTCACCTCTAAAGAATTGGCTAAAATGACTGACCCTTTTTATTATAAGTTGAAAGATTTTTCGAACAACGTTAACCATTGTTTTTGTTTTGCAGATCATTTCAAACCAATTCTGAAACAAATATCAAAGTTAGAGGATTCTGCATATAAGATTCTATTTGAAGAGCGTTGGCTTAAGGCGGAAATTGAACGACAGACATTAAGTACAATCTCCTAGCTCTTTTAACAGTAAAGTATAATGTTATATGGTAAAATTGTCAGCATATGTTGTTTTTTACACGATTATTTCAGTTTTATCTGTTATAGTTCAGCATAGAGAATATAACATCACTGGCTTTAGTTATCCGTGTATTACACGGAAGTGTGAAGATTTAATTATTAAATAACATAAAAATAAATTCAAGTGTGTTATATATTAAATAAGACATAACAACTTTTGATTATAAGGTCACAAATGAGCAACAACATTCTTATAAAATAAATTTGTAGTAACACTAATAGGTTTACACTCATTATTAAAAACTAAAAGGTTCAATCCATCTTTACTCTTAACTTGTGGCAAGATGACATAAGTCGATCATGCGTAAAAATAGACTCTTTTAAGGATAAACCGATACTTGACAAAGATTGACCTTAACTTTTGTTTATTGTCATAGCGAAATATACAGTCAAAGAAAACTGTCTTCTTTTAAACTTAAAAGGAATAATTTGTACAGGTCAAATCGTGAGCTACATATTAAGCGGATGTGAGGATATTAGTATGAAGAACTTAAGATTTGAATAATATACATAGAAAAGTTATGTGCAATAATTAGATTAATTTTGAATTATTTTGACCCTGTAATCAAATATATAGATATAGTATTGAATCGGGTTGGATCGGGCTATAAATGTTCATAATATCCCTGATTAGTTGTTGATTATTATTTATTTAATATTAATTATAATAAACCCGTGTCTTATACGGGTTGAAAAAATAAAATATTAAATATAATAAAAATTTATGAAGTATAAAAATCTAAAATAAGATATGATTAAAATTACATATGAGTAATAACTATTAGTAATAAAATAACGATATCAATCTTTAAAATTTTGTTTTTAAACTTTTTTTCCAAAAAAAGTTAAATATTTTTTTTTCAAAACAAACCGTACTAAAAATGTAATTTTTAAAATTTTTATTATAACTCCTAATTTTAATTATTTTTAGTTTATAAAAAATTTACTTTTAAAAATACAAATTTCAAAATATTTTATATTTTAAAAAAAAGTTAGATGTTTTAGAAAAAATTTTAATTGTATAAAAATTGTTTTCTAAAAATAACATTAATAAAAAGACATCTTACTTAATTTATTTAAAAAATTAATCTAAAAAGGAATTAAAATTATTTAATATTTTTTAATTTAGTTAATTATTTAAGAGGAGAAAGAGGCGGGAAAAATAAACTTAGGAGGTCTAGAAATATACTAAATGTTCCCCGTTACTTTATTAGTATTATATATAGATTGTTTTATAGCTTTAAGCCATACTAATGGACTACAAACAAAAACTTTCCATTTCTAATTCCATGTGAAGTTCCAGACTTTCTTTCAGGCCTGGTGTTTGGGCTTTATGAAACTAGGCTTTTTTGGTTTGATAGGGCCTAGGACTCTAGGAGTGGTCCACTTAGGCTTTTCATGGGCCAGGATATGGGCGTCTCTGGATTTCTTTTAGTTGTTGTGAGCCTGAGACGATGGTCTTGACTCTTGAAGTAATCAGAAACGTTGTTACTTTGTAATTTTGAGGTCATTGGTTCCAACTATGGGAAAGTCCTGCATAAAGTGTAAGGTAAGGTTGCGTGCATCAAATTGTGAACCGATCCACCCCCTCCCCGGACCATATGCAAAGAGAGAACTAAGTCAAGCACCAGTACACCCTATTTTTACTGTTGTGACCAGACCCTCGGGCTTTTTGGATCCCATACGGCCTTTTAACAACCGGTACTTCATGGTTTAGGCTTTAGCCGAGTCTCCTTTTTCGGGCTTCAAGCTGCACCGGGTCTAGAAATGACCTAGGTTTTGAGATGAAACATTTTGGGCCAAATTGGGCTTTCTCTTACTTGGGACTTAGGACCGGATCCAACCTAGCTTTTACCATGCCAGTAAATGGGCATTTTAAATCCCAAGCTTGTTTGTGCACCTCTAAACGTACTATTTCACTAAAATGCAACTTTTAAGTTGAAAAACAGTCTTTTACTCTTGTTGATTGACCATCGTTGGTTTGCAGTAAATGAAAGGATGAGTAGCAGAGCCAAGCACAAAGCACTCGCGGAATCAGCAGCTCTGATTAGTGCAAGCGTGTTGCAAGTGTACCTTCTCATACGTTTGTTTAACCGCAAAATCGGGTCGTCCAGAGTTTGATGCGGCTCAAACTTTAATCACTTATTAATTTGTTAAACCTTTTGTAATGAGCTTTATATATACACCAAATTTGCACGAGAAAGTGCATTGTAACAATTAACAAAGAGAGCATAATATTTGTTACAATCGCATGTCTTCATAAAACCGTGTTTTTATTATTTTTAAATGCATTTTGCTTTACTTTTTTTCTTACTTCTCAAATATATCATACATCTTTAAACAATTTTTGATAGAGAATCACATAAATAGTTGCATCCATTGTTTAAAATTATTTTATCTCTTATTATAGATGGTAAGTCTGACATACAAATGTTTAATATGATTCTCATGCTTCTTTAATTAAAATGTGTCTTGTATTGAACATGTCTCTGTTACAAGTCAGAATTCTTATTAGTGTTATCTAGTATCTAGCACTCAACCTAATTAAATCCAAATGATTTTCAAAATTGTGAAGAAAACTTTTTAATTTTATATTTTTCAAATTGTAAGAACTCTAGTTGGTTCCTTGTGTACAGGACCAAACCAGTTCTAAACCAAACCCAAACGGCATCAAACCGGTGCAGATCAATCTTCTTTTCATACAAAATTTGGTTTTTGTTAGCTTCGAGTCAATTAGCCTGTTCTTACGGTTTTGAACCAATGAACACCCCTAGACTACTACTTTAGGCGACCGGGCATAGACCTACCAAACATCACACGGTTGCTACATTATATAACGGTTCTACCCAAAAAAAAATAAAAGATTTCCGTATGTACACTGTCTAGAAAACAAACCATTTGGCGGTTATCTATATTTTATTATGCCTATATTGCCCTTTAGGAAGCTTACGAGCTGCTGCGGTTTCATTCTTACCTTCCTTTCTTCTCTTCAGTGAGCAGTTGCTTAGAGAACCAGCTCCGGAAGTTTTAACTGTCATTTCATCATACCATCTAATGTTGGTCACAATTGCACGCGTTATAACTTCACTTTTTGGCAATGTTATCAGTTTTCTCTCGATAACTGAATTCTGCCCGCAAGATGAACTTTTTATAGCTTTTGACTTCAGTTTTCCAAACACATGATCTTTATCACGTGTTAAATCGTCTCTTGATGTCTGCATATGAGATGATATTTGTCAATATTTCTGAAAATTGATAGCATAATGGAAACAATTTAGTACCTGATCTATCCTAATGGTGCAAGTTGGATAGGTTGGCTAACGGGCTAAAATGGTTTAGATTTATATACATTGTTTTTACTGTGGGTTGAAATTGATCGGGTTTGGTTGACCCTGCAAAACTAGGTTATTAGAGTAACAATTGATATGTTTAAAGAAATGATTTAGGATGCTGTAAGTATATTTTAACTCGTTAACAAGTTCGACTCATTTGCAAAGTTTGGTTTTCTAGGTTAAGTTTTTTATTTGACCAGCTAAGAACAAACCAAAACTACAAATCTACGTATTTATGAGTAATGGGTCAAAATAGGTTGTCAATACTACTTGTTGTAACGGACCGGTTGGCCTACAAACATTGTTCTTTTTTCCAAATAGTTCATGCCTTAAATACGGTAAGTACACCCCGGGAGACTTTCCGCCCGTGCAGCCCATTTGGCATGTTTCCCTTTTAGCTAATGATTGGACCACTATGACATGTTAGGAGTAAACCATAACCAAAATAGACCTATTCATAAATAAATGGGCCGTATTGCTGCCTCTTCTGCATCCACTGAATTTGTAATAATGCTAGCAGTGAAAAGTATCTAGGTCTACTGCTCAACTCATTATCATAAAAACCTTGATTTTGGTCCACAAGATAAACTCCATTACGTCATTTTGAGTCATTTTATTTACTAAAAGTATGTTCCACGACAAAAGTATCAATTTTCATGGGATTAAGAAGGTAAAAAATTGAACTAAAACATGCATATATAATTACATATGGAATGAAACGAAGAAATACGTACGTGAAAATCTATAGGGATCTTGATTCGGCTGCATGTGCATCCACAGCCTTCACTGAAGTTAACTTTCAAGATGACATCAAATGATTCGGTTTTCCAAACGGTTCTCCTGTATTTTGACAAATGAATTTAGTATGACAATAGGTATTTACCTTTGCATTTTATTAGAGATTTTTTTTTGCATAAGATACCCATGGCACTTTCACTTTTGTCCCTTTTAGCCATTGTAATTTTTTTACATTTTGAGTCATCAAATGATGACTTCTTGTTCCCTTTGGCATAGGCGAAGGGTTTAAGGGGCCGGAGGGGGCCCCGCCCCCCCTCTTTTTTTCGTCAGTAGTGTTAATTTTCGGTTCGGTAGTGTAAATTTTTGGCCCGGTAGTGTAAATTTTTATATATATTGAGTTCGCTCCCCCTAAAAAAATTGATTTCGCCCCCCGCCCCCCCTATAGGAGTGTTCAAGCTCCACCACTGCCCTTTGGATCATTATGCAGATACGGATACCGTAAAAGCTCTTTGTCCTATTTGGGTCATCATCAAAACACCCAATAATGACCCAAACACGACAAAAAGCCATCTTTAATGACTCAATTGTACATGAAATATAATGACTAAAATTGGACGAAAAAATAAAAGTATATTGGTATTGAATTCCAAAAAAAGCTATTTTATTTAATAGAAAAGCTAAGGCTAAATCCGTTTGGCTGTTCAATATTCATTTTGTTGGATCCCTTGATGTGATGTGATCAGAATGAAGAGATGGAACCTAGCGGTGGCAAACTTAGCGGTTCAGGCAGGAATTATTAATATGAGTAAGAATGAATCAGGTTATTCTCAAACTTTATAAATAGTTGATGTATTAAATATGATTATAAAAAATATTAATAATATAATAATATGATATTTCTGAATAAAGCGATTTAAGAGGTTATAAATTGTAATCATCTATATACACTTCAGGCCGCTTTCACCCCACTTAATCCGTTCCATTGTTAACCGATTTCTTAGAGTTTACCTGTTTGACCCATGAGAATCAAAATCAAAATATAACCCAAATCAACTCATTTCTGGGTAAATGAGTTGATATTACCACCTCTAAAGTCTAAAGGGGCCAACAAGATAGATAACAGATAAAACTAGTGTAAAAAACAGAACTAGACTTGAGTTAACCATACAGTAACATTTGACCATGTTCCTGTGCACAAGTAAACATAAATTATAACATAGGTGTTGAAAGTTACCTTTTAAGCTGAAAAGGATACTTATCTAGAACAGCCTCTTTCATTGTGTGGTCTGAAAATGATACCTAAAATTCACTAGAACTCAATCAGAAAGCAGATTCCGCCATTGATATATAATAACCTATGAATCCGCATTACAGTTCCTTAGGCTTAGAAGATAGAATGCTATAAGAAATATGAGTGCTGAGGTGTCAATTGTTAAAATTATGGGTCTATAAATGTATATATGTAACCAAATGCCTTAATTGTTAAAACCAATGGGTCAAGTTTTATGGTTTATAAATGTTTAAATATTTAGCTAACTAACTAATGTGCCAATTACAATAACAAATGATCCGTTATGAACCGTACTAAATAATATTAATGCGTTTGTTATTTAAAGTTTGTTCTTAATTCATACAACCTACTAAATTGTTTTTATTGAGAGATATAGATAACTTTTTGCAATAGCATTGTTATTGCAATCATAACTAACATATTAGGTGTCTTTCAAACAGGCCATGTAACATTCTTTATTATTTTTTAAAGAAAATTAACATGTTATTTATGATTATGAAACAATATTCTCACAATAATAATCAAAATCTTTGAATAAAATGTAGGAGGTTGTATGCATTTACAATACACTATATGTGACTTTCACCCATTCAACTTTTAACTAGTTATTTTTATGTTGACCTGTTTGAGATAAAAACAACCCAAATTGACCCAATCGCAAGTAAATGCACCAAGATTGTCACCCCTAGACAGAGAAAATGGATGAATTAATGGAAGAATTATCATAATTAACTAGAACATATAACTATCAACATTGACTCACCTCCACAGACTTTATGAATGGGATTGGAGCCCTTTTATCATGTGCACTTGCTATCCGGAGTGTCCAGTTGACATATCGCTGATCTATAAAACAAAAAAAATGGATATGAATGAACTACATAGGAATAGAGAGAATCATTCAAATATTTTTTAATTAAGTATTTTATTTTTATATTTTTAACATTTTCTTATACGAGTTATAACTAGGCATGACATGTTTAGAAAAAGACAAGTTTTTCTTTATTTTTATATTTTAAATTACAAATATTGGTTTATAGATTAAGGTTTAATGATAAATATAATATGAATATGTTTTTACTTCTAGTTAGTACCTAACTTTAATAAAAGTACAGAAGATTTACATTTGCAAACTAAAAGAAATTAAGAAAACCTCAAATAAGATTATAATATGTGTGTGTATGTGTGTGCGTGTTCAGTTAACTTTGACAAATGAGAGAGTATTTTAATCAAACATAATATTTTTGGAGAACTAACATCATTATAATTTTTAGTGTATAAAATGTTGGAATATTGGCCCAGAAAAAACAAAGATAATACTCGGTATTTTGTGGGAACTACCACGACTTCTTTTTATAAATATGAAAAACAAAAGACCACACTTTAAACTCTATACAATGACCCTCTTTTATACTACTCCTAACCTTAATTAGTATGAAATCACAGCTCAAACACAGCTGGATGACAGCCCATTCATAGCCAAAATATTCAATACTTTCCTAATATTTACCTTGACTAACATATTCTACATGTTAACTAATTCCACCCTCATCTTTCTTGGTTCACCAGTATACACCCTTGGACATCAAGATTAATTTCTAACATTCTCACCCTTAATCTTGATGTTGTACCACCTTGGTCTTGAATTCCAGTCGCTGGAACCATGTTTCTTCAAAATTTGATCAATCATTGATCTTCAAATCTACTTCACTTAGCTTTTGTGCTGTCTCACACAGATCTGTTCTGTTTTCTTCCTTGCTTGCAGCCTTGCAAACCTGCTATCACAGCAGCCCAACAATCTCACTTCCTAGCAAATCACTTGCCAATTGTTTCCTTTGACTGCAAACAGCAACAAGCTCTTCTTGCCTTCTGCTTTTCTGAGTTCTTCTCCTCACAACCTGTGTCACACAGATTGTCCCATATATGAATAATCCCTCACAGATTAAATCTTTTCCGTGGTGACCTGAATCGCTCAGGTTTTCTTCACTTCTGATTGCAGCTCCACACAACCTTACGTTCTACCTCACACAGAACCCAATCTGTCTCGCACAGATTTTCTGCAATCTGAATCACTCAGATTTTTACTTTTGCAGTTGGATCACACAACTGTTCTTCCCCTTGGATCTGCTCAATTGACTTGTTTGAACCTATCACAGGTTCGGGCTACGATTAATCTCTCACAGATTCAATCGGGTGGCCTCGTTCTTCTTCACAGCTCGATCATCTTTCTCCTCGTCTTCACATGCTCAATCTTCTTCCAGTAATCGTTCCCCTCGCTCTGATACCAATTGTTGGAATATTGGCCCAGAAAAACAAAGATAATACTCGGTATTTTGTGGGAACTACCACGTCTTCTTTTTATAAATATGAAAAACAAAAGACCACACCTTAAACTCTATACAATGACCCTCTTTTATACTACTCCTAACCTAAATTAGTATGAAATCACAGCTCAAACACAGCTGGATGACAGCTCATTCACAGCCAAAATATTCAATACTTTCGCTGATCTTTACCTTGACTAACATATTCTACATGTTAACTAATTCCACCCTCATCTTTCTTGGTTCACCCGTATACACCCTTGGACATCAAGATTAATTTCTAACATAAAATATTAAACCATAAAATATTGTCTCGTTCCTTAAAGGGGAGGAAATACCCCTCCCCCAAGGAATTGAAGATTTTTGAAATGGAAGAAATCACATTCCTTACGGAATGATCCATACATACCAAATGACAAACATTATCTAAGTTCTAAATGTGTAGTTTATTTACAAATAAACCTTGTAATTGTAATTGTATTGAGTAATTGTATATTTAGGGTTATAATAGAGGGTCCTTTATATAGAGGACAATATTACATAATTAACCCTAAACTATTCACTAATAACAACCTAGTCTAATATTCCCCCGCAAGCTAAGCTCGGGAGAGATTTAGATTGAAATCTAAAAAACATAAAACTAAAACCATAAGAATAAAAATAAGTAAAGTAAAATATTAGTCTTGTTCAAAGTCTAATCCAGTTCATTAAGGCCCAACACCACCATTTGGTCTTGTTCAAAATCTAATCTAGGTCACTAAGGCCAAACACCACCATTTGGTCCATGCTCGGGAAAACCTCTCATCCGACCCTATGTCCGTTTGAAAATTAGGGTTTTGCACCCACCTAGTTGGCTCTGTCATTTAATCTAACAGACAGGTGTGCCGTTGCAATCGCCGAATGTGAGAATAACCGATGGTTCTTATCCGGTTATCGCGTTGTGTGAATTTAAAACTACGGTTGTTCTTATCCTATGAATCTTCTCGCGTATCTCCACACCTAAAACTTTTGCACAAAGGTGCACCACCATTGTATGGTGGAGCCACTTATGTAGAGCAGCGACAATGAAGGTAAAGCATCACGTTGTATACGATGACGGGTTGAGATTGAAAGAAGGAGCAACGGTGATAGTATGTGGTGTGTGGAGGCTAAGATTAGGGTTTAGCGGCGGCTAGGGTTAGATTTAGTGACGGCTAGGGTTAGGGTTTAGTGACAGCTAGGGTTAGGGTTTGGCGGCTAGGGTTAGGGTTTAGCGGCTAGGGTTAGGGTTTAGCGACGGCTAGGGTTAGGGTTTGGCGGCGGCTAGGGTTAGGGTTTGGCGACGACGGTTATGTTTGTGTGAAAGGAAAGAGACGATGGCGGTTTGTATTCGCCTGTTAAAGGTGAAGATGGTAGTGGTGGTTATTGTAACAGAAGCAGCGATGGTGCTCTATGGTGGCATGAGAGGGTTGTTGTGATGTTGTAAAGATGAGGGGTTGGAGACTAGATCTAAACTTTGTTGGTTAACAGAAAGAAAAAACGAAAAGAGGAGCGGTGATGGATGGTTGGACAGAGTGGCGGCGGCGGCCGACCGCCCTGATTAGGGTTCCAGCGATAATCAAGCCCTCTTGGCTTTGATACCAAAGTAATTGTAATTGTATTGAGTAATTGTATATTTAGGGTTACAATAGAGGGTCCTTTATACAGAGGACAATATTACATAATTAACCCTAAACTACTTACTAGTAATAACCTAGTCTAATATTTACTTTCAGGAAAATAAAAATGAAGGAAAATTACCTAAACTCATTGCCTGAGTGAAAATGGTTTGAAGAAGATCTATTCTGACAAAAGGGCGAATTCGTAAATTGAGAAGGTCCATGACTCCACCAATCACCTGCACCGATTAATATTTTACGAGTAAATTATGTAATTTTCAGTTCTTTTGAAAAAGGAACCTGAATTTTTTATTTTGCAACTTTGATACGGCACCTTGTCTACAAATCCATGGATGACTAGACTAGCTTTTTTGTCTTTTGGGGTTTTCTGTAGAAGATGTGAAAAAAAAGAAGATGAAGATGAGAAAAGAAGATTGTATTCTGATGCTATTCATAAAAGGGTAAGATCTTGAAATACCTGAAGATTTACAATAACAAACTTTCCACCACCAGGGAGACACTTCAGAGGCAAATTGCACGCAGGAGTTATTTGTAAACTAAACAGAGTAGAAAACCAATATAACCGTAAAGCATACTTATTTTTATATTCCAGCCAGTCATACTCCATAAAACCCAAGTAATACATGAATATTTAATTACCTGGTACCCAAACATAATATAACATCAGCCTTTTCACAGTGCACCTCGGCTGGATTCATTTCTTCAAAGGGTAAGGCGTCCTGCATGATCACAAACAGCATTCAGAACTTGATATAAAAATCCTCTCTTTTTTATGCCAAAATTTCATCAACTGATGATAGACTCGCGAATGTAATCTAGTATTCTAGTATCATGGAGCTTCAACCAAAACTAATGTTTATACTGTAATCACTTTATAGCACTAATAAATCCAACGTCAAATAGTAAGCAATTGATATGACAATCAGAAAAATTATTGTTTCAGTAGAAGCAGCAAGTATTACCTCCCAATCAAGAACTGTGTCCTTAAGTTTAACATCACAATCAGCATTGGAGCACCTTCGTGGTGTCTCCTTTAGTCCAACAGATTCAACCTCAAAGTCTCGAAAATACCTTCGAAGGTCAAAATGACAGAGTGACTTCTGATAAATCAGTTTCCAGAAATCTTAATGAAAGTTTTTAAGATAGGTGAAAGCACTATAAGCCTGAATCTTACTTGAATATAGGAACATGAAATAAATTGGTTAGGTTGGGACAAAGCAGGTCCTTGTCATAAATGGATTGACACCACAAACTCGTTAATAAATGGTTCTGTTTGACCTGACTAACACATTTCCAATCGGCCAATCCACTGATTGCTAATAATTAAACAGTAATAAATTACAGATTCAGTCCACCAACTCATTTAGAACCCGTTTGACCTGATCAAACCGTTTACAACCCATTTACCCGCTAACTCATTGGAACCAGCGATAATTAGGTTATATGGGTCATGTTCGGGTTGCAAGTGGGGTTCAAACTTTTGAAACTATTAAGTGAATGGGCTGTGTTTGGTTTGGGTAATTGGGTTATACACACCTGAACACAAGTTAATAGTGTGTGGCTTGAACAAAGTCAAGTGAAATACTGTAAATAAGAAGGGTAATTGGGTTATACACACCTGAACACAAGTTAATAGTGTGTGGCTTGAACAAAGTCAAGTGAAATACTGTAAATAAGAAAACAATGCCTTATTAACATATTAGGGTGGCACTCTTACTCGATACCACATGAATTGCACTTCTCCATGAAGGAATTTCCATGCAATTCTGACAGTTTTTCCCTTGGTATTCCAGATCGAAGATGGAGGCCATCAATATTCTGTGATTTAACAGCAGTAGCATATTGGTAAGTCAGATTGGAGGAAGTATATTCATAACAGAGGACAATGTTGACACAAGCAAAGCAAACAATAAACAAACAGATTTAACGCCAGAAAAGTGGCATTAAAAAATCAGATACTCAACAAAAATCGTGTCTGTGTGTGTTTTTGTTGTTTGAAGTGGTATTAACAGAATAAGTTATATGAGTGTTTGAAAAACCTAATTATTTAGGTAACTAATAACTAAAAAATAACCAAAGGGATATTCTTTTATATTCTTAAAAAGTACAAATTTAAGAATATGATTATTTATTTATTAACTATAAAACTGTCTTAGTAAATAATTTGTTAGTCTATTTATAAAAAACTATCAACAAATTAACTATTTTCATTATATTAACAAGTACTTTCAGTTTTCCCTCAGTCTTGTTGCAGACGATATGAAATTCATGGTCAAAAACTGAATATTGACCGACCCCTAAATAATCAGATAGTCACAATCAGAGTAACTCTGTCCAAACACTTAATTACTGTGACTTCCAAATGCAATAATCAGATAATTAATTTCATATACCGCACATCCAAACACTCCATTATAAGACAATACAATGGTTGTATATTCGAATGTAGTAGAGAATGGATTAAGCATTCATACCTGACTAATAACAAATTTAAGAATCCCAGCTCTCTCTAGTTCAACTAAAGCCATGTGGGTCCTACTTGGCATTGCACGATGAAATGGGAGTGATGCTTCCGGCAAGGCAGAGCCTCCCCGCTGCATTGAGCAAAAAAGACAAAAATTAATAGTTTCTAATTTTTTTAAATTAAAAGGCAAAAAGTTATAGATTATTTAGAAGTACATTGGTTCATAAACCCATTTAGTATAAATTAATCAGCACTGCGCTCTTAGAAATATGACTTGGAGATCTAAAAATGGACCAAATCCGTTCAAAACATGACACACGGGTGATTCATTTTCTCCCTCTTGTATTTACCTTTGATTTTTTCGTCTATTTCTACTTTCTATGTCCTTGTTAGGTCCATTTTATGATTACTCCTGCTCTTAAAGTTGGAAGCGCATTCACCGCATGTTTAAACATGATTGTAATATTATGTAGCAATATAATATCTTAGTGCTATTATATAAAAAGATGATATTATTTGTGCAAGTATAACATAACATGTAGGAGAAAAGCTTGGAAATACTTACCTGAAGTGTCCAGATTCCTGTGGGACCACGAAAATCAGGTATACCACAAGAAGTTGATATCCCAGCTCCAGTAAACACAACTAGATGCTTACTCTGCAAGTAATATGAAAACAGGATAATATCTGGTTGAGAGAAACTGAAAGAAAGCTTATACACCATGAGTGAAACATATAATATGATGGGAACAGACCTTACAAATCATCATGGTAAGGCGTTCAATCTGTGAATACAATAAAGCAAATATGTGAGGGTTAATAGCAGGCATATAAAAGAATCACACATTATTACTTCAATACTGTCCACAAAACATCAGAATCAGTTAGGTATATGTACAATGTCCCAATTCCATCTTTTATACAAGGCATATTATGTTGACTACAGTTGTATTACTGCTTCTAATACATGAGGCAGTTTTCATTTGCTTTCGGTTAAAAGCCCCAAATCATTGGCAAAGCCAAGATTTTCCACCATGAAAAGATTCCAGTTTTTGCAGAGTATAATCATATGCCATTGGATATTATGACCCAAACAGATTAAGCCTGATGATTTTGATTTTGTTAGTTTTAGTGTCAATTTTGTTGTAGGCTTGTAGCAATTAAAATTTCAAGTTCTATCAATCTCTGTTGAATAAGCTTTTCAGACCCTTGCATCCAGTTCAAAATTGTAATATATAACTGAATGAATCATTAAACCTATAAAACGCATAAACAACAATGATCCCTGAAAATTGCATTCCAGTCAAACTCAATCATGGAAGCACCAATGCAGAACTCACTAGAGTTATATTTTAGTAACCTTGAGTGAGGCCTCTACGAACAATGCAGATTGAACCTAAAATGTCGCCACAAATCAAGCCAGGTGCAATTGATTTTGTTAATCATATGCCAAATTTTAGTTGTAGCAATTAAATTTATGAATTCAATGAATCTGCATAGCGTAAGCTTTTTCAGACCATGATTTTAAGTGCATTCAACTCAAGCTTGTAAAATAGAACTGATATTCAATCATTAAACCTAAAGGAATCGCAAACAACCATGAGCCCTAAAAGTTCCATTCAAATCAAACTCGATCACCAAAATACCAATGCAAATCTCACTTGGTATAAACTCTTATACCCTTAAAAGAGGGCTTTACAGGAAACAGAAATTGAACTCAAAAACATAATTAAGCCTGATGCGTTTGATTTTGTTGATCATAACCCCAATTTTTAACAGCAACAGCTAAAGTATTAAATTCTATCACACCCCAGCCCTAATTTCAAGTGCTTTCAGTTCAAAACCTCAAAACACAACTAATTAACTCGATCATAAAAACACCAATGCAGACCTCACTACACCCAAATTCCAGTAACCCTAAGTGAAGGCTCTACAAGCAACACAAACTGAATCAAAACTCCAATGCACATATGAATCTTCATCTTCCTCAACAAGTAACATCACAACAAAGTAAAACCACTTCATATGAATCAAAACCTAAACAACTTCATAGAGCAAATCAATCAATAACGAGCATCACAGTACCAAACAACAATAATCGACAGCAAAAATGCGTAATAGGATCAAAACAACGGGGAAATCATTCAACCTTTTCCTGTAAGACGTGAGGTGGATCATGTATTTCAGTCATCCCGACATTGCCAACATCCTCTATGTACGAGAGCTTCTCTGCATAGCCTAGAGACATAGTGGATTGTTTGATTTGAGTGAGATCGAACCTCAAAAGTAGCGTATTAATGGAGATATAGGAAGATGAACAGGTGATCGGTGCTCCACGTTATACGCTTTGGTATGAACTTATGGGCTCTCTCTCTACAGGAGAACCCCAATGGTGGAACAGGGAAAGTGTAGCAAGTTTATGCATAAATCTTGGTTTTTACCCATTTTAGGAATTAGTTTTTATAAAGTTTAATCAAAACCAACACCCATTGGTTTTAATTTAGGGGTTTTGTAGCCGAATGAAACATAATACTTTGGGCCTTTTTGACTAAACCCTAAAGTTCCTACAAATAATAAAAACAGTCATGAGTCATGACTGACAACTGTCATGATTGTTTTTATTATTCGAGACGAGTCGTTTGAACCAAAACGTTAAAAGTTTTGTGGTTGTATTGTCTTCGTTTACGTCTTGCAAGAAACCTGCTATCATCACATCCTTTGTGGCCCTTATAGCGCACAATAAAATTTTCCACTAATTCATTGTTGTGGCGCCTAATGTGGAGGATTTATGTTTCATCTTTCGTATGACGCTTCATTTAGTTGAATCATTATATAAACTTTTTTTTATCAAATGTTCAAAAATGTATGTTCTCTCTGTGGGTAGGCCAACGTACTACAAACACGTCAGTACAATCAGGGTTTGAAAAAACACAAGTAGCAGTACATGATGAGAGTTGGTATGCAGTGTATGCAATGATAATATGCTTGTGGGTGCAACAAATACAGTATATGTGCGTGCCAGTTATGGGTATCGATGTATGGATAATGGCTAACTAGGATGATATGTAACACAACCAAGGTGAATGATTGCTAACGATGGTAGCATGTATCAATGAATTCATAGGGGTTGAAAGGGCTTTAGAGGACGTGTGAGTGGACTGTGGTAATGGTGGCTCCGTTCCCAGATGTTCATCTTTTTATTTGATGATGAATGGCATGTTGTATGATGATGTGAGGGGATTTACTGTTGAGTTAATTGCATAATCGATTGATGGCATTGATTTTGTATAAATTGACATGTATTCACCTGAACTGACTAGTGATTGTTTAAGGATATCGCATGTGTTATAGAAAATAACAATTGAACAAACCAACTAAATACATGATGTCACGTATGTTTAGGAAAACAACCAATGGACAAACCAAGAGAAAACATAATCACTTATCATGCTTATAGTATGTGGATTAGGGTTTCTTTATTCTTCTTTCATGAGGATGGTAGACGTCGATGGTAGAGCTTGTATGTCATGATTTGCGATAATAATCTTCAGTTGCATCACTAGGTAAGAAATTGTTTTCAATTGAAGAAACATTTATGAGTTTTGTAACAAATACTATGTTGTTATTCATATTAGGCACTTTAAGGGGTATCATTAGCTAAATTTAGTGTTTAACACTCCAATTTGGTATAGGATGCCCTACTTCAAATTTTTTATACTTTCAAACATATCTCATGTTCAGCGACATCACGACGTACAACCGTGCACCGACACATTGCCCTATCGAATTCTTTCTATTTCGTTGGATCCGTCCATTTATAGCGTGTTACTCAACATGTCAATTCCATTGTACTCGATGTGATTCATACCAATGTCTTGACTATTTTCATCATCAAATATCGTTGCTTGTCACTAACACCCCGTATTTGTTATAGTAAGACGTAATAGTTGTATTCAGACATAGAAAGTTGAGGTGGCAAATGCATGCCAAGGTTGAGACATGATTTTATAATTGGTTAAGGAATTGAGATTATTAAGACTCATCTTATACTTGTCCCAGATGTATTTTTTTTATCTCAATCGCTCGAAACAACCATTCACTCTCTTATTACTTTCATTATTTAAAAGAAACTGACACATGCATATATACATATAGCGTTAGACCAGCACTTCGCAGCGGTTTGACTTGGAGCGTATAAAATAACGTCGTATTTATAGTTTTTGGGATTATCATGGTTTCAGCGAGTTCAACCATATATGCACTCGGATTCTCGTTACACATGTTTTAGTGATTTATTATTATATTGCCATGATACAATTATCAAACATTAAATTGTTTTAGATACAATAACATGACAGAAACACAATATTATATTGTAACTAATATAATAACACAAATATTATAGTTGTTGTTGTTATTGTTATTAACCTTATAAAAATAATTAGTAGTATTAGTATTAATATGATAATATTTATTATTATTGTAATTATTTTTCGAAACGTATTAAATAATATGTCATTAACTAACATATTTTACATAAATATTAAAATTATAAAACTCACATGCTCCTATCAAATATTAGTATTATTGTTATTATAAATATGAAAATATATATTAGTTATATACTTAAATATTTAAATAAAATAATACTTAATTTAAATAGTATTTAGTTATAAAATATAATTAGTAAATGTAAATTTAAATATCAATTTATAGTATCATAAATAAAATAAAATATAATGAAGTAAATTAGATAATATCATATTATAAAATAATGTATTAATAATGTGTATTAAATAATATATTAATTAGAAGAAGTTAATTAAATAGGGACAAAAGTTAAACTACTGCATAAAACACTTGTACTTTATGCTTAAAATATTATATTAGGCGTCCTACACTTTAAATGAAATTACTATCTTGTCATCCTAAGATATATTTATCATATAGTGGTTTGACCCGCGCAACGCGACGGGTGTCACCGAGTCTCACTTGAAGAGCACAATCTAACCTGACATAATTTAAACATTAATTATATTTGGGTGTTGTTATTATTATTATTATTATTATAACTATGTAATATTTAGTAATTATACACTTATGTATATAAATAAAATAATACTTAATTTTAATAATATATAGTTATAAATATATAAATAGTAAATATAAATTTAATTATTATTTTAAAAGCATTATTAATAAGATAATACTTAATTTAGTGAATTAAATAATGTATTAATTAGAAGAAGTATACTTAATGAGGGCAAATTAAAAATTATTGTATAACACACTTGTATATTATGCTTAAAAGGTTGTCTTAGGTGTCTTACATTTTGAACAAAATTACAACTGTATCCTTCCTAATTCCTTTATATAGTAGTGTAGATATACACAACGGAAAATTCAAATAAAAAGAGTGTTTAGCCTATGAAGTGTAAGAATGATTATATGATCAATTGATCTTCTTAATTCAACGAGTAATGATGAGGTAACACAAAACTGTGATAAATATGAAGTTTAAAATGGCTAAAATGCAAAAGAGGAAATATAATTGTCACATTGTCTTATATATTATACGAATTAAGGTTTACATGTGAAATTATAATTATCAAAACAAAGATGTTCATAAAAACACTTGTTGATTTTCACCTCTAACATTTTGACATTTACTTTGTAATGTTAATGATAATCTTTATCGATGTTCATTTTCAACTTTAACGAGTAATCCATCCTATTTACTGTGGTATATGTTTCTTTTTCAGAGAAAGGTTACGGTGTTTTTTTCTAGCTAAACGTACGAAGTTATCACGCAAGAATGGACTTTACAGGTGGAATTATGACCCAAGGGTAATAATTAATCACGCAGAGATGAAATTATCACGCAAAGGTGAAATTATTACGCACGAATGTATTCTTGCGTGATAATTCCATCTTTGCGTGATAATTTCACGCGAGTGTAATTTGTCTTGCGTAATTATCACTTTGTTCTTGCGTGAGCGTGAATGCGTGATTATTATTGTTCTTGCGTGATAATTTCACCCCAAAACTTTGTACGCTTCGTACGAAAAAATCGCTTTGTATAGTAACCGGCCCCTTCTTTTTCAATGGTCATATGTGATCTAAGCGTTAATTCTTACCACTGTCCACGTGTTATTTTTAATATTCACATGTAGTTTAACATTCGAACCACTAATTGTAAATCAATAATCATATTTTGAACTTTAATTTTATCAAATGTCCTTTAAAAATAAATAAATTGGCTTTCGAGCCCGTTCTGCTCAACTCGTTTTTAGATTTCAAACTTGTTAAAAAAAACAAGCCGAGTTGGCTCTCGGTTTTTAAACCGGCCTAGTTTATAGCCATAGGGCCTACGCTCAGGGTAACTTCTGGGAGAACACTCTACATTAACCGTTTCGGCTCGTTTTAAGATTTTAAACTTGTTAAAATAAACAAGCCGAGCTGGCTCGGCTCGGTTTTTAAACCAGCCGAGTTAATAGCCATAGGGCCCACGCTCAGGGTAAATTCTCAGAGAACACTTTACATTAACCGTTTCGGCTTGTTTTCAGATTTTAAGCTTGTTAAAATAAACAAGCTCGATTTTTAAACCAGCCGAGTTTATAGCCATAGGGCCCACGCTCAGGGTAAATTCTCGGAGAACACTCTACGTTAACCGTTACAATTTACAAAGATATTTGGAGTTTCATCCATGGCAACCGAAACGTATGAAAACGACGTTATCGATAGCAGCTTCATTCATCTGTACATAATTGCTACTTTCATAACCCTAATCTACCGCTTTTGCATCGCGATTTAGAAGGATTCTCTTTGTTGTCATCGTCTTATAGGTACTTTCTGCATTTACTCCATTGCTTTTAGTTCTATCTGATTACGATTTTTGACGGAATCATTGATGTATGCTTCGATCGGATCGGATTACTTGTCGTTATCATTTAATATGTTTTTATGCTCGTTTGCTGTTGATAATCATCGAGACTTCGCAATTTGTGGAGTTGTCAGTTATGTGAGTGTTGATTTGAAGTTGATTCTGCATCAGCGTTGTTTCGGATCGGAATACTTATCATTATCATTCAATCTGTTTTCATGCTCTTATGCTATTGATGAGCATTGAAGCTTTGCAGTATTTGGAGTTGTCAGTTGTGTGAGTGTTGATTTGAAGTTGATTGTGCATCACCGTTGTTTTTATATTGCATCTTCCTTTTGGAATAGGAGATCGATTTATGTTTCTGGCTGGTGTTTTATATGTTTGACTAAGTTTATTGGGAATTTGTTGGTGATTTAGCACTTAGACATATCATATCGAACATGACTAAGAGTCTGAGAGCTGCTTTTGATTCCATGACGGGTAAATATTTGTTTTAAGTGATTTGAGAAACAATCTAGATAGCGAGAATGTAAGCTGCGAAAAATGTAATTGAATTCTAGTAATGATTCAATAAAACACATCAGTTGTATATTGTAGTTAAGCACCAGTATTAACCACCTAACTAACTAACAAAACACATTCAACTAACTACATATTATTCATTCCAACATTTTTGATACGATTCTAGGCTTTTAGCAACCAATTTTTAGTTAATCAATATCAGAAACTAATCTACAGTCACTTATGGATGTTAGAAACCAACTTCACATCTATTCTCAATCGTGGCAATTGTTGAGCACCTTACATAACCAGTGTTTTAGCATGGTTGCTAAAATCGGTAAGAGAATGTAAGTTAGCTTCCAGTGAGTGATCAAGTTAACATTGGGTGCTAAAATCAGGAAAAGTGTAAAGTTGATTTCCACTTTATACAATTTGATCTTTAAAAACAAAGGCTATGCTTTGTGCATGGGGCAACACAACCAATTTTTTTTCTCTTTTATGAACCTTGTGAACTAGTAAAGTAGTAATGTAATTGGTTGATTTCAAAATTTGATGTCTTAGAACATCTTATTGCTTCATTAGTTATCAAAGCATATGCACAGATCAGTTTTCTTTGTTTGTAATTTCTGGTGGTTGCACATCAACTACAAGAGGCATATTTTGGAATAAATACATGTGTTGGTATATTAAATCACTTAATGCTCGCGTATCTTTGTATATGCTATGATTATAGTTATCTCGTTATTCACTAGCCCTTGGATTAACTCAACGATTTCTTATCAGCTGTGGTTTGATGGATAAATTGACGATTGAAAATGGAGATGAAAGTGTCCAACTACTTCCTGCTATCAATGATGACCATGGTGGTGTAGTGGTGGAGCTGAAGGAGCACATGGACCCTACCAAATTTCTCACCAGGCTTAAAACCTCAATGTCACAGTGGACATTGCAGGTTCTATTCTATCACCTGTTTTTCCTTGTGTTTTTCATTTTCATGTTGAAGGCTTCAGTAGATGTTTCTACTAGCCACCTTGCTTTGCCAAAAATCTATAAATCTGAGGATGTGGAAGTTCTGCAGAATTTTTACTTAATTTTTGTATCTTTATGTTTAGTAGGGCTAGTCACTGAAATGTTTCTTATATGATACATGCAACTTCTATGGTATGGTACATTATAGACTTCCATTACGGTTTTTGTAGGGCAAGAAGGGTGTTTGGATTAAACTGCCTATCCATCTTGTAAATCTTGTTGAAACTGCCGTGAAGGTAACTTTTAGTACATGTCAACATGGCTCAGCTCGGTAGGGTTGTGACAGCCCGCAAAAGGTTTTTTTTTCCTTTTCTTTCTTAAGAAAAAAAAAAACTTGATGATTAAAACATGTTTATGAAACTATATTATTACGTTGATAATCTGTACTTTTTGAAATAAAAGATTACTGAAATAGATTTTATCGAGCAGTTTCTTAAAGTTGATAATTTTTTACAATTATTAAAATGCTTTCTTAACAGGAGGGTTTTTATTACCATCATGCTGAACGTGATTACCTCATGCTTGTTAACTGGATTCCTGAAACAACAAATACTATCCCAGCAAATGCTTCTCATAGAGTAGGCGTTGGTGCTATCGTCTTGAATGATAAACGAGAGGTATATTAACCATCATGGTATTTTGGTGCTAACATGTGTCCTGATGCACAAATGCCCAAAACTGATGCACTGTTGGGAGCTTGTGCATCTGAAGATGTGTCACCATCAGAATCCTTCCCGCACTTTTTACACTAAGAGCCCTTACATGATCCTGATCCATTGGTGTTAGATCTGAAAATTTATGCATCCATTGGTTTATTTATGGTCTAATCCCACTATATGTCAATTTTTATCAGGGTTAATACCATCAAAAACCAATATACATTCTCATTTTGCAAGAAAGTCTCTCAACCAAGTTTTCAGTTGTTTAATTTTGTAGAGTTGTTAAATCTGTACAGTTCTGTGAAGTTAACAGTAAATACCCAATTATTTGTACATTCATAGATGCCACTCAGACTTTTTTCTTTTGGATAGTTCTTTATTTATTTTATTTTTATGTTAGGGTTTTAAGAAACCTTAGTTTTGTTAGGGTCAACAAAGAGTCTACATGCATCAACTCTAGCAAAAACATTTGCCTATGTGGCGACATCTTATGTGCAGACCGAGGAAGTAACCGGCTATTACCATAATTTCGCAGGTTAATTTAAGTTTTGCAACTTTAGGGACTTTAGCTGATCAAAAAGCTGTTTAGGGGCTTCTTCGTGCAAAATGAGAAAATAAGTTTTTTATGGTGACTTTTCCTTAATGTTTCTTTTGTTTATATCCTATTAAAAGGCTGTTGGCTCCACGATTGTAAGTTAATCTTAATTGTTCGAATGTAAAAAATTAAGAAAGTTGAAGGCCAAAATGAAAGAATGTTGAAAGTATAATTGATTTTGAATGGGATGAGAATCATCTGGCAGCATAAACTAGGAAGAATTTTAGTTTTATTATTTTTAGTATGAGTTTTATTTTTGTATTGTTTTGTTTATGGTATGGGTCTAATATTTGGCAAGTCTTTTTGTAGGAGGTTATTTACCTTGAAGGTTAAGTTACGGTTAAAGTATTGGTCTATAGATAGGGTCTTGGGTAATGTATTTAGTTTGTTTTGCTGGTGATTAATAAAGTGTCCAACAAATTGTTTTTGTTCATGTTTTTTTTTTTGTTCTTGATCGTATCTGGCCAACATCCACAACCTCAGTTTCTTCTTTCAATCACTAGCATGCAGCTCTAGAAAGCCACATTTGTCTTGCAAATTGAGGAGTTGTAGATCACTTCACTGGATAATTTTCTGTGTCTGAGAGTCTGAGACCACATTTGCCCTCTTTTTGTTTATAGATTCTTGTTGTCCAAGAAAAGAATGGGAGATTACGGGGAACTGGTATCTGGAAGATTCCTACTGGAATTGTCGAACAGGTATATATATTTTAATGAAGTTTTACCATCCTAGCAAAATTAGGTACATAAACTATTTAACGAACTTATTTCTACAGGGGAGGATATTATTGAAGGGGTAATTAGAGAAGTCAAAGAAGAGACAGGAGTAAGTTTGTTTAATACTCTGGTAGTCTGGTCTACTTATCATTGAGGTGGCAAAATGGGCGGTCAAACGGGTTGGGTAACAGCTTTCTTATCTGGTTTGGACATAAACGGGTAATTTATAAGTGCAGACTGAAATGGGTCAGCAAACACATTTTTATCCATCTTTAGAATTTTATACATAGATTATGTTTAAAATATGCTTACAAAAACCGAATATTATAAACATAATGAGTTTTTTCAGATAACTTTCAAGTTTCAATCTGTTCGATCAGTTTGTTACGGTATAAATGGGTTAGGGGTCTGTCTGTAATTTTCATTTGGTTTAGCAGTTAATAGGCAATTATGACAGAACAATAAATTGTTGGTTAGTTGTATTGGTTAGTAGTTCTGTAGTTCATAGTAGTTCCTTGAAATACAGTGAGAAAAATATGGAAAAGTAGCTAAGAACCGTTTGGATTTAGTTCTACTTCTTTCCTGAGTTTCTTTATTCTTAAACTACACCTAACTTTGGTGTAGAGTCAACCGGTTCCCATTGGAGCTCTGGCGATTGACAATTCAACAATGGCGATAAATGTAAGCACAAGACATCAGGAAATCAAAAAAACTCATAAGGATATGAGAAGATGTTGTTATAAATGAATGCGGTGGTAGCTGCAGATCAAATAGAGAGATCCATTGCAGAACTTAAGGCAATGATGGAGAAAATAATAGATCAAATTGTCAGGAACAAGAACAACCAGAATGCAAATCATAGGCCAACAACAGAAGAACAACCATTAATCACTACCGAAGGCAGAAAATCTAGTCGCATAACTCGTTGGCGAAAGTCAAATTCCCTAGATTCAGAAGTGAGGATATTGATGGGTGGCTTTACAAGGTGGAAGTTTTCTTTACCATCTATGAAACCCCAGAACTTCTGAAATTGAGGTATGCAGTAATACATCCCGAGGGTGACGTGCTACAGTGGCACCGGGTTTATATGAAAACTAGAGGCATGTGCCGCATGTCCATAGATGAGTTGGCGTGAAAGGAGTTTGTTAGGTCAATATCTGAAAGGTTTGATGATTCGACAATTGAAGACGCTATGGAAGAACCTACAATTCTTTATCAAACAGGATCTTTAAAAGATGATTTCAGTGCTTTCAACACTTGTTCAAGCCTAAAACGTTGTTGGATGCTTATTCACTCCTGATAATGCAGGATGATGCCATTGCTACCTTAAACAACAATCAAAGACAGAACACGCACAATCTTGCCAAGATTCTACAAGTCTGCAGCCCTTGGGAATAATGGGTTGAGTTCAATGGAGTTTTTTGTCTTTGTTTTCTAAAGAGTCGTAGTTTTTTCTTATTTTTGAGATGTTTGAGGAGGTAGTATTGATATTGGACAATTGAGTTAGGGGTCTGCTTGTAATTGTCATTTGGTTTCGTAGTTAATAGGCAATAATGACCATTTAGCTTAATCCATCGACTCATTAGAGATAAAACATAAAGCAAATCGTTCCATTTATTAGTAAATGGGTAGAAATTGCCCCCTCTGGTTCAGGTCAGTTATGATTACATGCCGTATTAAATTTGATCTAATGCTTTGTTGCTTTAACCTGTTTCAGATTGATACAGAGTTTGTTGAAGTACTAGCGTTCAGGTACATACACCCAGTCACCCAATTTTTGAACCTTATCTTCTGAATTACTTTGTTAATGCTTAAAAAGTCAACAGGATTAGCATGATTCTGCCGTAGGCATGTCAATGGATTGGATATTGATCAATGATCCAATGAATTAAAAAAAATTCACCAATCCAATAAGCAATTCAACATATCGATACATTTAGACAGATCAATATATCAATATTTAGGGATGGGTGGGGTAGGGGCTCAGGGCCAGGTGGGCTTGGATCTTGGATCAGATCACGATATATCTGTTTAACTTAGTTGGATCATGGATGGGATTACAATCCGTTTAGCCAGATCATTGATGGATCAGATCATGGTCCTATCAAATCCTTCCATTTTCAGGCCTATGTTGCACAAGTCAACGTTTACAAACTTAGGCATACTTTGCATTTTAGGTCATACACTTATATAGACGCTGGTAGTTAAAGTAAAAGATATAATAGTTCAAAGTCATACATCCACACAGAAAAGTAGTGATAGAGGTTCCAAAATGGGTGGGTCGGGACACATCAAAATGCGTTTGGGTCAAAACAGGTATTGAGCATGAGTAGAAACAGGTTAGTCGGGTTGAGTTGACAAACAACACCTTTTGTCAATATTTTAATACGATAGCAAAACTATATTAGTCTGATAATGATCTAATATCAAAATAAAAAGCTATTTTGGAGGTTGCATGCACTAAAAGTGCTTGTTGGATGACTTTTAACCAATTCCCTTTTTAGTATTTTGTTTTTTATATGACTACTTGATCCATTAGATGTAAAGCATAAAAAAAGATCTTCAATTCATAAGCAAATAAGTTGAAACCAGACTTAGCTACTAGTTTGTTCAATAACTTATGCATACAGATTAGATACAAGTTTATGTTGCATTCAAGTGACTACTGACTAGAATTCAGATTTATTCTTTACAAATACATGTTCATCTGCTCGTGACAGGCAATGGCACAAGGCATTTTTTGGAAAATCAGATTTATTCTTTGTGTGCATGATGCGCCCACTATCATTTGATATCCAGATTCAAGAACTAGAAATTGAGGCAGCCCAGGTAACCGTTTGGCTTGTGTTGATTTTACACCGTAATTGACAAACTTCAATATTTTCTTGAAATCAGTTAACATTTATGCAATGACACAGAAAACGAAAGAAGTTGATTTTTTTTCCCAAACTCTTTTAAAATATCAAACCTACCTTTTCTCTCCTTCGGAAGCAGCATGGGACCGGAGGGGTATGGAATAGTTAGTGGTGACAAAACGTGAGGGTCGGTTCAGGTTGGCCCTCAAAATCTTAAGGAAGCCACAATACATTTTTTAATACTTGTGGCGTAGGTAGAGGTGGCACTTTTGACCCCGTTTACTTATGAATTCATCAATTTGGGTTGGGTTTTATCGAAGTGGGTTATATGGGTCAAACAAGTGGGTCAAACTGGTAAAAATCCCCCAAAGTCTATTTATGCAACCTCCTAAATCCTCTTATTTAAAGATTCAAGTAATTATGGACTAATGGTTATAATATTATTTTATATAATTAAGATTAATGCATTAATCATACATATATATAACATATCAACATGTGCGACCAAGACCATTTCAGGCCATACTAAAAAATACCATTCCAAGTCAAACTTGTTTTGACCCGTCACCCAACCCACCAATTCTCCACCTAAGTATGTTTGCAGGTCACCCCAATCTGGCATGTTTCGGCTCTTACTAAAAGAGACATGTTTCAACGTGAACCTATATAGACCCGTCACCCAACCCACCTATCTTTCCACATACTGATTGAGTTCTTCATTTTTAGTGGATGCCATTGGAGGAATTTGCAGCTCAACCTGTTGTTCAGAAACAAGGTCCAATGAGGTACATTTATGAGTTATGCAAAGCAAAGGTAGATAAGGATTACTCTGGTTTTTCTCCACAACCCATAACCTCATTTTACAGCGACGAACCGAGTTACATTTATTTCAACAAGCGAGATCTAAATTAAGAACAACGTATATACAATCCTAATATATACATATCAAATATCTACTATTTATAGTTTCTTGTGATGATATGCTATTCGTAATTATTCATCACACTTTCTTGTTCTATAATCTTCTATTCGGTGCTTCATATAGCGTTTGTTAATGCTAATGTGGATGTTAATTGAATATTCTATTCAGAAAACTTTGTGACGGATTCAGGATCTTTTATCAGTGGTAGTCACTCTTTGAAAATGTTCAGTGAATCGGTGTCACATTGTCACTAGAGTATCGTATATGAATCATAGAAACGAGTATGGATGCTATATATTAATTGCCATTTTCGTCCTCGAGGTTTGGTGCCTTTTGTCATTTTCATCCAAAAACTTTTTTTTTCCTAAGTGTCCTTTACATTCTAAATCTTGTTATTTTCATCTACTTCTGTTTACCTGTTAAGTGGACATGGTTTTGAATATTGAAAGCAACCGAACAATGTTTGAATGTTCGGGGCAATTGAACTAATTATTTAGGTTTTTTTTTCTGGTGAGGTGCAAAAGTACATAAATGTCCCTCACATGAGGTGCACATGATGACCACTTAACAGATAAAATAAACGGGGTTAACGAAAATGAATGAAAATAATATTTTTTTTACATGTCAGGGACATGGAGGAAAAAATAAATATTTTTGCATGAAAATGACGAAATGTACCAAACCCCAGGGACGAAATTAACAATTTACTCTATAGAAAATAAAGAAAACTTTTGGTGCATGTGCTAAGTATTTAAATCAGCTAGTTCCAAAATTTTTTAAAGTTAATGATCTTGTTGTAAAATGACCAATCGTTGTTGATCCAACTGGTAGATCAGATCGGAATGGGAACATCGAGACTAAAACTGGTTTAGCTACCGATTTTGAATCGGTTTATAAACTGATTTCTGATCCCAAACCGTTTTTCCTCCTCTAGCTTGTTGTATGTATAAATAATGTTAAGTCGCTTTAAGGTAACCAAATATCTTATAGCCTAACAGCTTATGTGCTAGATAAGTTGGTTTTAAGGAAGCCAGACCGGGTGCTTAAGTGTTTTTTTAAAACAACCAATTTTGACTCCTAAGCGAATAAGTTATGATAATAAATGACTTTAAAAAACTTAATCCAAAACTCTATCATGCAATTGACCGATGCGACTTGAATATTGGTTCACAACGTTTTCTTATAAGTAATAACAAGTCAAAAACAATGTTATGTAATTGTTTTCTCAATAATCAATGTTATAATATTGCAGATCTGCCATGGAGCTGCTGATGGTGATTTTTTATGCGTAATATATTATTAGATACTTATTTTTTATTTGTTATAAACACATCTGATATATAAGTGACAACAATTCATCTAATATTGTAAGAGTGGTACCATCATATTCATTAAAGTTAATTACATAATTACATAATGGTCCTTGTGGTATGGCTGTTTTTTAAATTTAGTCTTGAAGTATGGTTTATTACAAGTTAGCCCACTAAGTATGCCAAGTTGTAACAACATTGTCCCCAACTCCAATGGACGTTAATTTTTTCCGTTAAGTATGTGTGAAATGATCTTTATACCACTTCACACAACCCTTTCCACCACCACTAACGCCTATTGTCACCACCACTGCCCCCACCACGGTCACCACTATCGCCAACACCCACCACATCCATCAGGGTCAGCCCTCACCCCTCCTCGACCCCTTATTCTCCATGTATCAATCTCTACTTCCAGACACCATCTTAAACCTCATCATCCCGGCATCGTCTCTAACACCACCATGGCTAGCACTTTCTCCAACACCACCATAGTTAGCACCATCTCCAATACAACCATAGCTAGCACCATCTCCAATACAACCATAACTAGCACCATCTCCAACCCATTTTCACCACAGCTCTACCATTGGAAGATGAAAAGGGGAAGATGGTTGAAATCTTGAATCTAGTGAAGAAAACTCAACAGACCCACATCAAATTGACCAAACCTTGAGTGAAAGATGGTTGCCATGGTCGGTGATGGTTGTGGTTGATGGAATTGATGATAGTGCAGTGTTGTTCTTGGGTTAGGACACTACAAAGAGAAAGATGAAGGCGTAGGTAAGCTCGACGATGTCCCTATGGGCAGCTGTTGAAGGTGTGTGATGGTGGCTACTATTGGAAGTGTTTGGTGTATGTGTGGTGGTTGTGACTGTTGGAGAAGGATACCATGTCAGTGGGGTGGTCGAAGTGTTGAGGATGAAGAAGATATGGCGTTGGTTGTGTTACTTCAATGGTGGTGGTGGTTGTGCAATTTAGGTTACGAGAAAGAAGAAAGAAGGAAGACAAATGTAAACAAGTCATTTCACATATACTTAACGGAGAAAATTAACGTACGTTCAAACTGGAGACAATTTTGTTACAACTTATCATACTTAATGGGCTATCTTGTAATAAACTATAACTAGAGACTAAACTTAAAAAACGACCTTACCACAAGGACCATTTGTGTAATTAACTCTATTCATTATATTAAATGTCAAACATATTTAAATTTTTTTATAGAAGTTTGTTACAATAAAACATTAAACATGTACCTTATCTTTATTATATAGAAGTACCAAAACATACAAGCTCGTTAATAATGCAACATATGATCATTTTAGTTAGGCTCATCTCTTTAGTTATTGCATGTTCGTGTCCCCCATCTTCATGGATACATTTCTTAATTATAAAATGTATATGTCTTTATCATTTAGGGAACTAGTTATTCTTTTGCCACACGTTTAAGTAGTGTTTGAGGTGCATTAAGTATTGTACCATACTAGTGATATATTGATGTCCCAACTCAACATAAACGCATTAGTACACCAAAGAAAAATATTTTTTTTAATATTTAAAATTATCATCTTCATCACAAGTATAGTCACTTTTTGTGTGGTTTTAATAAAAAACAATAAATAATTGTTACGTGATTTACAGAAACCACACAACCAGTGCAATAAAGACCAAAAGAAACAAGACACGTGTCGATGTTTATGAAAAGTCGGTAAGAATCATGTGTTTTACATGATTGACACTTTTCCGCGGTCGAAATTCTACGGGATTGAAATTTAAGTACTTGTCATATGTCGTATAGAAAGACATGGATCGTATAAAAAAGAGAGAATAAGAAACATAAAGCTTTATCTTATGATAATTTTCAAATCTTGTGTCAACATATCACTTTTTAATTAAATATATATAATTAAAAATCACACAGTTATGTAAATCATAAAGTTAAAGATGCGTTTTAAATTATTTCTTAAAGTTGCTTTTAGAATATTTATATCAAATCCTTTATTTCCATTTCTATAATTAAATTAAAAATTACTATTTATTTTTTATTTTTAATTAAATAATATTTTTATATTTTTATAATTGCTTTTTCTTTCGTATATACTCACAATCATTTTAAGAAAATATTAAAAATTAATAAAAATGAATAATATTTTACACAACATATAAATAAACAGTGACATGATTTTTATCTTATAGTTACACTCATTAATAACCATCTCTTTCAATTAATTCTTCATTTCTAACTTGCTAGATAATTTCTAACTTGCTTATCTAGAAGTGTAATTTGGCTGTGGACTTGTGGAGTACCTACCACGTGCCATGTGGTACGCCATATGGGAATGGTACATTTTCCACATAATATGTTTTCCTTTTTATCTACTTTTGGAAATAGTACTTTTTACCATTAATAACAAACCACCGCTTTACTTTTTTCTTTCGGTATTTAATTTCCAGCCTACTAAAATAGTTTACCAAAATCAAAAATATTATCATTTGCTAGATATAATTTTACGGAGCATATGCAAGTTAAAAAAACCTCTTCGTGTACCCACACTAGTATGGAAAGCGGTTTGATCAAAATGTTTGGGACTGATCTTGTTGTAGGTTTAAAATATGTTTGTAACCCTCTGCATTAAAACTAGTCAAACTCGAACCAAACTAGACAAAACTCGGTTTTAAACCTCAACCTGCTCCAAATTGAATCGATCATTTTTCTTTTTGAAAAATGGATCCAAAACTTAACCACTTTGTCCAAGAACCAGTTTGGTTCAACCGAAAAACCGGTTTGAACATGAGATTGACACTAACTTATTTATGTAAAATCAATTTTATTTGTGTACAAATAACTTAAAGTATCAACAACATAAACTGAGTGACACTATATTAAGGCATGGCTCAAGAAACTAAAATTTCGATAATCAAGTTAATTTATACACCATCAAAATTATATGATTTAATATCTGCTTTTAATCTTGTAATATGATGGTAATGCAAAACGAGTTTTAGTTGTGTACAAATCATATTATAAACATGTTACAAACTCTAACATTATAATAAATATGTTTTAATTTACTATGGCATTCACATCTCATTTCTCATCCCCATGAGATGGGGTCTTGTATTTTGATATACTCTAAAGTTGTGTATAAATCATATTAGAAAAATTGAATTTAAATAATCCAAACTATTAGTCATTTACCGATAATAATTTATACTATTGATTTGACCGGTAACAGTCTCAACTTTTATTTTTATTACCAACAACAATCCCAGTAAGATAATTATTAAATATTTATGCTTGATATCAACTCGATTTTATTCACAATAATGATTATGAAAGAAATGAAAAAAAACATACAAGCTATATCGAGCTTAAAATAAGTACAAATCGATTGTGATTATATGATAATTATGAAACTGGGATTGTTGTTGTTAATAAATGAAAGTTTGGATTATTACCGGCCAAATAAATGGTATAGATTATTATCGGCCAATGAGTAATAATTTAGATTATTAAAATCCAATTTGCCATCATATTATAGAGACCGAAAATGAGATGGGGTGTGTATTTTGATGATTTTTTCAAAATATGATGAAGGGAAATTGAGAATGAAAATAGAAAATAAGTTGGGAATACTGTAAAGAAACCCTTTGCTCTCATATCATTTACATAGATGTGATTATATATTTAAATTATTTTATTTAATTATTAAATTTTAATAAAACAAGATTTTGTTAGAGTGTTTGAGATTATTTATTCAAATTTGACTATCTTATTGTTTATGAGTGAAGTATTTTGTTTTCGTCGTTTATTAAAAAACTAAACAATATCAAGATGCAAAATTTTGAAAAACAATATCAAACACACCCCTTATCTGTTTTTAGTATATCCTAATACCATATTTACCCTTTAAAAGTTATAATATCAAATACGACTATAGTTTTACACTAAGTATTTAAATGTTTTGAATAGGCGAATCTATAATAACATATAATAAAAGAAGGTTTTTTTTAAGATACGTGTCATCATTTTAGCACATCAAATGACACGTGTCATCATTCTAGCATATCAAAAGAATCATTTTTCTGTCTATCTCTCATAATAAATACGAAAATTATAAAACAATCAATTTGACTTTCCTTTTTAACTAAAATATGTTAAAATAAATATATCTATATTTGTGTTTTTGTCTCTCTTATATTAAATGATAATTATTTAAATAAGTAAAATAAACTATTAAACATCTAAGATATAAATGTTCTTATTTTAATAATTTATTAATACATACTAAATTATATGATTTCAAACATATTTTATCTTTAAATATAGAGTAATAATTTCTAATTTTATTATTTGTTATAACTTTTAAATATTAATTATATTTTTATTTTACAAATGACTAATAACATCTAGAAAATAAAATATTCATAAAACTAATGGTTTTAATATGTTTAATTTATTCCACCCATATAATATATGGGCTCTAACCTAGTAGCTATATATTTTATATCAATTTTATTAGTTCAGTTAAATATGATCTTATTACAATTTTTTAGGATACTTAAAACGGGCACAAAGGGCTTGTAATATAAACCAAGCTACTATGCTACCATTGTTTTTTATACAACTAAAAAATGAATCAGGGTTAGTTACAAAACAACATATTTTAAATTGTAATAGCTAACATGTACAAATAACAATAATAATAAACATGTGTTGTTTGATTTAACTGTTTTTGTTAAACTAGTCACATTTAGATTGATATATTTTAGTTTTAACTCGTTTAATTAAACACGTGATCCGTTAAACCTTTTGATCCTCTTTTTATTACAACTTCCTAAACTACCACATTTATAATACGATTACTGCCCGCCAACCCATCAATCTATGCGACATTTACATAAATATGTTAAACATGGTTACACGAATTTATACATGTCAAGATAAAGATTAATGTTTTCCACACGATAAATATATGGTTCATGATCAACTGAAAACTTCAAACGCGACACGATTAAACCCCTAATTAATCATAAATCACCAATAACAACACCCTTAAACACACTTTTTATTACAAATAACTTACGGAAAACAATACTTACATGACTAAAGAAGCAAACCAAAAACCCAAACACGTAACACCAAACCTGAAACCCTTGATTTCACCACCATTGCTGCTATCAGCATCTTCATCTGCAACCGAATCTTCCGGCGACTCCGCCGGAGACTCCGTCGACGCCGGCGCCGGAGGCGACATCAGCTTCTTCTTCTTCCTCGAAGACCTCGGTGCCTCCGGCGCCGGAGCATCAACCTCCGGCGCCGGAGAAACAGTTCCTTTAAAAAGCTCCTTCGGCAACAACACCTTATCGACGGTGAAGATCACCAACGGCTGTTGATCAATCAACGTTCCGACGATCTTCGCCGTCACGATCGTCGTCTTAATCGTCACATCATCACCGTCGTTCTGCACCGTGAAATCGTACTTACTACCACCGTCTGTCGCTAGCGTGTTCATCACGCCATTGCTCGATTTCAACATCGAAATCGATTGATACACCGGCACACCGTGGTACTCCAACAACGATTGCTTTCCGACGACCGTTAGATTCCTGAATTTCGGTAGAAATCGTTTGAACGCATCGTCGTTAGGGCAAAACACCGATAAACCTCCATCAACATCATCGGCGTAAGTGTTCATAGCGTCAGATGCAATCAGAGCTTCAGCAAAGTACCTACATCCATGAGAAGACATAATCGACGTAATGTTCACGGCGGCCGGCTCCGGCGACGGGGCCTCCGCCTCCGCCTCCGACGACGGTAACAGTAACACACTGCTGATCTGAATCACAGAAATGTTGTACGGTACCTCACGTAACGATTTCACGAACGTCGCGTCTGTTCTACCGGAATCTTCACTACCGAATCCGACCTTACCGCCTCTCAGATCGGTGATGTTGACGATTCCAGAAGCTCCGGTGGCGGTTCCGGTGGCCTGAAACAGCGTCGCCGCTAACGCGGTTCCGTTGTTGATCTGGTGGAGCTTTTTCGCGCCAAAATAGTCAAGTAAAACGTGAAGTGATAGAACGTTTTTCATAGAATGTACAGAGAGGTGTTTGCGTAACAGATCTGACATTCCGGCGTTGTTTACCGCACAGACGGTGATCGTCTGGCGGTTGTTGATTTCTCCGGCGAGGTGTGTGACGGTGAGGTAGTGGTTGAAGGTAGAGAACTCCGGGAACCTGTTGATAATGGCGGTGATGTTGTGCGCCTCAACGGTTGCTCCGGCTAGTAATAACACTAGCGTTGCGGTGAACGCCGCCGTCGGACGGTGGTGCATTGTAAACTCCGGTGAGAGACTGAGAGCGTGTGTTTGTGTGTAAGAGAATGACAGAGGTTTGGAAATTGGAAGTGTAGAAGATGGGTACGTTGGTTAATGAAAGGGTCTTGTATTAGTGTTTAATATTCACACTTTAGTGCTTTGTAATTTGGATAGTATTCAAACTTAAGAAAAAAGAAAATTTTATGAAAGAATCATTCTTGGGAAATGTAAAAGAATGTTAATAAAGTTATAAAAATATTTTAATTAGATTACTCATGATATAATTACTCAACTTAAGTTACTAGACATCAAATCGAGTCATTATTGTATCTTTCATGTGAGAGTCGAGATTTCTAATATATATAATTAGGTTAGTACCTCGTGTATTACACGGATTGAATAAATAAAATATTAAATAATTAGTAATGAAAATTTATTAATTATAAAACGATATGATTTAAATTGCATATGAGTTAGAATATAAGTAATAAAACAATGATATCATTGTTTTAAACTTTTGTTTCTAAACCCTTGTTGCTTTTTTTAAATAAACATTTTGTTCCAAAACAAACCGTTTTAAAATATATCAATATTAAAATTTTCTTATTATAACTTCTAATTTTAATTATTTAGTTTTATAAAAAATCATTAAAAAAACCATTTTAAAATATATCATATTTTTAAAAATGTTTGTTGTTTTAGAATTTTTTTTTATTTTTAAAATTTTGTTTATTTAGAAGTTACATTTATAAAATCATCTCTTTCTTAATTTATTAAAAAAAAGTTTAATCTCAAAAGGAATTAAATAATATTATTAGTATTTAATGTAGTTATTTAATAAGAGAGAGAAGCAGAAAAATTAAAATTAGATGGGATACAATTGTGGCAAGTGTCATCTTAAAACCTTTTTTTATTATAAAAAATAGATTATATTAGAAAAACTAAAAAAAAGATGTTGATTATATTAACAAAAATCTTAAACTAACATCACCACTCCACGTTAGCATGAAAAAAAAGAAAAAAAAACTTAATTATAACAAAAAAAACATATTAAAACTTATAATTTAAATACAACATAAAAACCGAGTTAATTAATTTTTCTAAAGTGTTAGTAACTTAATTGAAACACTTTTAAAAACTTGGTTGTTATTCAGTTAAGTTATTAATTTATATATCATTACCATTGTGTTTCAATGATAATAAACTTAGTAGCGTGGATTTTACACATGAACCATGATGCAAGCATGTTACGAGATTCACAAATTTATGTTGGTTTAAATGCTAATTTTAGTTTAAACACATGATTATGCTTAGTTAAACTGGTCAGTCTTGACTCAGTCGCTTTACTTTTAGAAATCTGAAATGTATTTTTGCATAAAAACTTACTGGTTAAGTATTATACGTCAAAAATAAATATTAAAATAGAAATAAATGTGATATTATATAATTCAAGCGTTGTCATTTTGTATATTTTTGTATTTAGGTATAATTTTATATATTTATAGTATTACTATATAAAAATTTAAAAAAATTGCATTAAGCCGAATGCCATCATGTCATCCTCTAAATATGCTAGTCGTGTTTGATTTATGTATCTTACACAAATTCAAACTTACATAAACCTTTCAAGTTCATGTCAGGTTCAACCGTACAACTCTTAAACAGTGGTAAACATTCCTAATAATAGTTTAACTTTTCTATAAAAAATTAACAAAAGTTAAGCTGATGATCCAAAAGTATATTCGCAAAGGTTCATGTGTGTTTTTGTAGTTTCTGAAAATAATGTGGCAAAAGTAGAAATGTTTATGGAGATAGCAACTTTTTGTGTCCACGTAGATAGACGAGGTGTAACAGCCCAGCGTAACCGCACCATGATATTGTCCGCTTTGGCCGGGACGAACCACCATCGCCTCACGGTTTTGTTTTCACTTGGACCGGGACATACCACCATCGCCCAGGCAAAACGCGTCACAATGGGGAAGGTCTCAAGCCCCTTATAAAGAAGCTTTTGTTCACCTTCCCAACCAATGTGGGATGTTACAATCCACCCCCCTTAGGGAGCCCAGCGTCCTCGCTGGCACACCGGTCCGGCCCTAGCTCTGATCCCACATTGGTTGGGAAGGTGAACGAAGGCTTCTTTATAAGGGGCTAGAGACCTTCCCCACTGTGACGCGTTTTGCCTGGGCGATGGTGGTACGATCCGGTCCAGGTGAAAACAAAACCGTGAGGCGATGGTGGTTCGTCCCGGCCAAAGCGAACAATATCATGGTGCGGTTACGCTGGGCTGTTACACGAGGTGTTACGTTTGAATAGATACTTTCACCGACATATTACCAAGTAAAATTCTAACACATGAAGTTTGATCATCATAGAAATACATTATCAATAATCTAGACAAAAGCTGCAATTTTATAAAAATAATCTAGTATATAAGTAACTTCGGACAAAGAGAGAGAATTTAATATCACGACCCTTTAATGTAATATTACATGAAACAATATTAAGTTAAACATGTTATGATTTTAAATAGAGTTGATTTGATTATAAGAAATAAGAACTAAGCAATAAGCTAAATCGAGTTCTTTTGATTTAGTTTGGTTTATTTTTTTGGGTTTGACATTACAAACAAAGAATTTTGGAATGGTTTCATTATTGTTAAAAGTCATTATAACTCTAATATATATAATTGTGTCTCGTTTTAAAGTCATATACGGTACACGTGTGACATCATGTTTCACGTATTAGGTTCTTGATAACATAGGATACGGTTCGGAATTACGATGCAAATACCCTTACCAATCTCCAGCCAAACCAAAAAACACACAGAATCATAAGAGATGGTACAATAAACAACATATATATATATATATATATATATATATATATATATATATATATATATATAATATATATATATATATATATAAAAGAAAAACCATACAAGACCTAAAATGGTAGTTACACAATCTAATGAGCATTTACCTTCTGAATTCGATTCAAACTACACGAACAACTTACGTATCCTCACGCCCTAGCATTTACCTTTTGTTACATGTGCAGAGGCATTGACACGGTTCTCGTCTGAAAGGAAGCGGTGTTGAGGTTCGGAAATCATACCACTTAGAACAAAGGTTGAGGGACACAAATATGGCCAGTCTTTATATACTTTGGTATCGCTAGGCTACTCGTCGTTTAGTAGAGTAGAATTAAATAAAGATTATTACTTATGATAAAATCATTTATTAAAACATAAATAATTTTTTTAAAAGAATATAAAGTGATAATTTATAGACAAAAAAATTTCTATGTTTGCAATGTAAGATAAAAAAACGGCCTGTGACTAAAATTTATGGAGTTCGTGACGACCTCGGTGGAAATTAAACCGACTTTTCCATTTTTAGAATTCAACCAAAATAAATCAATACTATATTTCATACTTGGTTTAATTGCATTTGATTAAAAAACTTGCATGTAATTCATATTTCGCAATTCCCAAAATAAATATTTTTTCTAATAGCAAATTGCTACGGCAGTTTTTTTGTATTAAATACTATAAAGTTTCATCTGTTAGTTTTTATAAACGGTTTCTAATTTACTTCACTATTTGTTATTTAGAACATATAAACCGTTGATCTTTATCCAATAGTCCCTTGGACTTCTATTAGTTCTATTAGTTAGAGCTAAATTACAAGGACAGTTCATATGATATGATCATGTTATAGTTTTGATCTCAAAGTCTAGTGATACCTTTAGTCTAATTGTTTGCTCAAACGTAATACATTTGCTGCTTAAACATAAGTCGGTTGACTTTTATATACTTCATAATTCTTTAAGGACTTACACCATACAATCAAGAATCTTATTGTATAACACATGTCGTAGTTAACGGCTTTCTATACATGCTTACACATGTCGTAGATAATGGCTTTCTATACCTAGCATGTCAAAAACACTTTTTATCTAAACCCACCTATATATAATTCAAATAATAACTACAAAATAAAAGATATACGTTGGAGTTAATACCTAAATAACCCACACACGCATCGATGCACATGACGATAATTGTGTATTTGGTGTACGCTTAATTTATTGAATTTGGAGAAAATTTCGAGAAGAAACCCATCACTTCTCATTTTTTGGGATGTCAAAAAAACGCCCTATGGGTGTACCGTAACCATAACATATGGGATGAGTATACCCGAAACCCGACGGATATTAGTCAGGTATGGGATTACTTTTAAATTTTTTCACGGGTATGAGATTGTGTGATACCCGGCCTGATTACCCGAAACCACATCCCCGTTTAACCGAACATAGACCAGATGTTATTTATTTTTTCATATGAAAGCAAAACGTATTGACTTTTTTAATTATCATATATGTATTTTAGATATTAAAGTTATATGAAATTTTGAAAGCACTTTGATGTGAAATTTTAAGATACTTAAATATTATAACTATTTTGGAATTTGAATATGAAGGGTAAGCATCCTGTTGTAATTATTTTGTATGTTAAATTTTACCGAATAAAGATATTGCTGTAGTTTTTATTATAGAAAATTTTATAGAGATGATAATATTTGAATTTAAAATGTACTTAAGAATATAAAAATAGAATTGTATAATATACTCGATGCGTATTGGTCAACACTCACAGGAATGCCTGTAATCCAATACTAATGAGTATACCGATACCTGCAGGTACGTCCAATACTCGACGGATAATGAGCCGGGTATGGGACAAGATTTCAGAACCGAACATTGGCCTGGAATTACTACTACCCGGCCCAAACATGACCCATTATCATCCCTATTTATTTTCAAATCAACAAGAAGCCAAAAATTAAATCAAAGACTTTTATAAATAATAGTAAAGGTAATTAAATGCATAAAGATTCTTTACAGATTAAAAGTTTTAATAAACAGAAACAAATATTTATAAAAGGTTTTATAAAAGATAAAATTTTGTTTCTTGTAGAATATGAGAAAATAATATTTGATTAGAAGTTAAAATTAAAATTTAAAAAAAGTTTAATAGTGAAAAATAAAATGTTTTTCCCTTTTTACTGTGGTTATGGGATGTTAAAATACTCACCTTGAGTTCACTTCTCGGTTTTCAACTAATAGTTGTTCTTTACTATTTTTTCCCATAAACGATACAGATCACCAGCATGCTACATTCGCTCTAAGGCCATGTTTGAAATTGTTTATTTTGGTTGAAATGGACTTTTAAAAAAAAGAACTTATTAACTTATAACTATTTAAAAAAAGTTTTCAAAAAACTGTTTGAATCAGTTTATAAACTAAAACGTTGTAAAATGATAAAAAAAACATACATTTAAAAATGAGTGAAGTTAATAGGAGATTCAGGTAGTAAAAGGGTATAATAAAAAATTAAACTAATATAAGTTTTAAAAAGTCAATAAGCAACCCACTCCTTAATTTTCAAAACCTTGTTCTTACCATATATGAAAAGTTAGTTTGAAAAATTCTTTTGGGTTTAACAAACATTTTTCTTGACTTTTTAACTTTTCAAAAGTTAGTAAGTTAAAAGTAGACTAATAATAAGCAATCCCAAATATGCACTAAGAGCGTTCACATCCCACCCTCTATATATTTATAAGTGTGTTCTTTATATTATAAAGAATAGTTTTAAGTTGTTATGAGTGAAGAACAAAAAACATGTTAATGTTTATCTATTAATTTTTTAATATTTTTTGAAAGTGATTGTGAGTAGAAGAGAGAAAAAAAGTAACAATAAATGTATTAAAAAGTATTGTTTAATTAAAAAAAAAAGAGAAAAAAAATAATGATTTTAGTATAATTATAGGGATGGAGATGAATAGTAAGATGTGAATGCTCTAAGATAAACATCACATTGATTCTGTCTTAAATCAACAATGGAAGTGATAGTCACCGGTCTTCTTGTGATCAAGGGAGTAAACATCCTTGCACAATGATTATAATGCGAGAGCATGTATGACTTCTTCTCGCATATTCGATATCTCTCTAAATAGACACGATAGAGAAAGCGAATAAACACATAAAAACTAGTCAGAGGACTGTGTCGGTAAATCACTAAGAGTTTATAAACCACTAAATAGTCTCTTAATAACCATTAAAATACTACCAAACAGCCCATAAGTCAAAATCAAAACGACCCAAATTGGTTTGAATTAAAATCCGGTTTACAAGAAAAAAAATACCAATCCGGTTCAAAACCAGTCTTAATCAGGTTCCATCAAGTTTCAAACATGTTTCAACAGCTATATACACAAACCAATTTCATACTCGCAGATCGAATCAGATCTCTACCAGACGACTAGTTTTACCCTAACCAGTTTCACCATCGATTTCAAATCGGATCACATACCAGTTTCAAATCCAAACCAGTTTAAACGCGCATCCATAACACGCGTTACAACAGCATAAGTTTCAGGTCATTCGAACCAAATCTTACACTAAACACAGACCCAAAACAAACACATCATGAAGACGACCCATAAATCAAACATCATAAGTTCATAACCCAAGAAACCAAAACTAACAATCTTGAATCCAATTTGATAAAACTATAAAACAACAATTATTGTTCACATCAACTGTTCACATAACCTGTCTATCAGCAGCTTCTGCAACAATGGGTAACCTAGGAAGCTGCCCCAAACAGCAAGAAGACGACCCATAAATCAAACACACCAACATAAACAAAAACACAGTGCTATCCAAACTCATAATCAGATCCAACCCAAAACCCTCTTTCACATCAAACCCTCGTTCCAACAGATCAGGGAAAATCAACAGCACATCAAGAACAACAGCCTGCATAGCGTTGAATCGAACATACCTCGTGAAATTAGGGTTTCTGACGACCCCAAAGTAAAGGGTCAAGAAAACCAACGTTCCGTTGAAGGGGAATGATTTGAAAACCCTAATTGCGGGAACGAGGGGTTGGATTAGGGTTTGGAGGAAGGAGAATTGGGTGATGACGTATTTTCCGTACTGGATGCCGTCGAAGAAGGGGTAGAAGTAGCATAGGGCGGAGATGAGGCGGTCGGGGGCGTCGGCGGTGTCGTTGTCGGAGGATTTGGCGACGGTGAGGGTGCTCCGGCGACGGTGGTGGTGGTGGTGGTGGTGGTGGTGGTGGTGGTGGTGGATTGGAGATGGGGGTTTGAGGGTGAGGGAGATGAATTGGGGTGAGTGAAGGTTTAGGGTTTTTGGGTATGGTGAGAGGGTGAATGGTGGTGGTGGTGGTGGTGATAGGGTGGTCACCATGGTGGTGGTGGTGGTGGTGATTTACAGAGAGATTTGAGTGGATGTTAGATCAGAGTGTAGTAGTGAGGTTGAAGATGGAGGGGTGGTGGTTGCTCAACCATATATATGCTTTGAAAGGTTTTATCAGAAGATAATAAATTTTAATTGTCTATTTCAAAACTATTTATTGTGCTGGGTGATAATCAAATAAAAGATTTAAGAATCAATCTCAACTGCTAATAAAATTACTTATATGTGGTAGCCAATTGCCTAATTTGATATTACAAATCTAAACATGATGTAATTTAATGTAATATAAAAGTAAGAAATAGATTTATCTTGGTTAGATTATTAGAACCAATTGATCAAATTTAAAACTTTTTTTATTATTGTATAATGATTTAAAAAGATGATTATATAGGTTTATATTTTAATCATACCACTGTTATCACCAATGCTTAGGGGCCACCTACACTACCATTATCGCCACCAACGCAACCACCATCTCCATTGCCAAAATCCCTCTCCACCTCCACCATTTACGTGCTTGGCACCATCGTTGTTAGCACCAGTGTTGCAACCGCTCATCACCATCACAATTTGTTGCCACCTCCAACTTGGACTATCATGAAAATAAGCCTAGTAGATCACCTCCGACTTCAATGCTCATCACCACTGACATTCATAAAAATAAGGCTAGTGGATCACCTCCGATTTCAATGCCCGTCACCATTGACCATATAATTAAGCATAGTGGATACACTTATTTTTGTTTTTTCCTAAAACGACTCATTTCAACCAGAGTCAATTTTAATTAAAACCAAAATGAATACCTTTTACCACCCTTTTCAATTTGTTACCAGGTCAAATGAACATGCAAACCAACATCAAGACAAAGACAACTCACTAACACATAAATTAGGGGTGTTTACTATTGCTTATTATAAAAGAATAATTTCATATATATTCTTATAAATCTAGTTAAATATCATATATATCTGGAGTAAAGTTTAAATTTCATATGTATCATTTCTTAATAATCTTTCTTCAAATGTCAATTTTAACCTTTACAAATATACATGTTTGTTCCATTTTCATTTGATCGTTGGTGCCTCCGTTGCTTATTTATTCTTGAAAAGATGTCAATAAATATACACGTGAGTAGAAGGACCCCCATAAATAATAACATCAAACTTTACTAAAATCGATTAAACTGCTTCTGTTTTTTTTTTCCGTTCCTTTCCCAACTATAGTGGAACTTGCCCGAAGGAAATCTTTTCTCTTCTTGCCGGGAAAGAGTTTTATTACCAAGTTCGATTGCCATAAGCGGAAGTTCAAACCTTATATCTCCGATATATAGGATAGAATGTCAGAAAAATAAAAAATTGGTAGATAGTATGGCTTGACAATGTCGAGCTAAGACTATCGCGAAGTAAACATAGGGTCTATCTCAGCCTTGACTATGGAATCTGATTTCCTAGCGACTATGTTCCCCTTTTTTCCTGCAGTCTTTCCAGCTATGGATCCTACAATTCCCTATGAAGCTCCCTGACAACCCCTTCAATCCATCTTCATCTTGGCTGGCAGCCTAGATTGAGCCCTGGGACTGATCTTCCCGTTGGCTTTACTGCAGCAGTACTCACAGTGAAAGGTCAGCGGGGGGCATAGCGAAATTCCTCACCGAGATGACTGGACAACCGATCGCACCAGTGGAGCGATTAAAAGCGTCTTTGGAGCGAATTCCTTTGAAGTAGTTAGTGCTCTAATTGAGTGAGCCGTGGATCATAAATGATGAGCGTAGCTTAATTTAGCTGATCTCACACCGAACTATAAATAAATATGTGAGTGGCTCTTTATAGAGACTTAGCCCAATGGCTACCACCGGAAGTGCACTAGTTCTTCCTAACCTCAGACTCTATAAAATAATCTTTCTTCAAATGTCAATTTTAACCTTTACAAATATACATGTTTGTTACATTTTCATTTGATCGTTGGTGCCTCCGTTGCTTCTTTATTCTTGAAAAGATGTCAATAAATATACACGTGAGTAGAAGGACCCCCATGTATTCGACAACTAAGGTTTTTATTAAATAATAACATCAAACTTTACTATCGATTAAACTGCTTCTGTTTTTTTTTAATTGGTTAACTACCAATGTATATGTAAAATTAAATTTATTGGAGATGAAAACCTAAAACTCCTGATGGCTGCATCGGCTTTGTGTAAAAAAATTTCACAAAATATGGACATATTTGATGTATTTTGAGAAAAAATGAATCAAGGGTAAAATGATAATATTTTTTATTGAAACTTATAAAAAGAATATATTTGATATTTTAATAATTTTAGAGGGATATATATGATATTTAAATTTTTATTTGGATATATATGATATTTGTTAAGTTTGTAAGAATATATATGATAACCCTATTATAAATTCCAAACTACTTATTTCAGGGAAAGCTATAGTAAATATGGAAACATCTACGAAAGAAGAGATTTTCTCCATTTCTAAGTATATTTATTTTATTATCGTGTATCATCATAAAAATGTTTATGCATCATCATAATTGAGAAAAATGCATAAATGATTCCTATGGTTTGATTAAATTATATATTTGATCCCCAGACTTTAAAAAATACAAAGTTAGTTCAAACTTTTATGTAGTCATTACAAGTTTGGTCTCTAAAGTTAAATTAAAAGTTAGTCCAAACTTTACAAAATATATAAAAACTAAATGAATTTAAAGTCAGAGATCAAACTTGCAATGACTATACAAAAGTTTGGATTAACTTTGAAATTTTCAAAGTTTAAAAACCAAATATGCAATTTGATCAAACCATAGGGACCATTTATGTAATTTTTTCTCATAATTGTATAAACTTAACCCTCCTTTTAGGGAAACAGAGTAGATGCACGATACATAAATATGTAGGAAACAAAAAAGCGAGTAGGTACTTAACAATAATATCACGAATTATGTACATCCTAAGACATTTGCGATGGTTATAGATTGTAAAAACTTATAACATGGATATTAACATGGATATTACCCCAAAATATTATTCTCTTATATTTCTCTATTTTAGAAAAGCAATACCCAGACGAAACTCCACAGTACAGTTTCCTGCTACACAGTAGAAAGAAGTTGCAATATCTTCTGCAGGTATAAAATTGCTAAGGTAAAAGAGGACTATGAACAGTAGCACAATTACATTGTATGTTCAAAGGGTAAAGATGTAACTTTACAAATCAGCGCTCATCCTGCGGACGAACGGTACAAATCTATTCCAGTTTTCACCCCTAAAAATGTTTTCATTCATCCTAAAATATGTAAATGATCTCACAACTTCTGAGTCTGAATCATAACAATTTGAATGTATCTGCTTTAGACTAACCTGCAAACAGAAATTTGTTGAATGCACAAAATTTGTCAGGTGAGTGCACAGAAAGATAGCAGATTAAATTAGCAAGTTGTTAAAGTTTGTTGTGAATTATAGCATCTATGGATTATGATGAAACATGAACAGAAAGTAAAAAGTTGGTCTGTTATGTGCATTTCAAGATATTATGATGAAACGTGAACAAAAAGCAGATACACAAAATAATTTTGCATATTTCATACTCATAGAGGTAAAAACTTGGTCACTCATGATCATGTCTACATATCCCAAAAAACATTATTTTCATGATTCTCTCCTGATTAAGTATAGTTCTGTTTTGTTATCTATTTCAGTTTTAAAAACTTTATCTGCATAACACACCTTCAGGGTCCCTATAACCAAGAGATCATAAAGATCTTGCATTTAAGTGTAACTTGAAAGAAAAAAAAATGATATTCACTTTTTAGTTTTTAGAGATATAAGCATCATATGTTTCCTAAACCAATAACACGATATACTTGCCATTTCTTACCAAAATATGCAATTTGTAACCATTTTATGCAACATACCTATCATGTTTTTACTATTTCATGCCAACATTTTGCATACATTGGGGAAAAAGTTGCAGGCATAATGGTAGAAAGTAAACGTACTCTGTATTGCAGTTTGCTTTTATAGTAAAAGTTCATATGTGAAACTAAAACACATACCTCATCAAACCGCTCATGTGTATTTCTTCCAGTCAATTCTACTACACTATTCTTTGAGGCGGACCTTATCTGTTAGGTAGTAAATCATTAGCTAAGGGAACAGACTATTCATGTAAAATAAAAAGGAAACCGTCTACGGTTTTGAAGGAAGGAGAGTACCTGGCGAAGCAAACCTTCTGGACTGCACAAAAAGGTTTGGGGAGATTCATTGTCCAACATCTCAAAGCAGCTACAAGTTAAAAAAAAAGCACACCGTAAGTTGGGAAACGGGTCAAACAAGCCGTGCTGGGATGAGACGCACAGACTTTCTTGACCATTTTGTCTTTTTAAAATTAAACAATTGATGGGTTAGTTATGACTTCTAAAAATGAATTGTCACAGTAATTAACTAAATATTAGAACAAAACAATTAGGAGGTAGTATGCTGTGACAACTGACACGTTCTTTTATAAGGGATACAAGCATACAAAAAGGGAGCTAAATAACCGTAAACTAGGAAACGGATTAATATCATATCAACTTAGTATAACCCTTAATAATGAGATTTCTTATTTTATATAAATCAAACACAAAGCGAGTTCAATCCGTTTTAACTATTTTTATGTTTGAACTGTTTGAGATAAAACAACCCAAATTGATCCCTTCATAAATGATAGGTTGATTACTTGGTCCAAAATTCATGTATAGTTGAAGGGATAAGCAAAACAAAAAGTTAGCACCTTAGCAAACAAAATTTGTAAAGGTGGTGTTCAAATTTGTGTGGCAGTAGGACAAAGCAACAATCTATCTTCATCCTAATGCAGAGAAAATAAAGAAACTTGTATATTTTTCATCTTAATTTCTAAACAGATTAATGAAATTTAAGATAGAATCATAGAATATTACGAAATCTGCAGAGCTGCTCCATGTCGTGCCAGCATTGAAGTCAATGGATCATAGCCATCCCTAAAAGCAGTGTTGTAGTAGCCAGCAGTAAGCTCAGCAGGATGCGAAATGGTCTGATACCACCAATATAATAAACCAATTTTAGCCACCATACGTACAGAAGTTTCCTCATTTTCTTGATATTTTTTCAACAAATTCGCTGCAATTTCAAGAACTGCATCTGCATGACGGAGCAACCGATCACTGTACCATTCCTATGAGGTAAACAATGTAGAGATCAGTAAATTTCGTGAATAAGAAAAGACCATTTGTGGGTAGTCATCTGGCCCCATTTTGACCCATTACAAACAAATTACTCATATTGGAGGGATTACCCCCAACAGGCCCATTCCTCACCAGATCTTTGTTATAACCACTATATAAGATAATTTTCTTTCACTACTTTGTGGAATTCAGAGAATTATAATTGGTCTAAAAACAAGATTTGTTGATATATTACTGTAACCATTAGTATTTACGACTTGCAAGACAGTGATGTCACAACTCCACATACATATATCAATATCACTCAAATTGTTAGTAGATGACCTTTTTTAGTATCTAACATCATTATGAACACCTGTGAAGCTAACAAATGGCTTACCAGAAAAAAATGGCCATAATCAGATAAAAAGCTCCCTTCTCCTCCTTTAAAAAAAGGAACTTCAGTTGGAAAACTATTATAATTTCCAGCATTTGGAGGTCCCTTATTGGCCCAATCAGGCTTCCCTTCTTGCCAAGCAACTGCCTGCAAGTCCTCCATCCTAAAGAGCAAGTAATAATATATATGTATGTGCATCAAATGTGATTAAAAAGGAAACGTTAAATTAGTTAATTCATTAGAGTTTAAGTTGCATTACATGTATTTATCATAACATTGAAATGCACCAATCCCAGGAAATTGCCATCTACCATCTTGAAGGGGGTGAGCAGGATATCTGCATTTGGTGATAAACAACATTCTAGGTATAAGTAGAGGTGGAAAATGCACATCTCAGTTGGCCAGATTTGGTCACAGGTCAAAATGGGAAAATTTCATATGGCTAAGTCGGATCTGGTTGACGAGACTTTATTTATAACAAAAAACATATATATTTTATATGATTACAAAAGCACTCAACCTTTTCCTTAAGGAATCTTGTTTCACCTGTACCGATTCCAGTAAAAGAAATATCACAAAGACGAAAATGCCCTTAAATTTTTGAAAAGAAAAACATACCTTCGACGAGACATCAACCTGTTATAGGTTAAAATAGTTGTTTATACTTTGTTCAAAAAATACTTAAAAAGAATTTTCATCATCCATGCATGTTTTTTTTGGCTGGAATCAAATTAAATTTCCTTGGGAGGCCTAAAAGTAGTTTTAATGTATGGGTGGCCTTAACAATAGAGGTTCACTACTAGGTGACATATGTTATCTTATAAGGTTCTATGAAATAGAAATATACTTTGGGCTAAATTCAGTTTTACCAAGTTTGACCCGTTAGAGATGGAAAATTAACATAACCTGAATTGACTAATTCATAAATCCACAAGTACCTAAGTTCTCCCGAAGGTCCAAGACCAACACATACTTCTTCAATTACAGTTCCCATCAAGGACTCAAATTTGTTTGCAAAACTACGGATAAAGTCTTCATAACACTGTAGAGCAGTACGCCCAGAAAACAAAGGAATATTGTCTACCCCTAATGTAAGATAATCAACATTAGGAAAACCGTTCTGGTCACGATAGTAAATGTCCTTATTATGCTGACCAATCTAAGAAAAAAGAGAGAAAAAACAATCAACATTTAAGAAAATTCCTCTTATATTATTTAGGATTATGTATGTGGAGGCCACTGTAATATTCAATTTTTCATGAAGCCAACACATATAATGAAGCTACTCTATAGGGCACCCCAGTATGTAGGTATATCGTTTCATTTATACCAATTTGGCCAAAAACATGCTAGATGATGGATATACCCTTCAATTTCTTGAAAAGGAAACAAAGCTAGCATATATCATTGACATTTCACCAAAGGTGTTTTCATCTTTTTCAAATCTTATAAGAGAATTTTCATCATCTAGGCATGTTCTTGAGTAGAAAGAACAAATCAGATGGCAAAGTACTCTCTCAAATTTTGAAAAGAAAAGAAAACCCAACCTAAAACATGGTGACACCTCATCAATTAGTATTTTTGTCTTTTCAAATTTTCAAGAGCATTTTCATCATATGCCGGCCAGATTTGAAACCTGAAATGTGAAACATAATTGGGTGTCCTATAAATTAGTATCAATATATGGATGACATTTATGAAAAGAGTTGAATACGTAGGTGGCCTATACATTCATTTTTTAAGATGTAACTCAAGGTGCTAGAACATTCAAGGTAAAAAAGCATACCTCTGTGATCCATTGTGGAAGGCTAACACCTTCTACTTGTGAAGATAACTGAACATTTGAGTGAAAGGACAGTGCAACTTGTAACTTTAATCCCGTTTCAGACACCAATTTGAAAAGTTGTTCATATACAGACCAATTATATGCATGAGGAAAAAACCGTTCTACAACCCCCCACCAAACCTCAACAGCAATTCCATGGACACCTGCCAACTTGAGTGCTCTTAGAGATACAGTTATGGCCTTGATTCTGAAAACAACAGGATGGTTGCATACATGAATACATGTCACCACCAGAATTGGAAAAATTATGTAGAAATAATAAAAAATAATTAGATCTGAACTAGCATCTCCATTTTTTTCCAATCTGATTGGCATTACTAGGAATGGTAATTACTTTCTGATTCTTGGAGTGCCAGATGTATCAATCCCAAAAGAGTCTATGGGCATCATAACGTAGACTGGAACCCTTTTATGTCTTGATGACTCGAATAATGTGGATCTTGATTTCTCTCGAACATCCATGCTGCAATATGAGTTATCAGATATCAAGATATGGTATATCCTTAGTGGCAAGTGGCAACAACAAAAAGCATACAAGTTGGATAAACCACTGTAAGTATTTAAATTCATCATGAAAAAAATCAATATATGAACATCCTTTAACAGGATAATATTATTACATCTGCTTGGAGTTAACGATAAAGTTCAGAACAAGACCTGATGTGCATACATTTTGCAGTATCTTTTTTCACAGAAATTCATACAGGGATAAACCAGATGTTAACACTTTAAACAACACACTCTAAGATAGAGCTCCAGTTGGCCCAATCGTCAACTAAAGCCAAATTTAGGACAACATTGACTTGAAATCTTATTTACATACACAACATTGATTGATTTTGAGATGCTTATTTTCCCAAACTGCACACGTTAGTCAATTTGCACCAAATGATGGATGATTATGACCACAAGTTATCTTTAAAATATTTCTAAATCTCTTAAGTGACCTATTTCTGCAACAGATTGAGCACTTACTTTTCAAAAACCCTAAAAGAAAACAAGAATAAGAAATTTAACCTGCAGAAACAAATTTTTTCACACTAAATTCAACCCAAAATAGTTGGTTCTAATTGCCAACTAAAGCTAAATTTAGGACAACATTGGCCCGAAAATCTTATTTCCACACTTATACATCGCTTAGTGTTCATCTTCCCAAACTACACATGAATGTCAATTTGCATCAAATCATGTATGATTATGACTACTATTTATCTTTAAAATCTTTCTAAATCTCTTCAGTGACCTATTTCTGCAACGAATTGAGCCCTTAATTTTCAAAAATCCTAAAAGAAAACAAGAATAAGAAATTTAACCTGCAGAACTAAGTTTCACATACTTAATTTCACCCCAAAACAATTCACAGGTCTAGTTGGCTCTAGTTGGCTCTAATGTCAACTAACGCTAAGGTTAATCTTCCCAAATTAAACATATTAATCAATTTGCATCAAATCATGTATGATTAAGACGACAATTTATCTCTAAAATCCTTCTAAATCTCTTCAATGACCTATTTCCGCAATGAATTGCGCCTTAATTTCCAAAAACCCTAAGAGAAAACACGAATAAGAAATTCAACCCGCAGAAACAAGTTTCTCACACTTAATTCCACTCTCACAAGTCGTACACCACAAACAACAGATAACCAGATCCACTAAACACAATCCAAACACACAACTCCCAAATTACGCCTCATTCAAAATTTCAAAACGAAAACCTCAATGTTATCTACACACATCGATAAACTAACAAACTGACCTCACAATGCGACTTTTACCGGAATCAGATCGCCACAGGGAGAAAATCCGCTTGAAAACAAGGGCGTTTCGTAAGTTCTTGCGATTGAATCTCTTCTTCTCGTTGTTGAAACAAAATTCTTTGAGATTATTAGAGACGAAACTCCGTTCGACGCTGCATTTACAGGCCATTCCGATCGATCTATCGATCATCTCATCGATGTGATGAGACGACGATGATGTTGATGATGATGAATTGATGTTGATGATGATGATGATAAATCTTTTTTCGCTTTTTCTCTCGTGTGTAACAATATGAGCTACAAATTTTTCATGGCCATGTTTTCAGTACTGTGCTTTTCTCTCCTTTATGTAGGCCGTTTACGGAGAATTACAATTTTGCCATTAATCACATTTTTTTTCACACTCTTTCTTTTTAACAACTATACATCATTTTAAAACAATTTCTTTTTGACATTCAATATTTTATAGTAACTTTTCATGTTTTTAGTTATAAGGACGTGTGTTGTGAATAGATTTTATCAGGGCTCTATCCATTTATGTTATAAGGTTATCCTATAATACTACGATATGTGACGCTGTTTGAATGTTGACTGGGCATTAAATAGAACACAAGATTAATAACATGACCCTGTTGTGGAACATATGATCAGAAGCTATCACTCACGCCTCGCGAACTCGCTCACGTCCGCTTGATCGCACATGTTACGACGTGCGCGCCCAAGATGGAAGGCCATGTGGTTGGCGCCCCTGTTCACCCCATCGACAACACCTATTCTAAGTGACTTTAATATAGAAATTAGAATGCCAATTTCTTTATAAAAATAAAAACATATTTTGTTTCTTGTGAATTTACACTTGCAGTATGTATAAAGGTTAAATGAAAGAACTAAATATTTAACGAATAATAAGGCCGCCGCATCTGAACCAAACTTGAGGTTGTGACAAACAAACTAACTAACTTTATACAACTATTTATAAAAAATAGTTAAAACCACCACCAACCACCCATTGTGTTAGTAGGTATTTGATGAAGAGATATTGAGATGAGATTCATCTATCTTTACGGTACGTTACCATAATTTATACCTAACTTATCAAAATATATAACTTTTACAATAGAGGCTTAGGATTTTACTTTCAGTAATTACAGAAATATACTAAAAAAATTCCAACGATACATCTTTTTTATGATTAAAAATAAATATAATTGTTTTAACCTTTATTTACCACTTATAAACACATATCAGCTTTTATAAAGTGCCCATGTATGCTAGTAAATGACAAAACTATGATAATGAATATGGTTCTTATCCTCTTTGAAACCTCCACGTTAGAAAACTTTTAATTAAATTCAATTCTAGGCCCATCAACCCACGTCAAAGAATCATACAAAAACATGAAGTTTTGATTGGTTCTTGAGATATAACTAGTATATATACTGGTTATAATAGTATATATACTCGTGTGTTTCGGTGGCATCATACCTGACGTGATAAAGTGACTACAATTGTCACGACTTGTTTCTGAATTGAATTTACGTCGAAACGTAAAGTTACTCGAATCTATATCGTTGAAGGAAGACATATTATATTTAACCAGTGGTGAAGTTTGAACATTTCCATAGAGGGGCGGCGCGAAATTAAAATCTTTTAGGGGGCGAACTCGATATATATAAAAAAAATTATTACCACCGACCCAAAAATTTACATTATCGGACCAAAAAATAACAATACTGATTGGGCTGGTCCCTATAATACTTCACTTATATACTTGACTTCACTCATTTTCAACAAACGTTTTATATTAAACACATCTCGTGTCCGAACAAATTTTATGTCAAAACATAGAACCGAATTTACACCAACACGTACAAAAAAATGACGTAATAAATTACTATTTTTTAGTAAAAATGTACAACAGATAAACCCAAAGATTTAAAAACTCTAGAGGTCAAAATGATATTTCTTAAAGTTAATAAAAATTTAAAGGGTGAAAGTGTCAATTCAAAAAAACTTGAAAGAGACTTTAGCGAGTGATAAAAGCCATCGACGTTACTTTTTAAGGAAATAGTAATTCTCTTTTTCATCTCTTTATTTATATATCTATTCCATCTAATAAAACAAGATTTTTTTTATACTTATCATTTTTTTAACTCATCTTTTTGTCATTTGATATTTTTCTAAACATATTCATATCATTTTTCTTTCTAAAAGATTATTATAGTAATTTAAACATTTAAATTAATTTCTCTCTCTTATTAAAAATAAATTAGTATTCATTGTTATATTTCTCTCTCTCATGTAGATTTTTTTAAAATCAAACTATCTTTTTTAAAATATATTTTATTAAGAAAATTAAAATCACATCTTTTTATTAAAAAACTTATTAAAACACTAAACGTTTTTTAAACAAATTATTTTAAAACGGTCATTTTAAAAAAAAAAAATTATAAAAAGGTGATTTTTAAAGAATACTCTTACTAAAACAAACATAATAATTACAAACCTAAGGTTTTAATAAATTAGATTTTTATAAAAGATATTTTATGTAAAAAAATCTTAAAATGAATGTTTAAAAATGAAACTTTTAAGATAAAAGAGTTAAAATTAGTATAACTGTTTTATTTTCTTGAACAATTACATATAAATATTTTAATCATATCTTATATTAAAATATCAGACTGTAACTATTCGTGTTTATTACTAACTATAATCCGTTTAATAAATGAGTTTCTAGCTTATCTATCTATTTATCCATTTATCTATATATCTATCTGTCTGTGTATCTGTCTATAATAAAGATAAACTAAAATAAGACATGACATAATTATAAGGCTCATCATACTAACTTTTTTATTTATCTCTTTATTATTAATGATATTGAATACTAATAATATTACTCGTACCATTTTCAAATTAAAAAATATATAACTTAATAAATTAAAAACCTATTTTTTATTTATAAACACACTTTTAATAAAAAATTATAAATTATAGGCTACAACAAACTTTTTTATTTTAAATTCATTTTTCTTAAAACAAAATATTTAAAAACCACAACTTTTTTATAAAACAAAATTTTAAGAAAAATACATTACTGTTTATTTACTTAAAGTAGCTATTTATACGTAATTATAATCATATTTTATCTTCAAGAATGGTTTTATAATTCATAAATTTTTATTACTAATTATTTAACATATTATATTATTCAACCCGTGTAATACACGTAATACTAACCTAGTACACATATATACATAAAGAGAGATAGGTGAAGATGTTCAAATACTAAAGACTTGGTGTTTTTTTAACGACAAATGTATGACCCCGCTTCGAAGGTTATGAAACGTACTAAAAGTTTTTTTTTGGTGTAACATAAACCGGCTTCGTTAATCGCTATGCATACATTGATGATGTACGCGGATTTACTAGGTGACCTTTTTAAACTTCAGATCAAAGTACAAGCTAGCAATCCAATATCTCACCTGCAAGCCATAAAATGCGGATACAAAGAGAACATATGACATGGTGGAACCGTATTAAATACAAGCTAGCTATTAATTACTGCTTCAAAAACAAAAATGAGTTGATGATCCAAACAAGAGTTTAATCATATAACCGATACAAGCATATACTATAACATATGAGCCTACCTCTTAATGTATTAATACCTACATATTGTATGAAGCTTTAAAAGGTGAATGTGAATGCGAGTCAAGTCATTAAACTCTAATTACATTTGATACCGAGCTTTTTAAATGCTTAGGTTCACACATACATATACAACACTTTTAAATTAGCTCTCGCCTTTTAAGCGTTTCTTTTCATAACAAAGTAAAGCTCTATCAAATTACAAATACATCATTGTGACATGTTTAATTTATCTAAATTTCCATATAAATTTTATTTAAAGTCGGCCCATCGTGAAAGGCGGGTAATTAACACTAGAATTATTTTAATTTTCTAAGTAATCACGAGGATCATGACACAAGTTTTATGTGCGTTATTTAACCGATTATTATTAACATGTCACTAATCAAAACTAAATAACTAAATAAAAATCATGCAAATTCAATGATCCTTTGACGAGTCAAAGCTCTTGTAGATTTTGGGCTCGACTCAACGAGTATTGACTCAATGAAATCATCAGCAGTTGAACAATAAAACAAACCATCAACTACTAAACGTTCGCAAAAAAAGAAATACTTGATTTAAAGGCTTACACCGTCTGTTCATCGTTCTCACCAGATCATACAATCAAATTTTCAAGCTAGAATGTACATAATATCTATCACGTAGATTCATATTTCTTCATGAATTTTATTTCATTAAATGCAATTTGATGATAGTTTTGTTCTAGTTTCAAGTCTCTTAAATTTTTAAAGCATTAAGATACAAATAAATGGATAACCATGAACTTGTTCATGAACTCAAAATTCATCATTATTGTTTTTATAACGAACCCCAAAGGACAAATAATAAAAAAAGAAAAAACATAAACTCTAAAACAAAATTTAACCTGAGCAACACCAGAGTTTAGACGAGCTTCAACTATCATAACAGATTCAAGAATTTGAATATCGAGCCCTCAATATGTCAATAAGATTTGAAAAATAACTTCTTCAGTTACACTTTCTAACAAACAACCTAACGTTGAAAATAATAGCTTTCGCGCCCTTTCTTCTCTGCAATTCTTCTCATGAATTGCTACCACATCACTGTGAATTTAGGGTTTATGTTGTGGATTCTCTGTCGATCTATCTTTATGAAGAGATCATACAGTCAGATTTTCACTCCGCTGGTGATATTAGGTATGTAATCTCATCACTGCATTCATATTAATTTCTTCATCGATTTTGTGTCATGATTGTTGTGTTCTTGTAATTAAAGTCCGTTGAATCTTCTGACGAGGTTAATTTGAACGAATTTTCAGAAGAAGGTGACGACGATCGTAATGTTGTTCAGGATTCTCTCGAATCTGATCAATTAGGGCTCCAACAACGAAACTTGCTGCGAAGTGAAGATCGCGATGATCAAATTGGGGATACTGGACACGTTGGTAGTTCAAGCAGCGCAACGACGTCGTCTAGGAATGTGTTAGTTCAAGGTGGTGATCGAACCCGATTAGTGTTGGGTTCACCGAGTTCGCAACCTGTGTTGCGTTCAGCGAGTTCACCATCGGTGTTGCGTTCATCGAGTTCACCATCTGTGTTGCGTTCATCGAGTTCACCATCTGTGTTGCGTTCAGCGAGTTCAAGACCCGCGTTGAGTTCAGCGAGTTCGTGTTCACGACCCGTGTTGCACTCAGCGAGTTCACGATCAGTGCTGCAGTCAGCGAGTTCACCATCAGTGTTGCACTCAGCGAGTTCACGACCCGTGTTGCATTCAGCGAGTTCAAGTCCTGTGTTGAATCCAGCGAGTTCACGACCATTGTTGAACTCAACGAGTTCACGACCTGTGTTGAATTCACCGAGTTCTCGATCGGTGTTGAATCCAGCTAGTACACCATTCGTGTTAAATTCAGCGAGTTCACGGCCCGTGTTGCACTCAGCGAGTTCACAATACGCGTTGAATTCACCGAGTTCACGACCCATGTTGCATTCAGCGAGTTCACGACCCGCCTTGAATGCAGCGAGTTCACCACCCATGTTGCATTCAACGAGTTCACGACCTGCCTTGAATTCAGCGAGTTCACGACCCGTGTTGCATTCAGCTAGTTCACGACCCATGTTGTATTCAGCAAGTTCAAGCGTTGGAACCATGACTCAGTATAGAAATGTGTTAGGTCAGGGTACTGGTGGAACACAACCTGGTGAGGATATGGTTGGAATACCACTACTGTTGCCGCCATTGGCGGCTCGAATGGTGAGGGGGAGAAGCACCTATCTTCATGTCAATCTTTCTGATAACCAGGTTGCACAACTGTTGAGTAACATGCACATTCCACCTTATATTGGTTCATCTTTCTTTATACCAGGAGAAGTTCATGAACCCAATATGAGGTTCCGCGGGTCAAGTCCGGGGGCACCAATGGTACAAATGGTGCCACCAATGGTCCAAACGCGCCAACCAATGGTGCAAATGGTGCCACCAACGGTTGAAATGCCCCAATCCATGGTCCACATGGTGCCACCAACGGTTGAAATGCCCCAATCCATGGTCCAAATGGTGCCACCAATGGTTGAAATGCGCCCGCCAATGGTCCAGATGGTGCCACCAAGGGTTGATATGCGTCCACCAAGGGTCGATTTGCGTCCACCAATGGTCCAAACGGGTGGTCAGAGAGGTGTTCTTTATGGTCCAACGCGTCCAACTGCCAATATTAATGATGAAGTTAGTGACACTGATGAAGCTAGTGCTAGTAATGAAGTTGCATATCAAGTGAGAAGTCAACAATCTGATGAACATGAGTCAAGACAAGAGATGCCAAAAGGACAAAGAGGTCAAGTGTAAATGTAGAATGATTCATTTCAGTGGAAACTTCAGCCAGAAATCTGTCAAACTCAAAGAGGTACATGAATATTGTTTTTGCTTTAAACTGTTAGACAGTCAATGAATTAGGTCTCCTTTGAAAGATTACTCAAATCAGATTACTAGAACATGATACTTGTTAATATGAGAAAGTTACTGATGCTTCTTGAAACTTTTCAAAGAAGAATTGTTGTTCTGTTCACTTTTGTCAAGGTTATGCTCTAATGCTCATAGATGTCAACATATTGTCCGTTGGTAACCCACAAGAAAATCTATGGAAATAGATACTTTTGGTGAAATGGGCGGGACGAGTTAAGTGATGGGTCAAAACAGGTTCTTAGCAAAATGGGTCCGGGCCAAAACTGGCGGTTTTAAGAAAAAAGTATTAGTTTGGTTCATGTTAAACAGGGTTTTGTCAAACTTGGGTAGAAGTAAGTTGTTGTAGAGAAAATAAAGTATTGAAATAGGTTCACCTATGCTCTTACAGTTTTAGAGACCAAACTTGGAAGGCTTTGCTCATTATGTGATATTTAAGATTTTCATAACATGTAGCTAAAGCTAATGCCAACAATTTTACAGTTGGTGGTTGACAAGGTCACCCTTTAGGGGATTATTTACCTGGTGCAACTTATGTGGACTTGGTTGTTGTATATTTTGAGCTCCTAGGCCGAACTACCTATAACGATATATATTGATCAAGTCCTAAAGATAAGCTTTAAAGTTTTAGCCTCGTATGCATTATGTTTTGTTGCTATAAATAAAGATCTACGAGGTTAGTCGTGTGTGTTGGGTTGGAATGTTGGATGATTCTAGTGTTCTCGAGTTTTGATCTAAGCTGTGAAATGAAAATAAGCCCATTAGATATGGTCCGAGCCTAGAGCCGCGGTCAAGTTAGGGAGGGAGGAGAAGGCTTCAAGGAGAGGACGGTCGGATCAGGTCTAATGGGTCAAACATGTTTAGTCCGAGCCTAAATGTCGAGCCCAAAAGGGGAGCTATACATCTTTCTTGGGGATCATGACTGTGATTGTCATAAAAATGAGTTACGTTAAAACATGTAAGTTTTTAGTATAAGTCAAAACTAACAAGATTGATTTACTTTTAAAAATTTCTTTGTGTACCATATAATAATTATTTTAATAAGTGATTTAAGATGTTGTAAGATTATCATTACGGGTTTTTTGTTTAAAAGTATGAATATTGCATATTTTTATTATAATTGTCATTTTAAACTATCTAGTTTGTCCTTACAAAAGTATGAGTATTGCATATTCTTATTATAATCGTCATTTTAAACTATCTAGTTTGTCCTTGCAAAATATATTTATGAGTAATATGATAGACATGTATTCTAATTAAATGTTATATATATCTTTTTGTTTGTATTCTTTTCTAGGAATTTGACAATGCAGAGTTTTAAACAAGCGTTAGTCACTCACCTATTGAGAAATCAATTGTTAATGTTCTTATTAATGGTATTTTTGTTGTTTTTCAGTTAGATTAGATTTTGCTCTTCGAGATCAACAAAAATAACTGTTTTTATTTATGATTTACCTATAAAAGTTTTATCAAAATAGTTTAAAATTTAACCAATTGTTTAAGTTTCGGTTTAAAATCCGATACTTATAAATTAAAATTGAAACAAATGATAAAACTTTTAAAATAAATATAATGTTATTAAATTTTAAAAAAATAATTGTTATTTTTGTGAAACCGGATTTAATACCTTGTTTTTATATAGTAATTTACGTTTATTTCAATATTTTATTTATTTGTTGGATTAAAAATGTTATTATGTGGACTACTTGACTTAAAGTCTGTTTTACTTTTGTTATATCTCTTGATTAAGTAATTATATATGGGGAGATAGTAGACACTAGAGACAAGAAATATATTTTATCAATCAAAAACATTATCCTTATGTTTTAATTAAATAAAAGGTGTTGAATGCTTACTCTTTAAGAAGGGAAAAGAATCAAAGATAATGCAAAAGGCAAAAGGTTTCTGAATGTTTGTATGACTCACAATAATCGATTCCACGTCATCGTGATCGAATTTTGTAAGTAATTTGCTTTTATATATCATCAACATAGGATTGCAATTATTTTATAAGATATATTTTACACTGATTTACAAATTATTAATATTTGACGACAGATTTTTTTGTTTCTAAAGTTCACATTATTTTTTTCATTCAGGAATGATAATTTATAATTTATTAAAGTAATTGATTATTTTTCATATAAAAGAACTTAGATTAAAGTTTCATTTGAGTTTTCAAGAACGGCTTAATTTGGGAGGGGTGCTCACGTCATACACATCATATTATATCATACACTTACCAATCACATTTTATCACGTCACATAACATCACACTACATCACAAACTCAAATTTGATGGCGGTGATGTTGCCATACCACATCACACCACTATACCTCATACACACACAAAAGTTCACGGCGTCAACATTTTGAGAAATCTAAAAAATACAACGTAGAGGGGGGTGGTGGTGTTGCCGCTCAGAGCCGTCACATGCAGTGGCCTCGCGGCATAGCGCCCAAACCCCCTTAAGCCTTCCGGCCGCTTGATTAAAGCGACGTCACTTCATGTGCACAACAAATCAAGGATTATAAAGACTTGATGGCTAAAAAAGTTGGTATGTTTATGTCCATTTTGGTCTGTTTTAATAAAAACCGTTAAACCAAAACAAGACTTTAAAGTTAGGTAAGTCAACTGGACTAATTGATTTTACCAGTTTGGCAATTTTAATAGTTTATTTTTACAGCTTAAATAGGCTTATAATTTATTCTTTTTGAAATCTAACAGTTTGTGTAAAAATTTATGCATTAAAAAAGTTCATATTTATAATACATATGAATAACTTTTTTAACGTCGAATTCATACATTTTCTAAATCTCCATCTCTTATTCATGATTAGACTCGAATCCTCAATCTCTTAACAAATAAAATCTTGTAACACACTTTAAACATTTACGTAACTATAAAATTTTAAAATATATATATTTTAAATAGGTAAACGGTTGGTTCAATATACTGTTGTTTCAATATCAAAACATATCAAATTCTAAAAATTTTAAACCCGAATCATAAATCAAGTCACTTGAATGTCAAATTGGTCCAAACGGCCGACTTGCTTTGTTTTATACGGTTCTAAAACTACTAAAAGAAGTGAACCTATAATGTTATCTCGATCTTTATAATTTAATTATATATTAAATCTTTATAGTTTATTTTTAGATTTTATTTAACATCTCATGTCTCATTTTCTCTCCTCGATTTCCGTCTAATTCACAAACATTTATTTTATTAATGTTCTTATTCTTAAACAATTATAAAACATATAGTGTTTAACAAATAATTAAAGAAACACTATTTAAAGAACTTTAAAGTTTAAAAACAGTAACATTGATTAAAATATAAAATTTAAGCAATTTTCAAACTTTAGAATGGAGATATATAAAAGAAGGTTGAGGTTATTTTACAAAGTGTATTTTTGTTACAAAATGTGAGAAGACACAATGAGCCTAAAAAAATCACAAAAAAATTATATCAACAATCTAAATCGAATGTCAAAAAATTACTTCGGAGTCTCTGTTCATCTAGTCGTCATATTTCAGAAAAAAAATAAAAAATAAAATTTTATTGTGTTTTTTATGACACAATGACGTCATTGTGTCTTACATAAATGACACAATAAAAAACTTTTAATTTTTTTATTTTTTATTTATTTTTTTTCTTAGTGAGGACGGCTACGCGAATAAAAGCTCAGAATTACTTTTTTGAAACTCGATTTAGATTGTAAGATTTATTTTTTTGTGATTTTTTTTTATTTATTATGTTTTCTCACACTTTGTAGCAAAAATACGTTTTGTATTTAAACCTATTTCACAAAAGAATCCATTAACAATTGTAATGTTGTACGCCTAATTTATGTGCTTAAATAGATAAAGCTACATATAATATGGCCGACCATGTTCCGCCAATGCACAATCGATAGATACTCCATATTCCTCCACCATATTCTAATCCGACGGTCCACACATCGCCACTCAAAATGAACACTTATCGACAAACAACGGCCCATATCCTGCCACGTGGCCCTACACACTGCGTTCTTATACCCTTTGATCCGACGGTAATCCCGTATTCCCGTTCCATTTCGCTCCATCAAAAACTCCTTTTTCTCCCGTTTATTATTTTCCGATCACTGGAAAATTCTGTTGACCGTCGTCTCACTAGCGGCGTTTGATGCAGATTTCGAATCGTCTATTCTGTATTTGAATTTTGAGTGTTATGTTAGATCTATTATGTGGATTGTTGATTAGAGGTGATTTGTCCGTTTCCGATTGAGTTTGAGCTTCACTGATGAGCGATTCTTGTGATCTATCAGTTATAGATGTTTTGGCGGTAAAATCGTCATAAACTTCGGAAGATCAGACGAATTGTAGCAGAACTCAGGTGTGGAAGTGTTTTTGCTCGTAAAATCTCGATCTACGAAGGTAAGCGTTGGTTTTGTCAATTCCGATGGAATTTGAGCTTCGCTGATGATCGACACTTGTGAATTTGTGATTGATCAATCATAAACGTTTTTTAGCGTTAAATTCTTCATAAATTTCAGTAGTTCTTCTGGAATTCAGCAAAATTCAAGCCTTAAAAGTGTCTGTTTATCGAATCTCGATCTAGAAACCTTGTATCCGATGAAATTTTAGCTTCACTGATGATTCGCCTCTCGTGACCGACACATTATAATACGTTTTAGCGGTAAAATCATCATAAATTTCAGAATATCCTGTATTAGAGCAAAATTCAAGCGTTAAAGTGTTTTTGTTCTTCTGTATTAGAAACCTAATCGTTGCTATCATCAGTATCCGATGCAATTTCAGCTTCATGGATTACACACGCTTCTGATCGATCAATAATCCTGTTATCGAGTTCAAATCACCAGAGCTTTCAATAGAAGATCAACTGTAAAGTCCTGTTTCACACACTTTTGCACAGTCAAAACCCTAGGGTTTGATAGTTCGAACGTAGACGACGGAGACGATGGCGGATTCCGACAACGAATCCGGCGGTGGCCACACCGGCGAGCACTCTCTCCGGGAGCAAGACCGGTTCCTTCCGATAGCAAACGTGAGCCGAATCATGAAGAAAGCTCTTCCAGCAAACGCAAAGATCTCAAAAGACGCAAAGGAAACTGTTCAAGAGTGTGTATCGGAGTTCATCAGCTTCATCACCGGCGAGGGTTCCGACAAGTGTCAGCGAGAAAAGCGAAAGACGATCAACGGCGACGACTTGCTATGGGCGATGACGACGTTAGGGTTTGAAGATTACGTCGAGCCGTTGAAGGTTTACTTGCAGAGGTTCAGAGATATGGAGGGGGAGAAGACGACGTTGGCCGGACGTCAGGGCGGCGATAGGGAGGCCGGTGGCGGTGGTGGTGGTGACAATGGCAGTGTTGTAAATATTGGGAATAATGGAGGGGGGTTTCATGAGAATAATGGAGGTGGTGGGGTGTATGGGAATGGGATGATGGTGGGGCCTCATCATCAAGGAGGGCACGTGTATGGGTCGAGTGGTTATTATCAGATGGGCCCAAACTCGTCTGGGAAAATGGGCTCTGTTTTTCCTGGGCCGGGCCCATTCAATGGAAGGCCCAGATAGATGGGTAATGGGTGGTCTACAAGTATTTATTTATATGGGCCTATGGGGTAGAAGTGTAGGAGCAATGTATATATTTAATTTAAGAGATTGAGTATTTGTAATGTATGTCCACTGTAGCTCTTATTATTCTTCTCTTGATAATAGGTGACATTGTTATAAGTAAATTGTTTTCAGTGCTTAGTTTTATGAGCAAAAACACTTTTACGCTATATATAGATATTTGTAGTAATAAGATGGTTATTTAACTATATAAACCCCTGTTTCTTATATTGCACTATATTTCGTATGCATAATATACAACTACTTGCATAGTATTATTTATATGCTTAAAATTTTGTTTTTCAACTCACATAAAAATTTGGACATTATCTATGAAGTCTATGTTACAATTTACAAGCGCTTATACAATCTTGTAGACATATATCAAAAACCTGTTTTAGTAAACCTGTGTATTACACGGGTTGAATAAACAAAATATTAAATAGAATAAAAATTATTAATTATAAAACGATATACTAATACATGATATGATTGGAATTATGTATGAGTAATAACTATAAGTAATAAAACAATAATATTAACTTTTTAAATTTTTTGGTTTTTTTCAAAGATAAAGTAAAAATTTTGTTTCAAAAAACGTTTTAAAAAATTTTCATTTTTAAAAATTTCCTTACTATAACTTTCTATTTTAATTCTTTTTTTAGAAAAAATTAACTTTAAAAAAACCAACTTTAAATATTACGTAAAAATAGTTTAATATTTTGAAAAAAAATCTTTTTATAAAAACTATTTCTATAGAAATAACATTTATAAAAAGATCTATTTCTTAATTTATTAAAAAATTAATTATAATGTAAAAATAAATAAATAATATTATTAGTAATTAATGTAATTATTTAATATGAGAGAGAAACAGAAAAAGAATAATGGGAATGAATGTGACGCTGACACGTGACACATTCATTTACTTTTTTTTGTTAAAGTAGGAAGATTGTTTTTGTTTGAACACGCTAATATACACACACACGTCTGTGAAGATTTAAGACCAATATGTTAAGAAATCAATTCTGATTGGTTAATACAAATCAATTTAACATCATTTTATCATATAGTTAAAGACGATGTGTTCCTGTTCTTTAGATTTAAAAGTTTCACTTTCGCTTCTCAAATCGGTTGCTTTTAGTATACATAAAACATACATTCGATGAAAAAGCTCTAAAGAAACAACAAATCAATGGTAGAGTTGCCAAATTTAAATATATAAACAATTAGGGGAAACGGAGTGGGTTCGGTACCACAGCCAACCCGTTGGGTAACAGCACCCACCCCTTAGGGTTGGTTGAAATTTTGAATATTTCAAATTCAGCAAGCCAATGGGTAGCCGAAAATCTTAGAGAGAGAAAGGGGCGTTTTAAGGGGGAGGGGGTGGGGATTTACAAATTAATATAACTTTAAAGAAAGGTAAGATTATTCGAAGATTCATTTCGGGGTTTTAAGAATAGTTTAGAAATGATTGTGCATTGTATATGTGACACCAAAATTGAGGAGAGAGTAAAGATAGAGAAAGATGAAAGACTCAAAGATACATTCTCTTTGGCTTAGTTGCTTCGGGTTGTAATTTTTTTCTAATTAGCTAAATAAAAAGTTATATGATTTACTACCGTGATAAAATAGTTGTGTTTAGGGCTGGCAATTTCTGACACGAACCTGTTAACACGACACGACACGAAGTTAACATGTTTCGTGTTTGACCTAAACAGGTTTCGTGTCTTAAACAGATCGACCTTTTAAAACACGATAAATTTCGTGTCTAAACAGATTAAATACCTGTTAACGTGTTAAGACCTATTAAGAAAGTTGTTTATAATTATAATTTTAAAAATAATTAAATATACATAATATTTAAACAAAACCCCAACTTCAAACTCCAATCCCACTTCCCCCCACAGCCCACTTCGACATTTCTCTTCCCCGTTCCCTTCCCCCATTCCACAAACGGCTGTCGCCGGCACGCCCATGATCGCCGGGGCTCGAGTTTCTCAAGATCCTTGATCGTCGTTAGTCCCTTCGCATTCCGTCTATCCGACATCATCTCTGTTGAATCCCACTGCCACCATAGTCGACTAACCAAGCACCATCACCACCATCGTTTGATCCGGTAAAGATTTCATATTGCTAACTTGTTGTTCGCCATTTGAATATGTTCATTGTTCGACTTAGTACTCAGATTGTTGAACTTTTTGTTATTTTGGTTTCATTAAACAGGTTTCTAAACATGTGAAATTACATGTGTTCCTAAACAGGTTATTTCATGTAATATGTTTCTTAACAGGTTCGTACTCGTGTTTGAAAAAAAATAACACAAGTTATTGTGTCGCGTTCGTGTCTAGCATGTTAAATCATCGTGTCTTTATCATGTCGTGTCTTATCACGTCGTGTCTAACCTATTATGCCAGCCCTAGTTGTGTCAATGGAAGCACCTATGCTTTCTAATATAGGTAAAGTTTACTCAAATCCTCTCAAGGAGCTACTAGTAAGCGTAATACAAGTATAATTTTACTAGATATGTTTGTTTACTGAAAACACAAACTTTTGTAATAAAAACACAAACCATTTCCAGAGGTCCTTGACAAACCCTAAACGTACACACACTGCCCAAAATCATAAAAAATAAAAATAAAAAAAAAACAAAAAAAACATTAATTTGCAATCTTTTGAATTAGAATATGACTAGGTTCACCTTCCCAAATACAAACCACCCAACCCTGTCTTAGTGCACATTCTGTGCACTAACTGAACTCAAACATATCTTCTATGTACTTTAAGTTAGTACGTTTGTACATATGTATTAATGTATGCATAAAAACACAAGCACGCACATGCGTGTACAACCATACATGTGTGCGTACACAAAATGTACACACAAATACACAATTATATACACAAAGACGTAAAAAATGTGTACACAAAATGTACACACAAATACACAATTGATATTTATAAAGTTGCCCCCCCCCCCCCCCTCCTAAAATAGTTTACTTTCATCTCCGCCATTGTGATATAAATGGGTTGAGCTGGATATGATCTGGGAATGATGACAAGGGATACAAATATGATGATAATATTGAACAAAAACTACCAAAATCCACACGCCAGGTGAAAGGAAAAAATCCATAAAAACCAAAAGATGCCTAAATTTTATATTCACGCATACACATTTAAGCATCAACACCATTTAAACAAGTCCACAATTCTACTCCTATCTCTTAACAGGTTTTTTCGTTAACACAAACTCCTCTATCTAACCAACTTAACCATAAATTACAGATAGTTAAAAGAGACCGAACACTGCACGATAGCAGGAACTAAAGGACAAAGAGCTGAAATAAATAAAAAAGATTAGTTGAGAATACTGATTATCCCCTTTGTTGTAAAGGTGATTCGACATGACTACGCCTTAAGCCTTTTGGACAGATGCTTTTTTTCCAGTTTCCTCAGCTTCAGCTTCAGCTTCTTCCTCTTCATCAACTATTTTTGTAAGTTCTTCCTGGATAAATGCCTTTAGGCTCACTTTCCTTGGTGTGAGTTCTGTATTGAATCGCTTATCTGAATAATCAGAAGAACAAAAGTTGACATCAGATATTAAATATAAGAACAGAAATTAAGGTTTCATTCACATTTCACACTAGTGACTAAGGGGAGTTGATTTGTGCATCAATTATTTTGATCTGTACCCCTATAATGTTTGGGTTTTGACAATAAAATCCACACAATGTTTACTTGTCAAGAAAACAATGGCGCACAAAGCACCTCATATACACAAACAACCGTAGTAAAAACCACTCAAACAACTCATATATACAACGGTGGCTAAAAGGGCAGGTCGAGCTCGTTGGGTATTGTAAGAGGTTAAAAATAGAGTCTTGTCAAAACATGCAAACTTCAGCTATTTAAATTTTTATCAATGGGTGAAGGATAGAAAATATTAATTATTGTTGGTTACTACTATGGGTAAACGATTCAAATGGGTAAATGATACAAAAACCATTTATTCTTTAATGTCAATTAATATGGGTAAACAACAGCAAATTAGTATTATTTGTTGTAAACTTTAACTGTGGTGAAATGATAGTTCAAATATTTTGATAGTGATTTTTTATTCTTTCATAAACATGATTCAAAACTGTGTTAATTATTTTACCGAGTAAACTTTTGTAATCTTTTTACTAGGAGTTCAAATTAAAAAGATTGCAAAACGGGTCAATTCAAAAAGAGTCCAGTTATTACAATGAAAATCTGAACTGTATTTGATAACAAAGTTAGAAGGTTAAAGGTTTTATGAATCTAAACACGGTTAGGATAACGTTCGATTCATTTAACCAGGATGACCCATTTGACCACTTTCATTTTTAAGTTAACCATATAGCTTAACCCAGACCATTTACCAATTAACTAAATGGGTTGATACTGCCACCTCTACTAGCAGCACACAACACTGTTATGTCCCTAAAGAAGAGTAGAGAGTGCTTACTAAGTAGGTTGAGGATGTGGGTAAACGTTGCCTGTAAAATAAAGAAAGAAAAGGCGATGTAAGCAATGCTCAGATCAAGGTAATAGTTTAGTTGTTGATACTTGATATATTAGTATTCAGCAACCAAATCTGTCAACCGTCAACCCAGATTCGATAGGTGTTTATACATGGAGAGATTCAATAGATGTTTATACATGGAGATCAAGAAAGATCAATGTCTGAATGACTCTATGGCCACAGAAAAACATTGCTTTATTGTTATATTTTAATAACTAAATGTTCCTGTCAATTTTTCATGTTATAAACAACTCCAGATATTATTTTTACTTTTAGTTAGTACATAATTTAATTATAAATACAATAATGTACATTTGCAAATAAAAAATAGTCATTTAAAAAGATCAAGGAAACCTCATAAGATCAAGGTAAAAGGAATATATATTTTTTTTTGTTATTTGTAAAATGATATAATCAAAACTAATTTTCGTTCGAGAATCAATGCAATAGATTCTTACCGTACTGAAATCAGCTACTTTAAGGATCTCACATATTGCAGTTTTGAGTTCATCATCACTAGGCTTTAGCTTTTCTACTTTCACTGTCTCCTCTTTCACAGCCTTTTTCACTTTTATAAAAGTAAACAGCATATATCAGCGTCTTTGAAACAACACAGAATAAGGAACAATGTATATCACATGCAATGAGGTTGGTTGCTATATTCACTAATAAATTGTATGTTAAATTTCCTATTTTGCATCTAATATAAATTTGCTTGTATGTATCTATAAATATATACATATGTATTGATGTACATATAAGCCACGTGACATGCAAGTGGAATTGAGCAGTTATTTTAATTGTTTCAAACTTGTAAACAACTATATTTTATTATTTTCCGGGTAAACGTTTTTGCGTGTGTTGCATCACATATGACATCTGCCATGGCAACAGGCACACCTAATTTAAAGCGGGTTGCTAAAGTCAAGGAAAAAACATAAAATTTGTTTATCCCATGATGTTTGGCTCAAAAAAGCAAGTAATTTACCAGTTTTCTCTTTGGAAGCAGATTTCTTAGAAGCTGAAGTCTTCTCATCAACCACATTGTTTTCATTCTTTTTCTTCCTTGAGAAAGTCTTTGTGGGAGGTTGACCTTCACTTTGATCCTTTGATTTTGACTGAACTGTAGATGATTCTGCTGGGGTTTTCTTTTGAGGATTAGATTTCTTTGGTGTTGCTTCTTTCTTTGATTTAGTTTTTGAAGCTGATTCCGTCTTGGAAGGAGGTTTCTTAGAATCTCGTTTGCGCTTCTTACTCTCTTCTTTCCCAGATTCAGGTTCAGACACATGTTCTTCGCTTCCAGATTTTACAGGCACACCATTCACGTTCTGATGTTCATTGTTTTCATCCTCGTGTTCTTCTGAGTCTTCAGTCTCTGGAGTACTCTTTGGTTCTTTAGATGCACTTTTACTTTTCTGCTTTTGCAAAAACAAACACCAGGTAGATAAAAACTGTTATTTTATCATAGATGTTACAAAATCTGCATATTATATAACACTAAACTAAACTAATGTACCCAGTAGAGTCCCACTCATAGCAAAGCTATAGTTAGGGTCTAGGGAGGGTAGGATGGAGGCAAACCTTTCCTCTTCCGAAAGATAAACAGGCTGCTCCCGTAAATCTGTCAGGTTGAAGCGCCCCGTAAATCTTTATAAGCATTTTAAAATTTTAATACACTTTTGATGACTTTCAACCATTTCCAATGTAGTTGAAATATTTTATTTAACCTATTTGACCCGTTAGAGAACAACATAACCCAAATCAATCTGTTTACGGGTAAATGGGCCAAAACTTCTACGTCTACTTATGACCTTCAAGATATAAGTCAGAGTATCCGCGTACCCTTAATATAACAAAGTTTTCCCATTTTATTTGGAACAGCATTATTGTACAAGGAAAATGTGATCAGATATCAAACTCCAAGTACCAAAATTGGTTTAGTTTAAGCAAGTATGGATTCAGGCGTTCAGCTGATTATAAATTTATTTACAAATAGGTTTAGCTATGAAAAACCCTCCGCACTTTTAATGAAAAAGCAATCAAGTCCGTTAAATACTTGCATGATTGCTTCAGTAGTTTTTTTGTCTTACTCAGAAGTATATATTTTACACGTGCTTAGAGATATAACTGTTATTAAGGTAAAAGTAGGTAGAGGTTCCCAAAACTAGTTGATAGACTCAACTGCTTACAAAGTGAATATACATAGTCTTTTCGCAAAATGAGAAATGAATTAGAATGCCACAATCCGAAAAAGTAGAACTGTTCAAGATAACCATCTACAAATAAGAGATTACCTTTGACGAGTCTTTTGAAGGTGTAGCCTCAGAAGTTGATGCAATTTTTTTGTTTACCCTCTTGCGTTTGTTGCTTTTGCTTGACTGAAGAATATGTTTACATATGAGCATCTCCAATGCATGCGTTAAAAATTTTACACTATTCAGTGTAGAAAAAGCATGTTTTTGGAATATGCTTACACCAATTCATATCAACTCCAACATATGCACCAAATTCTTTCATTAAAATCTTTTACACCGGGTAATTTAGGTTTACATATTATATGATTTCAAAAAACAATTATACTTATAAAACTAAAAACAAATAATTTTATTTTTAATTTATATATACGTAAATGTATAAAATTTAATATTTAATTAACTTATAATGACATAAGTGAAATAGCAAATTAAGTTTAAAACCGTATTCGGTATGATGCTCATTTAATAGGTCCTAAATGAGTTTTGTTTTAACAATAAACTTTACAACACAATTTTCCTTTTTCCTTGAACATTTGATAAATATGTGAATTATGAATTTTAGGTGTGATGAATAGTGTTATACCAAAAAAAAGTACACCATTTTGGTGTTTTGGTGCATATGCAGGAGATGGTCTAAGAGATATTAATAGTATATTAGTATGCAATTATTTTTCAGAGGTAAGACTGAAATGACTGGCCTGTTCTTTCTCTGCAAGCAACTCACTAGTTGTGGCATGCGGAACCAACAAAAAATCTATTAGTTTTGAAATGACATCTTCCTGCAAGCAAAAAAGATATTATGCCATGTCAGTTTCACCAGAAAATCAAAATCATGTGATGTTTATAGGATATAATGTGTACAAGACATGCTATTCGTTCCGTTTCTTTTCTCTGCGAGTCAGATGATAATGTATGTTTAGAGCACTACAACAAGATATCCTGCTTGATACTCGTGATGTGATAACGTAGGTAAAGGCCACCCAGGAGGTGGTAAGATGGGTGGGTTGAGTAATGATTGGGTTGGCTCACTAAATCTTTTACGTCCACTTCGTTTTAGAAAAGGGATAAAGTAGGTGAAGACCACCGAAGTATTCAACTTTTTTTCATTAAGGCCACCCATAAAATGAAACTATTGGACTGTACTATCTAACAAGGGTTATTTGTAAGATACTGATATGTTTATTAAGCCATGGCCTCAATTAGATTTCTAGGGTTCCTAGCGATCTCTATATATTGTAACCTAACTATTCAATAACATCCATTCATTATTTTACCATCTAACAGAAACGACATACATACTTGGGTGGTCTATAAATTAGTTCTAATAAACGGATGTCCTTGATGATAACAGCTAGATATTATATGGTCTCCACTTTCCGCATACATCAATGCAACAGAATTGCATTATAAAAGCAGTAACTCTTTTAAAATTAACCCCAGAAACTTATGATTAAAAAAACGAACCAAACAGACCTTTTTTGCAGTAGTCTTGGTAACTGGTACGTCAAGGAGATCACAGAACTCAAACAGCTTTTCCTTATTGAACTTGTCAAGCTTTTCATGCACTTTAGTTTTTTGCTTTTCCTGCAATAATAACAAATATATTGCTTATAAATCATAGTCACAACAATCAATATGATTACTCTATTAGTAGACATATAGCTGTACTGCAAATTTGGTGATTAGCAGAATTATAGGAATAGATTATCAGTCACAGCTATAGATTATTTGTATTATAGCAACTGAATAATCTGTATTCAATGCTGTAGTTTTGGTAATAGCTAAACTACAGGAATTTCTTGTATTTATATGATGTGATTGTGAATGAGAAGGGACACAAAAATATTACAGCTTATATGGTATCGAGCCAGTTGCCCTAACCTGCAGCCATCTCCCCTTCTCCACTAACAGACGACCAACATCTGGTCTGTCTTCCCGTAAACCACATTCTGCTCAGTTTCGCCCCCCCCCCCCCCTCCCCCCCCCCCCCCCCCCCTGTTCACCCTTGTTCCACTACGCCATGGACAAAATCCACCCTGCTGTAACCGTTTCCAACATCAAAAACTTTATTCCATTCACCTTGGAGATGGAAAGCGGGCACTATAACTCCTGGGCAGAAGTCTTTCGTATCCACTAGAGCCTTTGAAGTTTATGATCACATCGACCCCAAGATCACCCCTCCCACAGCACCATCCTCATCTGCTACCGACAAAGAAAAAGATAAAGATGCTCGTGAGGCTGTTCAACTTTGGTCTAGGTTAGACGCAATTATCTTACAGTGGATATACTCCACAATTTCCACCGATCTACTACATACCATCCTCTCCACCAACTCCACCGCTTGTAAAGCCTGGATTGCTTTAGAAAATATTTTCCAAGACAACCAAAGCTCTCGGGCTGTGTACCTGGAGCACAAGTTTGTTACTACAAAACTTGTCAATCATCCGAATGTCTCAGCTTACTGTCAAACGCTCAAAATGCTGGCTGATCAATTAACAGCTGTTAATGCCCAGTCAATAATAACAGCTGTTAATGCACCAGTCAATAATCAACAGGACTGGTGCTACGAAAGTTAATTGCGGCCTGAACGAAAGTTATGAGGCTGTGCTATTATGATTCAGCAATCCACACCACTCCCCGACTTCTACGAAGCCAGGTCCAAACTCATCTTGGAAGAAACACGAAAGTCTCATCAAGCAGCCGCTTCCGCCATTGTTTCTGCTGCTGATTCTGCACTTTTCACGGCTGCCCCTTCCCAAATACCCCATGCTCGTATATCTGATCAGAACTATGACTCACAGCCCCTCTACACTCTCCGTGGACGTGGGCGTGGGCCTGGTGGTCGCGGCAGAGGTAGGTCCCATGGCGGTCGGGGTCGTGGATCGCAACAGCCTACTGGGAACTACAACAGCCCAAGAAACAACAACCAGTGGCCTATTCACAGCATCAGAACTGGGCCTACCCTCCTTGCCCCTATCCCACTCATCCTTACGGCCCAGGCAAACAGTCTCACAGCCTTACGGCCCAGACAAACAGTCTCACAGCCCACAACCGAACCCTGGACCTGGTATTCTTAGCAGCAGACCAGCTCAGGCCTATACAGCTTCAGAAGCCACTTACACCCCTACTGAACTCGAGCAGGCATTCCACACCATGACCATGCACCCACCCGATCAGAATTGGTACATGGACACTGGGGCGACTTCTCATATGACGCACTCCTCAGGTAACTTAGCGTCCTATATTAATAAGGATCCTTTTCGAAATATTATTGTTGGAAATGGGTCTAAGATTCCAATCCAAGGTAAGGGGAATAAAACTCTACCCTACCCTTTTCCACCTTTAGCCCTTCGCAACGTTCTTCATGTACCAAATATTATTAAAAATCTTTTATCTGTTCGTAGACTAACCACCGATAATAATATTGCTATCGAATTTGACCCGTTTGGTTTTAATGTGAAGGACTTCCAGATGCGAACACCCATTCTTAGATGTGACAGTACTGGGGATCTCTACCCGCTCACCTTCCAATCACAGTCTCACATCACATCTCCATCTGCTTTGCTTCCATCACTCAAGACTTGTGGCACCGACGACTCGGGCACCCTGGCAACTCAATTTTAAATTCATTAAAACATTATTTGTCTTTTTCTTCCAACTCTAAAAATTTGAATTCTGTTTGTTCATCTAGTGTGTTTGGGAAACAATTTAAATTTCCTTTTTCTAATTCAACATCATTTACATATTTGCCTTTTGATATTGTGCATAGTGATTTGTGGACCTCCCCCGTCTTAAGTGCGGGAGGTCATCGATATTACCTCTTATTCTTGGATGACAAAACAATTTTTTTATGGACGTATCCTCTTGCTAAAAAGTCACAAGTTTTTCAAGCGTTTCTCTAGTCCTATACTCTTATAAAAACACAATTCAATCACAATATAAAAACTCTACAATGTGATAATGGCGGCGAATACGATAACAACCAATTTCACACCTTTTGTTCAACTCACGATCTTCAATTCCGTTTTTCTTGTACCCACACATCCCCTCAAAACGGGAAAGCCGAACGGAAAATTCGTTCAATCAATAACATTATCCGCACCATGCTAGCCCACTCTTCTGTTCCAGCCAATTTTTGGCACCATGCTCTACAACATGCAACCTATCTCATAAACATTCTTCCTAGTAAACTACTCAATAATCTCACACCCACTCATCTCCTATACAACCGCTCACCTTTATACACATCCTTACGTGTATTCGGTTGTCTTTGTTATCCATTGTTCCCTCCCACCACCATTCACAAGCTCCAAAACCGGTCCACTCCGTGTGTTTTTCTTGGAAACCCAACCAATCATCGGGGGTACAAGTGCTTTAATCTTCAAACTAGTCAAATAATCATTTCAAGACATGTTGTCTTTGATGAAACCAGTTTCCCATTTTCAAATCTCCAAAACCCACCTACCTCCGTCTATAAATTTCTCACTGATCCAGCAATTATCAACCCAATTTTCTGGCATAGCAGCCCCTCCTCCACTCCCATAGCCCCTACAGTTCCATCAGAGCCTTCTGTTACATCTCCACAACCAGAACGGCCTACACAAACCTTCACCAGGCGGTCTAAACAACCCCAAACAGCCCCTTCCCAAGCTGCTTATGATACTTTTCGTTCTAGGGAAGCCCAATCATCACATACACAGCCCACGCATGGTGACCAGCCCACTCACACCTTCACCAGGCGGCCCAAAACAACCCAACCAGCCCCTTCCCACACACCAGCGAATGCCTATGACATTAATCGTACTCGGGCAGACCAGCCCCTGTCCACACAACAAACACAATCTGTTGTGACTCCTCAACCCATCCCTACTCCTCCCGAAATACCACCACAACCGTTCAACCTTCACACCACCGCCTCTCTCTCATCCATTCCACGTAGCCCTCTCGATGCTCTCCGCAACCCCGATTGGAATAAGGCCATGACCGACGAATTTCGGGCTCTTATTGACAATAGCACGTGGGAGTTAGTCCCGAGGCATAATCATATGAAAGTTGTACGTAGCATGTGGATTTTCAAACATAAACTTAAGTCTGATGGAACTTTGGAGCGATACAAAGCTCGTTTAGTTTGTGATTGCAGGTCACAACAGGCTGGCGTTGACTATGGAGATACTTTCAGTCCAGTAGTCAAGCCGGCAACGATTCAGACCGTTCTTTCACTCGCTGTTTCTCACTCGTGGCCCATTCACCAACTAGATGTAAAGAATGCCTTCCTTCATGGCAACCTCCAAGAAACCGTTTACATGCACCAGCCACAGGGATTCCGCGACCAACGATTCCCAAATCATGTATGCCTATTAAAAAAATCGCTATATGGGTTGAAACAAGCACCGAGGGCTTGGTACCAAAGATTTGCTGATTATGTCTCCACAATTGGGTTTCATCATAGCAAGAGTGATCATTCCCTTTTCATCTACATGAAAGGGAACGATACTGCCTATATTCTACTATATGCTGATGACATTATCCTGGTCACTTCTACCGACGCCCTACGGCACACCTTTATGAAACTCTTGGCTGTTGAGTTTGCAATGAAAGACTTAGGACCTCTAAGTTATTTCCTTGGCGTCTCAGTCACCCGACACAATGGTTCTTTGTTCTTATCTCAACAAAAATATGCCGGTGAACTCCTAGAGCGGGCCGGAATGACTTCGTGCAACCCAGCTAACACACCCGGTGGATACAAAATCTAAACTGAGTTCCTCATCCGGCACCCTCCTCGAAGACGGGGCACACATTACCGTCAACTGGCGGGCGCCCTCCAATATCTCACGTTACACGTCCGGATATCAGTCACGCCGTTCAGCAAATCTGCATGCATATGCATGCCCCGCGTACGTGCCATCTGAATGCCTTAAAACGCATCTTGCGGTATGTACAAGGGACGCTCTCTCACGGCTTACACTTACACAAGTCCTCGGTAAATTCCTTGCTTACCTACACAGATGCAGATTGGGCTGGTTGCCAGGACACGAGACGTTCTACTCCTGGTTATTGTGTGTATTTGGGTGACAATCTCATTTCTTGGTCCTCCAAACGCCAGGCGATTATTTCTAGATCTAGTGCAGAGGCTGAATATCGTGGAGTTGCAAATGTCGTATCCGAGACATGTTGGTTACGCAATCTTCTACTGGAACTTCATCACCCACCCACTCATGCAACCTTGGTATACTGTGACAACGTAAGTGCAATCTACCTTTCTGGGAATCCGGTTCAACACCAACGGAGCAAACACATCGAGTTAGACATCCATTTTGTAAGAGAAAAGGTTGCTCGGGGACAAGTTCGCGTTCTACATGTGCCTTCTCGTTTCCAAATAGCAGACATCTTCACAAAGGGCCTACCACACGTCCTCTTTGATGACTTCCGGAACAGTCTCAACATCCGCAAACCTCCTGCTTCGACTGCGGGGGTATATTAGTAGACATATAGCTGTACTGCAGATTTGGTGACTAGCAGAATTATAGGAACAGATTATCAGTCACAGCTGTAGATTATTTGTATTATAGGCAACTGAATAATCTGTATTCAATGCTGTAGTTTTGGTAATAGCTAAACTACAGGAATTTCTTGTATTTATATGATGTGATTGTGAATGAGAAGGGACACAAAAATATTACAGCTTATATACTCATATACTTGACCCATGGAGTTCATCAACAACTTGATGAGTTAGTATCATGAGGTAGCAATTTTGACTCACTTATGAATGAATGGGTTGCTTCGGGATCATGTTTAGTCACTGACAGGCCAAACAGGTCAGATCACCCAAACTGTAGTTTTACTAAAGAAGTGTATGATAATTAAAATAATGCAAATTTAGTAATCATATTTGACAGTTGATATGGTATTTTATTTATATGAATTTAGAATGCAAAAGAACCAACACATTGCAGCCCATGCCAAAAATTACCCATTTTGATCTGTTACCCAACCCACCCGTTTTCACACATTCAGTCACTTACATCCCATAATGCAGAGACTAAATACGTGCAGTGAGTCCTTTAACACTAACTTACAATTTGTAACGTATTTTATAATCATAGTGCCATACCATAACTAGTAATAATCCACTCATAGCATAGCTATTAGTAGGGTCTGGGGAGGGTGGGATGAGGCAAACCTCTATCTGAGAGAAAAGAGAGGCTGCTCCTAATAACACCCATGACTCCAAAAATCTTTAGTATCATAGAATATTTAATATCGTAATTTGAATATATTAGTTCTTGAGAAATAATACATTACTTGACCTACAATGCTCCTAGGCTGATCCTGTTAACATTCAAAGTACAAAAAATGTTTTTATACAAGGGTGATGAAAGCATAACGAGTTACTTTTACCTCATTTTCATGCCAAACAAAGCCAGAAAACCGCAATATATTGCTCTTGATTTCCAAAGCCTGCAAGTCAAACATAACAACATTTCAGACAAAGGAGAAATAATATAGTGAAAAAATTTTGCAAAGGGCCATGATGTAGTAGTAATGTAGTATCTAGAAATTCTAACAACAATGCATGCTAACAGAATCCTAATGAACAGTGTTGGAGTCCATTATACCACAAAGGTCTGCATAACCTTTGGCTAAAGTTGTTTGATGAATGTTGATAAATTCTTAATGGATGTTGCTGGTACAAAATTTCTTCTAAGTAAATGACACCACACATTTTGACAATGTAATGATCTGGTAATAGATAAACAGTTTCATTCAAGGAACTTAAGGTATTAAGAATTCAATAAATGTTAAGTGTGCCTAAAAAGAGCAGAAACTCATACAGATCTGAGGTCTGTACAGAGACTCAAATAAGTGGGACCTAGTTTAGATAATGGAGGAATGGTTAAACACAAGAGCCGTCCGTTATGAGAACAAGCCCATTGGATATACTTTAAACACAAAAACTGTGAAGTACCTTTCCTCTTCTTACAAATAAGACAGTATGGAGCAGTTTAAGTGTGTCATCAGCCACCTTCTTCTTTGATAACTTGTAAGCAACTGAGAAATAAAACACGGTTTAGATATAAACAGAAGAAATAATTTAATTAAAAAAACCTTCAATCTCCAATATATCTTTATCACGGAACAAGTAAGTACCCGATTTGATCAAAGATGGAATTTTACACACACAGTCTTCCTTTCCCAAAGTTTAATAACTCAATACTTAAAACTCTATATCACTCTATACATGGAATGGAAAGAACTTAAAGGTCTACCATATATCTTAATGATGAATAAAATAAACGACATGGACATTCATGATTTTTCCAGCTTCCTTCCAGGCACACGAATGTTGAATGATATTCCTTTTAGAAGAGAATCTATAAAGGGGTGTTCAAAACAAAATTTCAACTTAAAGAAACCAAAATTCAAACTGATTCAAATTTCTGAAATCATATTAGGTTTTCATTATTGTTGGTAAAAGAGATAAATAAAGCACAAAGATGAAACAAGAATGAAGAACAGAAGCTTTCTTTATTATTCAGTGGATCACAATTGCATGCATTACCCAATGGATACATCGAATATAAATACTAAAATTTGAGAATGAAATACGGAACAGACCTAAAGAATAGGTACAGCTAACAACCTAGTTGTTACACTTTATTCAAAAAATACTAAACGTTATAGAACTAGTCAAACACACGTGCGTGCATGCATGCAGCAATCTTCCCGCGAACATGGATTTGAATCACATTTCATCAATTATATCGATCATCTGAGACTAAAGCATTTCACAAATCAACTTTTGGGTTGAATTCCGATTTGGTGGTTTATGAATTAAATGATATACAAAAAAAAATACTAAAGTAAGCATCATGGCTTTTTCTTGAACGATTTTTTTACACCACTCGTCCGCTATGGGACTTGAACCCTTAACCTCATGGGAAGGGACACCTTACTAAACATCTTAGTACCATTAGGCTACAAGCCCTTTGGTTAGCATCTTAGCTAGAGATGCTAAGATCAATGTTCCCCATCTTTAAGAAACACTGGAACACCATTATGTATTGAAGAGATGAGCATAGTTGTGTAACGTCTTTCATGTTTTCAAGTCTCAACACGACTCTTATTATGATTTTATGGTTTATACTTTATAGTGTCACAAATGCCTAGTTATTATATTTCCTAATATTCCTAGAAATTTATTAACTTACATAAATTTCCAAGCATCCGAGATGAAAGATTGGAATTCCAGAAAGGAACACATTTATAATCATAAAGATATGAGTTAGTTCTTAGCTAGTGAACTTGGTTGTTTGATTACTTTGTCTAAAACAGATAAAATAATAATTACATGATAGCGTACAAAATTTAAGTGGATAAAGTCAATAATATAGCTGGACAGAATCTGGTCTTGTTCTAAACTTGACACAAAAGGATAACCAACGTAATTAACATTAACTGAAGCGAACACAGCATCAAAATTAAATGACTAATAAAAAGGAAAGATGAAAACTATGAAATTATAAGATGATAACAACCATGTCACCATTATATTAATACTAAATGAAGATCCAAAGAAACTTCCTGGAATATTAAAATTTCTTCCGGCTTTTTCTATAGGTTGACTAATCTTTTACAAAATAAAATAAAGTGATGTACAAAGAGAGCATCACAAATCATATTATGAAGATGTGGAAAATGCTAAACATAACCCTACGGGAGCCATATTATCGTAAATTTTGATTAGTTACGTAAGCTTATAGCTTATAACAACCATAAGTTGGTTGATGAACACCCATTTTTAAAACAAAAACAATGGTATGTTAGTTGTTAATCCATAGCCCTAAGGACTATGTTTAGCAAATCCCTTAAAATACTGCAAGCCAAACTAACTGGCGTCAGAAGCAAAATCGAATAAATAACGCCGTCGATGAATAAATACGACAAAAAAGTTAAAACATTACCGTTTGGGATATCTTTCAATGCAGTACCACGTCCCTGCATGGCATTATAACAACAATACATAAATTAGTTGAAAAGGAAACAACTTGCTTCATTGATTTAAGATGTAAACGACAAAAAAGAATCTTAAATATGTCCATGACACCACCTTTTCGATATGAAATTCCTTGGTGGAATCCCTTTCAATAACCGCAACCAATCTTTCTACAGATTTCCGCTCCCTTACCGGTCGATCAATTGTTGGACCGACAGGAGTTTTTGGCTCGTCATTTTTCTTTTTCTCTTCAGTTGCCTTCTTGTTTTCGCCTTTCTCTCCACCACTCTTCTTTGTTGCACCTTTTTTTGATCCTGCCTCCTCTAAATCAGCCATTTCGGCAATTTTATCATCACGTTGCTCATCCGCATTTCCCACGTCATCAACTTCCATTGCATCACTCTTGGCTTCTTTTTTCTTTCCATCTTCCCCTTCTTCCTTGCTATCCTTTACCTCTTTCTCTTCTTCTTTGTCATCTTTGCTTACCTCAACATCTTTCTGGTCAATGTTAACTTCTTCATTTTCATCATTCAACTCGTCTATTATATCCCCACACGTCTCCTCAACTCCCTCCTTTTTCCCATCTTTCTTCTCACTTACACCATTATTAGATTTAGTGGGCGACACAACCCCATTAGCCACCGGCCCGTCAACTTCAACGCTCACCTTTTCCTCGCCCATAACTGTATTAAATAAATACCAACCAACAATCAGAACTGGTCACATATATGAGTGTGACAATCTTATAGGAAACATCTTTTAGCAACTTACCAACTAAGCCTACAAGTACAATCCTACATTATGACAAAAGAAGTTATACGTGGCCGTATCATGCAAGGTAGCAACATTTCACAAGTTTTACCAATTAAGGCAAGATGCTTTCATTATTACACAAAAAAGCAACCCAATTTTAGTTCATTAGCTGTTACCAATCATAGCAACAGTTTAGTAACAAGCGACTTGCTATGATTGATGTAATAAAAACTCATAAATAGATTGCTATGAGGATAAAAACAATTATTTTTCCGTGCCATAACAATGCAACTTCACTGTCTAAACAGACAAAACTTGGACATCCTTCATACCATAACAACCCTAGAATAACAATGCAACTTCACTGTCTAAACAGACAAACATAAGAGCAACAGATCACGTAATCAATAACTTAACTGAAACAAAAACAAGTAAAATCATCAACACTTACATGAATAGCGCTGAATTCAACATTCAGCAAATAACACAAATAAACTAACTAACTCAAAAAATAAAATAAAAAAACTTCTAATCTCTTCATAATCCATAACAAACCCTAGAATAACAATGCAGCTTCCACGTCTAAACAATCAACCATAAGAACAGCAGAACACGTAATCAACAACTTAATTGAACAAACCACAAGTAGAATCATCAAACACACGTAAATTAGGGCTGAATTCAACATTCAGCACGTAACACTGATTAATCAACTAACTCCAAAAACAAAATTATATGTATAAAAAAAACTTCGAACCTCTTCATAATCAATAACAAACCCTAACATAACAATGCAACTTCCACGTCTAAACAATCAAACACAACAACAACAGTTCACGTAATCAACAACTCAATCAAACAAAACACAAGCAGAATCATCAAACACTTACATAAATTAGGGCTGAATTCAACATTCAGCAAACTAACTAAAAAAACATTGAATCTCTCCATTACTACATAATCAACAACAAACCCTAAAATAACAATGCAATTTCCACGTCCAAACAATCAAACACAACAACAACAAATCACGTAATCCACAACTTAATTGAACAAAACACAAGCAGAATCATCGAACACTTACATAAATTAGGGCTGAATTCACCGTTCACAAGCTGATTTGAGTTCGAATTCACGTATGTGTGCGAAAGGGGGCTAAAATTGGTCTACAAAGGTGTTTGATGCAAGTCGGAGCGTATAATAATAATAATAATAAAAGTGTGTGATGTGATGTGATACTTCGCGAGTGTAGCGGACTTCAAATACGGATTTTAAATCAATTTAATTGCCATGTCACGCACGACACTGGGCGGGATATGCAGGTGCTTGATGGACGGATGACGTGTGATTGCCATTGAGTCTTTGAAGTTTGACGGTGGATGTTTGACTTTTGATGGAGGAGGTTTGCCCAAATATAGTAAAGTGTATACGTATAGTAATTTGGTATTTCGTATGTGTACAACAATTCTAATCTTTATTATATGGAGTCGTGTAGTGGGCGAAAATATGACATGTGGCGCTTGTCGGTGGTGTGTGGTGGTATGTTGTTATAGTGGTCGATTTTGTTTGTTATTTCGTATGATTTGTAAGAGCATTCACAGTAGGTTTTCTATTTTCGATGTGAGAGTGTGTCCTATATTATACGGGATGGTTGTTAGTAGCTGTGAGTGAATGAGAAAGAATTTATAAGGATTGTACAGTGATTCCTCATATTTGAAGAAACATGATACAACCACATAAAATTTTTAATATTTTTAAAAATGGTTGTGAGTGGACGATAGAGAAAATATAATGACAAAGATATTATAAATATTATTTAATTAAAATATGGAGTAAAAAAGTAATGTTTTAGTGTAAATATGATAATAGGGATAAAGAAGCTATGGGTATGCAACATTATAGCTCATATGACTTGTATAGTGTGTGAATAATTATATTCTTTTATATACATTATATTTATCTTTGAGGGACATCGTGATGGTAAAATGGTAAAATGATGTTCTTTCTAACTAAATAATTATATATTAAAATCATGCAGTGTAGTAATGTTTAATTTTTATGAGTAGAATACGTTTAGCATAGAGAATATGTGATTGTCATTTAAAAATATATATGTGTAATGTGTTTTCTAATAAGAAAATAAAAAGACGGTGTTATAAGTATACAAAATACATTAGTTATTAACTATGTATCGTATAGATATTTCAAAATAAAAAAGTAAAATATGATTTATATAACTAATCATACCGGTAATCAATCGAATATGATAGAATTTTAGTGACAAAATCTATAGGCGGATGTAAAATTCTTTTTAAGAAATGTTATATTAGTTAATTTATACATAATCAAGCAAATGATTAGTTAGAGAATAAACCTGTTAAAAGTATTGTTAATGTAGTCATAATGAAAACACTTATTTAAATAACAACCTGTAACATTGCATTTTGACGTCATACACTTTGCTCCGACTTGGATTATGTGCGGTTTGATAGCCACATATATGATTGCAGTTTGATGTCGTCCACTAGATCCACCCAATTTCTAATCTTTTTTGAAAATAAGATTATTCATTGCCTTTCTATTGTCTAAATCGAGGTGTATAAAGATATGCAAGATATCTTTTGATCTTTTCAAAGTCTTTGTTTCTTATCGCTAGATCAATGAGTTATTTGCAATTTAGTACGCACAAAACATGTCAACCCAACAACCATGATGCTCTACTCCATATTTTTTTGGTGAAAGGGCAACAGAGGCAACAAAAGAACATGTGAGTAGCATGTTCTTCTTTTATGTGTCATCGCGAACATGAAGTTTGTTTGGATATCCACCCCGCAGACATGAGGTTTGGGGCGGTAGGGATCCGATTTAAGTTTAGCATCCATGCTAAATAGAGGACCTTTAGAGGGATACATCTTAAGCCAACAGATGTTGATGGAACGTAAGCAAGGCGAGACGGCGACTTCGTACCAAATTTTGATATGACCTAGTTGTAAAATGACTGGACCCCCATGTACTCTCAGTAATATAGATTAAAACGAAATATATAAAATTCAACCATTTTATTGAAAACAAGCACTACCAAATGAAAGATGTCGAGCCATCCAAGCACTAAGTTTGTATTTTATTTGGAGATGACTGGTATCCAATGTTTAGTTAGAGCCATGTTTGCCCCAAGGGGCATGCCAACACACAGCAGGTAAGGATTCCGTTTCACAACCATTTTACTTAAGAAAGCCGAGTTTTCCTCCTGTGGTATCCATATCCCAATTAGCTTACACTTGTGGTAGTTGATTTTTAATCCATAAGATTTGAAAATTTTCCAATTTGACGGCTAATTGATGACCTAGAGGCCCTTCGTAGAAATAGTAAATAGAAATGGTGAAATGGGATCTCCTAATGTGACTACACACTCATTAATTCAGAATAAACTGACAAATCATACCAGGTGTACTGTTTGGGGAATTCCTATGCACAGTGTCCTTTTGATAGGAAAACAACCATTGAGACCAGCAACGTCGTTGCGGCCCATAGGTCGTTAAGATATATTAAATGGCTCGTGGATGCTCCATTTTCCTTTTTTTTACTCTTATGACTGTCTAGGTGCTAATATTCGGGTATTCATTTCATACTAGCTGAAAGGCCAGATACATGCCTATGTGACCTATAAAACAATTCCAATATACAGAACCAAAGACCATGTGCATCACTCCATAGATAAATAAACATCTTTATCGTTAATATATTCGGCTTGCGTTCTTTCTGTAGTAACAAATAGCCTAGTTAAACACCTCCGGATCCAATAACTATAGCCAACGTCAAAACTCAATGTAGACCCATGCGCGATACAAAATGGGACGCGTATGAAAAATGATCTCATTTGTAATCAAGGAATTCTAATGCTTTTGCCGAAGGTGTCAAACCGTGCTGAGAAAGGTACTCAGGATTACAAAACTTGCTCAAATGCCTCATCCCACTATCACACAAAATAGTTACAATAGTCTGACCTGGGCCCAATAATCTGGCTAATCTCACAGCTCCAACACAGTTCATTGCTGAAGAACTTCCAATAAAAAGCCCATCATTCTTTAAAAGGAATCTGATCAATGGAAGAAGCGTTAGATTTGAACAAAAAAATAATAAGAGATAGGTGTTCAAATGGGTTGCTTTCCTACGAATAAAACAAGCCGGGTGATGCCGCAAACATATATCAATAAGAAATGTATTGAATATGATTACAGTAACTGTCCCACAGAACAGAAAAAATATATACGTCTTAAACAAAACAATTTAGGATGTTGTAATTAATTTGTTACCATTGTATACAAGTAATATTAGGTAATATATATGACATTGCCCGGCAACACGGCAGCAAAAAGTTGTGGTCCTGTCACCATTTTATTGGCCATAGCAGGTTAATAGACATGGTAAAAGAAATACAAGTACGTTACATACAATTTGTCATACATTAGTGTGTTACCCCGCAAACGGTTTGATATTTGGCCCTTTTGACATGTCCAACCCTCTGACCCATTTTATGTATAGTCAATGTTTTGGTATTTGGCATGCTATAATCCAATTGACCCATTTATTCGAAAAGCCACATCTAGTGGCAAGATTGGTGGGTCATGTGAAATTGTGAATGTCTGGATTAAAGATATCATTTTTGATATGGGTCAAAATGGCACAAAACAGGTTGACCCAGAATTTTTTAAAATAGTAATCAAGACTCCGATTCTTTGAATAAAAACAATTAAGGAGGTTGTATTCGTTAAAAAAAATAAACTTTGTTCTGCTTTCAACGAGTTTGACAGGTTCCCATATTAGAACTCGTTTACCATTGGAAATGAAACATAACCTAAATACCTAATCGGTCCGATTATATAAACGAACGAAACTGCCACCCCTTCTAAAATCTAGCAAGGATATGAAGCATAAATGCTACATGACGTATCTAAAATAAGTAACTATTTTCTTGGAGATAAGGATTGATTGTTTACCTAGACATTTCCACAGCTTCAAGATCAGTGCCTTTAAAGGCCCCATCAAGTTGAGCCATTTTAAAATTTTCTGTTAATCTATTAATCCCAATTCCTTCAGTTATAGTATCAAATGGATTCTTTAATCTCTTTCCTTCAGCCTCTTCTTTAGTGTACATCACTCCCCTTGTAACCTTGTTAAATAAACCAGATCCAGGTGGGTCCACGAGAAAACACTTTATCGCTGGGTCTTTTTCCTTTTAGAAGAAAGGGAGTGTTAGATTAGAAGTTACTAGAAATAGAAGTAGAAATTTCGACCTGTTTGCTAACTCCGTAACAAAATGTAAATTGATTTCTATTTTGCGCCTAACAAAAAGTTGGTTACTAGAATCAATTAGATTGATTGCTAAACTCTGTTAACAAAATGTATGTTGGTTTCTATTTTTTGCCTAACTAAAAGTTGGTTACTAAAATCAAGGGAAAAAAATATGCAGTTCGCTTCTGTTTCGTGCACTTTGCCCTTCCTTTTTTTCTTTTCAGGGGGGTTTGGCTGACCTTTAGAAAACAAGAAACACCAGCCACAGTGCCACCTGTACCTGCAGCTGCAATAAAAGCATGCAATTTGCCACCTGTCTGCTCCCAGATTTCAGGTCCAGTTCCTTCATAATGAGCTCTGTAGTTTGCCAAATTCTCAAATTGATCTGCAAAGAATCCACCTTTATTATACTCCTCAAAGAACACTGAACCTTGGTTTCCTTCTTCTGACAAATATCCATTTGTGTTCGTAACAATTTTAGCATCAGTTTGACTTATGTGCTGTAGTGCTTGTTTATTTGCTTCTAATGCTCTTCTCCTTGCAATATTGACGTAATGATCTTTGTGAGTGATTGACACCGGCCTAACCCTTTCAACTGTTGCTCCAAGGGCCTCCAATATTTTAGACTAAACAAAAAACAAAACATATGAAGTCTTTAAAAAGAATGTAAAAGACAATATACTATCATGTAACAGGTTAACAATTTTGAAAAAGCCATGTAAATAGGTTGGTGATCCGTTTTGGCAAGTATACTCAATAAATGTACAAACCCTGTAATTAATTTTTTTGGGAATGGACTAATTTGGTAATTTGATTGCTTTTTGCTTATGCAATATATTTTCAGTGAGGTGGTAATTATAAGATGGTAAAAGACTGAATTGAATATTATTAATAGGTTTGGTTACAATATATAGAGAATATAATGCAAACCCTAAAACCTAACTGGACCCGTGGGCTCATACTAGTAACTCTAATAATATTGTCTAATACTCCCCCGCAGTCGTAGCGAAAGTAACCTGATGCTATGACTGGGAAACAAAAAAAAAATAAAACAATAATAACAAGATAATTATGCTTCGATCAACTTGACTATCCAAATTATTGCCAACAAACAATATTGTGTTTGATGTTGTCATCCATATTTTAGTTGATTGTGCTACCCATAGTTTGTTTGATACTTCATGGTTCTTGATTCTTGGAATAATAAATTGAGACCCGGAGACCGTAGTCGTTGGCGATGTCTCAAGGCTAGCAAGCGGCACTCTCTTGGATCCATAGATCAAGAGATGACATAAGTAGATATAACAAAAAATAAAAGAAAGCAAGACAAGTGACCGTGGTCAAGTGGCGGTCTCTTGGATCCGTAGATCTAAGAATAATAGAAATATTTAATCAAACCGTAGTTTGAGATCGGCGGCCGTGGACCGTGGTCCTTGATGCGGCTAAAACACCGATAAACGAAAAAATAAAAAGCACAAAGATAACATAGTAACCGCTGCATATTGGGAGCCATAATCCAGAAACAAACCAAGAGAATGAATGTGAACGAACCAAGAGAATGTATATGGGTAATAGGTTTGAATCCTCAACCGATAACGAAGCTTTATTAAACATAAACTAGAAAATAGATAAGAAAGAAACAGAAGACGAAGGTGGGATAGGGCGGCGGCGGTGGCGGCACACCGCCCTGTCTAGGATTTGAACTCGATGGCGACGGCTATGGTTTGTATGTTTTTGTGGTGGTGCAGCGGAGAAGAAGGTAACCAGAACCCTAAGGCTCTGATACCATATAAGATGGTAAAAGACTGAATTGAATATTATTGATAGGTTTGGTTACAATATATAGAGAATATAATACAAACCCTAAAACCTAACTGGACCCGTGGGCTCATACTAATACTCTAATAATATTGTCTAATAGTAATATCACTACAATGCTTGAATAACAAAGCTAGTCCATTTGAAACAAGTATTACTACCATATTGATGAGGTGGCTTGTCACATCATACTTATTTACCAACAGGCACACCCATTAAATTATCTGACTAGTTGATAGAACCCAGAAAAGTAGGCTACAGATTACTGAAAATAAAGGATAAAAACAACCCAATTCGAGCAGGGTAGAACTCCAATTACAGAGGATAAAACTGATATTAAAACTAGACAAGAAGCAAATGCATGAAAACAACAATACTTAAACTAAGATTGGGTGGGAACTGTTAGAAGGCTGCTGCCACACCTCCTAATTTCATGGACTACCCCCCACATTCTGAATTTCAAATGCTTTCCCTCCAATTAGTCTCCCTCCAACCCGTTTCCCTCTATCCAGCAGAGAAATGGTCTGCTCCGACCCAATTGGACCCAATAGTGGGTTCGTATCATTACATACAACAGGACTTGGGTTCGTATCACTAGTCCATATCATAAGGTAAAACTACCATGTTCGGACATCATCAAGTATAATTACCAAGACAGGCCATGAACCTAACCTGCTAATTATACTTTCTGAAATGGGCTAGTTTGGTAATTTGATCACCCCATGACCAGTTTTTCGCTTATTTGGCAATTGGCTTTATCCAAGTGACTTGTTTCTATATTTAAATCTAAACTATTTAAGTATTTAACTACCAAACCAGCCCATTTCCAAATAGTATAACTCCCAAATCTGCCCATTTATGGAAAGTATAAATTCTACGCATTAGTCCTAAAAGTTAAAGTAACTAAAAATGAGCCACCAAAAGATCATGTTAATCAGAATTGTGTGGTTCAATATATCAATTTACCAAAACTGAGGAACAATGCAAAATTCAGCAACACATGTGTGGTTGCAAGTTTCAGGCCCTAAAATATTAAATGATTGTCCAAAAAGCACGAAACTTACGGAACAAGCTAAAAATACGTTAAAGAGTTTCCATATTAAACTTGGTATGATTTGAATAAGTATTGATGTAGAAAATGTGACTTAATCATATGCTTTATAGAATAATGCTAAATAATAAGATTTTTGTTAGTTCCCTTACTTGAGTTGTTTTTCTAGTTTCCTTACATTAAAAACAGTATGCTATAACTGTTTGGTTTCTTTTAATACAAAAAGTTCTAGTTGTCTTGTTTCAAATAACTTTCTAAGAATCAAAATTTCAGTTTCTTTGTTCACTAGTTCAGATTTGTTCTTCGTCCTCTGTTTAACATTACACTTTTGTACCTGGTCACACCTTGAGATCTTTGTCAAGACTTGTGGCACGTTGTTTTATCAATTGTTGTGGTGTTCTCTTGGTTTCTATAATCAAAACTTGTGTTTCTATACCGGGTATTGACTAAAATCCGTTTTATTCATATTTTAAGCAAACTTTTAACTTACACTAGATTCAGCATAATAACCAAATACAACAACAAAACGGAAACGAAAAAAAATTAAACATATACAACTGTAGATATAAATTATAACATTTATAAAGCTTTTAGTTTATAAATTTAACTCATTCATACCTTTTCAATTGCAGCATCATCTGGGATAACCACATGACACTTGCATCCATAAGCAGGAGCAACTGTTGCAAGACTAATTGCTGTGCTCCCGGCACTACCCTCCGTAACTACACCACCTTGAACTAGTTGTCCAGATTCCAAGGCCTACAGATTTTTAAGAGTTCAACAGAAAGCTAATGCATAAGAATTATGAAAATCCATCACATAAAGGTCTTGCAATATAAATGAAAAGAAATCCATGTGTACTCAACATCACACGTTAAATCCTAGATATATGGCCCCTAATAATAACAAAATAAGCACAAGCAGCGGCATGCTGGCATTACATATTTAAGGTGATCATATTGACTTCCATAAACAGATGAGTCCATGTGATAACCAAATTGTTAAAAGATATAATCATCAGCTTAGCACCTACATAAACTATGTGGTATAATCCATCAAAGTATCGTAAAGATTAAAAATTATCAATACTAGATAAACGCGATGTATCAAGTAGCATAATCCAGCACATTATCTTGTGTATGCGTGTATGACAGAAAAAACCAAACAAAGAATATAGTCGTACCATTAAATCAGAGAAACAGTAGTCTTCAGAATCTAATATGAATAGTTGATTTCAATTTCATGGTCTTTCCTTCTAATTTGTATCCATTTGAGCATAGCATTTGACAATAACTTCAAAACATTTAACTAAGAACATCATCTAGCGTCTTCAAGAGCAAATTTTTATATTAAAATCAGAAACAATAGACGAATTAGAACCCTAGTATTCACACATAACAGTAAAAGACTAAACTTACCTCTTCAATTATTTTAACAGCGACTCTGTCTTTAACACTTCCTCCAGGATTCAAAAACTCCGCTTTCGCCAGAATCTGCTTACCAGTGAATCAAACAAATCACCATTACAACCGACGAAAACCAAAACACAAATCTCTAAACACATCCATATTAAAAAACAACGATATTAACAATTACTTCACATCCAGTTGCATCTGAGAGACTATTAATCCGAATGAGCGGAGTGTTGCCGACGGCGCCAACGACTCCACTTCTCTTCGGTTTGTTCTTTGTTAGGGTTTTGCGTTTCGAATGAGGTACAGCTCGAAGTCTATTGGTTAAAACGTATAGAGAACATAGGGACAACGAGAGAGATGCTATAAGTGCAATCAAATTCGACGGTGGCGTCATCTCACGGTGGTCGGAGGTTTACGACGGTTGACGGCACGGCGGACGACGGCGTTCTGTGGCCGGCGGTTATCGCCCGTCGGAGAGTTTAATTTAGTGACTAATCAAGGCTGGGGGTGACTTATAAACTTTTTTAATAAATTGATTTATTAATTTATTTTCCAAACAATCATTATATTATCAAATATTATAAAATAATTTTTTAAATTTTTAAAAATTAAAAATTAGTAAAATAAGACACTCTCAAACACCTACTTGTTAATTCGGACGATGAGCCCTTTGAATTTCACTTCTATTGTTACAATTGTTTTGGTTTAGCAAAATTCAAATTCTTTCGGACAAAATCAAGTAATAATTATACAAGTGAGATGGTTATTAACAATACAGGTGAAAGTTATAAGTGTCGTTAACTAAACTTTCAAGATGAATTATTAACGAGACATAGTTTGAATTATTAATATTCGATAGTTGTGATAACAATTTTGGACTATTCGTTGAAAGCTAAGTGCTTCATTCACCAAATTGTCAATATAAGTTATTAAAATTCGATTTTCATGAATAGTCTGGCCTATGACCAGCTAAGTGCTTCATTTACCAAATTGTCAATATAAGTTATTAAAATTCGATTTTCATGAATAGCCTAGCCTATGACCAAATTATCTAGAGTAGCTTAAGAGTGCTCAATTTATTTGCACTTTTGCTCTCTATTTTTTTTTGTCTTTGTTTTTTATCTTTTGGTTTATAAGTTTGGTAATGTGTTTCACCTTATGTCTCCATGCTTTAATGTTCGAGAGATACATAAACCGTTAATGGTCTAGTTTGATCCAAGGCTTGGCCTAGTTATGATGGACTTAATTGTGTGGCCTGTTAGGCTAGTTGATCTATTTTTGCCATACATCTTATTCAGTGACTTAAATGTCAAAGAGTAGAGTGATGCTCAAGCTCTTTTAAATTTTATATCTTCTGGGAATTGGTTTAATAATTACACATTTACACCTCTACTGATGATTGGTTTTTTCATTTCTTATCAACATGCCTGAAATAAGATGTGATCAACTGATGTTATTAAAGGTACTGGAAACATGTGAGAAAACACCAAGCATACATTTGTTTCTAGTTAAATGAAGATCAAAAAGCATATCTTTATTTTGAAGTCCGTGCCTTCAAAATAATTATTCATTACAATGGTTAGTTGAGCATAAAAGTACCTGAAACATAACCGCCAACGATCCCATTGTTTCAACAATAATCATTACAAGTACAACCTTTGTTGTAGACAAATTGACAAAGACAACCACAAACCAAAACGATGAATCTAAAGTTCCAGATGCCCCAAACTGGGAAAACAAAACGACACGATGACAGGCCCAGCCATGTCACCAAGCAAACACCCTGCAAAACAAAGCAAAGCAACTGTGTCAAACACAAACCCATAGGAGTGTTTAAATGTGTAAGAAAATAATCATCCTTTATTAGAAATGAACTATATACAAGTGTGTTTTGATGTGATTCTAATGTTTAAAGTTGTAATAATAATAGATACTCAAATTTGCAAGTGTTCTAAATAGTTAAACACTACATGAAAATGCAAAATAGGGCTTGTAAATTGGAAAGAAACAGTACTTCAAATTTGGTTTAAAAGGGTAACTTCATTTTGCTCTAAGGTGGTGATATATAGATACTCATATATCTAAGTGTTGCCTAAATTATAAATAACTAGACTAATATATAGATTACGAAGGATGAAACTTTTGTGAAAAAAGTAATAACGCTCAATAAAATTAGGGAAAAAAACTTTTATATTAGATTAAAAAGGTAATCAGTTTTGTTGCTGTTGGTATGATGTGATAATCCGATAAGTGATTATTTAACCCCCAAAATAATCACAATAACCAGAAAAGTCGTTTTAAAACGCAAATTCAAACACTACAGGTATCTATGTACATCAATCATGCTTAACAAAAGGTGCAGTGCTTACCAACTGATTGGCCAGATGATGGGCGGAAAAGGGTTGCACCAATCCCGGCTCCAATGGAAGCGAAAACTAGTGATGCACCACACCTAACCGTTACACCATACACCTTTTTCCCGAGAACTTTGACTCGTTCTGACTGGTCAAAGTCAACATCAACATCTTCCTCTTGATTAGATTTTAAAATGTCACGAACAAAACGGTAACATTCAATCCCAACTTGAACAAGCCATGAGGCTGCAACTCCTAGAAAGTGACCTGCTCCAGTAAACCAATCACCTTTTGTGTTTAAGATGCATAACTTCATGTCATCATTGCAACTAAACGAAATATTTCTTCCACTTGTAAGATATCAAATTCTAAAATATCATACTTTGTTTTCGTGTTACAACAAAAAGAAACGCGCCCTTATAAAAAAATGCTAGACTTCATCAGAGTGTCCTTTTTTGACATATTGTGAAACTGCATAAAACAGAAACGAACTTTACTTTTTCTAAATTTAAGCAGCCAACTTAAATTTCTGAACCATTTTAGCAACCAACCTCATTTTAACAGATTTCAAATGCAAACCAGACGTGTCACTATTTTATGCCATGCCAACCGTCACATATGCAAAAAATGATTATGTAAAAACTAAAAAATAATTTAGCAAATAGTCCTAAAATATATATTTTTTTAAATAATTTACTCAAGTAATTTTTGTTAGACAACTGGATCAAGAAAAGCAAACAACAGCAGCATTTTTGTGAGAAAACATACCCATGACTCTTTTCTTTTTATTGAATAAAAAAACCACACCAAAAACTCTTAGACAATGACCCTATTTTATACTAATCCTAACCTTAATTACTAATGAAAACTCCACTCAAACACAACAGGAATGACAGCCCATTCACAGCCAAAAACATAAACATTATTACCTAAAATAAAGCTAATTGAAACTTACTAAATAAAACAAACCTATCTTTAGACTCTTGATGATTCTCCCCCCTAAATTTTCACATATGACCACAATTAGGATTAACTTTCAACAATCACCCCCTTAATCCTAATGTGGTCTTCCTTCTCTAAAGTAGAGTCGGTTCATCATCTTCACAAACCAAGTTGGCCTCTTCGTGCTTCGGTTTTGACTTTGGACATTCATATGCAAAGTGTCCAAACTCTTCACATCGGTAGCATTGAACCCATGACTTGTCTCGTTCTCCCGTTGTCCCTCGTTGATCATTTCTTGAACCGGGTCGATTCTCACGACCCCTTCCTCTTCCTAAACTTCGGCCTCTACCACGACCTCTTCCATCCCGATTAACCCCTCCATAACCTTGTTGATAATCACTACCATTTCTTGGTTTAGGATGTTCATCATTGCAAGTGAGCATCAATTTACTTTGCCTATCTTCAATTTCCTCTTGGAATTTTACCCTCTCCTCGTAAGCTTTAAGTCGACCCACCACTTCTTCAAATGCCATTTTCTCAATCTCGGAGTATTGCTCAATCGAAGCAACGATTGGCAAATATTTCTTTGGCATGGAATTCAGGAACTTTCGCACCACTATCTCATCATCAAGTGAAGACCCAAGACTTTTATACTTTGATTGTATCCCATTTATCTTACCTGCAAATTCATCAATAGTCTCTACCTCGGTCATCTTCATCGCTTCCAACTCATTTCTAAGCGTCTGCAAACGAGCCTTTTGAACCCTCTCGGCTCCCACATATCTGACCCGTAATGCATCCCAAACATTCTTCGGATCCTTATGCTTTGACACTTGAAGCAACACATCCTCCGGTAGTGACTGAAATATCAACGCCTTCGCCATGTACTTTCTTCTATCATCGATTTCTCTTCCTTTCACTGGTTCTATGGCCTCTCGTAGACCATGTGCAACTAAGATGGTCTCCATCATAATTGACCATGCAGTGTAGTTTGTTGTTGTCAGTTTTGGACATTGCAAAGTCACATTGCTTGGTTCTCGGTGGGGTACAACAACTGCTCCTGCACCTTCTGTCATCTTTTTTTTTTTTTGAACTACCTGAACACCTTTTTTTTTTTCACAAATCAAAACTCTTTTCTGCACAAACAGTTCCTGCAGCAGTAGCAAAAATCCTCTGATTCACAAACTTCTGCAGCAAATCAGCATATACCAATCTGTTTCACACAGATACTGCAGCAAAACGTAGTCTGTTTCACACAGATCAGTTTCTCGTTTCTTCACAGAATCACATGTTTTCCCACTTTGATCAATCACTGATTAGTTCTTCTCGAACCCGCTTTCACAGCAACCTTGGTTCAGTCCTTCACGGATTAAACATCTTCTCCACACTGGTATCACACCTTTGTAACATGTATCACACAGGTCTTCTTCTACTGCAGTTGATTCACACAACCTGTCTTCAATCGATCTGTTACAGATCAGTCTTTGATTCACCCTGTTTTGATTGCTTCTCCCAAAACTCCAGCAGCAAAAACAGAAAAACAATCTGTTTTAGGTCACTTCTTCTCCCCAACAAGTGAATAGATCAGCCCAGATTTTGATCAATCCTTCACGGATTGATAGACTTCTTCAACACGGTATCGCACCACACCACCTGAGTCGCACAGGTTGTCCTAACAGCACCTCACAGTTCTTGATTAGGTCACAGCAGCCTTCACAGCCCTTCGTTCAGACCGTCACAGCCTTCACAATCGATCTATCACATATCAGTTTCTTGTTTAAACCTGTCACAGGTTCTTCTAGTCTTTAACAGCACTTCGGTGGTTTTTCTTCACAAATCTGGATCGTAGCAGCCTTCTTAATTGCAGCTCTAATTTACTCAAGTAATTTTTAATTGTAAAAAATGTCACATGACATATATACACACTTGAACAGGTCATCCGTTGCTACAATTAATAATAAAATTTCACTTGGTTGCTAAAATCGGTAATAAAGTGTAAGATGGTTTCTATTTGACGTTTGATGCTAAAATAAGGAAAAAAAACGTAGTGCTCGGTTCTATTTCCTGTAGTTTCTCCTTGTGAAAAAATGTGTTCTTTTCACATTTTGCAAAACTAAACAAATTGCTTGCCATACACGTATGTCTTCAAAGGATTAAAACAGCGCTCCTTGAATACATATTCTAGACCTCATATATCCAACAAACTTAATTTATCCATAACTATAAAAATAAGCTAAGTAATTCATCATAATTTATAAAAACCTCATTGTTAATTGTTATAAATAAGTACAAAGAAAGCACCCACACTTATAACTATATGAACTCAATACAAAATGAGAAAATAACAGAAAAATGTAACCAATAGCATATGCAAATTCCTAAAATCTCATTGAGCAGAGATAACTCTAAAACCATATTTATAATTTCATTACACATAAATACAGAATCATTGTATTTGCCAAAATGCATATATAGAACACAAAAAAATACCAGACAGTTAAATTCTAACCATTCTACCTGTAATTCCAATAAACAATATATACATGAGTCACTCTAGCATATTTTTTAAATTTAGCAAAATAACAAGTATATGTACGACCAGTCCACAATATATAGCTAAATAAGGTAAAAAATCCAATTCCCTCTAAGTTCATCGAGTGTTTTAAATGCAACAAAATATTTAAATTTACTTTGCAGGTTGTTAGGCACCAATGAGCACCTGACAATCAACAATAAGATGATGGCACATAACTACGTAAGTACCATCATGCAATCATGAATATAACCTTTTTTAAATATCACACTTAGCAACATCTAGTTTTCTGATTATATAAAATATTATATAATGTAATGCCAAATTATTAATTTTCAAATTACAATGTTCAAAGCCTGGAACCAGTGAAAACACAGTACATAACTGACCTCTAAATGTTGTTCTGCTGACACAAAAAAAGTAAGTATGAATTGGCATTCCCCTGTTAGCTTTGCGCATGGCAGACTTCGGGACATCTAGCGTAAACAATAAAAAAAAAAACAAACGGGTATAAAGTTATACACTATTCATATGAAAATAGCATGTGGCAGTAAAGATGTGTGTACCTTTAAGAAGCTTCCATGCAACACGCTGTGAAAAATGGTGAACAGCAAGTCGTTCTAGAACACGTCTAGTAGTAACAACACTAGTCTGAAATGAAAAAAAAGAAAATCCTATTGCTAAGTTGTCTCAACATAATTGTGAAAAAGTAAAGCAGCATTTCACCTTCAAGTACGGTCTCCGTTCAAAAGAAACTTCACCATTAGCAATTAATGTAAGAAATACTTGTAATACGCTTTGATTCACAAAATTTGTCTATTTCATGCTTAACAATAAACATTTTAAACATCCTATGAATAACTGAACACTTAAGATCTCATTAAATTGTGTGTCAAATCAAACATCTAGGTTCAAACTTCAATTTGGACACTTTGTAACAGAGTATAAACAATGCTTATCATATGTCAATAATAAGAAATAAAAAGTCATTTAGTTGTTGGTCTCAATGCCATATTTAATGGCTGTGTCAAAATAACATTACTTATGCTACAAAGTAATAACAAGTTTCCTTCAATCTTAGAGAAAAAGATACTCCTTTCTAAAAAAGAACACAACTGCTCTCTTAAACTTCAGAAACCCAAACATGATTGGCATGCAACTCATCCAAAACAAAATACATACTTCAGAAAGCATGAGTGCTTTAACTTTTAACATGCACAAACAATTTGATACTTACTTCACGAAGAATTTGCTTTACTGATCTCTTGAAAGGTACAACCAAATCAACATGATGCTCATCAGAAGAATCAGGTAAGAAATCATTATCATCATCTTCTACTTTAGGTACCATAATCGGCAAATAAAACAACAAGAAAGACCTCAATGATGTTAAAGCAAAGGATTTCGGCTGGAAAGCTGAGAACAATGGCTTTAGCTCAATTTGATATTCTTTTGTCCTGTAGTTCAGTGTATCATGCCTAAAGATTGTTTCAGATGCAGTTCTTAAACTAGTAAGGTAATCTTCAGTCAATAGAGGTGGGGCAGCACCAGCATCACAGTAAGCAAATCTTTTTCCACTGAAACTGTTTCATTGATATAATAAATCATTAGAACTTGAATCTTGAGAAAAAGATGTGTATACTTCTTAGCTTTCCATTATAACAATTTGTAACATCCGGATTCCAGCCCTTGGACCCAATGGTCTTAAATTATCCTTTTTCTTCCTTGGGCTATTTTTATACTGTTATTTTCATTTCTCGCGGTTATAATTGTTACAGCAAGGTTCATGGTATTAGAAAATAAAACTGAGTTATATAAGCAATACGCGTATAAGAGGTGTTTGGGACTTTCTAAAACAAATAAGCACTTTAGAGTGTTTGGATGAATAAAAGTGTCTATGCCTGCTTATTTAGGTGAGATGAGGTGTTTTAAATAGCAGATTAAAACTGCTTATTTCAAATTGATTACTCTTGGTAGATTCAAAATTATCTGCTTTTGTTTATAAGCATAGATTGTCTATATGAGCAATTCCAAACACCCCCTAAACCTTCATGAATCAGTTGATCAATTAGTCCTCAAAACACCCAAATCATATATAATCACACTTGTAAAGGATCAAAACACAACACTAGGCATTCTACAAGAACAATACGATATCTCAGCAACTAACAAACCACAACAATAACAAAAGTAAGAACTATAGATCTTAATCGCATTGATAAATCACAAGATAACACAGATGCGCTAAAAGGATATACCCGAATAAAGCCCTAGAGGCGAAGGGGGTGCCGGCGGCGACATAAGCAGCGGCGGAGGAGGCAGCAACGGTGGCGGAGTATAAACCGGTGGAATGAAGGGTTTGGCCATTGACGCTGGGGTTTTTCCTCAATAGATCCATCAGCAAAGCTATTCCCGCCATTGAAGAAGATGGAGTGTAATCAGAAGGTGATGAAATCAATGACGCTCGTAGTCTGATGCTTGATGCTTGTGAGACGATTGAATTGAACGATTTGAGTTCTTTGAAGCTTTTACTGTATCATTTACGAAGAAGTAGAAGATCGTGTGCACATATAGTCACAGAAAGAAAGAGAAAGGGTGTATGGTGTATTTTGATGGATTTTTATGGGTAAGCTGGTCTTTTTATGGGTAATTAGGTCTTTTCGGTTGAAGAGTAGACCGAGAGATACACGAAAATGGGTCCTAGAGTACGAGAGTGAGAGAAGATGGTCTTTTAGGTCGGGGTGAGCATGGTTGGTTTGATTCGGTTTTAGCTTAAAATCAAAATCAAAATTAAAAATCGATATTTCGGTTTTTAGGTTTTTAAAACCGTTCGGCTTCGGTTTTTTCGGTTTTTACTTCGGTTTCGGTTTTTTTGGTTTTGCTTTTTGGGCTTTTAAGTTTTTTTCTAAAAAAATTAGTCTAAAATATTTTATTTAAGCTAGAAGTTTTGGGTTTACGTCATTTGTTGATCTTTAAGCAGAATCTCTATATTTTTTTAAATTACTTAGCATTATAATTAATTGTAATTTATGAAATACAATAACAAAAAATTTAATAAAACACATTAATCTACCAAACAAAAAAGTTTAAATATTATTTTTAAAACCTAAATATTCAATCTATTCTATATAGGATAAGTTAAATATATAATTTATAGGCTAGTCATGTTTAATAGTATATGAATACACCTCTAAATTTACAAGTTCGGTTCGTTTTTTTTTGTTTCTGTTAAAAGCAAAACCGAAACCAAACCGAAAAAATCGGTTTTTAAAAAACCATCAAACCAAACCGTCGGTTTCTAATTGGTTTCGGTTTTTTTGGTTCGATTGCGGCGGTTATTTTGGTTGCGGTTCGGTTATTTTGGTTTTTTGCACACCCCTATTTTAGGAGGCAAGTTTCGGTTAATTACAATTTTACCCCTGATGTGGAGTTTTACATATGGTTAAAAGTGCGTCTAAAAATGGTATTTTTGGTATTCGAAACTTAATAGTAGTAGTCAGTCAGATACTGAATTAAACAGTTAAGTTTCAGTCAGATGCAGACTCAGTAAGAACTTCTAACTGAGTCAGCTTCTAACTCAGTTAGATCTTACTGAGTCGGCGGTAATCAAACAACCCCTAAATTAACCCCGATCGGGTTGGTTAGTTCGACTGGACAGGCAAAAACAGTTTTGTGTCTTTCAGACTGTTTCTATGTTTTAGCTTCTAGGTATGAACGAGGCGTACGCAAAGATGAAGAGAAAAAACTTAAGAGTACGAGACTTACTGATAATATATACATGTCGCATGTAAAAGCGCTTATACGTCTTATGATTGTTAGATTCGTATATATGAAAATATTATTTTTGTTTTTGTTTTTATTGAAAGTTATAAAAGTTAAAAGGGGTATTTAAATTAATATCTCAGCTAGTTCAGCTTATTCATACAGTTTCAAACCGTAACAGTATATACAATCTAGTTTTTCACACTGTATCTGAATTGTATTATTCCCGACATAGTCGAACATGCAGCTAAGTTTGGTCGGTTTGGTATGTTACTTACAATGATTTTTGAACTATCATATGATAAGGGAGGGGTTATTTTTTGTTGTTTGGTTAAAATTTTATATGAGATTGACTTATAATTTTTAAACTTTTGAAGCAATTTTAATTAAAGATAATATAGAAGGTTATATTTTCTATTTACGTTAATGCATAAGGCGTTCATCTGAGCGGCCCTTTGTCTCTTCTTGTCTCAACAAAATATTTTGTAAAAATATATTACGTCATTATACAGTATGATTTTAGAACATTTAGTCACTTGACTTGACGCATAAGCAACAATCAAAAAAGTTCCACCCATAAACCTTTTTTTAATCAATCATTTCATCTTAAATGCATATTTACAATTTCACATGATGCTTACCTTTTACATTTACAAGAAACTATTTAAATTTTTAACGCCATGTAGATAAAATGTTTCTAAATCTTCAAACCTTTTTTAGACTTTATTCGGATTCTTACATTTTATAAAGTTTATAAGTGTCTAAAAAGCTCACCAAATTTATGTATTCTTAAACTTTTACATAACAAAAGAAAATTATAAATAATAAAAAGTAAATAAAACTAAAGGGGCCACATTTTCTTTGCCTCGTCCTCGCAAACACGACACAAAACACATCATGAACGGACCATCGGATTGCGAAATGTGTCGTGAACATCCATCTCGCATTGATGTGCACCTGCTACAATTATTTTATATGCTTCTCGTACCTTTTTACTTATATTGGTTTTGCATTAGACGTATCTCTTAGGCAATTAACTCGTTGGGTGTTAAATTTACATATGTTTCTCGTACATTTCTAATTAATGAACAAATTAAAGCTACCAAGAGCAGCGCTAAATCGCTAATGTGGGTCGGAACTCGCGGATGTGCCCCTCGCCCATTTATGTTGTTGTTGCCCGCCCTGCCCTTCATTGTTTTCTCTTCTCTATGCATAAGCACTCACGAGTTCCTCCCCATCGTAGCTAGTCCTCACGGAAGAGGTCGAATCTTTCCTTTGACCCAGGTGGTTTTTTACAGACTGATGTCGAGAAATGAAATCAAGTATGATGCAGAAGCATCCGACTTTAAACCCACATCTTATGTCTACCTGGAAGGACGTGTCGACCAATTGTGGCATGATAGGAATGATAACTGCATGGAGTTACCTCATCTTGTATTTTTATCTCCTAATTTGTGGATTCTAAACTATTCCCTTCTAATCTTTTGGGATTTGCTTTAATTATGGTTGTTACGTAGGGAGGAACCAAATTTTGATATTATTTCATAGCATTTTAACAAATATCATCTTTTAGATATTGCACCCCTTCAAGTGCCACCCCGAATAGCAGTCATTCAACAGCTCCGCTTGTGGATGCCCCTCGTCGCTCGCAGTCTCCTTGAGTCTGATTTTCTTGTTTTTATAGTAGGTGAGAGTGTGCGTGGTTTTATAAATTTGTGTAATATTTATACAAATGATGTAAAAATGTTAAAATAAAGATAAGTGTACTATTCTCGAGTATCAAATTAAAATTTTAAAATGTTGTATTGGGAACCACAACAACTAGAGGTGCTCAAAAAAACCAAAACCCAAAAGAAAATCGTAATCCATTCTGTATCTGGGTCCAAAAAAACGAAAAATGAATTCTTATTCGGATCCTATCTGAGCCCACATTCCTTATTGTGTTTATTGGATTAGATTTCGGATATCAAAATCATTTTATTTAGATATCCGATTAAACCAAACCAGAAGCCCATTGTGGTTTTAGCCCAAAATTCGTTACTCAACTACCTGTTATTTCTTCAACCCAATACTCAAAAGTCTTTACCCCTTCTAGTCATCTGGTTCTAAACAACTACACAAAAATAAATTGTTATTCTAAAATAAGAATTCTAATATTTTGGTCTTAAACAATTACCATTATGTTTGAAGTTTAAAATTGAGTTCAAAACTAATTTGTATTTTATGGTTTTATATGTTTTATTGTGATTCCAAACTAGTAAAATGATAGAGATAAGAAATAGCAAAAATAAAAATAAAAAAATAGAAACAATAAAATCAGAAAATTGTTATCCAGTTTATTCGGATATTTTTGGATTGTTCAGATTTATTTCGGACAGGATAGAGATACTCCTATTCAGATCGAAACGGAATTTGGATAAGGTCATGATTTTTTTTTTAAAAGGAACAATCTGATCTGAATGAACCGAATAATCTGTTATTTGATATGATGAACGGCTAACCATGACGTTTTCCAATCCAGGTCCCCCCCACTCTCGTGGATCTAAGCATGCTAATAGTCACTTGGCTGCTTAATGTAATAAAAGCTATTTTTGGTATTAGATATTATTGTTTATACAACTAAAATTTTTTACTTCTTACATGTTCTCGTTAAATAACCTTTTTTCTAAACAACAGTGGCCATCCAAAAATCAATTACCACTAAGCTTTTACATGATGCAACCAAGTTGCCTTTCTATTTCTTTTTATAGTGATTACTTTGGAACTAAAACGCTACATGATTGTAAGTAGTATTACTAGAGTTACCATTTTAATCGTAGTATTTGCTTTACAACAAATACGTAAACAAATAACACAAGGTATGAATAATACCAAACAATTCGTTATTACTTATTAGCCAAGGCGTGTGAAAGTGTACGGTAGCTTTTAAGTGTGTACGCACATTATATATCCTGTATTTTGAAACTATCATGTTTGATTTTGCATGTGTTTAAGATGCTTAGACGTGCAGTGGTGGAGCTTGAACAGCGGTTTAGGGGGGCGGGAGCGAAAGTAAACTATTTTACGGGGGGCGAACACTATATTTATTAAAAAAATTTCACTACCGGACCGAAAATTTACAACCCCCCCCCCCCCCAACCCCAATGAAGCTTCGCTAGTGTAGATGTGGTAAAAAAGGTTTTGTAATTCTAGTACTTTAGTCTTGCAATTTTATATATTTGAAACTTGTGCAACCATCGTCGACGTCTTGCCACCAATTATAGCACATGGAAGGGAAATTTGATAACGATAACCATGTGCATTCCTAAACTTAGATGGGTAAGTTAACGTATGTTTTTTAATTATTGTTTCCATTTATAGAAGCATAAAACCGATAACTAGAAAAAAACACTGCAATTTTTAAATGTTGTATTAGATGCTTTGGAAGTATCATATTTGATTTTGCATGATCTTAAAAGGCTTAGAGATGGTGAAAAGGGCATCATAATTTTGGTATTTAAAGTCTCTGGCGTTGTTACATTAACCGCCATTAACGTCATGCCATCAATTATAGCAAATGGAAGGGAAATTTGACAAGGATAACAATGTGCATGCATAAACATACACGGGCGAGTATGTTAACGTATTGGTTTTCAATTATAGGCGTGTTTTTCATTTATAAAAGCATAAAAGCAATAACAATTAAGGAGAAAGATCGTGTAATTTTAAATGCGATCTTTTATATTTTGGAACTATCATCTTTAATTTGCACGTGCTTAAGAAACTTAGAGGCGGTGAAAAGGGCATCGTGATTCTAGTGTTTTAAGTCTTGCTTTTTTATGTATTATGAAACTTGTGCAACTGTTAGAGACGTCATGCTACTAATTGTAGCACATGGAAGGGAAGTTTGATAACGATAACCATGTGAATGCCTAAACATACGAGGGTGATTATTTTAACATATGTTTTTCAATTATTGCCTTATTGGTGTGTTTTCCATTTATAGAAGCATAAAAAAGTCAAAAAACAAGGAAAATCACCATGCAAAGTTAAAAATGCGTAAATGTATACCATCTGAAAAAGGAATCGAATCATATGGTATGGTTGTTCAAACCTTTATCTCATTATACCATCCTTGAGCTATTCGCAATAGGCTGACTTCAAGTAGAAATTTAAGAACCTTTCTAACATATGTCAGAATATACTATTGAAGAACATATAATCAGTTTAACACACTTCCGGTACATATCATATGTCTCGTTAAAGTTATCATCTTGGAGCATCAAAAAATTAGGTGTGTATAGTAAGTTAAAATTTTCGAGAAAAGGTCGATGATTGTCTATATAATTTCCTCGAAATCCTTTAATATTTATCAAATTTAAGCCAACCAACTGCTAAAACTTTAACAAATATGAACATAAACCTACAAATATATCTCATATGCTAATATAAAACACTTAGTCTAGTGGCAATGTTCAAGAAAAACATCAAAATTATGAAGTTTGCCTGCTAATATATAATAAATTAAGCATTTTGTGTTATATTTGATGAGTTTTCACAAATTAAACAGATCTATTTTATCATTATAAAATAGAAGAATGCAGCGGGATATATATATAATTTTAAACTTGTTACAGTGAGCTAATTTATATATAAAATATTTTTATATAAAATCAGTCAAAACCCATATGGATCGATATATGAAATCATGCTTACAAACAACCATAGAAGGTACGAAGAACTACCTTCAACTATGAGGTCGGGAGGAGGTGAACGAGGATGACAGCTCCTAAAGCAAGAAGCCTCAAGCTGGTCTACCCACGAGCCACCAACAAGAACACCGGTTGCTAGGATTTTCACTTACATAACTCCCTTTTATGTTTCTCTAGACCGATCGAGAGAAAAAGGGTTCTTACACTTTTCGTGTTCTCAAGTCGTAAGTTTAGAGAGATCTGCAAGCCATCTTATATTGCATGTCATTGGAAACATAAAGTTCATGAGAGAGAAAAGTGGGTGGGGCCCAGCCCCTTAACCCATCCGCATTTCTCAGAACAACATCCGCATTAGTTAATGCGGATGAAGTTGTTCTCCCGTATTTGTAAATGCGGATGAGTAATTCGTCCGCATTTGCAAATGGTCATCCGCATTAGCTAATGCGGATGTATGTTTCCATCAGCATTTCCAGAAATGCTCATCCGCATTTGTTCCAAAACAAATGCGGACAGGGTTTGTTCACCCGCATTTGTAAAAGCGGATGAGTAAACATCATCCGCATTTGTTCAACCACATCAAATGCGGCTGTGATAAACGAATACGGATGAGTAAACATCATCCGCATTTGTTCAACCACATCAAATGCGGCTGTGTAAAACGAATGCGGATGAATTAATATTCCTATCTCTTTGAATTAAATTATCCATATAATTTATATACAACACAAGTGTAAATGTTTGGAAACCCAATTTCCAAATATTCTAAGTGTTAATATTTATTTATATGATCATATCATAAAACAAATATTTTTGGTGTTTTTGGGTATGACCCGACTTGGATCATGACATACTAACCACATCAATTCAATATGTATTTTGGGCAGATCATTTCCATCAATCTCCCACTTGCACAAGGTACATAGAAAATTGATGCAAGTAGCAAATACCGCCTAACAACGGTTTACTACCCCTAATATGCATGACTAAGTGCCATTCAATAACATCATTCCTTTCAAGTCCCTTACTTGAACTGATTTAGGTGAATCCAATCATATATCCTTTTGTTTCAGATGTCATGTTCAATCCAGGGACACAGAATGATCATTCCCTATTGATTTAACTTTATCAGGCCTTAGACATCATACTCTCAACGAATAAGAGGAACAAATCCCATCTTAACTACATACGTTTATCACAATCACCTTGTATCACACCTGAACATAGCCTTGTGTATTGTCCATTATTTCAGAACAGTGAAGAACTAGATCAAGGTATAATATTTGGTGAATATCAAAACCCAATATGTATCTCAGGTCAGAGGACACTATGATATTCGCCTTTACTCAAATTTACTTATGATCAATTATAAAATTTCATGCAGTAACATTTGAGAGCGGGTCAGTCCAATATTTATATCCCACAAATATCTATGAACCTTGGCAGCAACCTTTTGCTCTATATTCATACCTTATGAATATCTACCAATCCATGTTCATAATAGTCTTACATTCATATTTGTTCCCATAAATATAACCGACTACGGACATTTAGAATAATAAACATATTCATGGATGTAAACATGCTAAAATGGAACATAACTCAAAATGTCATAATTTATACAAAGAGTTAGTATTACATACGTTCCAAAGTTAAAATACAAAACAGATCAAATCCAACCACTAGAATATCGAAGTCCTAAGGCACAAGTATGACTCTCATGCTTTGCCCTTTTAAGGAGCTTCGTGAGTGGATCCTCAATATTTTGATCTGTGTGAACTTTGCGAATACATATCTTTCCCTTTTCAACTTCATCCCTTATGTAGTTGAATCTTCGCTCAATGTGCTTTGTCTTTTTATGTGCACGGGGTTCCTTGATTTGAGCAATCGCACCCTCGTTATCACAAAAGATCTTTAGGGGGTCTTGAATGGTAAAGACTACCCCTAGATCGGCAATAAATTTCTTTAACCATGCAGCCTTTTGAGCTGCCAATGAAGCGGCGTTGTATTTGGATTCTGTAGTGGACAATGCTACCACGTCCTGCTTCGAGCTCTTCCAGGACACTGCCCCTCCATTCATAATGAAGACATACCCCGATTGTGATCGAGAATCATCTCGATCAGTCTGGAAGCTCGCATCCGTGTAACCTTTTACAACGAGCTCCTCCTCACCAGATCCATATATTAGAAACATATTCTTAGTCCTCCTAAGGTATTTCAATATACTTTTAACAGCCATCCAATGGCTATTACCTGGATTCTGTTGATATCTACTTGTCATGCTTAATGCGCATGACACGTCCGGTCTAGTGCATATCATTGCATACATGATGGATCCTATAGCAGATGCATATGGGATTTCCTTCATTCTTTCTTGCTCATCCTTTGAGTTCGGACATTGAGATGTACTCAATATTGTCCCTCTTTGAATAGGTACCATACCTTTCTTAGAGTTTTCCATCTTGAACCTTTTCAAGATTTTATCAATGTATGCACTTTGGTTTAAACCTATCAACGTCTTGATCTATCCCTATAGATCTTTATTCCCAAAATATAGGCGGCTTCACCAAGATCTTTTATGGAAAAGCAACTTCAAGCCAGGCTTTAACACCTTCCATGGTTGGAACATCATTTCCAAATAGTAGTATGTCATCAACATACAATACTAAGAATGTGATAATGCTCCCACTAGCCTTTTATACACACAAGCTTCATCAGCGTTCTTGATGAATCCAAATTTCTTGATCTCTTCATCAAAATATTGATTCCAACTTCTCGATGCTTGTTTCAATCCGTAGATTGATTTCTTTAACTTGCATACTTTATTAGGATGTTTTGGATCGACAAAACCATCAGGCTGAACCATATAGACAGTCTCTTCTAGATGTCCATTAAGGAAAGTGGTTTTGACATCTATTTGCCAAATCTCATAGTCATAATATGCAGCTATGGCAAATAATATCCTAATTGACTTTAGCATTGCCACAGGCGAGAATGTTTCATCATAATCAACCCCTTGAGTTTGATTGAAACCCTTTGCTACAAGTCTTGCTTTATAAGTATCCAAGTTTCCATGCATATCGGTTTTCTTCTTGAAAACCCACTTACATCCAACCATTTGGAGTTAAGTGGTGGTTCAACCAATTCCCATACTTGGTTGTCATACATGGATTGCATCTCAACGTTCATGGCTTCTAGCCATTTGTCACAATCCTAATTGGACATTGCATCATGGTATGTAGTTGGTTCATCCGAGTCAACCACATAGCATCCATTCATGAAAAATCCATATCTTTCAGGTGGAATGCTAATTCTACCAGATCTGCGAACGTTTTGTGTGTATTGATCAACCATTTGATCATTATCAACAACCTCTTGTTGATCGCTAATTTCAACCAAACGTGTATTGGCTTGTGGTTCTTGATCCTCATCAATTTCCACTGTTCTATAAGTCGTTTCTTCCATAAGAAACTTAGTTTCTAAGAACTCAGCCTTTCTAGCAATAAATACCTTTTGCTCGGTTGGATTAAAGAAGTAATATCCCATACAGTCTTTGGGATATCCAACAAATATACACTTAATGGATCGACTTTCTAACTTGTTTTGGGTGTTCTGCTTCACATAAGCTTCACAACCCCATACATTTAAATATGATAGTGATGGAACTCTTCCATGCCATATTTCAAAAGGTGTCGTATCCACTTTCTTGGTTGGGGCCATATTCAAAATACGAGCCGCGGAGAGCAATGCGAAACCCCAAAATGATAGAGGTAGTGAGCTTCTAGCCATCATAGATCGAACCATATCCAATAAGGTTCGGTTTCTCCTTTCAGACACACCATTATGTTGCGGTGTTCCGGGTGGAGTAAATTGTAAGACAATCCCACAACTCATAAGATGATCTTGAAAAGCATCACTCAGGTATTCACCTCCTCTATCTGAACGAAGAACTTTGATTGTTTTATTGAGTTGATTTTCTACTTCATTCTTAAAGATTTTGAACATTTCAAAAGCTTCATGTTTGTGTGTCAACAAGTACACATAACCATAACGACTATAATCGTCGATAAAGGTAATGAAGTATCTCTCACCATTCCTTGTCATTGTCTTAAAAGGACCACATACATCCGAATGTATGATTCCTAATAAATCCTTTGCCCTTTCGTTAGTACCACTAAAGGGCAACTTGGTCATCTTTCCTTGTAAACAAGATTCACACTTATTAAATGAACCATTTTCATTTTCTTCCAAGAGACCATTCTTTTGAAGTGTTTGAATCCGATTCTTGTTTATATGCCCCAGACGACAATGCCAAAGATATAAATCACTTAAACCCATTTTAAGTTTCTTGGTGCTTGTTTGGTATAACGAGTTATTAAAAGATGAGTTATCATGAACCAATTCATAGATACCATTATAAGGCATAGCCTCAAAATAAAATACATCATCCATAAAAACACAAATACCATTGTTTACAAACTTTAATACATAACCATATTGTTTTAAAAGGGAAACAGAAATTATGTTCCTAGTAAAACTAGGAGCATACAAGATGTTTTTCAAGACAACTTCCAAACCATTTGAAAGCTTCAAAACATAGTCTCCTTGGGCTTCAATATCAACTTTTGCTCCGTTGCCCATGTAGAGACTTGTGTCTCCCTTCTTGAAATGCTTATTTCTTTTGAACCCCTGCAACAATTGCAAATATGAGTTCCACATCTGGTATCCAATACCCATGTGTTTGAAGAAATAAATTCAATTCAATATGAATCATAAAGTTGTACCTGAGGTCTGCCCAGCGTCCCTCTTGTTTCTCAACTCTTTGAGATAGGTTGGACAATTCCTCTTCCAATGTCCTATCTCACCACACTCAAAGCATGGATCGTTCTCCGTTACCTTAGGCTTCTTAAGCTTTGGTTTTGGAGGTTCAGTTCTTGCCTTTCCCTTACCCTTTCCTTTGATGTATCCCTTTCCTTTAGCAACATTTGCCTTGGGATCGGGGTGTTGCCTTTTCTTGTTGCCTCCCTCATTGATCATGAGGACGGGTAAAACCCTTTTACCCATCCCCGCCTCGGCCGTTTTGAGCATTGCGTGAAGCTCACCAATGCTCTTGTCCCACCCGTTCATGTTATAATTCATGATGAACGTCTCAAACCTTTTAGTTAGGCCATTAAGGATCAAATCCGTGGCCAACTCTTTTGAGATGGGACAATTTAGCCTTTCAAGGCGATCAATGTGGCTCTTCATCTTAAGTACATAAGATGAAACCGATTGAGTTTCTTCCATGCGACATGCATGAAGCGCTCGAACCGTTTCGAAGCGTTCTACCCTTGCTTGTTGAAGAACATTTCCTTCAACTGGGTAATCATGTCATATTCTCCATGATGCTCTAAATCCTTTTGGAGCTCGGGAATCATAGTTCCCAACATGAGGCAAGAAACCTGCACAGAATCCTCAGTGTGCTTAACCCGATCGTTATAGGCCTCAACATCATTAATGTCGGGTTCATCGGGAATGGGATCGTCTAGTACGTAAGATTTCTTTTCTTGCTTGAGAATGATTCTCAAGTTACGAAACCAATCCATAAAATTATTATGGTTAAGACGATCCCTTTCTAATATAGTTCTTAGTGATAGGTTATGGACGGTCGGGGTGGGAGCGTTGTTGTTGGCGGCCATTTCTACAAACAAAGTTCATTTTTAGTATTTCCGAAAATAAAACTTTAATTATTAATACCCCTTTCACGTCTCATAGACAATTAATAATTAAAATCTAGAATCCAATGTTACATTTAAATAATGGTTAGGTGACCTTTATCCCATCATTAAATTAACAAGGTAGTCAACACTTGACAATTACAACCCTTTGCAACTTCTAGTTTTATGGGATCGGTTAAACATCTTTATGTTTAGTTGGCATGTTTAATCCCATCAACACCATTGTACACCATGCTTCGGTGACCCTATTCACATGGTTTCCAACTCAAGTTGTCCTACTTACATACACGTGTGAGTTTACACATACAAGTGGTTAGGTGACCTTTATTTCACAAATATGTTAACCCCACCTCAAACAAACAAGTTCCCTAAGAGTGGTTAGGTGACCTTTATCCCACAAATAGTTCCGAAGTGATTCGAGTGTTGTGTAAAAGGATGGTGTTAAACTTGTTTCAAAAGGGATTTAAGTTTTCATTAATTCTAGTTTTGAAAACAATTTTGCACCTAACATTTGCATGCAGTCAAATGTGTGGTACCAGTGTGAAACAATTTTCAAGGTTCTTTAAATAAAACCAATTTTATTGTGAACACATTAACTTTTAATAACCCTTTTATTACCCATGTTAATGTTTTATAAGAACCAATTTTATGCTTGTTGTTGATTTTAAATTGTTTAAACATGCATATCCATATATCACAAAAGAATAATAAAACAACCACACAAGCATCACATGAGTCCATAACCGTAGCCATCTAAGCTTAACATCACTTGTTGACCGAAACAAGTGAGTTAATAAAGTCGTTTCTAAGGGTGAAAAAAATGACACAACATTTGTGCCGGTGAACTCCCACTTGATCCCGCATCCAAATGCTTTAAGTGTCCACCTTGTGTTGTGACTCTTCCAATCCATTTGGGTCTCCATTTAGGCTTTGACTTCAGCACCAAACTCCTTTGGGCCTTCATCTTCTCCTTTCGGATAAAACCAAGAAAGATAGTCTTGTTGCAGCTTCTTTTACAAAACATATTCTAAATACAATTTTTCTAGTAAAAGTGAAGTGCCACTAGCCTATTTATTTACATACCAAATGAAAAATAAATAAATTACATATCCAATAGGAAGAATAAACATGTTTAATTATTACAAACCATTTGAATAATTAAAACAAATCACAACACATTCATCCATAGGTCTCGGCTTTGGTTATGAACAAATAAAATACATATCCACATATGTAAGCAAAATCTAAAAGCATCCCCTTGAACCATAGATTCTCGGCCGAAGCATAAATAGCCGAGAACCATGGTTTTGTTTCCAAAACAAAATCATCCAAATGATATAAAATTTCCAAGATTCCTATATGCATGTCTAAATAGATCTTGAAAAATAGGGGATACTAGGGCTGAAGCCTCTCGGCTTTTGGTGAATCATCACCAAGAAACCGAATTTCAGTCCAAATGAAGCATGTATCCATATAACCGGCTCTTGATGCCATTGATGAGTTTTCACAAGTTAAACAGATCTATTTTATCCTTATAAAATAGAAGAACGCAGCGGAATATATATATAATTTTAAATTTGTTACAGTGAGCTAATTTATATATAAAACATTTTTATATAAAATCAGTCAAAACCCATATGGATCGATATGAAATCATGCTTACAAACAACCATAGAAGGTACGAAGAACTACCTTCAACTATGAGGTCGGGAGGAGGTGAACGAGGATGGCAGCTCCTAAAGCAAGAAGCCTCAAGCTGGTCTACCCACGAGCCACCAACAAGAACACCGGTTGCTAGGATTTTCACTTACACAACTCCCTTTTATGTTTCTCTAGACCGATCGAGAGAAAAAGGGTTCTTACACTTTTCGTGTTCTCAAGTCGTAAGTTTAGAGAGATCTGCAAGCCATCTTATATTGCATGTCCTTGGAAACATAAAGTTCAGGAGAGAGAAAAGTGGGTGGGGCCCAGCCCCTTAACCCATCCGCATTTCTCAGAACAACATCCGCATTAGTTAATACGGATGAAGTTGTTCTCCCGTATTTGTAAATGCGGATGAGTAATTCGTTCGCATTTGCAAATGGTCATCCGCATTAGCTAATGCGGATGTATGTTTCCATCAGCATTTCCAAAAATGCTCATCCGCATTTGTTCCAAAACAAATGCGGACAGGGTTTGTTCACCCGCATTTGTGAATGCGGATGAGTAAACATCATCCGCATTTGTTTAACCACATCAAATGCGGCTGTGATAAACGAATGCGGATGAGTAAACATCATCCGCATTTGTTCAACCACGTCAAATGCGGCTGTGTAAAACGAATGCGGATGAATTAATATTCCTATCTCTTTGAAATAAATTATCCATATAATTTATATACAACACAAGTGTAAATGTTTGGAAACCCAATTTCCAAATATTCTAAGTGTTAATATTTATTTATATGATCATATCATAAAACAAATATCTTTGGTGTTTGACTAGCTCGTTATTGGGTATGACCCGACTTAAATCATGACATACTAGCCACATCAATTCAATATGTATTTTGGGCAGATCATTTCCATCAATATTATGGGTCAAGTAAGCAATTTATATCATTATTATTCTTCATGTATTCTTCAAGAGAAGACGATAAATATGGGTGTTCTTTATGTGTAAATAAAGTCTTGGATCTTGTAATGGCTCAAACTCGGTAATCCTTACAGTTGATAAATTATAAGCAAACACAATTCTTAAATCAAGAAAACCATTAAAACACACACAACGAAAAATTCAAGTATAACAAATACAAAATTCGTAACATCTTTGAGAGTAATGTGGCCCTAGATCCATGCCAAAAGCATGCGTTGTAAATAACTAATTAATAACATACAACACTTTAAGACATTTTCATCATTCTATCTGCACACCATGACTTTGCATATGTTAATATCATATACACAGTTAATTTACATTACAACTATAAAAACATGTCACAGACAAAAAAAAAAACTCTTCTGTATTTTTCTTTATGGATCGATTATCTTTATGAATGGTTAGATGTTACCTTATCTATCTCTCACCACCTAATTCAAACAACTAACTTACATTAGCCTGTCATAAAATAACTCGATTTCAAAACTTGAAAGAATTTCTATGCACCTGTAACTTAAATGATTTTACCACTACACCTAAGCGTAGATAAAATTTCACTAGTCACCATGCTTTGCAGCCAGTCACTCAATGCCGACATGCTGGGCGTCATATTGTGGTTCCCACAGGGTTACTCAGCACATCACACACATTAATATATTACACAAAACCCTCTCCCCTTTCAATATAATGATTTCTTGATAGTTTCTTTGCCCCCTTTTCCTTACCGGCCGGCCACCGCTTTCTTCTCTCACCACCGTCACCACCACCGCCACCACCACCGCCACCACCGCCACCATCAGCTGCCTCTGCAACCACCCCCACAATCTCACAGTTTCACCATTCTTACACACCCATATCTCACCCTCTTTCTACCTCCATATGTATATCCACCCTACCCAAAAGACCCTCACGTTCCAAGACTGTTGTGTGAGCCTACACCCACCGCCACCGTCATCCGCCGCATCCAACCACCGTGAAAGTGGTGGCCTTTAGCCTTGTTAGACTCCTGCACATGGTTCGCAAAAGGGTTTTCAAAGTCTTGACCTTTTTGTGAATTGGGTCAGAATTCTTGATGTTTTATAGTCAGATCTTCAAGAAAGTAGTTGGTATATCGGTTGTTTGTTAGTTTTGTGAGATACCCAGTTATTGTTTCTTGAATTTTAGGGTTTTAATCGAGGCTTTTGGTATGTTTCTGCTGCGGATTTGGTGTTTTCTAGGTTAAATTTGTGCAAGATTGTTGGGCTTTTTGGCAGCTGAAAAGTTCCCTTTTGACTTGAATATACATCTTAGGGTTGTACGAATTGTAGGGTAAATGGTTGTTTGTTAAATGTTATGGTGGGTTGGGTGTAGGATACAATGTTACTTTTGTGAATTAGGGTTTTCAGTTTATGGTTCTAAGATGTCTTGTTAGTCAAGTGGGCATATTCTGATTATTGTTCCAAACATGGCGGCAAATAGTCAATGTTTTGTGGAATGGAAAGAACACTATGTTTCGAAAGAAAGGGGCAAAAGGGTAGTTCACTATTTCTTGAAAGATACTTGGGGTGAATCGGTTTTAGCTGTTGTGGGAACCGAAAGAAGTGTTAGGCATATGTTTTATGTGGTGGCTGAGGAGTTCTTAAAAGCCAACGAGGGCGAAAATTCGGTCAATGCAGGGTACAGATGGAGATCTAGGAGAGAGGTTGTGAATTGGCTTACTTCTATGCTATCAAAACAGCACCAACAAGGTGAACATTCTAGTAAGTGTCTTGAATTTTCACTAAACAGTTGCACACATCATATATTGAGATGTTTATAAATGTTTATGAGTGTTCTGCGATTGTTATATCTTTATACATGAAGCTTTATGTATGTTACCATGAAGCTTCTTTTATTGGTTTTGTATGTTTTAGTTGCAATTGATCGATATAAAACTGTATTTTCTAGTGTTCATTTTGATGATATATTAGTGAATACTTAGTTGGTCTCTATTGTAGGGTTTCTTGTGAAAAATGTATCATATGCAAGGTCAAAAATATTGTTTTCTTGGATGTTGTTTTGAAACGTGTTTTGAAGTAATTATTGCACCACAATTGTTATGATTCAGATAATCTATTGAAAGTTGTGGGTAGATGTGTCATTTTACATTTATCGCAATAATCATTTCTCTCTGTTACTCTTTACACGACTCTTGGAATCTGATTGCTCTTATCTAAATGTTATAGTCGTAATAGATCAACTTCAAGTTGCAATTGTCACTGTAGACATAGAGACATGTTGCTACATTTGGATAAAAAAAAGATATCCTCATGGTTTATTTTTAGCTCATTTGTGTAAAGGCTTACATTTTTAATTTTTATTGCTAAAAGTAATTTTATATTAACAATGCTTTGTAGAATACTAAAATATTACGTTTGTCTGTTGGTAGTATTCAACTGAAAACCTTTACATGGATTTTGTAGGTGCTAAAATGTCTTATTTTGTTGCTTACATAATTGGTTAGGAGCATTTGCTCTAGAACATGTTCTTTTAAAATTGTGTTGGACGGAGAGTGTGTTTTGAATTGTAAACAACTTATGTCTGTATGGATTAGCAAATTTCACAAGGGATGCCATACAATAATCATTTTTATTAACTTCCTTTAAAACCCTTTGTTACTATAAAACCCTACAAACTAACCTATAGGGCATGCACCGTCTTGTATGAATGGCTATGGCAGTTACTATAATAATGATAAGTGATGACATTTTTTGTCGTATTGTTGTTCCATATTCTCCCAATATAGGGGCAATCTTTCATATAGATGCACCAACTGTTGAATTACATAAATACCCTGTTCAATTTCATTTATTTCGTGTGGACGCTATCGTTTGTGGTATTAATAATTTATAAAGGGTGCCGTTGTAAAAAGGCTGTATGTCAGATGTTTACAAAATTGTTGTGCATTTGGCTATTTTCATGAAGTTTTTAAAGTAGTAACATAATTTTCTTTTGAAAATTTTAAATTCAGAATCCCCTAAAAGTGATCACATTTCGGGAGTCGGTGCTTCATTTCAGAACCGTCTTGCAAGGAATCTAAATGTACGGATACCGGATATAGTGTGGTCAGGTGCAGCGTGGATCTGTGGTAAACAACTTAAACATTTCCCAGCATTTTGCAGAAATGGGATTACAATCGCGGTAAGTTTGTTTTTCTAGATTTACACTACATATTAAGATGATACACGTGCATTATATATAAATGTCACTATATATTAAGATGATACACTTGCATTATATATAAGTGTCTTTCTTTAAATAATTAACCAGTTTTAGTCTTGCAAATCAAACGAAATTTTTTTAAAATTGATCTACACTAAGACGGTTGGAAAGATTATATATAAAACTCAAAGGCCATATTAACACACAATCAGTAGTTGAATGGAAATTATTATGTGGGTTTCAATTTTCAAATTGAGTGGAAGCTGTTTCTTGGACCAAGTGACCTAAAAAAGTAATGAAAATAAAGTATTTTCCAGTCCATAAGGTTTTTGTAAGTATGGGTCTAAAGTAGAAATGTGCATTAAGTGCATGTTTTTATAATGTGGCTAACTTGTTACGATGTGGGGCTATACAATATTAAGGATACATTTTAAAATGAACCAGTAAACTATCAAACAATCTGGTTTTGTTTCCATTTTTATCTACTAGTTGTCTTGTTTTAGCAATGCTGGAAGTTTTTGACGCGTTTAAATAGAGAGAGAGGTGGAGTGATGGTTTTGAAAGTAATGTGAAAAGAGAGACTAAAAAGAATATATGGCGGGGGAGGGTTCTACTAGAGTCTTTGGTGACATGGAAAGTATTTTCTAACTTTTATATATTTAGGTGTAATATATATAATTAAGTTGTGTGAATTTTTCAGGTACAATCATTTGTTTATGTTATGGCTGAAGAGGAAAAATCTCACCTCGCCTACCTTGAAGATATGTATGAAGATCGAAAAGGTCAAAAGAAAGTCAAAGTTAGATGGTTTCATCACAATCAAGAAGTACAAGCTGCCATTACTCTTAAAAGCCCTCATCCGAAAGAGGTATTTATTACACCTTATGCACAAGTTATCAGTGCCGAATGTGTGGATGGCCTGGCCCTTGTGTTGGCTGGTGAACATTATGAGAAGTGCGTGTCTACGCTCCCAGAAGACCTATTGACCCGGGTTCATCTTTGTTTGAGACAATTCAAAAACAATCATGTGAAACCATTTAAATTGAGTAAATTAGGTGGGTATTTTGATCAGCCTGTTTTTTCGGTTCTTGATACCAATTTTCTAGAAGATGAAGAAGATAGCCCGAGAGATGGTGTTAAGTTGGGAGTTAAAAGACCTAGGAGCTCTAGAGGGCGACAAATGGCGTTGTGTGATTTGTCCAACATGGATGTGAAGTATGAGATTTTGAGAAGAAAGCTTATCCCAAAGTATGTGAAGAATCAGGGTTTAAATACAATGTTCTTTAAGGTAAATGACAAGATAGAATTGTTGTGCTTAGACAGCGGTATTCGTGGATGCTGGTTTAGGTGTACTGTAGTGCAAGTTGCTAAGAAACGGTTAAAAGTCCAATATGATGATTTGAAGGAGGAAGGTGGAACTGGTAATCTTGAGGTATGATTTTGCTTATTCTAATTATCATTTTCTTTTGTGGGTCACACTTTTTTATCGCCTTTGCTTTTGTGGTGCCTGTTTATGGCAAACGTGAAGGTCCGGTTGTGGGTCAAAAGGTCTAATCAGGTTTGGGTCAAAAAAGTTTGAATACTTGGAGGGCTTACAACAGGTTGGGTTTTACCTGACATTACTGTCTGTTGTCAGGTAAAATATATAATCAGTTGAATATAGTTACAATAAACTATTAATAAACCAATAATCTGATTTTAAAAGTAAATGGTTTTTAGGAGGTTTTAAATGTTCAAGTAGAATAACAAAATGAAGTAAAAATGATCCTTGATTTTGCAAGTTTTTGGAATCCTGAATTAATTTTAAGTAAGTTAAGTTATAAACAAGAAAATAGTTGGTCTTAGCCGTTTATTTTTCTGATTTATATATTTCTTGAGCAATCTGATTAAATGATAGATGGTGATAAAGGAGTTGACTTTTTGACTTTTTTTCTTCTTGTTAAGGAATGGGTTCCAGCTTTTAGATTGTCCATGCCTGATAAACTCGGGATACGATGCTCGGGCCGGCACACTGCAAGGCCCGCTCGCATGGAAAATGAAACAAACATTGCATTGGAGATCGGATCCCCGGTGGATGGATGGTGGAGTGATGGGTGGTGGGAAGGGGTTGTGACTGGAATCAGTGAATCCAATCATGGAGATATTCAAGTTTATATTCCCGGTAAGTTTTTTGATCTAAATCATAAAAGTTCTAGCTTTGTTTTTGTAAATCTTGATTTATGTTTTTTGGGCCAAATCATAGAAACTTGAGCAGTTGAAGTGTTGAACTTTTATCATGAATAAAACTGGGTTGGGTTGACTTGTTCACATTTGTATTTTTCGTAAAATATGTAAGTACATAATGTATTAGTTATAACGGAAAATGTATGGGACTGGGTTATGCGTTTAGTTTTAAAAGTTTTCGTGGGTTTGGGACATTAGGTGATACAGGTCTGATTACTGGAACGTATTTACCCCTGGCAAAACCAATTATATTAATATATTATATAATTTAAAAACTGTATTATTATTAGTATGTGAAGTTGTTAGAAACTTGAAATTAATAAAATTATAAAAATATTAGAAATGTGTTTGAATATTGATATTTCAAGGCGGTTTTATAGGTGAGTTTAAGATCGAGTTTTTATAGTAAAACAATCATACTTGATACCTGTTCATGTGAAAATGGTACCGCGGGGTTATATTTTATTGATACCAAGTCAATTAGCTTATAATTTTATTGATAGTAGGTCACATGTAGAGGTGGTAATTTCAACCCATTTACTAACGGATACTAAAATGGGTTGCATAAGCAAAAGGGTTATGAAAGTCCCCTAAAGTTCTACTGAAAATGCACACTCCTTCAAATTATTTTTTTTCCCAAAGATTTAGTGGGCTAAAAATGACCCGTTTCAACCCGTTACCCCCATAGTATTGTATTTTCACCTGAAATGCTTTTCTTCTGTTGACAACAGGTGAGAATTTGGTTCTTGAACTGCACAAAGAGAACATCAGGGTCTCAAGAGATTGGGTTGGAGACCGTTGGGTCGATCTAGAAACGAAACCTAACATCCTCTCGTTGATTCCCGCCAATATTAATGACATCAAGCCTGGAACTTTTCCTTTCTTATCTAAAGAAAACCCAGAGCCCGTTGACCTGTCTGAGCCCATTGATGGGTCCAATGACAACGGACCACTTCAAGGGGGTGACCCTGACCCTGAGTCCCATGAGAAAGAAAAAGACCCGAGCTCGGCCCGTGATGATAATGATTCACCACTCAGTGAAAAAGGCGAGCATACAAGCGAAAACATGGAAGAAGCATGATTACCGATAAACCGAACCACAATCTATGTATATAAGTGACAAAGTGAGGTTAGAATTTGTGTTTGTTTTTACTGATCTGTTTTAGGGAACATCTAACTAGGAGAAAGAGAGGCACCCTATGGTGGGTGCCTCCAAATTTGTAAGTTTTTTAAGTAAAAAGGTAAGTTCTTTTTCTGGAGCTAGAGTGCTTTGATGTACACTGTGCATTGAAAGGTGTACATTTGTCATATGGGAAAAAAAGGTGAGGCCTTTTGCCTTTTGGTTAGCTTTTGTGTTTGCATGATGTACCATTGTTGGTGGTACTTACAGTAACTGGGGAACTGTTGATTAGGTTATGAATTATGATTATCGTTTATGTTCTTATTTCTTTTCTGTTGAAAAGTGTTCTGTTTAATGGTTTTTAATTTTGTGACAGCAATCTTTGTTTACTACTGTCACACCCTCAAAATCCGCGAGCGGGGTTTTACCGCGAGGCGCGTGACATACCAGGATCTCAGTCATTAGTTACCAAGAACGACTCTATATGATAAATAAACAAAACCAGAGTTAACGTTTAAAATACTGCGGAAGCGTTTAAAATACTGCGGAAGCGTTTTTAAAACAGAAAAACCCCAAGACAAGTAATATGTAACGAGAATGCGCAAAACAAACGCGCCCCAAACACAAATGTATAAAATGAAAACAATCCCAATTTGTAAACAATGCAAATGTAGACAATTCAACAATGCTGACGTGCGTGCTCCTAGGCAACTGGCAACCTTAACCTGAGAATAGCATACTAAACAAGTCAACACATGGTTGGTGAGTTCAAGAGTTTGCGTTAAAATATAAACCAATCAATAGTTTTCAGAGCATAAGTAGTGTATTGCAATAGATAGCTAGTCTATTAACATAAAAATATTAATCATAGTGATCTCGCGATTGAAGCTGACTGTGATACGTTTGTTGCCTCCCGTCACGACTTACCAGGTCGTGACGAATATGTGATAGGACAAAATTGCACCCGTTTGACCTCGAGTCGCACAGGTGGGGCTCGTCAGACCCAGTAGTACTACCCAAAATTTCCCCGCTAGTCAATATTAACAATCCGAAAGTGTGAGGACTTTCCATGGTAAACAACACTATATCAATATTATACACACCGTAAATAAAAGCGTTTGTAACAGTATGCCATCTCCCCCAAAAGAGATTATGTAAAAAGAGCGGGGCAAGAACTCACCTGGTATGCGCAAGAATTAACTTAGAGTTTAACTTGAAAGAAAGAAGGAAAGACAACCTTCAAAGGTCACCTAGAATACAAGAGTACATAAGTACGTGTGCACAAAAACAACACGAAACCCTAAGTGCTCTACAAACCAAGGAACTCAAGGTTTAAGAAAGACAAGACACATTCGACCCAGTTGACCCGTTGGACCCGTTGGTGACATTATAGGTGATAATTCATTAAACTAACACAACAGCATATCATACATGATCAACATACCACTTGATTACATATAGCACATCACCACCACATGTACTACCTAGATCATCATATAACTAGATATCATACAAATCATGCAAATCACAACAGGCCAAAACAGATAACAACCCAAATCAACATTCATACAACATAAACAACACATTTAGTCACCTTAGAACCCATCCATGAACACACTAGCATGATCCTAATATCCCAAACATGCTCAAATCATCCAATTCAAGGATTTGCACAATTAAAGTTTCCCTTTTGGGAAAGTTCATCCCAAATTCATCAAACTCACACAACATTCATGAATTCATCAATTATATACTATTTCAAGTCCATGACAACATCTAAACATGATCAACAACACCTAATCATCATGATTCATCAACTTTCATACCCAAAAGTTACTATCTTTAGTAAGGTATGAACTACAACATGCATTCTTGAATTCCTAACATTCATATCAACCATCTAGCATCTAATCATCATCACAAACACATCCATAACATTCACACATCATCCAATCACCAATTCATGCAAAATAAAGTTACTATTATTAGTAACCTATGAACAATGCACCCAAATCATGGCTTTCTTGTATAATCGACGTTAACTAACATATATACAATACAACTAACATAATCACAACATCAAACAACCATTATTCAACATCCAATTTGATCCAACATCACTTCAAACTCACGGCCAAGATATTCCTATGAACAAACAACCAAAATCCAAACTTTCTTGCATAATCAACGTTAATCAACATGTAATCTATCTAACAAACACATTAACATCAACAATCAAGCAACTTTCGGCCATCAATTGCAGAATTCGCATGGAACTTTCGGCCAAACATGAACAACCATCAAATCATATAAAAATCTAACCTTTAGATGTGTAATAGTTTGCAATTGAAGGTTCTAACTTGTTGTATAACTTGAAGTCGACCAAATCCGATGGTTTCTTGCTTGTTCTTGATCGATTTCGTGATGGTGAGGGTGAGGGGATGCAAGTCGCGGCCGAAAAGGGTTAGGGGATTAGGGTTTTTAATTTTGTTTTAATTAATAATCCATAATTACACCTTTAACCCTTATAATTTGTATTTTATAAAAATTAAGCTTTTTGAATAGATTTTAAATAGTTTTTAACTACTAAACACAATTATTATTAATCACAAATAACAATCATGCATAATTCCCATTTATCACAAAACACACGAATAAATATGCACGTTTTCACGTTACGCGATAACATTACAGTTAACATTCAAATCACATAAGCATAACTTAATAATCACATTGTTAACCTAATTATCATCAATTTAACATTACTGATTATTGTTAAGTCACCAACGTTCAACGACAACCAGTGTGTGCTCCCAACACGTGTATGCAAGACTTAACGGAACAAACGGAGTTTGGTAACGGAAAATTACCGGATGTCACATTATCCCCATGTTGAAAGAATTTTCGTCCGAAAATTGCGTTACATGGTGAGTGTTCCATCACTGGTCTACTGCATTGGCACAAGGAAATCGAAATCGTGTGAGTTTTGGATGAGTTGTCACATCATCCCCATGTTGAAAGAAATTTCGTCCCGAAATTTAATCAATACCTTCGCCGGCTGGCATCGTCCTTTCAAATAGCTGAGGATACTTAAGCTTCATTTGATCTTCACGTTCCCACGTGAATTCTGGTCCACGTCTCGAGTTCCAACGAACTTTGACGATGGGTATCTTGCTTTGCTTAAGCGTTTTCACCTCACGATCCTCACTTCGACAGGTTCCTCAATGAAACGTAATTGTTCATCTACTTGAACTTCTTCCAGTGGTACGACCATCGTTTCATCCGTTAAACATTTCTTTAGGTTTGAAACATGGAATACATCATGGATTCCACTCAATGAATCAGGTAAGGCTAGTCGATAAGCCACTGGACCAATTCTTTCCACTATCTCAAATGGTCCAACGTATCTCGGATTTAGCTTTCCTCGCTTACCAAACCGAACTACGCCTTTCCATGGTGAGACTTTTAACAAAACTTTGTCACCTATCTGAAATTCCAAAGGTTTTCGTCGTTTGTCAGCATAGCTTTTCTGTCTGTCTCGTGCTGCGGCCATGCGGTTTCTTATCTGAACAATCTTCTCAGTTGTCTCGTGTACTAACTCGGGACCCGTTAATTGACTATCACCAATTTCAGCCCAGCAAACTGGTGATCTACACTTTCTCCCATATAAAGCTTCAAAAGGTGCTGCCTTTATGCTAGTGTGATAACTGTTATTGTAAGAAAATTCCACCAATGGTAGGTGAACTTCCCAGTTATTCCCGAAGTCAATCACACAAGCACGTAACATGTCCTCCAAAGTCTGTATAGTACGCTCGCTTTGACCATCAGTCTGTGGATGATAAGCAGTACTCATATCCAATCGTGTACCTAAAGCTTTCTGCAACGACTGCCAGAAGTGTGATGTGAAACGAGAATCGCGATCAGAAATAATTGAGATTGGTACTCCATGCCTCGAAACGATCTCCTTCAGATAAAGTCGGGTTAACTTCTCCATCTTATCTGTTTCCTTTATCGCTAGGAAATGAGCAGATTTTGTCAATCGATCCACGATAACCCATATTGTATCACAACCCGTAGAAGTGCGAGGTAACTTAGTAATAAAATCCATTGATATTTGATCCCACTTCCACATAGGGATCTCGGGTTGTTGTAGCAGACCAGATGGTTTCTGATACTCCACTTTTACCTTTGAGCAGGTCAGACACTTGCTCACATAAGTAGCTACATCTGCTTTCATGTTAGGCCACCAATAGTGCGCCTTCAAATCGTGGTACATCTTGTCAGATCCAGGATGTATAGAATACTTGGACTTATGAGCCTCACTCATGACCAAATCTCTCAGATTTCCATGTAGAGGTACCCATAATCTGTCCATGAAATAACGAATCCCATCCGGCTTTACTTCTAATTGCTTTTCCATTCCTCGTAACCCTTCTAAACTCATATTTTCTACTTTCAGGGCTTCAGTTTGAGCATCACGGATTTGTTCAGGTAATTGCGTACTAATCGTTAGTTGCAGAGCTCGCACTCGTCGAGGTTTAGCAGTCTCTTTTCTACTCAGCGCATCAGCAACTACATTTGCTTTCCCTGGGTGGTACTTAATAGCACAATCATAGTCGTTTAACAATTCCACCCAGCGTCTTTGCCTCATATTCAACTCCTTTTGCTCAAAGATATGCTGAAGACTCTTGTGATCGGTGTAAATGGTGCATTTGGTACCGTACAAGTAATGTCTCCAGATCTTCAAGGCAAACACTACCGCACCCAGTTCCAAATCATGGGTGGTATAGTTCTTCTCATGAATCTTCAACTGTCTAGAAGCGTATGCTATCACTTTATCCCGCTGCATCAGGACGCATCCAAGTCCTTGAATAGAAGCGTCACAATAGACTACGAAATCATCACTACCATCCGGTAACGCTAATATTGGTGCGCTACACAATTTATGTTTCAGCATCTGAAAAGCAGATTCCTGACTCTCACCCCATTTGTACGTCGTTCCTTTGTGAGTCAAAGCTGTGAGAGGTTGTGCAATCTTAGAGAATCCTTCAATGAATCGTCGATAATATCCCGCTAATCCAAGGAATTGTCGTATCTCACTCGGTGTCTTAGGAACAGACCAATTCTTTATCGCTTCAATCTTAGCAGGATCAACATGTATTCCCTTCTCGTTGACAATATGACCCAAGAATTGTACCTCACGTATCCAGAAATCACACTTAGAAAACTTTGCATACAGTTGTTCCTTTCTAAGTAATTCCAAGATTAAACGTAAGTGCTTCTCATGTTCTTCCTCGGTCTTTGAGTATATCAGTATGTCATCAATAAAGACGATAACAAACTGATCAAGATAGGGTTTGCACACGCGATTCATGAGGTCCATGAATACCGCTGGTGCATTCGTCAACCCAAATGGCATGACCAAAAATTCATAGTGACCATATCGTGTACGGAAAGCAGTCTTCGAGATGTCCTCTTCTCGAATTCTCAGCTGATGATACCCAGACCTCAGATCAATCTTGGAGTAATAGCTTGATCCTTGCAGTTGATCAAACAAATCATCGATACGAGGTAAGGGATATCTATTCTTGATAGTAACCTTGTTCAGTTCCCTATAGTCAATGCACATTCGAAATGTACCATCCTTCTTCTTCACAAATAGAACTGGCGCTCCCCAGGGTGACGAACTCGGTCGGATGAACCCTTTATCCAACAACTCTTGTAGTTGAGCGGATAATTCCTGCAGTTCGTTCGGAGCTAACCGGTAAGGTGCTCTCGCAATTGGAGCGACTCCTGGAGTCAGCTCAATCTGGAATTCAACTTGACGATGAGGCGGTAATCCAGGCAGATCTTCCGGAAACACCTCAGAAAACTCACGAACTACGGGAATATCCTCTATCTTCTTTTCCTCAGTCTGTTTATCCGTGACTAGTGCCAATATGGCTAGTCGACCCTTTCGTAACAACTTCTGCGCCTTCATGAATGAGATGATGCCTATCACCGCACCACTCCTATCACCTCTGACCGTAAGGACTTCTTCACCAATGGGAATCCTTATGATTTTCTCGTGGCATATGACTTCCGCTTGTTTATCGGAAAGCCAATCCATGCCTACTACCACATCAAAGCTTCCTAACGTAACAGGCATGAGATCTATGGTGAACGTATGACCAGCAAGCTCTATCTTGCAGTCTCTAAGAATATGCGTTACGTGAATCTGTGTGCCGTTAGCTAACTCCACGGTGTATTTAGATTCTAAGGCTGAGGGCATATCACTTAAAAGACTACAGAACCTAGTGGACACGAAACTTCTATCGGCTCCGGTATCGAATAATACAGTAGCAAAACAACCATTAACCGAAAATTTACCAGTTACTGTTGTAGGATCGTTTAGAGCCTCACCTGAGCCAATGACGAAGGCTCTTCCTTTGGCTCCATTGTTGTTATTGCCTCCATTGTTGTTGCCATTACCATTGTTGTTGTTATTGTTGTTGCCATTGTTATTATTGTTGTTGTTCCCATTGTTGTTGTTACCATTACCATTCCTCTTAAGCTGGGGACAGTTGCGTCTGTAATGGCCTTCTTTTCCACACTCAAAACAACCTTTTGAAGTTTCTTGTGATTGTTGTGGCTTCTTCATCAGTTCACCCCAACAGTCTTTGGCTGCATGACCAATCTTCCCACAACGTTGACACTTGAAGTTATCACACCGACCCACATGGTGGTAGTTACACCGGTTGCACTTCGGCAGTCTTCCACCATACCCGCCGGGTCCTTGATTTGAGTGCGCCTGGTTGAAGCTTCGGTTGTTATCAAACTTCCGTTGCTGTTGCTGACTTGGCTGCTGTTGTTGAGGTTGAGATTGGCTACTGGATGACGATCCCTTGTTGCTTGAACCATCCCACTTGCGTTTCTGGTCGGGCACGCTTGCCACCGCACCCCGTTTAGGTAATCGTCCTTGCTCAACTGCCTGATCAGTCAGCCTGTGGGCTGTTCGGATAGCTTGTTGTATGGTAGTGGGGTTAGAAGCAGTTACCATACTTTGAATTTCAGGCACCAATCCCCGTATATAATGCTCTACCCTCTTGTGCATTTCATTCACCATCCCTGGACATAAAGTGGCTAACTCATGAGTACGAGTTGTGTAGGCTTCAATTTCTGAGCCTTGCATTTTGAGTTGCCATAACTCAATCGCCAGTTTCTGCACTTCATTTCGGGGGCAGTATTCTTCCTCATCAGGGTCCATTAAAGGTGCAGGGGCTTCAGCAACCTGAAGTGCTGTTAGCTGTGCCTCTAAATCAGCAAACCTATTATCGATCTCCATATTATGGTGATCCTGTGCGTCCATGCGCTCACTAAGTGCTACCACGTTGCCTGCCAGCGTATGATGTCCACCAATGGCCATCGAAAGTCGCTCCTGAAGCGTATCTACCTGGTAACGTAGCTGACGCATCTTAGATCGTATTGCAGAGTTCTCATCAGTGAGTCCTCTAATCCGCTGTCGCTCTGTGTCCAGTGTGGCTACTAGGGCTGCAAATGCCTGCTCCAGAGGGATGCTCAAGGTAGGAAGTGTAGGCAAAGTAGAGGCGGTTGATGACCTAGTCCTAGGTCGTGTAGGTGCTACAGGTGGTACGCGCTCTCCATAAGCCATACGGTTAACGTAAGTGGGGTAGAAATCCCAGTTACGCGGAGGATCGAGCTCAGGAGGTATGAAAGGCTGATCCCAGTCTATCTCGCTAGGAGGATAAGGATGTCGTGGCCAGTTAAATCCCCTATCCGGTACGAGAGAAGTAGGAGGTGACTCAGATCGTGCAGGTCTCTTGCCTAAATTTCTGGACGACGATGCCATGCTGCGAAGTACGTGTTGCGTATGCCAATGAATATACAGTAAGGAGAGTAAACAATAAGTAACTAACAACTGTGCGGTTATAGTCTAGTGTGTGTATGCAACCTAGTTCCCTATAACCAATGGCTCTGATACCAATCTGTCACACCCTCAAAATCCGCGAGCGGGGTTTTACCGCGAGGCGCGTGACATACCAGGATCTCAGTCATTAGTTACCAAGAACGACTCTATATGATAAATAAACAAAACCAGAGTTAACGTTTAAAATACTGCGGAAGCGTTTAAAATACTGCGGAAGCGTTTTTAAAACAGAAAACCCCAAGACAAGTAATATGTAACGAGAATGCGCAAAACAAACGCGCCCCAAACACAAATGTATAAAATGAAAACAATCCCAATTTGTAAACAATGCAAATGTAGACAATTCAACAATGCTGACGTGCGTGCTCCTAGGCAACTGGCAACCTTAACCTGAGAATAGCATACTAAACAAGTCAACACATGGTTGGTGAGTTCAAGAGTTTGCGTTAAAATATAAACCAATCAATAGTTTTCAGAGCATAAGTAGTGTATTGCAATAGATAGCTAGTCTATTAACATAAAAATATTAATCATAGTGATCTCGCGATTGAAGCTGACTGTGATACGTTTGTTGCCTCCCGTCACGACTTACCAGGTCGTGACGAATATGTGATAGGACAAAATTGCACCCGTTTGACCTCGAGTCGCACAGGTGGGGCTCGTCAGACCCAGTAGTACTACCCAAAATTTCCCCGCTAGTCAATATTAACAATCCGAAAGTGTGAGGACTTTCCATGGTAAACAACACTATATCAATATTATACACACCCGTAAATAAAAGCGTTTGTAACAGTATGCCATCTCCCCCAAAAGAGATTATGTAAAAAGAGCGGGGCAAGAACTCACCTGGTATGCGCAAGAATTAACTTAGAGTTTAACTTGAAAGAAAGAAGGAAAGACAACCTTCAAAGGTCACCTAGAATACAAGAGTACATAAGTACGTGTGCACAAAAACAACACGAAACCCTAAGTGCTCTACAAACCAAGGAACTCAAGGTTTAAGAAAGACAAGACACATTCGACCCAGTTGACCCGTTGGACCCGTTGGTGACATTATAGGTGATAATTCATTAAACTAACACAACAGCATATCATACATGATCAACATACCACTTGATTACATATAGCACATCACCACCACATGTACTACCTAGATCATCATATAACTAGATATCATACAAATCATGCAAATCACAACAGGCCAAAACAGATAACAACCCAAATCAACATTCATACAACATAAACAACACATTTAGTCACCTTAGAACCCATCCATGAACACACTAGCATGATCCTAATATCCCAAACATGCTCAAATCATCCAATTCAAGGATTTGCACAATTAAAGTTTCCCTTTTGGGAAAGTTCATCCCAAATTCATCAAACTCACACAACATTCATGAATTCATCAATTATATACTATTTCAAGTCCATGACAACATCTAAACATGATCAACAACACCTAATCATCATGATTCATCAACTTTCATACCCAAAAGTTACTATCTTTAGTAAGGTATGAACTACAACATGCATTCTTGAATTCCTAACATTCATATCAACCATCTAGCATCTAATCATCATCACAAACACATCCATAACATTCACACATCATCCAATCACCAATTCATGCAAAATAAAGTTACTATTATTAGTAACCTATGAACAATGCACCCAAATCATGGCTTTCTTGTATAATCGACGTTAACTAACATATATACAATACAACTAACATAATCACAACATCAAACAACCATTATTCAACATCCAATTTGATCCAACATCACTTCAAACTCACGGCCAAGATATTCCTATGAACAAACAACCAAAATCCAAACTTTCTTGCATAATCAACGTTAATCAACATGTAATCTATCTAACAAACACATTAACATCAACAATCAAGCAACTTTCGGCCATCAATTGCAGAATTCGCATGGAACTTTCGGCCAAACATGAACAACCATCAAATCATATAAAAATCTAACCTTTAGATGTGTAATAGTTTGCAATTGAAGGTTCTAACTTGTTGTATAACTTGAAGTCGACCAAATCCGATGGTTTCTTGCTTGTTCTTGATCGATTTCGTGATGGTGAGGGTGAGGGGATGCAAGTCGCGGCCGAAAAGGGTTAGGGGATTAGGGTTTTTAATTTTGTTTTAATTAATAATCCATAATTACACCTTTAACCCTTATAATTTGTATTTTATAAAAATTAAGCTTTTTGAATAGATTTTAAATAGTTTTTAACTACTAAACACAATTATTATTAATCACAAATAACAATCATGCATAATTCCCATTTATCACAAAACACACGAATAAATATGCACGTTTTCACGTTACGCGATAACATTACAGTTAACATTCAAATCACATAAGCATAACTTAATAATCACATTGTTAACCTAATTATCATCAATTTAACATTACTGATTATTGTTAAGTCACCAACGTTCAACGACAACCAGTGTGTGCTCCCAACACGTGTATGCAAGACTTAACGGAACAAACGGAGTTTGGTAACGGAAAATTACCGGATGTCACAACTACGTTACAAATTGAAATGAAATCAACTAATGGGATGTAATTGTGTAATTTTTGGATTGACGGGTTGAATAGGTGAAATGCATGGGTGATTGGCATGATTTTATGAAAAATTAAGAAAACAGAGTTTGGAATCAATGATCTTAGCTTAACTGGTTAAGATAAGGTACCCATAACATATAAATAAATGAAGGTGACGGGTTCAAGTCTCATTTTGAACAAAATGTTTAGAGTTGGGTCAAAGTGTTTTCTCAGTAATGACTTTCTCCTGAGGGGGTTGGGGGTGCGATCCCGACTAAGAAACTGATAGATGAGTCCAATTAATATAACATCTATCTTTCGAAGTAGGGTTGTACATTTGCTGTTCAGGAAAAAAAAAAAGGTTTGGAAGGAAAATAAGAAATCAGAGCTTGATGTATTTTTCAAGCTTACCCTTCTAAATTCATTTTTTGATGTTTTTTTGTTCATTTTTTGTTGTTTTAATCTTGTATAAGTTCACAAACTTTTAATTTTGGTTTCGGTTTTTTCTTCTTTTGAGTTTTCCACAAAAAAGGTATTATCTTTTTCAAAAATTCTTTCTTTATATGCCCCATAATTTATCATTTCAATACCACACGAATCATGATTTTTTTTAAACAAACCATCGAAAATAACCGTCAAAAGATTTTATTTTATTTTTTTAAATATGGACCACACATCACAACTATTTTCTTTACCATCAATATCTCATTTTTTTAACTATTTCAAATTAGGCTTAAAAAACCTTTGAATACCAACCCAAGCAACACAACATAATTATTAATTTAGAAACTAAATATGGTCCTCACAATATAATTATTAACTTAGGTACCATTTTCACAATGTATGCAAACAAGTGGATGTTTCAGAAATAATCATAAATCCACGTCATTTGTGAACAAATTACTGAAATTACAATAGTTTTTGAGAAACTATTGAAACTTCAACTTCCTAAATCGTGGGAACAAGTTTCCAAATTTATCGATGATTTTAAGGTACGAAGTTCCGCATAGTTTGGAACTCATTTTGCCCCTTGTAAATTTGATCAAGTTCTAGTGTTCTTGCACGACGTGTTAACGTAAAAAATAAGGGATTACTTTGAATCCGTGCACGCACAATTCACTACAAAACAGAGGACTTTCTTCACGTTAATCTTTAATATCAGAAGCAATTGTAAACAAAAATGCCTCCACAAAATGCTTCACAAGATACGATTATTTGCTACGCCCCGTTGATGATTACGACCCAAGGGATATGGCAAGGCGATAACCCTTTGAAGTACTCGCTCCCGCTTTTCCTTTTGCAACTGATTCTCGTCGTGCTCACCACGCGTATTCTCGTTTTCCTCTTGAAACCCTTTCGCCAGCCTCGTGTTATTTCCGAGATCCTTGTAAGTCTTGTTGCGCGCAATATTCTTGTCTCGTTTTGTTAGAATAATGACTATCATCAACATCGCGTCATAATGGGTGATATTTTGATGGTAACTATTATTAAAATCCGTCGGTAATACGTTGATAATACTTTCGTTGGTGATCAGTCGGTAAATCCCATCAGAAACAAGCTATACAAATTACAATTCATTACCCATGCATGTTTTCTGATGAGTATCAACAACTGATTACCAACAGGACCCACTTTTACCAACAAGCTATATATGCATTAGTACATGTCTTAATGTTTCAATTTTCTTCATGATTTGTACATACAGGGTGGAGTGATTTTGGGTCCATCGGTGTTGGGACGAAGCGATACGTTTACGGAAGCAGTGTTCCCTTTAAACAGTGTTACGGTTCTTGAAACAATGGCGAACATCGGGCTTCTTTACTTCCTCTTCTTAGTCGGGGTCGAAATGGACATCGCGGTGATCCGCCACACGGGCAGAAAAGCGATCTTTATCGCGTTTGCGGGCATGATCCTTCCGTTCCTCATGGGCATATCTTTTTCCTTTCTATTACACGAGAAAACACAAGGAGTCAAACAAGGCACGTTTATTTTGTTCCTTGGGGTCGCTTTGTCCGTGACCGCATTCCCGGTGCTGGCGCGAGTCCTAGCCGAGCTCAAGCTACTTAACACGGAGATTGGGCGTATCGCGATGTCATCGGCACTCGTGAATGATATGTGCGCGTGGGTTCTACTAGCCTTGGCTATCGCGTTAGCCGAGAACGAACACGTAAATTTATCTACTCTATGGGTAGTTTTATCGTGTGCCGGGTTTATTATGTTTTGCGTTTATGTGGTCCGCCCGTTGGTTTCTTGGGTCATTCAAAAGACCCCAGAGGGCGAACCGGTTAGTGATTTCTATATCAGTGTCATCTTAACAGGTGTTATGATATCCGGGTTCATAACAGATGCTATCGGTACACACTCGGTGTTTGGTGCGTTTATTTTCGGGTTGGTGATCCCAAATGGACCTTTAGGAGTTACACTTATTGAAAGATTGGAGGATTTTGTATCGGGTATTTTGTTACCACTTTTTTTCGCCATAAGCGGGCTTAAAACGTCGATAGGCGCGATTGATGGCGCCGACACATGGGGCATATTAGCCCTTGTCATAGTACTAGCGTGTGCCGGAAAAGTGGCAGGAACTTTGCTCGTTGCTCTACTCTACCAGATTCCGTTCTATGACGGAATTACGCTTGGTTTCCTCATGAACACCAAAGGCCTGGTTGAGATGATTGTCCTTAATGTTGGAAAGGATCAAAAGGTAAATATAGGGACTTAAACGCTTACCACCACACTATCTCTTGAACACTGTCTAATATTGTTTTTCTTTCATCCTAACATTTTATAACCCTAAACGTGTAGGTATTGGATGACAAATCTTTTGCGATTATGGTAGTGGTCGCGTTAGTGATGACCGCGATAATTACTCCGGCTGTGACAGTACTTTACAAACCGGCGAGAAGATTCGCGCCGTATAAAGGTAGAACAATCTTAAAAACAAAACCGGATAGCGAACTGAGAACCCTAGTTTGCATCCATACGCCAAGAAATGTGCCCACAATCATCAACCTTCTTGAGGCCTCAAATCCAACAAACATGTCTCCACTCTCCATCTATGTCCTCCATTTAGTCGAGTTAACAGGTCGAGCTTCAGCTATGTTAATCGTCCATAATAGTCGTAGGTCTGGTCGTCCGGCTGCCAATAGAACACAAGCCCAATCTGATCACATCATCAATGCTTTCGAGACCTTCGAGCAACACGCAAGACACGTATCGGTTCAACCACTGACCGCGATATCCCCGTACTCCACGATGCACGAGGACATTTGTAGCGTAGCCGAGGACAAACGCGTAGCGTTTATCATCCTCCCCTTTCACAAGCAACAAACCGTAGACGGTGGAATGGAAGCCTCTAACCCTGCTTACAGGTTGATTAACCAAAATGTTTTAGCTAACGCGCCTTGCTCTGTTGGGATCCTGGTGGACCGCGGTCTCAGCGCGACCACCAGGATCGCTGGGAACCAAATTGGACACCACATTGCAGTGGTGTTCATTGGTGGACCAGACGACCGCGAAGCTTTAGCATTCGCATGGCGTATGTCCAGCCATCCAGGAAACACTCTCACAGTACTGCGTTTCCTGGATGGCAGTGACAACCAAGAACCACCCCCGAGCACCTCAGACCCGGGGGTGTTGACAGTTGTCACAGACAGCAAACGCGATAAACAAGAAGATGAAGAGTTTATAAACCAATTCAAGATGAGGATTTCAAATGAGAACTCCATTAGTTACAATGAGAAAGTGGTGAACAACGGCGAGGAGACGGTGGCGGCGATCCGATCAGTCGACACCGAACACGACCTGTTTATCGTCGGAAGAGGTCAGGGGACGGTGTCGCCGTTGACCGCCGGGTTGACCGACTGGAGTGAGTGCCCGGAGCTCGGTGCAATTGGTGATTTATTAGCATCATCAGACTTTGCAACAACGGTTTCAGTGCTAGTGATTCAGCATTACGCAGGCTCCGATTTGGAAGATTTCACCGGATCACCGGAGAGCCCACAGAACCACCATGAAACATTTCGCCGGTCATCACCATCACCAAGGGGTTCAAACATGTATAAGTCATAACCTTAAAGATTTGAATTTATGTAATTTTGTTGTAAATTGAGTAGGTTGCATAACATTTTGTATATGTTTATATGAAATTTGAAAACTGGTGCTTATTATTATAATGTGAAAACGTATGTTATGAAAGTGTAAAAAGAAGTCAAACTAGCTTGGATTTAACTATTAAAGTGCTTAAAAGTTTGTGATATTGCATAACAATGTGGTAATAATTAATTTTTTAACCCCTCTATTCTTTACTTATGTGACATATATCTAACAATCATAATATCATGTTAAGAACAATAATACGGTTATAAATAGATGGGCACATTGGCTTTAGTGTTGTAATAGTTACTGTTGTTGTAAATACTTTTATATTTAAATAACATTTAAGAGATATTTATCTTTTATAAATATGTGTTTTAGAAAAATGTAAATTGGTCTCTATGGTGCGATCATATTATAAGTTTGGTATTAAAATTTTAAAAATTATAATTTAGTCCAAACATTTAAGAGTTGGTTGCAATTTTAGTGCTCACCGTTAGTGTCCGTTAATTTTTAATAATATGAGGACTTAAATTAGCAATATGATTAAAGCGTAGAGACAAATTGTTCAATTTTCTCAAAAATACAAAAAAATAAAAAATAAAAAATTAAGTAAAGTTAAAAAAATTAAAATCAAATTTTAAATATTCAAATAAACGTTAATAATAAATTTTAATAATTATCAAAAAGTAAAGTAAAGGTTAAAAAATAAATCAAATTTAAAAAGTAAACGAAAGTAAATATGAAAAAGTATATAAAAGATTAAAAAAAAAGAAAAAAAAAAAGTATGTTTAGGGACTGTTTAACAACATCTAATTAAATAAATGCTAAACCAGTAAAAAATCTAAACCAGTAAGATATTTAAACGAACAAATAGTCTGAACCAATAAATTGCAACCAACTCTTAAAAACTATCTCTTGATTCATTTCACATTCATTGTTGTAAAACAAAATAAAAACTATCTCTTGAATCATTTCACATTCATTCTTTGCTTCCCCAAATCCATCATCTTCTTTCTTTCTCTTTCCTCTCTGTAAACTCTCATCTCTCTCTCTTGAATCATTTCACATTCATTCTTTGCTTCCCCCTTTAAATCACGAGATCCTCATCTCTTTTCTTCCTTTTTTCTTGTGTTCTATGTTTCTTTCTGCTGTAATCCGTCGGTGTTACTACATTAATTGCACCCACAATCGTCGCTAAAATCCCCACAACAGATTTGGGGATTTCAGCACCTTTCAACCTTCAATCCCTCTGTTATCATCTTCAACAGTCAAAATCAAACCTTTTGCTTCATCGTCTTCCCAAATGTCGCACTCAGGTAAACCGATTTCCGACCTAGGGTTCATTACAGCACTCTCCGATCGACTTCGGAAGTCGCTCACTCGCCGTCGCAGACCGCCACCGCCGTGGCCATCGCCATCGCCATCGCAGACCGACTTCACGTCTGACCGGTCAGATGTTGGTTCACGTCCGACCGAATAAGAGGTTCGGTCAGAATTTTTCTCCGGTAAGATGTAAGCAACCAAACAAACCGATCTGATCAGACTTGCACGTTTGACCGGGTCAGTCAGACCCAACCAAACAGCACTTGATGTTTTTTTGAATGAGGTCCATTTGTCATGTGTAAACCAAAAATTTCAAAACCTTGTGATAATAAGAAACAAAAACACGAAATCAAACGGTTTTCGTTTTTTAACCTAAATATGATTTCTTTTCATTTTTTATTTTGAATTTTATAAATTGTCATTCGATTTTATTTTTAAGTTTTCGTTTTATTTGTTTGGTGACTTTATTTTTCGAATTCTCATGATTGGTCTGTAAGATGAGTTTTGTTAGCTGGTTTATTTTTTTTAGAAGAGATAATTTTATAAAATAATAATCAAATTTAAGGATTGTTCTATCAAGTCACTTATAATATTTTTTTTTGTCTTAATTAAATTACTCATAATTTTTTTAATCAGATCATTAAAGTTTCAGTATTTTCTTATTTAGGTCATTTATAAATTGCAAAATGTTTTTAAAAATTGAAATATTTAAAAATTAACAATATTTATAAAAACTAAATTATTTAAAAAAATTGCTTTTTTTTAAATATTGAAAAAAATATGATTATCTAATTGAAATACTACTAAAATTTAAATGATCTGATTGGAACAAATAAAAATATTAATGACCTGATTGAAATAAATAAGTTACTCATTATGTGCGTCCATGAGTTTCTGAGCAGTGTCTTGTAGGCGTTGCTCCTGTTGTTGCACGAGTCGTTTTTGCTCGAGTAGCTTCTCTGTCACCGCCTTGAAAAGCTCCGGTATTAGGTGTGATTCGGGCTCGGGCTCGTGCCCTACCTTTGTATTGGTTCCATATAAAATATAAAAAGAAATTATAGATATTAGACAATACACACCGTCACAGCTGTTTATTAAAATTAAATGAGTAAACAATAGGTTTTTCAAACAAGAAATATTATTATTATATCTCATCAAATGAGTTCCTCTTCTAGATTTCTCCAAAAATAAAGCCAAAATCTGTTCAAAAAAGTCATGTTCAAGTTAAAAAAAGAAAACTTAATCAAACCTTGTAGTAATAATATTAAGTTCTAACATCTAATAACTTGAAATTTTCATTTCGACCAACAAAATTCATTGATAACATCTAGTAACTTGAAGTTTCAATTCAACTAGCATAATTCATGGATAGCATAGCTATAAATTATTCTAACAGCATTATAAAATCTAGAAATATCATCTTGCTTGTACCCAAAACGGTACATTTAAAAATAAACAGATCGAAATTGTCACATTTACGAGTTTCAAGAATTTATGTTTTTCTTAGGGTTTTTTATTTTCTTTTGGGTGTGTGCGTTTTTTAAGCGCACGGGTATATTTGTTTTATTTCATACGAACTAAACATAATTTTTAATGTCTTTCAGTGAAAAGGACCAACCATATACAAGCACTCATAAAAAATGTTTACACATAACAACCACTAACATAATACGAAAATTATAAAAAAGAATTACCTTGGATTTTTTTAACATTTCATCCCTTTCTGTAACTTCTCTAATGAATTTAATAAAACATTATCGTTCAAAAAGAAAAACAGGGTCGTAAAATTATCGTTCCAAAAGAAAAACAAAAAACTTGCAAATGTAAACATCAAAAGATTCCCAATATAATAAATACTTAAAAGATCAATACAATACCTGCATTCTTTCATAAGGTGACTAACAAAAGAATTCCATGATGCTTCAGGTTCTCTTCTAAAAAAGCTGAGGCACTGAGAGAGATAATAATAGACCTACTAAACTCTTCATAACTTTTACTAGGTTTCTTAAGTTTAATCCAGTGTTTATCATCATCGTCTGTGAGGAGGACCGAAATTTTAGGAAATTCGTCGTACCTCCACGCCTTGACATGGAGCCGGACTCGGTATCATTGATGTTCGCACACTTGTAAACTTGGCTCATATCATCATTTGAACTTTCGCTCTCGTTCCATTCTAAAGGTAAATTTAAAAATAACACCGGTTCGCCTTTCTTATTATAAAGAAAATAGTCTGATATAGACTCTGGCCACGGGTATTCATCATCTAACCTTTCTATGATTGTAGCACGCCTAAAACAAGTTTTAGACAAATTAATGAATGAACACATAATTGCAATGCATGAATTATATGAAACAACTTCTTGTATATTATATATAATTATATTTAAAAAAATCCTCTTTAAAAATAATCTATTACACACTTTAGAGCAGCCTATTTTACCCAAATTTGATTTGGATTAAACTATTTAACCTATTTAATTAGGCCATCATGCACAAACAATTTAAAACCCATTAGAAAACAAAAAAAAGTTATTTTTATTTCTGTTTGCTGCCTATTTTTCTAACTCGCCCGGGCCCCTAAATATTCAGCACCGGCACTGTATATACGTATACACACTCAGAATCCTAAGTTTATATAGAATTTCAAAACTCCAAGTTTCTCACAACCACACATGTCTCGCGATTAACAATTTCAACAACATCAACGAGCAAAAATTAAATTCTACAAATTGTTGGGTGCTAAACATATAGAAGTAGAACAGACGAAACAACAGGTTGATTAAGGAAGATTTTCTAAAATTAATTAAAAAAAATAAACACCAACACTAGCTGGTTAATTACCAAAGAAATAAACGTAAGTATACTAACCCACTAAGATATCTTCAAGAACAAATGTAGTACTTTAACTATGAAAGCACCAAGTTCAAAGTTGTTTATTCCATTGATGTATAATTAAGATATATATAAGAATAATATAATGATAAAATAAGATTCAAATATATTTAAATGCTCTGAGTTTGTTGCTAATGATAGGATGAGGCGTATAATACGTACCTGTGTATTTTTTAGATTTAAAAAAGTACGGAGAATGTTAACCTAAAGAAATTGATAGATGTGTTTGGATTTTTTAGTAATGTAAAACTCTTCACAAAACGTAATATATATAGCGGATTTTAGGTAGGGGCGTTTAAAGTTTATCGATTTATATTAATTTTAAATTTATCGATGAATTTGAATCGGATTTGGATTTATATATCGGATTTGGATTGGAAATTCGCACTCTTATAACCTAAATTCGATCCGATCGAATTCAGAGGGAAACAGGTATATAATTTCGTTTAATTTTATTTTCAAAATTACTACAAACAAAGATATTTCAATAAAAGAAATTCAAATAAAATAAAATAAGTTAAATTACAAAAAACAAAAAAAAATATAAATCGAGTCAAAAATAAAATATTAAAACAAATAAGTAACTAAATAATTACTACAAACTTTAATTTTTGTATGCATTTATTTATATAAATATAAATAGAAAAAGTAAAATTTAGCATAAGTTACATTCGACTTTCAAATCAAATAAAAAATTATTAATTCGAAATTCGACATATAAAATGAAAATTGGTGAAAATTATTCCCAAAGATTTTGACTTGTGAATTATATATGAAATTATACTAGTCGGTACCTTTTTTCCTTTTCTTTTTTAAAGTTATCTCTTTTACAACCAAAATTTTAATATTTAAGTAATAAAAACATAATATATTTCTAACTAATTAGAAAAAAATATTTATTTCTTTTCAACTATTTAAGTAATAAAAACATAATATATTTCTAACTACTTATTCTTGGCTACCACACAATGTTTTTCTGTTACTCCCTCAACTAGTTCAACCTAGATGTTGGCTTGGCGAAACCTTAGAACCGAACCGGTAGCCCTCGTTTGTGTTTATTTGGTTGCATGTCAATAGAGTGGTACAAAGCCGATTGATCGGCCCAACAAACCGTCGACAGTAGCCACAAGACGACTTCACGCTTTGCCAACGCACCGGCGTAAGTTGCTAAACGAGTACGTAAAATTTTATGTATCACATTCAAAACAATACGTATAAATATACACATTTGGTGTCGGTGTTTAAATGTGAGCTTATATTTTTACATATGACTCTTGTAACACTAGTACTTTCTAAAGAAAGAAACTTTATTTAATAGTGTAAGTTTGAAACTAAAATATAGAAAAGGGTTTAGGCTTTCAAACAATAAAAGATGAAGGTGTGGTGTTGATGTTGGTTTAAAAGTTTAAACAGATAGACCTAGCAAAAGACTAAAAGGCCCCTGAGATGCATACATACAAATCTATAAATACCTCCTAAAATCAGATTGATTCATGATAATCTTCAAAGTGATATCGAAGAATTGCAAGCGGCTATCGGAGTGTAATAAGGTAATTAATTACACCTTAAGTTTCAAATTAATCACATGATTATGTTTTCAGTTTTAAGTTAATCATAATAATGGTTAATTTAAACTCTAGGGTTTAGAGTTCTAACCATTAATTGTTAATACTAACAATAGAAAAATTGAACTCTAGGGTTTAAAGTTTTAACCCAACGATTGTTGTTAATGAGTAAAGTTTTTTAGATCAAACAAGTTTTTCATTTAGATTTTACCACTAATTGTGAATATTGATCCTAGAGGTCAAATATGTGATTATTAATAATTTGATACTAATGTTGGTTACTAGTTTAAGGGCTGTGTCTTTTTTGATCAATAAACGCATCATATTACTAATGGATTTTGCCTAAGAATTACATATTCAAGAATCAATTACAGATTTATATTTGATATTAGCCTAACATTAAAATTTAAGCTTATTTGAAATGTTACAATTTTTATCATAGTTTATATGTTTTACCTAGGACCAAGGTATTGTAGGGGCCCGGGGGGCTCCGGCTCCCTCCGTTTTTCCGTTTGGAAGTATAAATTTATGTGATTTCGGCTGAAAATTTTATACATATTGAATCTGGCCCCTCCTAATTTGGGTTTCGAGACTTTCGCCCCCCCTAATTTGGGTCTCGAGACTTTCTATCCCCGTATCATCGTTCAAACTCCGCCATTGGCTTTACCTTGGTTCGTTTACAAACAATTATTTTTTAACAACAATTCTATTACAAGTATAATAATCACCAAATTGCACATCAGAGTATTGAACCCGCAACCATTTGATTGGGGAATGCACCATTTACCATCACACTATCCCCTTCGGGATATATGTATAATTAATAATAATAGTAAATGTGGATTTGTAGGAAACAAAATCAACTCCAAAATATGCAGCAGCAGCAACATGAACATGATGTGCAAGTGTCACAACTAGAGTTTCACAGAGAGCAAAGGTAAAAAAACGATCGTTTTATTCTTTTTTGGTTTCCAAAAGTAAACTAAATGTTGCTTGTTATGTTTATATCAATGCAGTTTCCGAGCTCTTGCGGATCTCGTTAGCAGGGTGAAAAAATGGGTCTGTTCAAGAAGGAGCACGTTGAAAAATAAATCGAAGGGATACGCTAAATTACATAAACATTAGTAACATTCGCCTGTCTATTTCTTTACGGTTTTTTGTCTTACATTTTCTTACAGACCAAACGGAAGAACTCAACCCAAAAGACTAGTCTAATGGGTGAGGGAACCCATTTGGTTTATAAACCCCACATCAATTGCCCATACAACCGATGTGTGATAAGTCCCGTACCTTGCAATGGTTTCTGTCCATAACATATTTTTCATTTACAAATATTAGTTTATAATTGGTTTAACCTCTTACAAAATATAGCAAAATCATCACATATCGAAGACAAAACTTCATTGTTGATGCAATGGGCATACAAAACTTGTAATCCCACATAAATTATTGCATGTATTCTCTTAAAGTTGCGAATTGCAATAGAATTTGTTTGAGTTGTAAAACAACGTAAAAAACATTAAGGAATGTTTTCCCAATGATGGTAGAATACGCTACGATAAAGAAAATGTTAGAGTTCGTTGAAACTTTTAAGAAAAAGGTGAAGCCGCACAAGTTATTATTTTTATCTTTTAAAAATGACTTTTAATAAGTATGCACTGTGATGTAAACAATGCACTTAAACTTTTGTACGACGTGTGTAAGCCACTACAACGCGTGAAAACCACTTTAACAACTATAAAAGTACACAAAATCACTACAACAATCAGAATGGTATGTGAAAACACATAAGACCATTTGTAATTTAGCATACACTTAACTTAAATACTTGCGTCGCTTCTAAATATTTTATCGTATTTTCCCCTTTGTTGCCGGGACTAACACCACGTTGTTGATTACATTTGAAATATATGTAAAAATGAAACCTAAACATTGTTAATTACCTTGCGAGTTCATAACATCTCAACGCTATTTTTTTCACGGTTTTACGTCCCGTAGGAATGCGTGGGTCATAATTCTAGTATGTACACATTTAGAGTCACAACTTTTTAAATTTATGAGTAATGCTTTCACGACGAAACTAATTAATTATTGTAATCGCTTTTGCTATCCAAAAGATCCAAAAGTAAGTTGCGGCACAACTTGTTGCATATTTAGCTATTACTTTTGTTGTTGAAATCAAAATTTTAATATTTGTTTTTTAGAAAAATAATAAAATTTATTTGTAGGTTAAAGAATGCATCTTGTAGTATGTGACACCCCGTGTTTTACGGGCTAACTCCACTAATTTATTCTTCCGCCATCTTATGTATCCTTAGGCGAATTATAGGTACGTATTATTATAGATAAATTATTAAGTTCCCAACACTTTGTTTCCAAATCATGAGACCTCACATTAGTTAATCTACTTATTTAATTTATTTATTTTGTTACATATAACTTAAAACAATTAACAAAGTAATGTAATTATCCTTATCTCAATCCCTAACAACCCTCACCTTTTCCATCGCATTCTCTCCCTCGGTTCAACCTTAACCCCACGTTGCCCCATTCGTGAATCCTCACCACCATCTTCTTCTCTTCACCTACTCCGCAGAGAGAGAGAGAGCACCAACTCCTTACCGACTTTTGCAGCCAACGACATCAACATCAACAGTTTCTTTTCTTTTCGCAGCCGCGATCATCACCGGCGACTCCTTGTGCGAACCGCAAAAAAAACCCGACCGAGACCGCCGTTCGGTAAGTTTCCTTACTCGTCTTACAATTCGAGTTCGATTATGGTTTCGGTTTGCACATGGTTAGGCGTTCATGCGTTCCGGTGTGTTCGTAGTTGTCGCGGCTGTGCTTGTATGGCCTGAATGTTTCTGCGGTGTTGCGTATGTATGTGGTGATGTGTGGTGTGTGTATATTGTATAACGATTGGGTGTGGGTGCATGGATTGGCAGTTAACAGTGGGTCGGGTGGTCGCATTGGTTGTTTTAGAGTGTTTGGGTTTTATTTATTATATGATGTGCTTGTCCTTTTGTGGTGTGTGTGTGTGTTTTGCATGGAGGTTTAGGTGATGCATGGTTGTGTTTTGGGTGGGCGCATGGGGACTATGCTTTGGTGTTATGCGTGGGCCGGATGGATGTATGCAATATATATATATATATATATATATTTTGTATGTGAGTGGGGGTTGTAGATGTGCTCGTGGGCATGGCAAATGCATACGTATGTTTTGGGTTGTTATTATGGATGTGTGCTTATGTGTGGCATATGTGCATGCATGGGTGTGACGTGTGCAAGCTTGGGAATCAAGGGTTGAATGATGGTATAGTGGTTGTAGGCGCATGGGAGGGTAAAACTCCAAGTTGTGGGCGCATGGATTTTGTCGGTTGATGCGTGCATGTTTATTATTAAATATAATATGTGTGTTGTTGTGTGTGGGCGCATGGATATTGGGTGTGTGGGTGCTATATACATAATTGTGTGTATAATATATATATATTATGTGTATAATATGTTCTGTGATGGGTATGTGTGTTTATGTGTGTGCGTGGTGAAGATTGTTGTGTGTGTGTTGAGTGTGCTTGCTTGTGAATGGGAACATCGTAACCGAACCACGAACACGAAACCGTACGAACAGATTATTAGTATTTGATATTAACTAAATATTAAATGAAATTCAGGTTAACCGGGACTCTAATCTTTGTGCTTTCATTTACTTGTTGCTGTGCATCTAAGGTGAGTTTACGGCCCCACTTTCGTTATACATTCTCTTTTGGGGGAGAGAAACATGCGGTTTTTCATACTTTACGTTACTTTGATTTGTGATACTGCATTTACTTGTGTACTAGGGTGTTACTACTACGCCTCATTCGGATTGTTAATATGGGATTAGCGAGGTGATTGTTAGTAGATCTACTGGGTTTGACAAACCCCACCCGGGCTAGTCGCGCTAGCTTGACTGGAGGTCAAACGGGTGAATGGTTAGCCTGTTATACAGTGCTGTGGTTTGGTACCCACAGCCAGGGCATTCATTACATTATTACTGTCAGCTCGGTCGCGAAATTCATACACATAGTGACTTGTTGTAGGCTAGCTACCTACTTATATGCTTTGATTACTAAATCTGGTTTTCATTACTGATATTACTGTTTTTCTGTAAACTCTGTGAACTTACCAACTTTGTGTTGACACTTTAGCATGTTTCTTTCAGGTTCACAAGACTCGCACGCTTATGAGCATTTCATTCATGCATTTATCATTTCACGTGATTTAATTACAACTTTTAAATGAATTTCCTTTATTTATTTTGCGCGTGTTGCGCCGGTTGAATATTTATGATTTATTTATGCTTCCGCAATTACCATTACATTTACGTTAATAACTCTGCTTCGTAATATTTTAAACGTTAACAAGTATTATGTTTTGTAATTAACGTGTCGTTTGGTGTAACTAGTGGCTGAGATCCTGGAAGTCACACGCCTAACGGTAATACCCCGTTTGTGGAAATTGAGGGTGTGACATAGTAGTACTGTACAAGCCTTTAATGCCTTCAAGCAATGTGTGTAGTGCAATAGCACAACCCCAGTCAATTACACTTCCTTCGTAAAAGAGTCGAATCCCGGATCTTCCGCTGGCTACATATATGTATAATAATTATTTGGAAATTAATCTTGTTGGCAATAATATTTATTAACATTAGTTTTATGTTAATAAAAAAGTTCATATTTGAAGTAGAAAATGGCTGACGATTTGAGTCGCGGTGTATTGGGCCTACTTGTTGGACAAGTGCCGGCTCTATGAAGGGAGTTTTTTGAATTGGGCTACGGCCCTAATACATTGGGCCCTCAATGTTTAAAATTTATTATACAATAGTGTTTATTGTTTAAATGTTTAGTATGTACCAATGAATAAGAGAAGAAATGTTATGGACCGTTATGTGAGAATGAAAAAAGAGGGTGTTTTGTTAGTCGATGGAATAAAATCACCTATTATACGAGGGCCACCACCACCACCACCGTCTAATCCAACTAGTTATGTTATATAAACTATTTCCCTTACGATATGTTTCAACATTCACATGTTCCAGGATTTTGACAATGTTTTCGAATGAATTAACCCACCGGGTACGTGCATATTATTGTTTAGCGATTACATTTCATACTTGGTCCTTGGCGCAAAGAGTGTTCTTATATCAATGTTGGGTTATTCATTAATTTTCTTATTTTATTTAGTATTTATAAATATATGCCCATTTTATAGAAGTGATTAATATTAACTCTTAATTTATATACACACTAAAACTCAAACCTTACTACCGGTCTTAATCACAAGTTATGTAGCTAAAACTAAATAAAATATGATGAATTGATATCAACCACACCATTTTGTAATTACATATTTCAATCACATTTAATTAGATAAAACCACACAAAACAGTGTCAAAAGTCGCCAACATATTATAGATTGAATAAAAATATGGCATACGGGAATAGTGTATGAAATCACAAAGGCGACTGGAGATGAGCATGGTTAATACTTCATAAAGCACCTTAGCAATTACTAGTAATGCTCTTATCGGCCTCAGTCTTGTTTTTCGCTAGCTTTAGTCTAGAACTATACTATCTCATTAAACGTCGAATATCCCTATGATGCTAGCCAGTGAAAAAGGAATGAGTCTACTTCTTTGCTGGCTTGACTCCAGAACCAGTAGAGGAAGGAAGCGAAATAACCTTCAGAATCGCAACTATATAGCTAAAAACTCTACCTAGAGGACACAAACTATATCTATTTATGCTATTAAGACAAAGTTTAAGTGTTGCATGTGTCAATTTAGAAAGGTGAGGCCGTGAGGGTTTTGTGTTGAAGTCAGAAGTTCAGGTGGTTGTGTTTATTCTAAAAAGATATAGCATAAAAAATTAAAATAATTGTAAAAGGATAAAAGTAAATAACTTACTCAAACAAGCAAAAATAATCAAATCACAAATAGAATATAAAAGTTATTACATTTTTATAAAAATGGATAGTTGATTAATAAATTAATAAAGATTTAAAGAAATCTATAAATTAAAAGTGATAAGACGGAATGAAGAAGAAGAAGAATATAAAAGAAAAAGAAAAGGAAAAAAATAAATAAATAAATAAATAAAAGCTTTACCCCTTACAAAACAGTATTTTATAGGTAAAAAACAATGATGCCCCTAACTTAACATAAATATTTAACATTAGTTAGTTAAACGACAATAAATGAGGGAATTTTTCAAAAAAGAATAATATGTGAAAGTAAAAAAATTAAAAGACCTGATCCATAATTTGAGTAAACATAAACAACAAAAATTATAATTTAGTCAAATATAAAATAACATTTAAAATCAGTGGAAGCGTCAATATATACACAATACCAACATAAACAAAAGAGAAGTAGAGAAGGAAAATTTGATTCAATCCATTCATTCACTAGAAACTACACGTGTGTGTATATATATATATATATATATATATAAAGCCCGTAGACATTAAATTGGACTTAAAATATAAAGATAATATATTTATGTTATCCGGGAATTATATCAATATGCATATTACGGATAAAACACGCTGACCTGTTCGTAAGTAATTAGGTTGTACTTGTACCTTCGACCCGCATTACTTGCTTGATTTTTCAAGGTGTTATGTCATATGTGGGGCTAGTTAGCAGTCTTGATCTAATTCTAATAGACCGTTGCTTCCATCACTTTTAAACCTGGTAAAATTAAAAAAATATGCGAAAACTCTCAATCAATGATATCTCCTTTAATATTTGACTAATTCAACGCATGTGTAAATCAAGGACCAATAATATATCCATTTTTTCTCTTTGTTTACGGCGGCTTTATTGTATGTTGTCATTAGGCTGTTCAAACCGCTCGCCGTTAGACGCTTGCTCGACGTTCGTTCGAAATTTGTTCGAAAAATGCTCGTTTAAATTTTTGCTCGGTTGTAAACGAGCTGATCGGCTCGGATCGGTTTGTAAACGAGCCAAGCACGAGCGAAGATCCGCTCGGCTCGGTTCGGCTCGTATTTATATATATATATGTTTATATAATCTATACATAGTACTCTAGTCGATTTGACCTACTATATATAAATTTATAATTATATTTACGCATACTTGATTAATAAACCTAATAAAGAATTTCAAACTAAGCATTAAATTTAAATCCCAAGCCGCTAAGAGACAAGTTTTGTCAATCATCTCCCGCTCTCACCGTCATCGTTCTCTGCAATATACTCTCCGCCTTATCGGCTACAGTCTTAGCATTATCGCCAGCCACAACATATTGTAATTCATAAAAATGTTACGTTATGAAATGTGATACTTTTTAAGTCATTAACACATGTTAACCGCAATATAAATCGTATGACATACAAGATAGTTGGGTTGTACAATTTTTTCAGTGCTCGTTTACGCTCGCTCGAAAAATTAACGCTCGAAAAATGCTCGTTCGATTTTCTGCTCGGTTGTAAACGAGCCGATCGGCTCGGTTCGGTTTAGAAACGAGCCAAGCACGAGCAAAGGTCCGCTCGATTCGGCTTGGCTCGTGAACAGCCCTATGTTATAGACCAAATGAAAGAACTCAACCCAAAAGACTAGTCTGATGGGTGAGAGAACCCATTTGGCCTATAAACCCCACATCAATTGCCATACAACCGATGTGGGACAAGTCCCATACCTTACAATGGTTTCGGTCCATAACATTCGCCCCTCCTTAAGGACCGACGTCCTCGTTGGTCACGGCTGGCTCTCTCCAGGCCACCACTCCGAGGTTGGCTCTGATATCACTGTTACATACCATATGAAAGAACTCAACCCAAAAGACTAGTCTGATGAGTGAGGGAACCCATTTGGCCTATAAACCCCACATCAATTGCCCATACAACCGATGTGGGACAAGTCCCATACCTTACAATGGTTTCGGTCCATAACACCCTAATTGTCATACCTGATAAATATGTCCACGAATCATTCAACAGCTTGCTGAGTGCTGACATGATTAAACAAAAATTGACTAGAGATAATTATATTGCTAAAACTAAACATACAAGCAAACGGATCTGTAAAATCTCACTTCATAGCAAACTAGTGATAGGATTTGAGGAAATAGGTCGCTACTATGAGACCTCGTTCCAAAAACATCATTGTTGAAAGAGATCTGTTGTTTAAAAAAGAAAATAAGCCTTTTTAATATGACTTCATAGCATGTATATGTTCGAGTTGTTAGGTATTCTGTCGGCTATCAACCGTCCTTTATCCTAGCAGGATAGCAATCTGTCACGTATCATACAAGGTGGAACTCAAGAAGTGAATATGATTAGAATTGTTCTAGCAAACGTTTTAATAAAACCCGAATGGGAGAGGCTTCGTTATCATATGTTATCAAGGTTGTCCCAAGCATTACAAATAAGGGGATTACTGTAACCGAAACTTCTAATTTATCAAGGTAACCAACACATTAACTACATAGGCTTAAATGAAATAGTTACCGGCGGTGTCATCATAACAGATAAGGAATAAAACTGTTAAAAATCTTTGGCATTCTAGTTACCGGTGTCTCATCATAACAGATAAGGAATAAACTATAATTTGTCCGTAAGTTATATCTCAACCAGCTCTACAAGTGAGTTTTCACTGAATATGTTTGTTTGTTTATATCTCAACCAGATAACGTATAGGATGGGCAAATGAAGCATCTTTGTTTTAGATAATTAACTACATTGCTTGATAGGGACTGGTTTGAACCTCTAGGGTAAATAACAAACTAAATCTTGTCATTTTTAATACAGCAATTATTTACACAATGGATCTTTCATTCTTACTTCATTTTTGTATTTAATATGTTGAGTTGAAAAAGGTTTATCAACTAACCTGCAGGCTGCCAATAACAATGAAATTTGTAGTTTACTTGTAGTATTAGACAACATTTAAAACAAACTGAAAGCATCCATATATGCATTACCTCAAGAATTGATCTAACTTGTCTCATGGAGTCTGTATTTCACCTCTTCCAAATTGTTTTCGCTTTCGTCATCTTCATATTCATGTTACTGAGATTAACAAAAATGTCAACCCCGAATCTACCCCCGGGGCCGTGGAAGCTACCACTCATAGGAAGCATCCATCATCTCGGAAACTCGCTTCCCCATCAGCGGTTGAGAGATTTGGCTAGCAAATACGGACCGTTGATGCACCTGCAACTTGGTCAACTATCTGTTGTAGTTGTCTCTTCACCTGAAACAGCAAAAGAGATCATGAAAACCCATGATTTAAACTTTGCTGACAGACCTTATCTTTATGCTTCCAGTTTAATATGCAATGGTGCTACAAACCTTACTTTTGCAGCATATGGAGACTATTGGAGACACGTTCGCAAGATTTGCACTCAGGAGCTTTTGAGCCCGATGCGGGTCCAATCGTTTGGACCCACAAGGGAACAAGAGGTCTCAAAGTTTATCAAGTCCATTAGTGAACATGTAGGATCTCAAATCAATCTGAGTGAAAGAATTTTCTCATTAACATATGGGATTACCGCGAAAGCTGCATTTGGAAACAAGTGTAAAGATGAAGAGTTATTTATTGCACTTGTTAAGGAAGCTTCTGCTGCAGCTGCAGGATTCAATATTTCAGATCTTTTTCCTTCTTCAACACTGCTTCCTGTAGTAACTGGATTTAAGGCAAAACTCGAGAAGATTCGTGAAAGGTTTCAGGAGATTGCTGGTAACATTATTGAAGAACACAAGGCCAAAAAGGTGGGTGCTAATGCAGGTGTTGCTGATAGTGATGAAGATTTTGTGGATGTTCTTATGAGATTTCAGGAATGTGGTGATGTTAAAGTTTCCTTATCAATAGCTAACATCAAAGCTGTTATCCTGGTTAGTGCATTATGCTTTAAATAGAGTTTCTACTCTCTCTCTCTCTACACATACAAACATGTATTCATTTCAATGTTTTTAGAACCAGACTGGACATTGAACCAGTCGCTTTACTGGTTGACTGGTCGGACCGGATTTAAGAACCGGATGACGTCATATATATATATATATATATATATATATATATTTATATTATATATATATAGTTTATATATGATTTAATATAAGTATTTTTATATGTATATTTTATAGTTATATATAAAACTCAACAATAATTATACATCCAATACTGAAATTCATCATTCGACCTACCCGTTAAAGCCATTAAAATAAAAAAAAAAAAAAATGGAAAATCCGGTTCGAATCGGTTCCTGGTTGTCGGTTCAACCGCCGAACCGGTTCGAACCGGCCGGTTCTTGAAGAAAGAAACGAATTGGGGTGGATCGGACCGGTGGCCCAACCGAATCCCGATCGGACCGGCCGATCCGACCCGGTCGTGAAATCATTGCATGTATATATATCGACACACACATATATGTATATAGATATATTACCCCATCTTACCTTGGTTTTGAAAAGGGCTAGGCGCACCAAGGTGATAGGGTCCCAATACGAGGCGCAAAGCGCAAAAGCACACCTCTTTTTGTACGCGTGGCGCGAGGTATTTATATAATTTTTTTCCAATAGGCTTTTTAGCATCACATACTCACAATTTAGCAATAAATAACCTTTTCAGGCACACTTACAAGATGACACAAGTAATATAAATAAATTGAAATCACATATGTGAGGGGTAAGAGTGTATGATTGAGTATTGACAAACACAAAACTACAGCCTTTTTAACCATCTAATGGAAAGCATACTCATTGGTTTACCACATGATAACCGATTGCATATTTTGGTAAGAAAGAACAAGTACAGGGATTAAATGTTTAAAAGAGGTATGTGATTATTGTGAATGAGTAATTAAGTACTCTTGCTCTTAAAGGGTCTAATCTTATATTTGAACGCTTAGAGAGTTAGAGTGTATTTATTAGAGCTTACTTTTCCAAAATCAAATCTAAACTTTGTCACCCAAACAAATTTTCTTTTATTTTTACAATAAGAATTCAATTTTTTGAAAACAGAAACTTTTAAGCTCTTCATGCGAAAGATAGCCTGACTAGCTAATGAATATTTGGATCACTTCCTGAGAACTTGAAGAAACTTGCAAACATATTAATAAGGGCTGTTTGGTTGGGTCTGACCGACCCGGTCAGACGTGTCTTGTTTGGTTGTTTGCATCTTACCGGAGAATAGGTCTGACCGAACCCCTTATTCGGTCAGATATAAACCTACATCTGACCCGAGTCAGACATGGAGTCGGTGGTTCACGGTGGCGACGGCGAGAGCGGATCTGGTACTGGTCGGTGACGCGCGGGTTGGGGTACCGATCTGGTACTGGTCGGCGAAGGCGGATCTGCGACGGGGGTACTGGTCGTGCTCACAAGCAATGAAGGTGGTGGAGGGGGAGCTGGTGGAGATGATTGTTGAGTTTTGTGTGAAGAAGAAGGGTGGTGGTGGTGGTGGTGATCGTCGGCGGTTGGGTAGGGTGGAGATGACAGGTGGTGGTTAGGGTTTTTTTGGATTTGTAAGGTGAATGTGGGGAAGATAAAGGGGTGATAGGGTGGAGATAAAAGGGTGATAGGGTGGAGATAAAGTGTGTGGTTTTTAATTTTTCTTTTTACAACCAAACATATTTATTGGTTCAGACCTTTTACTAGTTCAGACCTCTTACTGGTTCAGACCTTCTTATTCATTCAACGCTTATTCAATCAGATATTACCAAACAGCCCCTAAAAGAACTAGAAAGGTAGGATCTGGAAACAAAAATTGACGCATTTTGTCTTACTACTATTTAATCGTATATGTATTGCAGGATATATTTAGCGGTGGGAGTGAAACATCTTCTACAACAGTAGAGTGGGCAATGTCCGAAATGCTGAAACACCCAAAAATATTAGAAAAAACACAGACCGAAATAAGGAAAGTTGTAAACAAAAGAGGAACAATGGATGAAACATGTTTTCAAGAAATACTGTTTTTAAAGCTGGTGATTAAAGAAACTTTAAGATTACACCCTCCAGCCCCTTTGTTACTTCCTAGAGAAAGCAGGGAGAGATGCGGGATAAACGGCTATGAAATACCAGCCAAAAGCAAAGTTATAGTGAACGCGTGGGCGATTAACAGAAACCCCAAATGGTGGAAGGATCCTGAAATATTTAATCCAGAGAGATTTTTAACTAATTTAATAGATTTTAGAGGACTTAATTTTGAGTACATACCATTTGGTGGTGGAAGGAGAGTGTGTCCCGGAATCTCATTTGGATTAGCAAATGTCGAGCTTCCGCTTGTCAAATTGCTATACCATTTTGATTGGAAGCTGCCAGATGGAATAACAAGTGAAGGTCTTGACATGAGTGAATCGTTTGGTGTGACAGTTAGAAGAAAAACAGACCTGATTCTGATACCTACCGCATACCATCCTTTACCTGCGTAAAGCCCTCATGTAGATTGTTATAGAAATAAAAAGCCATAATTACATGTAAACTATAACACACAAATTATGTTACATAGTAGTAATGGCTTGGACTTCTTTTCATCCTTCTCTTGTTTATATGTTTACATCATTGCATCGCACTTGAGATATTACGTGTGTAAGGTATTAGAAACAACACGTTCAGATATCGTTTCATGTGAGTGTGCTACGCATCTAAATTAGATATTTGAAAATGTAGTAGCATGACCCTAGAAGTTGACTATAGTCTATACATGTAACATGGCTCAAAATTCAGTGATTGTGGTTGCTGCACAGAGAATCTGTTGCAGCTAGAAGATCAAGGCAAATAGTGTCATCCAATTCTGATCTAATCATCTAATTCTCTTTCACAATTCATATCATGGTCGGTATATATGTAATCATAAGTTGTTATGACAGCGTTACTGCAGTGGCGGAGCTTGGACACTTTCACGGGGGGGGGGGGGGGGGGGAATTAATTTTTTTAAGAGGGGGTGAACTCGTTATATATAAAAAATTAACACTACCGGATCATAAATTAACACTGATGAAAAAAAGAGGGGGGCGGAGCCCCTCGGCCCATACAATACTTCGCCTATGAGCGTTAGGATCATGGGATGTCCTCTGTGCATGATTCCTTACTAGACATCTAGCACTTCTAGACTAGTAACTCTTGTAATCTATCTTACTAAATTAAAATGATGAAATCAGAAGAAGCATTTACAACAACATGGTCATAGGCATTTATGTGGCAGATCATCCACATTGTAATTCCAGTTTTTATCCGCAGTTAATCAGTGGCGGAGCTTGAACCATATTACAGAGGGCGGAGGCGAAAGTAAACTATTTTACAGGGGGCGAACCCTATATATATATTAAAAATTTACACTATCAGACCGAAAATTAACACTGACGGAAAAAAATAGGGCCCCTCCCTAAGCTTCGCCATTGTCTGCAATGTAAGAAAGTTATGCAAAACTGAATTTGATTTTGAGTTTACAATAAATTACACACTCAACTTCGTTTCTTGAAGATTTTAACATTAACATTTAACTAGATCATGAACTTAAAGGAATTAGAGTAGGCTTGCAACAATGCGAGTATGTAAATGGTTAATTCATCCCATGAAGAAATGCCTCTACTTAAACCAAATGAGCCATAGCTACTGCCATTCATGACCCTTGTATCAGTTGAGACTTACGAAAAGAACCTATGATTATAACTTCGAAAGTAGAATAAATTTGGTTCAATCATTCTAGAAACTGCCCTAAACATTAAATGAAACCCTAATATATTGATCAGAAGTAACAATGAAATGGAAGTTATAAAGACGAAAACCTAATTTAACTTTATAAATGTAAAGAGTGTTGAAATTTAAACTCATGTTATTTTAACGAAAAAATTAGTTATTTCACTGGATTATAAGATCAAAAAGTTAAATACACGTGTGTTACACGGGTTGAAATATATTATAGATAACATATCAACAAAGTTATTATATATAGCAAACATATTTAAGTTACAAAAATAGTTTAAAAAGGAAAAAGATTTTATTAATCATAAATATCCATAAATATTTTTATGTACATTTTAAAAGTATTTTAGTTTTAATAATGATTAGCTATAAATTGAATAGTATTTTGGCAAAATTAAGTCTTATTAACGTATTTTAATGAAATCTTGTTTATTTTTAGAAAGAAATTATGATTAACATAGTACTAAATGATTAATTATTAAGAAAATATTTTTAGAGTTAAGATTTTACTAAAAAATGTAAATTTATTGTGGTGAGAACATGTGAATAATCCTAAGTGCAGACTAAGTGGAGATGATGTGAACACGTTAAAAATGGCCATGTGACATATAGTTATTATTAGTAGAGGTGTCAAAAAACGGGTTCTATAAAAAAAACCGCTCAAAAAAAACCCGGACCGGTTTGAAAAAAAAAACCCGCTTTGGCTCAAACCCGTTCCAAACCCGATCTAAACCGCCGGTTTGGTAGCTCCACACTCAAAACCGGTTTAAAAATTAAAAACCGGTTTATCTAAAAAACCGGTTTCAAACCGGTCCAAATCGGTTTGATAGGTTCGAGTATTCAGTGAGCCAAACCAGTTTGTAACCCGAACCGGTTTGAACAAAACCGGGTTGACCCGTGACCAAAAAAACCGATTCGGTTTTCAACACGAACCGGTTCGAGAAAAAAAAAACGGTTTGTGCACCTCGAATTATTAGTATAGATAAGGTCATGTCTTTTATCCCGTTAAATAATGAATACAATAAAGATATAAACAAATAAACAAGATATCATTTGTTTTATACAAGAAAAAAGTAAATGGTATGGTGAAGTGAACCGATTTGGAAAGAATTGAAATGTGCACCTCTGACGTCAATTAAGCAGCCTTAAATCTATTGTCTCTAATAAACAAAGCTTTGTTTGCGACACGTGTTATGTTCCTAAGCGACTTTCTGCCCCAAACTTCCGCCTCTTCTTTTAACCTGGAAAAGTCAACTGCGGGTTTTAGCAACCCGGATCTGACCCAATTAGTATTTTCTTTTGTAGCTTTGTTCATTCTAAAAACCCTAGATCTAAGTTTCTTCACAGTCTCTGTTGTTCTAGATCAAATAATCGCAATGTAGGTTTCTTCTTTCTGTTTGTTCAATTAACATCTCTACTCTCTATCTTTTTGTCATCCGATCATCCAGATGCTTATGTTTCCCTTGAATCTGTTGCAGATTCAGAAGTGATTTTTATTTGAATCTTCTTCGTCTTCTTACTATTATTCTTCACTCAGAATGTAAGTTTCTTCAATCTCTTCATTCGTCAACATCTTTAATCTCTCTGTCTCTGTCATCCGATCATCAATATGATGGTTTTGGTTAGCTTTGTTTCATCTTTGTTACGTACGATTTTGGGGTTTAATAGATTGTGGTTAATACGCAGGTTTGATTTCTGTCATCATGATCTGCTTTTTGATGAAGAAGAAGCATAGGGGGTATTTATATATCAGGTTTGATTTGTTTTGATGAAAAGAAGCATAAAGGGCATTCGTATATCAGGTATGATTTTTGGGGTTTAATCGATTTTTGGTTCATAAGCTTAGATTTGTTTTGACAATTCATCCTTCTAAAATCTTTTCTCTTTTTATTATTGCAAGTAACTTCTGGTTGATTGACATGAATGGGGTTTATGATCCCTTCATAAGGGGTCCATACGAAATTTGCAGTCTGTTATTTTTCTAGATAAGTATATATTTAATAAGTAACTTCTATTTCTAGGTTGCTTGCTTAATGTGGTTTGTACTATTTTGTATTTGATTATTTATAATTAATCGTTATACTTGATTCAAATGTATGAAATGTTATGTTTGTATTATGATAATGTTTGGTGATTTACAAATTATTTATGCAACTCGTAGCATTGAAAGAACATGTTTGTTTCCAAATCATGGGAAATCCATGACCACATTTCATTTGCCTCTAAATTATGCTTATGTGGAATTTACAAGCTTTATGATTCTGATGTTAAGTGTAAACACAACCAACATTTTATTTGTTTTCATAGCAAAAAGAAAACTTTTAGTTGGTGGGGTTCTACACAATAGATACAATATGCTCTTAATAGATGAATTTGTGAAACATAGTCTTTCCTCCTTTGTGATCTAATTGGGACGTCTACGAACAAGGGGCTAGGGATGTTGTCCTCTCTGCTTTCAAAGTGATCAATGGTAGGTACTTGAGTACCTCTTTATTTATTTCTATTTAATTCATATTTTTCGTAATCATGACTTATCCATATGTTGTGTGAATATGTAGCTATGATTTTTCGATATTGACTAACAATATCAAGACTTGCACCATGAAAAGAATGGCTGAGGATTGCATTAGCGACATGTATGCCCATATTAACAATATGAGTCATCTGTCTAGAATATTTTGATTTTTGCATGGAATAGGTGCTTAAATGGTTTATTTTAAAATTGAAAAAGTTTTTAAGATTTATTTATGATTGATCTTAATTCTATAGACGCGTATTAGGTTTTTAAGTTGCTGTTTTGTTTACATCTTAATGGTTTCGAGATGCTGAAGTTACCTGATGAGAGAACTAAAACTTTTATCAACTAAAATGTATGTGCACAAGTGTTGATCAATTACATGTTTTCTATTGTATGTTAGTTTCTTAAATAATATCAGTAAAGTTGCTTTCATGCAGTTATTATCCTTATTAAGTTCAAATAGGATTTCTATGCTAATCAAGATGGGGCTGAAGGAAGGAAGACCAGCAGTGCTTCACGAAACATAATCTGTACTCGAAATGCTTTTATGGCTACTGTTCTTATTTTTTGGTTTTGTTGCATTTGTGGTTGGCTTATTTTTATTTACAAGAGTTAAGAATACTAGATCTTGTCAAATTGGTATGTATTTAGGGTTTTACATTTACACAAATGTTGGCATATGTTGTATATTACTACAATCAATATTACAGTTGGCTTTATGGTTTGATATGATTATACATATTGCACTTTGTTTGTTTTCTTAAAATGGCATGTAATCAAACTAATAAAAATTCAATTTAAACACAAGACTTGCTTGATTGGGTAAAGAAGTGCAGGATCGGATAAATGGTGGTCGATACAATCAGTCTCACAATGAGGAGAGTTTTAGAACACTTAACAGATCAAATGGGGAACCGGGTTTGTGTGAGATGATACTAAGAACACAAGTAACTGAGACAGAACTAAGAACAAGAACAGATAAATATGGTTTTCAAGGATGTTGTATATTGCTCTCAAGTTCTATTACAAGTGTTACAAAGCATGAAAAGAAATACAAGGACTTGAGATACTTTATACTACATCTTACAGCCGACCATACTATGTAGGCCAGCTGGAACCACTAATCTAGATAACAAGATCAATGTAAAGTCAAAAGGCAGATTGCTTTTTGACTAGTGACTATGACATGCCATAGCTCACATCCTTTTCTATTATAAAAAGGTTAACAGGTACATAGTAGGAAGTTACAGACAAAGACCATAATCTACAATTTACAAAAGCATGGACTTTTCACCAACTTGTAGAAGTTGGTGAGTCTTCGGAGTTGCAGCAGAAAGTATGCCAGCTTTATGAAAAAGTAGATCAGAGAAAACATGCCTTCTCTGTTCGAAAGACTTCATCTTTGGCTTCGGAAAATTTGGACTTTGGCTTCGGAAGATTTTACACTTAGAATATTTTCTGTGGAGAGTGTAAAACTTCTGAAGTAACTTTTACCTTGTACATCAGTGCATGCATGCAGGAAGCTCCTTGGTTGTTTTGGCTTCTTTGGTTGCATCAGCCTTCTAATCTTCTAATATAACCTTACAAACTCCCTCTAGGCTGATGCTACCAAAACAGAGAAGTTATTCAAATGTTGACAGTCCTTATTAGGATCAAGACCATACCTTTCTTCATCATCTGGTCAGGATCCCTCAGACTCTCATAATATCTTCTCATGTGATCATGTAGAAGAAGATCAAGCATGTCTTGCCAGAAATAGACATCTTGTCCTCCTTGATCTCTGATGACATACCATCTATCTGGATTAGCAGCAAAAGTCCAGGACAAGATGGGTCTTCCAGTTGTAAGAGGCTCTATTGGAATTGGAGTTGGTTGAGCAGCCTCTTCTTGCACTACCTCAGGATGCTCTGACTCATCCTGAGGTGTAGAGGTGGATGCCTTGGTCTTCTTCTTGGAAACACTTTTCATGGCCATCCTTTTCCTCCTCTTTGAAGTCTTTAACTGAGAGGACTGGTCTTTAGCACCAGGTTGTTCTAATGTGTCTCTCTCAGTTGGGTTCTCTTCTCTTACAGGTTCAAAAGGAAAGTGAAGAGGACCCTGTTGTGGATCAGAAGATGAAGTTATGTTGTCTCAATGGGGTTCAACCTTGACAACCTCAGGTTGAGCTGGATTTGGTGGAGAATGCAAGTCAAACAAGATCTCAGTTTTTACTCATCTTCTTGATCACTCTAATGTGCTCATCCAGAGACATTGGACCAAGCCTCCTTCCTGAGAATCGATACAGCTTCAAGAAGCTCATCATTCTTTGTCTGTCAGCAAACTTCTTTTGGCTCTTTTGGATGATGGCTCTTGACTTTGTTGAACTGGGAATAGGGTAGGAGCATTCTTGTAGAGCCTTTTCTGTCTCCTTTCTTCCTTGATCTTGAGGAGCGATGCTGCATCCTCTGTCTCCTTCCTCTCTTTGGACAATTCCTTGTCAGCCAGTTTATTCAGTTCTTCTAAGAGGAGAGAGAATAGTTCATCCACATTGTAGTTTCTGGTCCCCAAGTAGTTTATCCTTACTGCCCTCAACTCATCATCCTGAGTGTTTGGCCTAGGGCAGCCCTGATGGCAGCATCCATGAAGCCTGTAGACTCTCTTGAACTTTCTCTTCTTAGCTTCCTCTTCCTCTCTCTTTCCTCCTCCTTAATCTCCTCAGAAGTCAGTTTTCTTTTTCCTATTGTCACTCACAGGCCTTGGTGACTCAAGATGAAGAGAGCTTTGGCCTTCATTGCTTGGTTCAGCAGTCAAGCTCTGGCCAGAGAGAGCTTGTGAAGCACCTTCACCAGCTGGTGCCTCACTGAGGGTAATTGGTGCTGAAGAAGTTCCTGTCTTAAGGTTCACAGGTTCAACTTCTGGCCTTCAGTCAAGGCTTTCCCTTTGAAGTTAATCTTAGGGTCCACCTCAACATCCAGTTGACTAAAAGTCTTACCTGCTAGCCTCTGTCTATATAGTCTTGACTTCAGCTTGTATTCTTTAAACACCCTTTCTTGAATCCTATCTGCTAATCTTGCAGCTTGTCTGTTTTGACTTGGGTTGATAAGTGGAAGATCAATTAGATGGAAGCTCTTATAGAAGCTCAGGTTAAAAAAATTTCTATTGACCCTGAGATCTAGAGATGATTAGAGCTCTTCTATAAATGTCATACCTCCATCCCATGATTAGATTCTCAGAGTGATGAGATAGGGTAGGCATAGCTCTGGGAATACCTTCCTCAAACAAACTTTGTATTAGTGAGTCTACATCCACGTGGACTTGGGCAAGTGAGTCCATATTCATGTAGACTTGAGGAGGTTGCTGAGTATGGACCATTGCAAGTGAGGGTGGTGAATCCTTCAATTTCAAACTCTGTGAAGAACTCTCAGGTTCTGTGATTGTTTGGACTTTCTCTCCCTTTTTAGTAGCATCATCTTCTTGCATAAGTGAGCTTGGGGTTGGGTCTGTCACATCCACAGGTTCTTGTGGACCTGGTTGAGTTCTCCGGATTGGTCTCTCAGCTAACTTGCCCTTGAGATCGGTGATCTCAAGTTGCTGTCATTGACCATCCTTTGTAAGATAGTCACCTGAGATTCCAGGTGACTTATCTTTGAGATTAAATGGGTGAATGTTCTTATCAGTTTTTGCACCTTTAGTTTCAGACTCCCCTCATCTTCATCAGAAGAATCACAAGAGGATGAGAGAATAGGACCAAGGTCTTCTTCCTCATCACCAGTACTTTGTTCTTGGCTGCTGGATTTCCCCTGCACCATGACAGCTTCAAGTGAAGTGTCAATGGGTTGGGTTGCCATGGTTGATGTCTTAATGATGTAGTCACATGCTGAAGTGAGAGCCTCTTCCATATGGACCTCCTGAACAAGTTCAGGGAGATCCACCTCAGTAATATGTGGATGATGTGGGCTAGACATGGGAGAAACAGAAGTACTCATCTCTCCTTGAGCAGGGGTGGAGAGGAGAGACTTATGATACTCACTGAAGCCCATGTCTTTATCATCATAGAATTTAAGGTTTGGGATTGGTTGGTTTAGATCAAGAGGCTGGGGATGGTAACTGTCCCCTAAAGGTTGTTCACTAGAGTTTTGAGACTCTGAGTGAAGGCCTACGGCTGTAGGGGTTGTGAGCTTATCAGGCTGAGCATGAGGAACCTCAGCACTGATCATTGGTGAGATGGGAGTGGTTTGCTCCTCAGGAGAAGTGGGAGCTCCAGTGTCCACTTCCTCCTGTATGGGTGATGATATAGGGGCCTGCATAAACTGAGTAGCATGTGCAGGGGTTCGTTTGAATTTTCTTTGGTAGGTGATGGTTATTTTTGGCTGTATAGGTGGTTGGGAAGTAGAAGGTGTGGGTTCAACACTAGCTGGTGCTGCTAGGTTGTCACCTTGAGCAATGAGCTCTAACATTTTTGGAACAAGGGCTGTTTCTACCCCTGAAAAGCCAGCAGTTGGCTTCCTCATAGTCTTGAAGATGATGGGCTTTATCTGTCCCAGTTGGAAAACCCAGACCTTGGTCTTGGGCTTATCAAGGTGATTTGAAGATAATGTAACAGTAACTGATCCTATGTCAAGCTTTGAGGATCATTAGCTGTTGTTGATGAAGAACTTTCAGTCACTTGGTCTTTCTTCATCTTCCACACCATCTTTGAAAGATTGGACTTGACCTTCAACACCTTGGAAGTTTTGACAAACTTTTGAAGTTTTGGAGACTGGACCTTCAGAAGATTATGCTTTCACTGCAGCAGGCTTTAGTACTTCGAAAGCATTCATTTCTTCCGAGACCAAAATTTCTTCCTAAGGCAAGTTCTCACTTGTCTTCTTTTTCACCTTGGAGCTTCCGAAGGGAAAATATTTTCCTTCCGAAGCTAGTTCTTCTCAGAAGTTTTCTCTTTGATCATGTGAATAGTACTTTTAGGATTGTAGATGCAATCCTTAGCAAGATGAGAAGTACTACCACACATGATGTAATCCATTTGCTTTCTTCTGAGAGTCTTCTTTTGAGAGAAAACTGAACTTGATCACATTCCACCTCCATCTTCATCTTTACAGATGATGCAACAAGCTTCTTAGAGTGAGGCTTGCTCTTGGAACTGGATGGTTCAGGCTGTGTAGCAGTGATACCCAGCTGATCAGCCTTCTTCTCGTTGCTGGGATGAGTTGGACATGAACTAGAACTCCTGGTACTAGAGTTCATAGTTGAGTCTTCAGCCTTCACGACTTCAAATCCTGCAGAGATAAACATTTGTTTCTGCTTAGAGTTGAAAGTGGCCTTGATCTCTTGAGCCTTCTTTGATTTTCTCTTTGCTTTCAGATCAAGTTCTTCCTCTTAGACTTGGTCATCCCAGATTCTTTTCTCTCCTCAGAAGAATAGTGACCCTTTTTAGGATGATCTTCTTCACTCTTCTCAGAATCATCCTTTACTATCTCCTCTTCATCCTCTTTATCAATGGGGTCTATGAGGGGAAGCTCATCTTCATAAGTTTCACACCTTGAAGGTCTTGCAGACAATAGAGTGTATGGAGGAGCTATCTCAGTAGATCCCAGTCCCTGCTTATTTTGATAACAAACTTTTGCATCCAAGGATGAGGATATCATGTTCTTGAAGGTCTCTTCTTCAAGAACACGTCTGCCCTGGCTTTGCTAATCACAAGCTCAGCCTGGCATTCAGTTAACTTATTGATGAGATCTTTTCTGAGTCCTGTAGTTGGTATGTTCATGCTTAAGAGTTGAAATGGCTTTCTTAAAATCTTTCGAGACTTAATTTGCTTTGGAAGAAAATTGTCCTTCAAATACATGTAAGTACTTAGAAGCACATTTAAGCTTCGGAAGATATCTCAGAATTTCTTCAGAAGGTAAATTTCTTATAAATAGTTATTTGATTTAAAGACATAATTTTCTTCCGAAGACAACTTGAAGTCTTTTATTTTAAGTTTGTAATCATTTTTGGCTCTTTTGAAATCAGCTTTTAAAATTTTTAAGAACTCAAGATCAGTTCTCATTTTTAAGTTATAGGACCTATATTAGTTAACTTTAGCAATACATTCAGGTGTACAAGGATGTTCCAGTACCTTGGCTTTTTCATGATCTGCCATTAGTGCTTGGTTTGGAGATGCATCCTCAACCTGAAAGCTCCAGTCAAAGCCTCCCTCTTCAACAGCAACTGCAGCTTGCTGCTTGGGTTTCTCATTCTGGGGAGCTCCATTAGTGTAGTTTGGTATGGTTTGTGCTTGGCCACCATTTGTCCTTGGTGCCTTGCACTTTCTAGCAAAGTTTCCCATTTGGTTATAGTTGTAACACTTCACTTTGCTTTTGTCCAACCCAAACTTTCCATTGGTTGCATTGCTAGAAAACTTCCTCCCTATCCTCTTATAAAACTTCATGGCTCTATGAGTGAGAAGAGCCATTTGCTGGACTATTTCCATGTACTCCAGATCATCTAGATGGATACAGTCCAAGTCTTCAAGGGTAAAGAGAAAGTTGCCTGTGCTTTCATCAGTAGACACAAAGGCTTGTGAAGAGCTTGTCTCTTGGAATGGGCTTCCTTGGATGTAGCTCTCTCTTGGTGTCTCTGGGAAGGTGATGAAAGGGCTCTTTTGTGAGTTGTCAGGGTAGCAGATGAGATGATGCTGTGGTTCTTTGTAATCCCTTTCAACTACATGAAGGGCTGAACTCTGCTAATTGTTGGAGTTACCAGATGGATTTTGCATGTTCATCCCATCTAGTAGCTACTGATGATTCCATACAACTCAGTGAGAGTAAGGGTCTTGAGGTTTTCAGTCCTTTTAATGACCACACATTAGTGTGTCCATTGTCTGGGAAGAGAGGACATGAACTTCCTCACAATGTCCCTATTCTCAAGAGTTACTCTAACATCCATTAGAGTATCTACAATCTCAACATACCTGAAGTATTGTTGAGTCATGGTTTCACCTGTCTTGAAGGTGAAATTCTCAAACTACTGCTTTAAGAGGTCCTTCTTGTTTTCTTTTGCTTCATTTGGCCCCTCATACATCAGCTTCAGTGCATCCCATAGTTGATTGACAGTCTTGCACTTCTTGAAGCCTTTGTAGATAGAGTTTGAAAGAGCAGTTTGGAGGGCGATCATGGCCTTTTGATCTATGTCAATCTTCTTTCAGTCTTCATCAGAATAATCAGCCACTTCCTTTGGTATCATACCACCAGCAGCAGCAGCTGAAGAGGTGGATGGTACATGAGGTCCATGGACAACAAATCCCCACATTCTGGAGTCTTGAGACTTGATGAAGCCTTCCATTCTTTGGCACTAAGTATCAAAGTCATCAGGAGTGATCAGTGGAGACTTTGTCATAGTACCGGTTTGCATATCAGCCTTTGTGATAACTGCCATTTGAGATGTTAAGTGTTTTATGAAACTTGAGGGATTTAAGATGGTAAGATCTTACAATCAAGAGCCTAAAATGCTCTGATACCAATTGCAGGACCGGATAAAGGGTGTTCGATACAATCAGTCTCACAATGAGAAGAGTTTTAGAACAGTTAACAGATCAAATGGGGAACCGGGTTTGTGTGAGATGATACTAAGAACATAAGTAACCCAGACAGAACTAAGAACAAGAACAAATGAATATGGTTTTCAAGGATGTTGTATATTGCTCTCAAGTTCTATTACAAGTGTTACAAAGCATGAAAAGAAATACAAGGACCTGAGATACTTTAAACTACATCTTACAGTCGGCCATACTATGGAGGCCAGCTGGAAACACTGATCTAGACAACAAGATCAATGTAAAGTCAAAAGGCAGATTGCCTTTTGACTAGTGACTATGACATGCTATAGCTCACATACTTTTCTATTATAAAAAGGTTAACACGTACAAAGTAGGAAGTTACAGACAAAGACCATAATCTACAGTTTACAAAAGCATGGACTTTTCACCAACTTGTATAAGTTGGTGAGTCTTTAGAGTTGCAGCGGAAAGTATGTCAGCTTTATGAAAAAGTAGATCAGAGAAAGCATGTCTTCTCTGTCTTCGGAAGAAATCAGTCTTCATACCATTTGGCTTCGGAATACTTTGTCTCTGAAGCTTCGGAAGACTTCATCTTTGGCTTCGGAAGATTTTACACTTAGAATATTTTCTGTGGAGAGTGTAAAACTTCCGAAGTAACTTATACCTTGTACATCAGTGCATGCATGTAGGAAGCTCCTTGGTTGTTTTGGCTTCTTTGGTTGCACCAGCCTTCTAATCTTCTAATATAACCTTACAAGGGTATTGGTCTAATATGCATATGTATTGCAGTTAATTTTGGTCTATTGCTTTGAACTTTTAAAGATAGTATTATATCATTGTTGAACCTTTAAAGTTCAGATGGTTCATATACTTTAAGTTCGATTCAGATTGAAGTTGATGTGTTTTATACATGTAATTGCATATATCTTTGATCTGATCCTTACTTCCGCCATGTTTTATGTTATAGACAAGTTCATGTCCACTCATTCGATGAGCAATGATTTGTTTTTGTTTTAGAAGCCTTTATAGATAATTTCAATGTATACAAAATTTTTGAGGCAGCAACTCTCATATAAACGAGCTATAAAAAATTAAAAAAGGAACTATTATCATATTACAATTTGGTAACCACTTTATTTCCACTGTTTTTTATTTTTTATTTATTTTAATATAATTGTCCTTATTTTGCTTTAAGATTTCCATATATGTAAGGTTTACCCAATGTAATTATAAGATATACTTTAGGTATCTTCCTTTAGTATTCTTTGCAAGCACTCTTTGTTTTAGTTGCTTATTTTTTTTGTTTCGTCCATGGTTTTAGGTGATAATTTACTTGTATATCATTAAGTTAATTTAATAATTTTGTTTATTGCAATAGTTAAAAGAGATGATAATAACACTCATCCACATTGGTTTGGAAGAGAAACATTAGGTAAAAGAAAACTTCATTTTAAATTTAATGCTGCATGTCGTGCAAACAAAATTGACTCAACTAGACATTGTAATAAAAATGTATACTCTTTCTATGTGCATACTGTTTTGACAATTAAAATCCACGTTCGTTTTAAGTTGGGCCCTTTTTTACGTCCGTTTGTCCATATACGAGTTTGGATTTATATTTTGGTAACTAATACTACAACTTCAATAAGAATATAAATGACGGAAAAAATTTATAAACAGAGCCCTAAATGATGGTTTTGGTCTGGACAATATGCAAAAACAACTAGCCATTTGTTTTAATTATGAGAAAAAAATCTCACCAATTATTTTATTTGGTCGTCATCATTTAATTCTTAAATGGCAAAATTTTACTGCAAAGCATAAAAGTATTAAACTATTAAGCTGTTTTTGTAGGCTTTGGTCATAAATGGCAACCATTTTCAATTTAGATTTGCAATTTTGAGCTAGCGAAATGGCTTTCGTAGCATTGGACTCATCGTTTAGGTTTAAGACTTGAAGGCGCCTTTGGATACGTATGCTTTGTAACCTTTTACTTATCAATGAGTCTGGTTTGTGCTATGATTATCCCTAACAGATCACATAGATCAAAGAAGCTCAACTAAATAGTCAAATTGACAAATCAAAGGATGCTTAGGATATCCATCAAAAGTAATGACTTACGTTATTAATGATAATGATATTGTCTTATCAATTACGTAATGATATGTTATTATTTAAACCAACCGTGTAACACACGGGTACTAAACTAGTCCATACATAAATTACAGCTAATGAACTTGTTGGTTATTATTTTAAGAGCAAAAAATAGTAAGAGACTAAAACATATTGGTTGTTGGTTTCAGAGCGTTCACATCCCGTTTCCTGTATTAATGTGAGTGTAGTGCTTATATTATATGTAATGGTTGTGAATGGTTATGAGTATAGGAAAGAGAAAATGTTACTGTTCATTCTTAAATTTAAGAAAATTATGTTCAATTTTTATAATTATTTTAATATTTTCAAATGTGATTGTAAGTGGAGGACAGAGAAAAAATAATGATAAAAAATAAAAATATATTATTTAATTGAAAATATGAGAGAAAAGTAATGTTTTTAGTTTTATTATATGAATATGGATAATGATTAAGTTGTGAATGCTCTCACTTTGGTCTCTATAAATAACTCTGGTCATACCAAACTATTGGTGTGGTTATTAAATACTTACTGGTACTCTATTTTTACATAAACATTAAACGTTAAAAAAATTGTGTGTTAATATTCAGTAATACAACTATGTTCTAGACTTCAAAAAATATTTGAAGGACATATTTCACTCGTTTTATTGTGATAGATACTATACTTCGAATAATATTTTACACATTACATGCACATTTAATTAATCTATTATTATATAACTCCAAAACCAATTTACACCTTCTAATTGACACTTCATAGTTTTTCCTATTGTCATTTCTATTAATGTATCCTTCGTGTGTGTGACTTGTTTTCCTTTCTAAAGGACATGCCATGACTAAAGTTTTTTTTATGTGAAGAAAGATGCCGATGATCAACATATATATGTGATGTATTACAAGGTTATATTGTACAACATAGGATGTAATATTATATGCTTCAGATTATAACCCTAAAAAAACATATTTAATAAGTGTTTTTTTTCAGAAAGTGTTTGTTACGTAGTAGTTGTTATGTTAAACTATTAAAACAAAACCAGTAAAATCATAAAAGATAATAGTTGTGACAATATCATACATAAAAATATAAAATAATCAATAAAACCCATGGCAAAACTAAAAGAAAAACAAACAAAAAAAACCAACACAAGACAAAGACTAGTTAGGTAAGCTCATGAACTTTTCATATCCAAATATTATAACAAAATGCGAAACATGGTTCAAAACAAGGATTTCCATCAAATTTGATTATTTCAATGTTAACTTCAATTATCTTTTTTTTCCTTCATATTTGTATGTCTCAATAATTGCTTTGGAGTTATTTAAAAAAAATATTATATCAATTTTGTGAAGTATTTTTAGTTGTGGCTTTAAATTACTCTTGGTGACAAAGACAAATATTTTGATGATGACTTTGTAGAACAAGATGTTACATATATATATAATAACCGGCATAAATGGGTGTGCGGAAAAAAATGATAAAGTTAAGCTTCAGGATTTTGAGATTTACCATTATCGTTTAGTGGTGATTTAAGATATTGAGTTTTAGGGATTTGAGACGATCATATGAAATTAGGAATTGTGGATGAAATTGTGGTTGTTCTAGTTCTGAATGCAAGGTAACCTCGTAAAAGGCAGTTGTTATCATGCATTTAACTCATACACGTTGATGATCTTATAGCGTAGTGGTATTGTTGATTGTCCTTACAAATAAGTGCAAAGTTAGGTGGAATTAAAAGTAAAAAATTGTTGTTTGCAATTTTTTTCTTGACTCTTATAAAGGATGTTTAAATGTACACTATTTTCTATTAATTTGGTTGATTTTGATGTTTTTTTTTTTAAATAGATGCTTACATAGTATATTTTTGCATACGACTTTGTAGATGGGCGTATACACCCGTATTCAAAAGATACAAACCAAGAAAATATGAATCATGACTGTTAGAATTCAAACTATATTGTTATCAATTTTACAGGTATTAATAGAATAGAATGTGAATTTACATACTTAAAATACAACTATTAATACATACTAAATACTAAATAGTGAATATATTCATATTAATCATTTTTAATTTATTATTTTATTAAATATGAAGACCCCTTACTACAAAATATCGATATTTGTATGGATGTACAAACCCATAAAAAACTTCTACCACGTGACTAAATAGAGAATATATTCATGTTTATTGTATCATTTTCATGTTTAAGTTTAAAGTTAAATGAGTCAGCTTCTTAGATTATTTATTCTTATTGAGCTAAATTTATGCTTGAGCCTGGCTCGTAAAAAGCTCCAGCGAAATGTTTCGTCGAGCCAATTTGTTTTTTTAAACTTTAACAAAAAATATATGTTTTACATTAATGAAAAATATACAAAACAAATTCTATGTGATCCAAAAGAGCAAGCGCATTAGCTTAGATTCACGTAATACTTAAACTTAAAAAGATTAAATGGTTGTTTAGTGACCTCCTAATGATCTCATTAAAAGGCTGCATCTTAATCGGTCAGAGATAAAATATATTTGGTTCGGTTAAAATCACATATTAATGGTTCATGTAGGCTCGTAATGAGTAACTTTCAGAAACTCACTGAATGATTAAGAGGCACCTCTTATTCAGTCAAACATTTTAATAATCCAGCATAAGATTGTCAAACAACATTTTAAGTGATTGTTATTTGCGTTGTGAGTTGTGGCTATAAAGAATAAAATTTGTAAGATTATAATGAGACTAACAAGCAAATTAATAAGCGAGCTCACCTTAGCTCTAGCTTAGCTCGTATATAAACAAGCCAACTCAACTCAACGAGCCGATTCTAAAAACTTTTTTCGTACGAGCGTCGAGCCACAAAATATCAACATGATGAAATCCTTTGCTGTCACTGTCGAACCAAACATGTTTTTATTCCATATCATCATCGAGTCATATTTCCATGTATAAAAAAACCACCCTTCTCGTAAAAGTTCATACCAAAAATGTTCAAAAACCTTAAATAACTTTTCCAAAACCACCCCTCAACTATGGTAGCAACTACCAACACACCCCTCAACTTTCTGTAGTCAACCAAAGTGTCCTCAATGGATAAAAAACCATACAACATGCCCTTTGGCTTTGGTGAAGAAAGAGAGAGTGGACAACCCACATCCTCTGTTTTCATTTTTTTATGTATATTCGATTCTAGATCTTCGTCTTCATCGTTCAAAAATCCACCTTTTATTAATGGTGAGTCGTTAATCATCTCATTTGTGTTGTTTAATTTCCCCAATTGTGTTAAATTTTCACTCGTGTATCTAATCATAATCCATCTGATCGGTTTACGATCCATCTGAATCGTCGATTCATCGGAATCTGAATTCAACTTCAAGTTTTGATGTTTGTTGAATCCGATGTTCATCATCTGTTTTGTTTAGTGTAAATGTTAGTAATCGGATCACTGGTTTATGTTTAATTGCATCGAGATAAGGTGATTGTTGATTTGTTATTCAGTTTTGTTAGATCTTTTTGTATCCGCATTTAGATCTGTTATACTAGGGTTTATGATGTGGATTCTTCTTGTTTCTGATTTATGATTGAGGTTGTGTTCAGATTCGTGAAATTGTTTAGTATAGGATTGATTTCTACATTGAATTATGAAATTTTGTTGATTAGAAATTTAGAATTGAAATAACAATACTGCTTTGTTGTGTTTTTGAATTGTAGTTGAAATTGGGATAGCAACAGCATCTAAATTGCTAGTTGAGAGTAAGATTATTGTGAACTTATGGCAATTCAACATGGAATTGTAGAGAAGATGGAACAAGGTAATGGTAAGTTGTTTATTGGTGGGATATCTTGGGATACTGATGAAGATCGTTTGAAAGAGTATTTTAGTAGTTATGGGGAGGTTATTGAGGCTGTTATTATGAGAGATCGGTTGACTGGTCGTGCACGAGGATTTGGATTTGTAGTGTTTGCTGATCCTGCTATTGCTGAGAGAGTTGTGATGGAAAAACACATGATTGATGGTCGAACTGTAAGTATCTTATCTCCAAACACTTTTGATAAACAATGTAATTGATCATAAGTCGATTAAAGGGGTGTTTGGATGTGCTGTTTTGGAAGTGACTACCAAATAGTCATACCAACTGATCATATTTCTTAGGGGGTGTTTAGGATTGCTTATTTTAACAACTTATTTCACACTAAGTGTAAAGTTGCAACTTTGAATCTACAAGAATAATTAGTTTAAATAAGCAATCTTAAACTGCTTACTAAAAACAGTTTATTTCACCCTAACATTAGCAGATAAGCATAACCACTCTTCATCCAAACACTAAAATGTGTTTGATCTGTTTCCAGAAAACGCGATAGGCAGACAAGCTATTTAAGTAAGCAATCGCAGACACCCCCTTACGTATCTTTATTGTAAAAACTTAATTTAAAGATTGATAAATACTTAACACAGTCAAAAGTGATTAATCTTCAAGTACGATAAGCACATCAAGAAAAAATCCACTGCACCATTTTTATTACAATCATGTAATACTGATCAACGTCAGAATTTTTAAAACACTCACATTATTGAAAGTGATTGTTACTAATAGGTTTATTTGCTGATCAACATCATGTAATTACTTAGAAAATGCACATCGAACCACCTGCTAAATTTTGAAAATCATTCATGAAAAGTATCTTAAAGATAAATAGGAACCATTTTCTAGGGTCTACATTCTTTCTTCATACTTCATGTTAGATTATTATTTTGGTCTCAATATTCAGGTTGAAGCGAAAAAGGCTGTTCCAAGGGAAGACCATCATGGACTAAACCGAACCATTACTAGCATTCAAGGATCTCCTGTGGGTCTGGTGGGCCGCACAAAGAAGATATTTGTAGGTGGTTTACCATCAAATATAACTGAAAATGATTTCAAAAGTTATTTTGATCAGTTTGGTACGATCACAGATGTGGTGGTAATGTATGACCACAACACTCAAAGGCCAAGAGGTTTTGGTTTCATTACATATGATTCAGAAGAAACAGTAGATAGAGTATTATATAAAACCTTCCATGAACTAAATGGAAAAATGGTAGAGGTAAAACGGGCTGTCCCTAAAGAGCTATCTCCAAGCCCAAACCGTAGTCCTTTAATGGGATACAATTACGGGTTAAATAGAGCAAACACGTTTCTCACAAATAACTACCCACAAGGTTACAATATGAGCCCAATTGGCGGTTATGGAGTTAGAATGGATAGTCGATTCAGCCCAATAGGTGGCGGCCGAACCGGGTTCCCTCAAACTAATTCAACCGGCTATGGGGTGGGCTTGAATGTGGAGCCAGCTCTAAGCCCGACTGCATTTGGTGGGTCTTCGGGATACGGGCGGGTTTTAAGTCCATATTTTGGTGGAAATCCAAATAGATATAGTACTACTATTGGGTATAATCAAGGTAGTGGGAGAACCGAGGGACCTATTGGTTCACCAGCCCGAAGTTTGTGGGGAAATGGTGGGCTCACAACCCCCGGTGGGGTGGGTTCATATTTGGGTTCCGGAAGTGGTGGGTTTGGAGTATTTGGGAACAATGGAGCAAGTTGGGGTTCTTTGCCCTTAAATTCTCAAAATGGAGGGAATTCTCCTGGTTATAATGGTGGAAATATAGGCGGGTTTAGGGGCGAAGAGAGTAATTATGGGCTAGTTGGAAGAAACAATGTTACAAGTGGGACTACAACGTCATCATTTAATGGGCCAAACAGTGGCCATCAGGGGTTCTATGATAACTTGTACCGTGGGGGTTCAATGTATGGAGATGCAACCTGGCAGTCTTCAGCAAATGAGGTTGATGGTTCGGTTTCATTTGGGCTTGGACTTGGTAATGCAGAAGATGTGGTGGGCAGAGGTTCTGAAGGGTATGTTGGGAATTATAGTATTGCAAATAGACAAACGAATAGAGGTATGTTTCTTATTACCATTTAAAGGTTTTTTTGTTTTGTTTTGTTTATTTGATTCTTAACAGATTGTGATAAGGTAATTGTGGAGAAATTTCATATATATTATTCTAAAGTTTAAATTTCATAATATCATTTATATCCTTTTGCAAGTACCAAAACTTATCATATTTACTCATCCAATTGTAAATACAACAAATGAGTATTTTATATTTACTTAATAGTGTTACTGCCCTATACATGCATTCCACTTACAGATAACTAAGGAATGCATATGATACTTTTTGGTCATTTGAAAGGGTGATATGATTTATGGAATATAGAAGGATATATGTATGTATTTGTGTGCATTAATGTGTATGTATGTGTGTGAAAACTTGAACCTTTAGAAGGACATATATGAAATGGAACTATTCAATACTTAAAGAGTGATTGGCTTTAAAAGCTTGTATTTCGCTTTTCTTCGCAAACCAACCCTAGCTTGTCTAAAAATGTAAAAAATATGCTATAACTTGCAACACTAAGTGAATGTGGATAAGTTGTACAAAGTAAGCACTTCTTGTCCAAAAGTATCTTTTTCTTGCAAAATGTAGTGTTTGTTTTTGTACTTTGTGCAATGATTGTTTTGCATGCAATGAAAACCACGTATGATGGATCAAATAAATAAATAAGTCCATACATTCAAGTTGATTATGCTTGTTAATTCAAACTACGATTGATACTCCTCTGTGCAGTGCTGCTTCTTAGAATTCTTGGGGATAACTAATAATCAAATGTAGAGAAACTTATACAAGATGTTACCATCAGTTTTTTTTTTGCTTGTGCACTAAAACCATGTATGAGATAGCCTAACCTTGAAGAGCTTGATTACAGTGTAGACCCATATATTGATAAACGGGTCAAGTTGGATAATACCTTGCCTCTAATGGGTCAAACGGGTAAGCTTAATAAAATAGTTAATGTGAAAACTGGTTGGGCAGCTCAAAATTCACCCCCCAAAGTGAATGTACAATGCATAAAACCTTAAATCTTATTATTTCAACAGTTAGATTATCATTGTAACATTATATTATTTTAAATCATATATAAAGACATTAACTGTTTATAAATCCCAGAAAAGAAAAGAAAAAAGTGTTTGCGGGTAGGCCTTTCCGTCCCGCTCTAAAAGTGGCCAATTACCCAACCCGTGCCATTTTCCATGTCTATTGAAGATTCATGCAAGAGTATAAGGGATATTATATGCACACTACATACCCTTCTTTTTTTTTTGGTTTTTGTTTTTTGGGGGGGGGGGAGGGAGGGGGAGGCAAATCTTATAACCTTTGGTGTTTTCTTGGCATTTCTACAAGAAAGATGATAGTTGCCCATTCTTTATATAACATTGTTAAAGTTATAAAAGTAATCTAAAAGTAAATAATATAGCAGGGGGGAGACCTACATAGTTTGTTGGGGCATAGCATGATTTTTTTTTTTGTATGCTGTATCGTGTACAAACATAAAGGGATCAGTTTCATTTATACACTTCTTAATGTTAAAATTTTCATATATGTCCATCTATATTTCTTAAGATCATGGTTGCCCTTGCAAAATACTAAGAATATCTTATTTATTTGTTTATTAGTGAATAAAATAAATCCGCTTCTTGTAGTGTTTCACTGAATAAACGAATAGGAAAACAACAGAATTTCTGAAATCATCTAAGTGCATAATGTACTTGGTTTATTTGGTGAAACAGGCTAGCAGGCTAGTATAAGTAACTGATAGTTATTCTATTTACTATAGAATGGATAAATATGATATTTGTAGTTTTTTTAAGGGTAAATAATAATCTTATGAAATTTAGAAATATATATATGGAATTTTGTAGATTTAGAGGATATGTATGAAAGATGTTATGCTTCATTAGTGCATGAAATTTCTTGTTATATAGTACATACAGTGACAAAGAAATATGTAAAAACCATCAAAATTCGACTGAAACAAATACAAAGATATCTCTAATTTCCCTTTTTTTTCGTAGATTATTAGGAGATATTCTCGTTAATATGAAGAAATCTAATGTTATTTTGATTCCCTAATTGAGTATTAGCCTAATCTCTCTCTTTTTTTTCTTTTACAGAAATTGCTGCATAGAAGTTTTCATGTTTTGCATACGATAACACAACTTTAGCAGGAAGACCACTTCAGTTGAATTGAACTGTGATTTTCGTACATATCCCTGTTAGCATACGCCATGTCAGCATCTTCGATGCAATTTGATTCGAGGATTCTTGGTAAGATACATTTACACATATCAAGAAAGGCAGTTTAAATTGGGATTTTGTTCAAGTTTATGAATTTTGTTTGCTAATTGAATTTAGGTTTCATCAAAGTTGTAAAATCAAGAATGAGTGATATATTGTGCATCCCTTTAATAAGGGCCGTGTAATAGAGTAATAATATTTATTTTCTTAATTAGAAGCTGTTGTAATTCTTGGCAATGTTGCCAGTACTATTTTCCACTATTTTTCTAGCAAATTACCTGAGTTTCTTGATTTACTGTTGTATCTCGGATACCAGTTAATAGTTGATTATTATTTGAATTTGCATATTAATGTAGATTATTTATGAATTAATCAACTCTAATAATCTGCTTAACTGTTTTTTGTTTCTTTTAAAACGATCAACAAACTCATCTCGGTGAAGAGAAATGATCTTTGTAGTATGAATCTTCTTTGCTGGTTTCTTGAATTTTTCATCTGTTAAATTGTGTTTATTATCAAGTCATGAGCTTCTGTCAAAAAGAAACTTCAGTGGTGTTTGGGATTGCTTATTATAACTCTTCATTTGCTTTATGAGTTTTGAGACAATAATATGGTGTTTAGAGGGTGTTTTGGGATTGCTCATCCAAATTGTTTATCTGATTATTTGTACATGAAATAAATTGTTTTGATTAAGCAGTTTGAAGTTGTTTATTTCAAACCAGAGCTATTTAGTTTCAACAAGTAATCACAAACACATCCTATGATCATCGTTCTTTCATATGTTCAGGTGAACTTTAACCATTTCTTTTTGTTTTAGTTTTTTTTTTTCTTTTTGTTCATGTTATAGTATTGGCAAGTTTCATAGGTCTTTGGACCTGCGTATATAGTAATTACCGCTAATTGAAGTAGCACTAATTAGTTTTGAATGTTTTTAAAGTAATTTGTTTCTGATTTACTAATTATCTAGAATCAAACTAATCAAGTAGAAGTGTAAAAGCAAGCAAGGTGATGTCATAAAGAAAATTGGCTATATACATTTAATCAAGTAAATATTTGGTTATCTTATCCTGCTTTTTTTATTCATAATTTGTTAGTTTGTAGTAATCTTTTTGTAAATGTACATCCAAACATCCCCTTAATCATGAGTGCCACAATAAGTTAAAGAATGACATAGAGAAACCATATGTATAAGTGAAGTGTTAGGTTTTGACTTTTGAGTTAGTTTTTATCTTTTATTTATAAGTTGACCTTGTATACAAAGTTAAATCACCAAAGACTTCCTAGAAGTCTATTATAAGTCATTTGAATAGTCATGAAGAAAACTATTGTCAGGTACTAAACTTGGAGTCCCTACTATTTTCAATTTTGTTCAATGAGATAGTTGAAGTACTGCCAAGATAAGCTTTAACCCGAGTCAAACAATATGAGCCGGCTGACTTGAGTTAACGTGTCCAATTAGTGCAAGAAGCCTAGTTCATGCCAACTCTTGGCTTCGTGAGCTAGTTAATTTATTTAAATCTGATGCTTTTATTGTTTTTATTTGTACAAATGTTAGTTGACAAATTAACAACACTTTCAAAGTACACAAGTCTTAGAATAACACAATGATTCTACTATGCAAGGAAAGTAAGTGAGAAATCGATTATGGGATTGAAATTTCAAAGTCTAAAGAGTGACCTATCTTATGTTCTATTATCGAAGCAAGCTACGTTAATCTCAACTCGATTGAGCCACCTAGCTCAAGCTAAATTAGTCAGAAACACTTAAGCCCTAACCCATAATCGCTAAACCATCAAACACGAGTGAGTTGCAAACCATAGTTTATTTGTTGAAGCCTAACTCTTAAATTTGGCTTCTATTAAATATTAACATAAAGTATTCATTTGATCAATGTATTGTTTATTATTCCCTTTTTAACAATCTATAAAATGTATTTAACCAATTGCTTATCCATGAAGTGGGCATCATGTAGTCAATTGGAAACAAGATATAACATGTCTTCCCTTAAATTTATTAAAGGGATTTGTTAGGATTTTTGGAAATGATAGGGACAGTTTCCTTGAAGGATGGATGTTTTGTCTAGTAATCATTCCACTTTTTTCCTACTCTACAAGTTGAAGATATCATTATTTTAAAACTTTTTTTTGAATAAAAATAATATCATCGTAAAATTAGGTATTTTTATTGCTCTAAATTGAATTTATGTAGCATAAATCATTCATTACATTGAAATTTTTATCCACTTTTACTAACTCTATTTATTATTGCTCCGTTGAGGCGTGTTGGAGTTACATTAGGATTATATATATAAACTTTAAACCGAGCTTAAATTTATCACATAATAAATAGTATAGGAAATAAAATGTAATTGTTAAATAGTATTAAGGTCTTTGTGCATATCCAATTAGACTGAAACATGTCGATGAATAGAATGAAGTGAGTGATTGATTTGAGATTTCTTCTCTTCTTCTTTGTGATTCTCTTCTTTTCTTTCTCTCTTTTATCTCTTTTTTTTTATTTTGAAAGGTAAATGATTTTATTAAAAAAAAGCAACTCTAGCAAGAAACTAGAGAAAGCCCAGCATAATATACCAAGAAATTACAGCAATTGACCCTACAACATGACAACAGACAGCAAGATTATAACAACTTAAAAATTATGTTTACAACAATCCAACCAATCAAACGAGTTAATATTGGATCTACTCTTTACCCATGAAAAGCTGGTGCATTTTAGATCATTCAAAAGTATGTTTATGGATGGTTTTTAATAACCACACGGTTTCTGTATTTCCAAAAGAGTCCAAATTGTAGTGAGGATTATGGCATGAACCACCGGCTGTCATTTTGAAGATTCCGGAATGGTTTTAAACAATTCTAGCAGATCACGAACTAGAAAAAACAAAGATCGAAAGAAGATAACACCAGGTGCTAATATAAGAGCGTATTTGCATTCGTGACCATAACAAAAATTTAATTACCTAACAAAAATTATCACTTTTGACCATAACAAAAATTTAATTACCTAACAAAAATTATCACTTTTGACCATAACAAAAATTTAATTACCTAACAAAAATTATCACTTTTGACCATAACAAAAATTTAATTACCTAACCCATAAATCTTATGTTTGCATTCGTGAGAGCGTATTTGCATTTAACAATAATAATAATAATAATGCATATTATTATCAAATATTAATAGCCTAAAACTTGAAACAGGCCGTGTAATGTCTTTTGTAAAAATTGCAGTTAAACCCGAACCCGATGGGAATACCTAAAACCCAAGACATCTAGGACGGTTGTGATCAAGTAAGCATGTATATGTCGGGTATGAGATTACTAAGTAAGCATGTATAAGTCGGGTGTGAGATTACATTTTATTTTTTTTCATTGGAATGGAATGGGTATATGATTACATGATATATTCATTTACCCAACACGGGATTAAATATACCAGCTTATCTGATTATAAACTAAAATAAGTAATTTCTTTTATTATTTTAGTTATATTATATTTCTTTTTAATATTTTAATTATATTATTAGTTTCCATAATGATAGTACTACTAGGTTAGATGGTCGTAAACTAAATTGACACCATGTAGATGTATGCTTTTTGCAAGTGATGACTTGCTTTGATAAAATGTTAATGACCTAATAACACTTGGCCTGTGACGGTAATGGTGATGGCTTATTTAACATTTGTGTAAGTTGTGGTATGCAGGTCTTGTACTTATTCATACATATAAACATATATATAACAATGTATTGCTTCTTTAAATGATAGGTACCTGATGGGTATACCTACAAGGTATTTTTTATTAAACTCACAGGTATACCTAATTACCCGCGGATTTGACTCAAAATCATCAACCACCAAACCGGCAAAACTAGATGGTTTGACCGACCTAAACAACGACTAACTTGGTTTGGCGTTTTTCAAAATCTTTGTTGACAGTTCAGCCCAAAATTTTCATCAAGACTAGTCAAACCAAACCACGAACAACCCATTACAACCACATTGCTATTCATACAATGAATCTATAAGACCCATTTCACCTTAAGGGACTAAAGCCGTTTGCAAAAGATTTAATCATATGACATCATCTAAGAATCTTGAATTACCAAGATTCTTAATCATATATGTTAAAAATGACAACAATGAACAAATATTCAACATAATATTTTTCATCCACGGTCCAAAATAATCAGACCCTTATGTCATCTTTTTTCCTAAATAAATTTTGAGATTGAAACTTTTCAGACCTAACTAGGACTTATCTTCATCAGACTGTGAGCATGGTGGTCCAGGAATGGAATCAACAAAAACTCGTCTACTGCAAATACATTAAAAAATATTATCAATATAAAAAATAGCTGGTTTAAAACTTTGGTTTAAGTCCTATATCATGTTACAAAGAGTTAGAATTTAAGTTGGGTATTCATATTTCAAAGTATTAACGGTCGTACTAGGTACTTGACTTGGCTCCTGCTTTGTTCAGGGGCTGAGTAGGGGAATGTACACAGCCTTGCCCTACACTTTGTGTAGGAGGTTGTTTCCATGTCTTGAACCGTGACCTTATTTACCAGACGCTTAAAGGCCCACCCTCTATTTTTAAAAGTATTAATTGTTTGTGAAAAAAATAAACGAGGAAAAAGCACTTGCATGCAGATTCATGACCTACTTTAACATGCCATGCTCATTTTTGGGTTATGTCCTAGATCGTGTTATAGAAAAATTATTAATTTGGTGTTCATTTTAAAATATTATTCTTATATATACAATTTGATAGGCATGAACAATGCCTGATTGAAAAAGTAAAAATAAAAAATAAAAAATAAAAAAGAAGAAAAGAGGAGCATGCCCCAATCTACGACACATGTTAACCAACCCGCTAATTTTTGCCCCTCAAGAATAAAGCATGATACATGGAATTAGGGCTTTCACATAACTTATAAAAAACCCTTTGACTAATACTCAAAGTTCAAGCTTAAAATACCTTTAATAAGACAAATTGAGATGAGCTGTGGACCATATCAATTTCACCAACACGTTATACTGTCATTCCAATCCGTTTACTTATGAATGGGTCGATGTAGGTCATGTTTTATCTCTAACGGGTCATATATGAAAAGTAGTTATAAGGAGAGTGGGTTGAACGGGTCAAAAGTTGCCATAAGTGTACTTGTATAAATTAGTCAGTTTGGTGACACTGATTTTGGTTAACTTGTTTTCAATTTTCTTACTAGGAGGTATTAGGGAGTAAGTAAGTATTAATCATAAAACCTTTGTTTAAATTATGGGTTGGTCAAAGTCAAACATTGCATTTTAAAAGGATGGAGTATAATGAAAGGAAAAAACCAGTGTGCTTACCAATGTCATCTTGCTCAGGAGAATTAAGCAATATATCTGAATCAGAAGGCAGAAAAGGTGAACCAGGATAGTTTCCAAGAGCTCCTAGATCTGAAAACAGCATAATGGAAAGTCAAAAAATATTAGTTAAAGTATTAATTATTTTAATAAAACATTAGGATGAATATGTTATATGTACAGCATATAAACAAGATTACTATGTAAAAATTTATCACTTGGATAAACTATTTTGGGTGAAGCTTTCTAGTAAATGAAAAATCGCATGAAACAGAAACAGAAACAGAAACAAAAACTTTCAACTAGGCGTAAAATAGAACCTGAATTACAATTATCACCGATTTTAGCAACCACCCTTAGTTTAAATGATTTTATCTGTAAATTGTGGATGCGAGGCAATGGCGATCGCCACAACAGATTTCACATAAATCACATGTGCCAAAAAATGCTCATGTGATCAAGAAGTAAGAAATAGATTTACTCACATGTTCTGAATAAAGATTTTCCTAAATAATTATTAGATGTCAAATCAAGTGTCGCATGTGAGATACATATACACTAAAATGACAAATTAGATGCCACTTTTATCATTTTCCGAAAGCGATCACCCAAATTGATCTCATTCATCGCTACAATTGGTAACAAAATGCAACTTGGTTTCTAAAATAGGTAATACAATAAGTTGATTTCTAATTTGCACTTGATTAAACATTGGTAGCTAAAATCAGGAAAAGATATATTCATTTCTATTTTGTGCACTTTGCCCTCAAGAAAAATGTAAAAGCACTTATGATTAAACATTGGTAGCTAAAATCAGGAAAAGATATATTCATTTCTATTTTGTGCACTTTGCCCTCAAGAAAAATGTAAAAGTACTTATGAAGGTTTATAAAAATCATCTAAGACTCCCCCCCCCCCCTGGTTATAAAATCAGCATGTAAAAGTACACCAGTTGGTCTTTCTTCTGTCTAAACAAATTAAAGCATGCAAACAATTAAAATCAAGTGTAAATATCGAACAAACAGCACAAATCACGCTAAAATTGAGCAAAGCAATTACCTCCAAGGTTTGACAAGTCTGCAGTTAGATCCGAAAGGCTGAAATTCCAAGGCATTTGATCAAGAGATCTAGAATTTCCATTGTCTGGTAGTAAGTGCAATCCTCCTGAACTTGCCACATCAGATGTAAATGTCGTGTCAAGTGCTGATGTGTCAACTCCCATTCCTGATAGTTCAGATGCAGTAAATGGAAAATGACCACTGGATGTCACTGATGTAGGACTCACTGGCATATCTGACACAGGTGAAATTGGTGCGTTAGCTGGAATAGATGCCACACCAGGTGCACTGCTGTCCATTACCATACTTCAATTGACAAATGAAACAACCATGAGCAAATGAAAGAAGGATATAATATAAATAAGAAGTGGAAAATGGACGGGTTGGGCAACTAGTGGTTTGGATTAGAACTGGTTGCTTTTATTATGAATTGAAACTGGCTGGATTGGATTGACCCCAAAAACATCTTCTCTGGTTTTATATGATTTATATTGTGTCTTAAATATGATCACAAGAACTAATGCAGTGACAATATTATCTCTCTCATCAAAACAGAGAGTAAGTTTTTACAATTTTAGGAGTGCAAGTTTAATTCTTGACAAAAATAGGAGTGACAGTTGAACACGATATACTTCATAGTTATTCCTTTAAAAAAGTAAAAATCCTTATGCATGCTAATTTCGTATATATTCTTCTAAAAGTTCAAAACTTCATACATATCTTCTTAAAAACCAAAAAACATCTTTAACTGATTAGTAGATAATAAAAAGTAGTTACTTGTATTGTCAATCATCACAACGCAAAATGTTCTACCCGTTTTTGCATGAACCAGACTGTTGTGTATGCTTATGTAACTGTTTTACTTATTTAATTTTTAAAATGTGTAATTATGATATTTTAGTATTTCAAAAGGGTGCATATGATATTATGGAATTTAGAAAAATGTAAATGAAAATTTTAAACTCATAAGAGAATATACATGAAATTACACCCTTCTACATATTAAATGAAAACTATGTAGTTGCAAAACTATGCTGGGCTTTCAACAGTAAATTTCGAAGACACGAGAAAAAAACTATATTTTACTGAAACTCACTCGTTGCCAGAGTTCATATGCATGGGTTGGAAGTTGCTAGGAGCAGGAACTCCATTGACCACATGACAGCTAGAAATACCCATGGAATCCATATGAGGTTGACCAGGAGTTGCCATTTGAGGTTGTGGTAGAACAGGGTATCCCATTGGTAAATTGTTAACTGTACTGCAAAGAATGATAGTGAATAACAGTAAAAATAATTCAAAGCAGCAATTCATAAAAATCGTTGTAAAAGTATAGAATTTCATATATATCCTTCTAGATTTCAAAATATCATATTTAACTTTTCAAAAACTAAAAATATCATATTTAAGCATTTCATATTAAGTGCAATCTTCCAGAGACTGTTATAAGTTTATCGTTATTTACTGTATTATGAATAATGTAATACTTTTAGTGTGTTGAGGAATGAAAAGGTGAATGTGGTATTTATAAAATTTGGAACAATATATATGAGGTTACCTGGCATGGGATGGATCCCATTATGTAATGGGGCCACCGGTAGCTTTGGAGCCATGGGATACTTTGTAAGGTGATATTGATGCTGAAGTAAATGATTGAAAAGAATGATCTGCTTTTTCAATTTTAACCGTATGTAATAGGCTCTGAAAAAATCTGCATTCTCTTCTTCAAGTTTCTGCCAAACTATCCACCAAAAGAGAACTTCAAAATAATAAATACGAAGCTATAGTTATATTTAAATTACTCTATAACATATGAGCAACTGTAGTACATATCATTATGTTGTGATGGACAAAATAGTTAGCAGTAGCACTCTTATTAGACCTGAAACGTCAATATACACACACACACAAAAGGAAAAATAAATAAATAAATAAAATAAACCTATAGATCCTAATAAAGAATGGATCTTTATGTGTCTATTACGATTTCTGATATCGTATGTAAGAAAATAGATTTTTCCCCATTTTATGTTACATACTTCCAGTTTTTATCATTGTATGTAAGTGACCTTCTATGATAGATAAACCGATGATGTTACGCCAGTTTTTTTATAGCATGGCAATGCATCACATTACCATTTTACGTGCAATAGAAGGTTACTGATATGCAATGGTAAGAAAAAAGAGAAGAGTGTTACATACAACACAATATACTATATATGGGGCTCTCCACTCTCCAGAAAGTAAAGCAGAAGGAGAGTAGCTAACATCAACCATAAAGGCATAAAGCTCAATCTATCCTGTTGCCCAGGAAGAGCAAAGATGTTATATATCAGGTCTGACCCGTTGCCGACCCAAGACCCAGACCCACTATCAACAATTGGGTCAGTTTCATTCTAGCAGATTCCCCACGTTCCCATGCTTCAGTCAAGTTATTTTAATTTTATTTGTCTTTTTATGCATTATAGAGTTGTACTTCTCCTTTAAAAGCTAGTACTGGAAATCTAGTTCTCCTATAGTTTAGGATATGGGTTAGTGGGTAGGTATTTTCATGTCTTGTACTCACTATTATTAAACCTCACATAAGATAGAAGGAGGAGAAGAGTGTTTATAAAGAAGAATTATGTGTTGATTACTCTCATGAGCATGTGAGTTATATCGATAGTCTATGCTAGCTCAACCGTGGCACGTTGGGTGGTGTTCTTAGACCCAATTCCCTAACCGAGTGGTGTATTAGTATCTCCGGTTAGATATCTTTGCCCTGTCATTTGTTTGTGTGGTGTATGTGTATCACAAACGAGCCATAGATCTATCTATACTTTTGGCCGTTACGTTTGAGCCGGTGTTGTTTGGGTTTGATTTACAACAAAAGATGTCAAAAAGTAAGTATTATTTAAAATACCATTATTCAATTCATTTTTGTAACCCCTTACATTTCAATGTAATTAACCAAATTCTTTTGATCTATAATTAACACTTCAAACAACATGGAAGGTCAAGATTGAATGTGATACAATGATTAAAAGAAAAATATATAAATATATCACAGAAACTAGAGTATTTTTACCTAGAGTTGTGAAACCAGGATCAATCCTTGCACGATTTAGTAGAGTTTTCACCACCTCATCTCTATTCATGTACAACTGCAAACACCGTTCTATCAAGTTTTGTACCTACGATATTCAATAATAGTATCAAGTTATGAACAATTGAACATAGACAAATCTTAACCTTTTCATAATTCTACAAGAAAGAATAATACACAAAAACATAATATAGTATTTCCATACAAGTTCGATATCCTCTCGGGAAACTTTTCTGTTGTCATTGCTTGAAATGGAGACCGACCCAGAGTCAGGAATAGGAGCTTCTGTAGCATTATTATGTCGGTCACTTTGTGACTCATGTGAAGCTTGGCCTAGATGTTGTGTTTCTCGTGTATCCTGTGACTCCTGCATAGCTTATTAATTTCAGTAACTATTTTAATACAAAAGAAAACTAAAAACCCATATAGATTACTCTTAATAAAGCAATATAACAAAGTAATAACTATAGAGCTCGTTCTTACTCACTTGTGATTTCACTTTCCCCATTCATCCATTCCATAATAAAGAGTGCTTGTTTCAACTTTGTTGATTGATACTACCAGATTATCATAGTCTATCTTTTTCATGAGATTTCCAGCCAAATTTAAGGGTACTCTTATAAACATGAGAGGGATCCCAGCAAGTTTGTGACAGAACTAAGGCTATTAATTTATATTAGTGTTTTCTTAAGTAAAGGGTCTCATTGGGAGCCTCCCTAGACCCTACTTTATGAGTGTGATATAACTGGGCACATTTGTTTGTTTGTTTAGATTGTCCATTGAGAAGTACCCTCATTTGGCACATATCATCCAAAAATTGTAAATACTTCAACACTTGTAAAGCATTCTCCAAGCAATCAAGTAAGTTTTCCTGTTTCAACGTTGTTGATTGATACTACCAGATTACCATAGTCTATCTTTCTCACGACATTTCCAGCCAAATTTAAGGGTATTCTTGTAAACATTAGAGGGATCCCATTAAGTGTGTGACAGAACTAAGGCTATTAATATATATTAGTGTTTCTTGAGTCAAGGATCTCATTGGGAACCTCCCTATACCCTACTTAATGAGTGTGATAATGTGATATTACTGAGCACATTTGTTTGTTTATTTAGGCTGTCCATTGAGAAGTAGCCTCATTTGGCACATATCATCCAAAAATTGTAAATACTTCACACTTGTAAAGCATTCTCCAAGAAATCAAGTAAGTTTTCATGCTTACCTCTTGTTTTGAGTTTACTTCCTGTATACATATATATATACATACATACATATACATACCATACATACGTATACATACATACGTACGTATACGTACGTACGTATACGTACGTACGTATACGTACGTACTATACGTACGTACGTATAACGTACGTACGTATACTTTACGTACGTATACGTACATACGTACGTATACGTACGTACGTATACGTACGTACGTATACGTACGTACGTATACGTACGTACGTATACGTACGTACGTATACGTACGTACATACGTACGTATACGTACGTACGTATACGTACGTATATATACGTACGTATATACATACGTATATATACATACGTATATACACATACATATATATACATACGTATATATATGTATATGTATATATATGTATATATGTATATATATTATATATATATATATATATATATATGTATATATATATATAATATATATATATATTATATATATAAATATATATATATAGATATATATAACTATACAATAAACATTATAAGTATAGCATTAAGTAAAAATGTAAATGTCATAACTGATTGTTCTTCATCTCATCTAAATGCTACCTGAAGACTTTTAAAGTAAAAATGTAAATGTCATAACCTGATTGTTCTTCATCTCATCTAAATGCTACCTGAAGACTTCTCTTTGTCAAATAATGTTTGTCCGTCCCCTAAGATGCTTGTCACAACTTCACATGTAACGACTCGTGCAAATCTAGACTTCGCATCGACAATTGAAACTGAAAGAATGCACAAGACATTTAGTTCAACTGATTTTTCAATTTCCCCCAAGAAATACCTTACACTCTACACATAAAATATGTGTTTTCCAATTGCAAATTTGACATATGTGCATAACAGACAACAACATTATTCTGAAGTACTGCTCAATTTCCATCCAACACTTAAAGGACCTGTGTCAACTTTTAAGATGATGTTTAACTACTTATGGCAACAAACCAAATCCAACAAACACACGCAAAACATTGCGACGAGTATGTGATAGAGGTAAGGTAGACCTAATCAATAGATGAGATTAACTAGTTATGGTTATGGTTCAAGTTTTAAGAAGAACCACTCGAATTAGTAACCAAATTAACTAACGAAAATCACGAATAACAATCAGAGATTGAATCAATTAGAGCAAATATCTTAATCACACTCTGAATTAACTAAACATCGAAAGGATTGTAACCTAGGTTTGAATCTTCTAGAAAACAAACCTTGAATGGAGGTCGCGAAGATACAGTGGTGATGGTCGATTGGGTGGGTGGAGGCTGAGATTTCAGTCCATCGGAGGAATTTTTTTTTTTTTTTTTTTTGTTAGTTTTGGGTTTATGTAAATAAAATAGATTTAAGGTAAAATGGTAATTAAGTATTAAAAAGAAGTGTCAAGAAGAGAAAATGACATAACTTCACATGTAACGACTCGTTGCAAATCTAGACTTCGCATCGACAATTGAAACTGAAAGAATGCACAAGACATTTAGTTCAACTGATTTTTCATTTCCCCCAAGAAATTACCTTACACTCTACACATAAAATATGGTTTTCCAATTGCAAATTTGACATATGTGCATAACAGACAACAACATTATTCTGAATACTGCTCAATTTCCATCCAACACTTAAAGACCTGTGTCAACTTTTAAGATGATGTTTAACTACTTATGGCAAACAAACCAAAAATCCAACAAACACACGCAAAACATTGCGACGAGTATGTGATAGGGTAAGGTAGACCTAATCAATAGATGAGATTACTAGTTATGGTTATGGTTCAAGTTTTAAGAAGAACCACTCGAATTAGTAACCAAAATTAACTAACGAAAATCACGAATAACAATCAGATTGAATCAATTAGAGCAAATATCTTATAATCACACTCTTGAATTAACTAAAACATCGAAAAGGATTGTAAACCTAGGGTTTGAATCTTCTAGAAAACAAACCTTGAATGGAGGTCGCGAAGATACAGTGGTGATGGTCGATTGGTTGGGTGGAGCTGAGATTTCAGTCCATCGGAGGATTTTTTTTTTTTTTTTTTTGTTAGGTTTGGTTTTACATGTAACATGAAAATAAATGAAAGATTTAAGGTAAAATGGTAATTAAGTATTAAAAAGAAGTGTCAAGAAGAGAAAATGACATAGATAGGATGGGTGGTTCAACCAGATTACATATTTAGTTTTTAAAACTTTAAAAACTATAAAATTAATTCAAACGTTTGTGTGTTTATTGTATGTTTGGTTTCTGACATTAAATTCATTTAGTTTTTGTTTTTTATATAAAGTTTAGATTAACTTTAAATTTAACTTTAAGGATCAAAAGTGTAATGCTCATATAAAATTTAACTATTAATTTAAAATTTGGAGACCAAACTTGCAATCACTATATAAAAATTTGAACTAACTTTTGTATTTTTTAAAGTCTGAGAACTAAAAATGCAATCTAATCAAATCATAGAAACTATTTATGTAATTTTCTCAAAAGGGAAAATGCCCCCAACTCAACTTTTCTGAACTTGCGCACGAGCAGTGAGCCAACACAAAATATTAGTTATGTTATGTTTTGAATTTAATAATACTAAAAGTTTCACTACATAAAAAAATAGCCAGATAGCTAAACAATCCACAAAAACATATATGAGATAGCCTAATCTTGAGGAGCGTGATTAAAGTGTAGACTCATAGATTGATAAATGAGTCAATTTAGATAATATTTTGACTCTAATGGGTCAAATGAGTAACCTTAAAAAAATTGTTAATGTGAAAATAAAATAAAAGAACAGAAAGGAAAATGATGTTTGCCAGACCCACACTAAAAGTTACCATTTTGACCAATTACCCGACCCGTATCACTTTTCACATCTATTGAAGATTCATGCAAGAGTAGAAGGGATGTTATATGTACATTATATACCCATTTATTATTAGGTGTTTTCTTGGCATTTCTACAAGAAAGATGATAATTGCCCGCTCTTTATATAACCTTCTTAAAGTTATTAAAGTAATCTAAAATCTAAAAGTAAATAATATAGCAGGGGGGACTGGGAGACCTACATAGCTTGTTGGGGGCATACCATGACTTTTTATTGCTTTAGTGTTGTATGGTGTAGTAACATAAATGGATTAGTTTCATATATATCATTCTTAATGTTCAGATTTTCATATATGATATATGTACATCTACATTTTATTATATCATGGTTTCCCTTGCAAAACACTAAAAAGAACCTATTTGTTTGTTTATTAGTGAATAAAACAAAATTTGTTACATATAATGTTTCACTGAATAAACGAACATGAAAGCAACATAATTTCTGAATTCATCTGAGTGCATAATGTTTTATTCGGTGAAACAGGGTAGTATAAGTAATTTATTTTTATTATATTTACTATATAATGGATAAATATGATATTTGTGGTGTTTTTAAGGATAAATAATAGTATTATGAAATTTAGAAAGATGTATATGGAATTTTGTACATTAGAAGGACATGTATGAAAGATATTATGTCAGTAGTGCATGAAAATTCTTGTTATATAGCACATACAGTGACAAAGAAATGCGTAAACACCCATCAAAATTTAAGTGTAAAACAAACACAAGGATATCTCATATCTCTAACTCCTTTTTTTCTTTTTCGTCAATTATTAGGAGATATTCTCATTAATATGAAGAAATCTAATGCTATTTTGATTCCGTCAATCATGAGTAGGCACTGGTCAATAAGTTTAAGAACGACACAAAGAAAACCGTATGCATAAGAGAAGTGTTAGAAAGGTTGAGTTAGTTGTTATCTTTTATTTATGACCTTGTATACAGTTTTAAATCACTAAAGACTTTCTAAAAGTAGGTTATGAGTCATTTGAACCGTCATGAAGAAAACCGTTATCAAGTACTAAACTTGGAGGTCCTACTATTTTTAAGTAAGGGTTGTTCAACGAGCTAATTGAACTACTGTCGTGATCAACTTTAACTCGAGCAAACATTATGAGCCAGCTGTCTTGAGTTAGCATGCTCAATCCAAGCAAGAAGCTTAAGTTTTGCCAACTCTTGGCTAGGTGAGTCTATTCATTTGTATAAATTTTGATACGTTTGTTGTTTTTATTTGTACAAATATCAGTTGGTAAGTTAACAACACTTTCAAAGTACACAAGTCTCGAATAAAACAATACTGCTACTATATAAGAAAAGTAAGAGATAAATCAATTATACATTTGGAAATTCATATAGGTCGAAAAAGTGACTTGTCTTAAGTTCTATTATCGGAACGAGCTACCTTCAACTCAACTCAAGTGAGCCACCTAACTCAAGCTAAATTAGTCAAAAACACTTAGGCACTAACTCGTAATCAACCATTAAACACTAGCAAGTTGCAAGCCATAGTTTATTTATAGAAGCCTAAATCTTGAATTTTGGTTTCTTTTAAATATTAACATAAACTATTAATTTGATAAATGTATTGTTTATTATATTCCCTTTTTAACAACCTATAAAATGGATTTAACCAATTGCTAATCCATGAAGTCAACATCATGTAGTTAATTGAAAACAAGATATAACATGTCAAACCAGACCACAAACAACCTGTTACAAACCGCATTGCTATTCATACAATGAGCTTATAAGACCCACGTCACGTTATGGGACTTAAGCCGTTTGCAAAAGATTTAGTCATATGACATTATTTAACAATCTCATATACCAAGTTCTGAATCCTATGATATATGCTAAAATGACAACAAATGAAATTATCAAATAATATTTTTCATCCAACGGTCCAAAATAACCAGACCCTTAATGTCATCTTTTCCTTTTTCCTAAATAAAAATTTGAGACTGAAACAGTTCAAACCTAAACTAGGACTTATCTTCATCAGACAGTGAGCATGGTGATCCAGGAATTGAATCAACAAAAAACTCGTCCACTGAAAGAAAAAAAAAAAAAAAGTATAATATTATTGGTATAAAAAAATTGAAAATATTATTAAAAGAAACAGGTTTACATCTTTGGTTTATGACCTAAATCGTGTTACAAAAAGTTAGTAATCATATGTTAAAGTATTAATTGTTTGTAAAAAAATTTAAACGAGAAAAAAGCACTTGCATGCAAATTCATGACCTGCTTTAACATGTTAACCAACCCGCTCGTTTTTGGGTTATGTCCTAAATCGTGTTATAGAAAGTTAGATGATCAATTTGGTATTCATTTTTAAAATATTAATTTTTTGTAAAAAGAAGTAAAATAAGAGAGAAAAAATAGGAGCATGAGCCAAGCCGCTACCCATTTTAAAATGTTAACCAACCCGCTAATTTTATACCCCTCTAGACTAGAGCATAATCTTTGGAACTGGGGCTTTCACATTGCGTCCCTACATCCCAAAAGAAATACCACCTTTTGTCTTCACACATAACTTTACAAAAAAAAAAAAAAAAAAGAAAAGAAAAAAAAACCCTTTGACTAATAGTCAAAGTTACCCCTTAATAGGAAAAATTGAGCAGAGTTGTGGACTACATCATTTCACCAAATATGCGTAGTGTCATTTCATACTTATCATTTTTATCTCTAACTGGTCATGTATGACTAGTAGTGTAAGGGGAGTGGGTTGAACGGGTCAAAAGTTGGCGCAAGTATACTTCTATAGATTAGTTATTTGGGTGATACTGATTTTGCTTCACAACCATTTCTTACTAAGAGGCATTAGGGAGTAATTAAGTTTCAACTTTCTTTTTTCTTTTTTTAATAATGGGTTGGTCAAAGTCCAACATTTCATTTTGAAAGGATGGAGTATAATGAAACGAAAAAAACCAGTGTTCTTACCAATGTCATCTTGCTGAGGAGAATTAAGCAATATATCTGAATCAGATGGCAGAAAAGGTGAACCAGGATAGTTTCCAAGAGCTCCTAGATCTGAAAACAGCATAATGGAAAGTCAAAATATATTAGTCAAAGTATTAATTATTTGAAAAGATAAATAAGATGAATATGTACAGCATATAAGATTACTATGTAAAATTTATCACTTGGATAAAATATTTTGGGTGAAGCTTTTTAGCAAATGACAAATCGCATGAACCATAAACGAAAACTTTAAATTACGCGTAAAATAGAAACCAATCTACAATTACTACCGATTTTAGCAACCACCCTTATTTTAAATGATTATATATGTAAATTGTGGACTTGGGGCACTGGCAGTCGCCACAACAGACTCATATGTGCCAAGAAATGCTCATGTGAACAAAAAGAAAGAAATATATTTATTCACATGTTTTGGATAAAGAATTACATAAATAGTTATTAAATGTCAAATCAGGCGTCACACGTGAGATGCATATACGCTAAAATGTTAAATACGACGCCACTTTATCATTTTCCGGAAAAGACCACCCAAAAAATTGATGTGCAGGTCATTCATTGCTACAATTGGTAACAAAATGCAAGTTGGTTTCTAAAATAGGTAATACAGTTGATTTATGATATGCACTTCATTTAAAGTTGGTAGCTAAAATAAGGAAAAGATTCCATTTCTATTTTGTGCACTTTAGTAGTTAAGACTTTGCTTCTAGAAGGAAGTCCATAACACAACCTCCTTTCAATTAAGTCAATTAAACAAGACAAAATAAGTTGTAAATCCACAATAATAAAAGATAAGCAAGGAATTGTTCATAATTACTAGAGCCGTTGATTTCAACCCATTCACTAATGAATGAGTCAATTTGGATTATGTTATATCTCTTACGCGTCAAAGAAGTAAAAGGTAAGCCTAAACTGAATTGGGTCGAAAACAACCCAAAGTATTTTTAATGCGTACAACCTCCAAAATATTGACACGTTAACTATTTATAAAAAAATTAAAATCTTTGGGGAGTAAGTGTTTTCGGTCCTCTTGATCCGCACAAAATTACCTAGTTTGACCCATTACCCTATTCGTCCAACATGTCACCTCTATTAATACTATACGAGACATGTTAGCTAGTTCCTCACTGAATGGCAGGAATTTCTAACAAAAACATCTGCTGATTGGTTAAAGAAATAAATTTGCCAATTTTCTCTAGATTCAACTCTCATGTCTACAACAGTTGGTCTTTCTGCTGTTGTAAACAAATTAAAGCATGTAACAACTAAAAACAAGTGTAAATATCTAACAAAAAGCAAATAATCACTCAAAAATTGAGCAAATGGAGATGCTATTTACCTCCAAGGTTTGACAAGTCTGCAGTTAATCCGAAAGACTGAAATTCCAAGGCATTTGATCGAGAGATCTAGAATTTCCATTATCTGGTAGTAAATGCAATCCTCCTGAACTTGCCACATCAGATGTAATGCCGTGTCAAGTGCTGATGTGTCAACTCCCATTCCTGATAGTTCAGATGCAGTAAACGGAAAATGACCACTGGATTCACTGATGTAGGACTCACTGGCATATCTGACACAGGTGAAATTTGCGTTGTTAGCTGGAATAGGTGCCCACCAGTGCACTGCTGTCCATTACCATACTTCAATTGACAAACGAATCAAACCTCAGCACGTGAAAAAAAGATATAATAAAAAGAAAAAAGTGAAAGGTTGGGCACCTAGTGGCTTGGATTAGAACTGGTTGCTTTTAGTATGAACTGAAATTGGCTGGATCGGATTGACCCACAAACTTATCTTCTCTGGTTTTATATGATTTATATCGTGTCATAAGTATGATTACAAGAACTATTCCAGTGACATATTATCTTATAAAGAGAAATCGCCGAGAAAGATAACTAAAGATCCAAAATTTGACGGTGTGATATGCATACTTTCTCTCTTAAAAAAAGAGAGTATTTCTTGACAAAAATGGGAGTGACAGTAAAACACTAAAGACTTCATAGTTATTCTTCTAAAAGAGTAAAATCTTTCTACATATTAAATCGTATATATGCTTCTAATGTTGGGTAGGCTCCGCCTGCTTTGCTGCTGGATGACAGAAACAAGGGCAGCCGGCCCTAAGGGCTGCTGTGTTTTTTGTTATTTCTTGGAGCCTTAGATTTGCCTTAATTACTAACCCTAATGTAGCATTATAAATACACCCATTGATGTAATTGTATTCTCAAGCACAATAATAATATAAACCCTAGTTGCAAAGTGGACGTAGGTCACCTTGACCGAACCACTATAATTCTCGTGTGCCCTTTATTTTCTGCAATCGTGTGTGCGTGTGTGTGTCTGGTGTTCCGTTGCGTTTAAAGCTTAACATCTAAAAGTTCAAAACTTCATACATATCCTTCTAAACACCAAAACATATTTATAACTGATTAGTAGATAAACCAAAAGTAGTTTCTTGTAACAGTGTGGTTATAAATAAGTAGGAGAACAATGTTATTACCGTTAGTCATCCCAACGCATAATGTTCTACCCGTTTTTGCATGAACCACTGTTGTGTACGCTTATGTAACTGTTTTACTTTCTAATTTATGAAATGTGTAATTATAATTTTTTTAGTCTTTCAAAGGGGGTATATGATATTATGGAAATTGGAAGAATATATATGAAAATTTCAATACTTTTAGGAGAATGTATATGAAATTACACCCTTCTACGTATTAAATGGAAACTATGTAGTTGCAAAACTATGCTAGGCTTTCAACAGTGAATTTAGAAGTACGTGAAAAAAATTGTACTCACTCGTTGCCAGTTCATATGCATGGGTTGAAGTTGCTAGGAGCAGGCACTCCACTGACCACATGACAGCTAGCTATACCCATGAATCCATATGAGGTTGACCAGGAGTTGCCATTGAGGTTGTGGTAGAACAGGGTATCCCATTGGTAAATTGTTAACTGTATTGCAAATAATGATAGTGAATAACAGTAAAGATAATTCAAAGCAGCAATTCATAAAAATCATTCTAAAAGTATAGAATTTTATATATATCCTTCTAAATTTCAAAATATCATTTTAACTCTTCAAAAACTAAATATCATATTTACGCATTTCATATTGAGTGTAATCTTCCAGAGACTGTTAAAGTTTATCGTTATTTACTGTATTATGAATAATGTGATACTTTTATTGTGTTAAGGAATGAAAAGGTGAATGTGGTATTTATAAAATTTGGAACATATATATATGTTACCTGGCATGGGATGGATCCCATTAGGTAATGGGGCCACCGGTAGCTTTGGAGCCATGGGATACTTTGTAAGGTGATATTGATGCTGAAGTAAATGATTGAAAAGAATGATCTGTTTTTTTCAATTTAACCGTATGAATAGGCTCTGAAAAAATCCGCATTCTCTTCTTCAAGTTTCTGCCAAACTAGCCACCAAAAGAGAATTTCAAAATAATAAATACGATGCCATAGTTATATTTAAATTTTAAATTATTCTATAACATATGATATGCGATATATGTCTTATTATCTGTTGAAAACGTTTAGAGTTGGTGGTCTCATTGGAAGCGGTCTCTCTATCTCTCAGGACAGAGGAAAGACTTGCCACCACCCTACCCCTCCCACACTCGCTTATAGTTTACTATGGTAGGACATATTGGTTATGTTTGTTTTGTATAACATATGATATGCAACTGTAGTACATATCATTATGTTGTGATGGCCAAATAGTTAGCAGTAGCACTCTTATTAGACTGAACCATCAATACACACACACACACACACAAAAAAAAAAAAAAAAAAAAAAAAAAAAAAAAAAAAAAAACTATAGATCCTAATAAAAAATGGATCTTTATGGTCTATTATGATTTCTAGCATCGTATGTCAAAAAATAGATTTTTTCCCTATTTTTGTTACATACTTCCACTTTTACCATGGTATGTAAGTGACCTTCTATGATAGATAAACCGATGATGTTACGCCAGTTTTTTATAGTGTGGCAATGTGTCATGCAGTAGTAGGTTACTGATATGCAATGGTAAAATAGGGAAGTATGTTACATACAACACGATAGACTATATTCAAGGCTCTCTAGAAAGTAATGCAGAAGGAGAGTAGCTAACAACAGCCATAAAGCTCAATCTATCCTGTTGCCCAGGAAAAGCAAAGATGTTATATATCAGGTCTGACCTGTTGCCTACCCAAGACCCAGACACGGTATCAACAAGTGGGTCAACTTCATTCTAGCAGATTTCCCACGTTCCCATGCTTCAATCAAGTTTCGACATTTTGAATTTAGTTCTCTTTTTATGCATTAACGAGTTGCACTTCTCCTTTAAAAGGATAGTACTAGATATCTAGTTCTCCTATAGTTTATGATATGGGTTAGTGGGTAGGTATTCTCATGTCTTGTACTCACAATTATTAAACCTCACATAAGATAGAAGGAGGAGAAGAAAGTTTATGAAGCATAATTATGTGTTGCTTTCTCTCATGAGCATGTGAGTTATATCGATAGTCTATGCTAGCTCAACCGTGGCACGTTGGGTGGTGTTCTTAGACCCGATTCCCTAACCATAGTGATGCATATGTATCTCTGGTTAGATATAGTTGCCCTGTCGTTTGTTTTTGTGGTGTATTTGTATCACAAACGAGTCGTAGATCTATCTATACTTTTGACCATTACGTTTGAGCCGGTATGGTTCGGGTTCGATTTACAACAAAAGAGGTCAAAAAGTAAGAAATATTTAGAAAACCATTATTAAATTCATTTTTGTAACCCCTTACATTTCAATGTAATTAACCAAATTTTCTTATCTATAATTAACACTTCAAACAACACGGAAGGTCAAGATTGAATGTGATACAATGATAAAGAAAAAGTATATATAAATATATCACCAGAGTATTTTTACCTAGAGTTGTAAAACCAGGATCAATCCTTGCACGTTTAGTAGAGTTTTCACCACCTCATCTCTATTCATGTACAACTGCAAACACCGTTCTATCAAGTTTTGTACCTACGATATTCAATAATAGTATCAAGTCATGAACAATTGAACATAGACAAATCTTAACCTTTTCATAATTCTACTACAAGAAAGATAATACACAAAACATAATATAGTATTTCCATACAATTCGATATCCTCTCGGAAACTTTTCTGTTGTCATCGCTTGAAATGGAGACCGACCCAGAGTCAGGACAGGAGCTTCTGTTGCATTATTATGTTGGTCACTTTGTGACTCATGTGAAGCTTGGCCTAGATGTTGTGTTTCTGGTATATCCAGGGACTCCTGCATAGCTTATTAATTTCAATAACTAACTTTGTAATGACTTATATACTTTAATACAAAAGACAACTAAAAAACCCATATAAATTACTCTTATAGCAATATAACAAAGTAATAACTATAGAGCTCATTCATACTCACATGTGTTTTCACTTTCCCCTTTCATCCATTCCATAATAAATAGTGCTTGTATACTACCAGATTATCATAGTCTTATCTTTTTCATGAAATTTCCAGCCAATTTTAAGGGTATTCTTGTAAACATTAGAAGGATCCCACCAAGTTTGTGGCAGGTATAAGGCAATTAATTGAGTCAGTTGTCTCATTGGGAGCCTCCCTATACCCTAATTCAATAATTCATGAGTGAATATTACTGGGTATGTTCGTTTGTTTGTTTAGGTTATCCAATGAGAAGTACCCTCATTTGGCACATATCATCCGAAAATTGTAATTACTTCAACACTTGAAAAGCATTCTCCAAGCAATCAAGTAAGTTTTCCTGCTTACCTCTTGTTTTAAGTTTACTTGCACTGGTATATATATAGGTATTTATATAAATATACAATAAACATAAATATAGAATTAAAGTAAATATGTTAATGTCATAACCTGATTGTTCTTCATCTCATCTAAACACCACCTGAAGACATCTCTTTGTCAATATGGTGTTGTCCCCCAAGATGGCTTGTTCACATGTAACGACTCGTTGCCAAATCCAGCCTTTGTGTCGACAAATTAACCTGAAAGAATGCACAGGCCATTTAGTTACTGATTTTCGATTTTCCCAAGAAAGACCTTATACTCTAGTACTCTACACACAAAATATGCGTTTTTTAATTGCAGATTCGACATATGTGCATAACAGACAACAACATTATTCTAATGTACTGCTCACTTTTTCATCCAGCCATTAGAAGACCTTGTCAGTTTTTAAGTTGAAGCTCAACTACAGATGGCAAACAAGCACACGCAAACCATTTGGGGCAAGTATGTGATTAGGTCTAAAAAATTGTATGGGTATGAAACAAGTATGGTATTAGGTAATACCCGACCCAATTTCCCAAAACATACACACATGTTTAACCGAACCATACCCATAAACATTTAATTTTATTTTTCATTGGTGCTAGAGTAATCAATGTATCCACTAATGTTCCATTAAGATGCTACCTTTTAATGATTCATCGCTTTTTAATGGTTAAGAGGTAATCTTAAGTCTTAATGGTTAAGAGTTAACCATTAAAATGTTACCTCTTGACTATTCTGACTTGAGGTTACATTTTAACCACCAAGATATTATGAATCATTAACAGGTAAACAGCCCCTAAAGTGGATACCCAGTACCCATAGTTAAGTACCCAATGAGTATGGACCGGATATGGAATACGGTTTTACAATCAGACAAATCAATAAACTAAGTTGCAATTTCCAACCAAATACCATTGATTAATAGCCAGATAGCTGAACAATCCACAAATTCAACTCAAAACTCACATCAGAAAAGTATACTAGATCTGTCAAAACCATTAGATTTAACAATAGAAATATCAACGAAAACAAATTGAAAAACGTATTGTACAGATCGACAACAGCAATTAAGACACTAGATTCATACACAGTCGCAACGAGTTCAATTACAAGAGATGAAGATGTATACTAACTGTGAAACGTGGAGGATGTTGACCTTTGTTTTCCGGTGACTTTTCCGGCGACTTTTCCGGCGAAGTTACCGCCGGCGTGAGTACGGCAGACGATTTTACTCTTCTCTCTGCAACTGTTCGCCTGTTCGTTGGAGAATGAAGCGCATTGGGATATTAAAAAAATAGAACAATGGTATTATAATATGCAAGGACTGCTGTTGTAATAATGGAATTGCTCAAGGTCATTTTCGGTTTTCAGCATAATTGTTCGAAGGCACAAATACAAATTTACGTCTCTTTTTTCCAAATTACTCAACGAGTCACAAAAACTGTTAAGGTGAATAGTTTCAAAAAGTGATCTTTTATTAAAAAATATATATGAGTAATACATTTATATTTTTAATTATAATTATGTTATACCTCAAGTCATGAGTCACGTCACGTAATACGTCATAAATAACTAACGGAGTTAACGAACATTTAAACGATACTGTTATTAGTAACCACATTGAAATTTAGGTTTAATACTGGTCAAATTATTGGTTGTGACTAATATTGATCAATAATTTTGGAGTATTAAAATCTAGAGTAAATTACAAATTTTGATATTTAAGTATGTTTAAAATTGTGGATCTTGTCCTTAGACTTTGATAAGTACACAGATCGTCCTTTATTTGAAAATTTATCACGATTTATGTTCTTTCTACTAACTAAAGTCAACTTTTTCTGTTAGTTTTGTGTGAATAGACCATTTTGTCCTTACCCTTTAAAGGACGAAATTTGTAATTTTTATTAATCTTTTACTTTTCTATTTGTTTTTATTTAATTTACTTTATATTTTTTAATCACTTTTTATTTATAAATTTATTTGAAATATTATTACTTATTATTTAATCTTTCTATATAAAATATACTTTTATCTATATGTTTTTAATTTATTATATATTTTGTTTTAGAAATTAGTTATCTACCTTTCTAATCGTACGAGAACAAATTGAAGAGCTCAAAATATATTTTTTTATGTTATAAAATTTAAACTAGTGATCGATTTTCTTTCACCGCCGTTTTTTTATTACCTTTTGGTATAACAATTTTCACTATGTTAATACGATTTATATTAGAAACCTATTATAGATCATATGATTTTGGTATGTGACTTTTTATATTTTACTGATTAATTATTCTAAGTTGAGCTATACATTATTAAGCCTTGATTAATACATGGAGTATTTAAGTGTTTTTACTGTAAAATGTTCAATAAGCTTAATCGTAAAACCAAACCAACGAAAACCCTTAGTAATTGTTTGGTTTGGTTTCGTTTTAATTTTAAGTGGTTTGGTTTTAATTTACATTGATAAAAATTATTATTAATGGTTTAAATAAAACTCTGAATAATAGTATATTTAATTAAAGAAAATTTGAGTGATTTGTTTATATAAAAACTCCAAATAGTTGTTTAAAAATATTTTAGTATATTTTAGTTTAGATTCAAGTTATTAACTATCACACTATATTTATATTTAAAAATAAACCATTTGATTAAATACGAAAAATTTAAAATTCATATCATAAACCAAAATATTACTTTCTCCAACCGGTTTCGAATATAAACCCTAAACCAAATAAGTTGAAACGACTAAAAAATCTTGTACCAAAAAATTAAAAATCAAGTTGTCTAATTTTTATTAGTTTTATTACAAAGGTAACGAACAACGTGAACAAATGAAAATAAATTTGTAAAAAAATAAAAATCCATAAATAATATTTATGATGTTTTTTTGAACAAAAGTGACTAAAAATAAATAAAATAAATAAAATAAAATTAAATAAAGAAATAAAATAAAAGATTAATAATAATTCATTTCGTCATTTTAAAGGTTAAGGACAAACTGATAATTTAAAAAAATAAGTTTATAAAAATAAAAGTGATTAGAAAACAGAAAAAAATTAAAGAAAAATAGAGTAAATAAAATAAAAATAAAAAGGAAAAAATAAAAGATTAGTGAAAATTATAGATTTCGTTATTTAAGGGGTAGAGGTAAAATGACCTTTTACAACAAAACTAACTGAAAAAGTTAATTTTTGTTAGTAAAAAATACATAAAGCGTGATAAGTTTTCAAATAAATGACGCTCAGTATACTTATCAAAGTTTAAGGACAACATCTATAATTTTAGGTATACTTAAATGATAGAATTTGTAATTTACTCTAAATTTAATTTTCTATTTTTCTAGAGCTACAAAACATATGGTATTTGATACTATTTCAGCCATTTTAGTTGGTAACCAAATGATAGGGTCAAACTTTTTAATGATAGAGTCAAACTTTTTAAGGATCATTTAAGTTCAAAGTTAACTAGAAATAATATAGGAGACCTCAAATAAGATGTTGCCGCTAATAAAACTTGAAAATGTTATAAGTATATAAACATTAACAATTTATCATACACGAAACTAAACATTTTCCTATAAGATATAAAAAAATTAATGAATAAGTTATAATTCTTAGTTTTTTTATATTCAACATTTATAAATGCATCCATCCCGATCTCACTTAAAGAATGGGGAATTGCATATATCACCCTCCAAGTTTGCAAAACCACTTATTTTTAAAACACATGGTTTCAATGCATAAAATATAATGTTTTTCATTTTTTAAGCATGATTTGATAAAATATGTCATTTTTATAAGTTTGTAAGGATCAGAGCATTCACATTAGATTTTCCATATCTATCCTCATAGAGTCATAGTTAACAAAAAGCTATCATCCTTTCAAGATTTTGTTCATTTTCTAAAACCCGCCCACATCAATCTATTCATATTCATCCTTAATTCAACTAAATAATATTTAATTATTTATTTTTTATTACTTTTTTCTTTCTTCCACTCAATATCATTTATGAAAAATATAAAATAATAGATTTGAAAAATGAATGGTGAGCCTCAAGCACGGGATCATTATGATTTCTTTTAAAATTACAGTGGATGGAGATGAGGATGGAAACCTAATATACATGTAAAATTACATATTTTTTATCTTTTCTTGATAATTTAGAGATGATGATACGAATGAAGATGCTGATGTGAATGCTCTTATATGTAATCATCCCTTAAAGAATTCATCTAAAACTTTAGTTTTTACGAATTCAGACACTTTTTAAAATCCTAGAAATGCTCTTATATGTAATCACCCCTTAAAGAACTATTATTTGACTAACTACACAAATGTTCTTGTGTAATACCCAAACATGTTACATTTGAAATCATAAGCCTCAAATTTGTTATTAAAAAGTTAATAGTTAATCCTATTACTTTCGCTAAATCATAGGGACTATTTGTGTAATTAATTTTAAATATACATAAACAAAAACAAAAAACTAAATTTATAATAGTTCTATATATTTTTACTCCATATTAAAAAGGGTCACATCTTTTTGCAGGTGGTCCATTACTGTTTCACGAACCTCCCATCAACTTTGGCAGAGCGTCTATCAAAATTTCTCGTGCCTACTTTTTCGTTAGTTATGTACTTATATTATAGAAATAAGAAAAACCATAGTCCTTTTATATGCGTGATATATTTTTATAGGTCAGATTGTAATAACAAGAAAAGCATGCTAACCGCCTTTTTTACAAAAATATATATTCATCTTTACCCACTTAAAACTAAACATATCGACAACAAATCAATTATATCTTGTAAAATGCTAAAAGAATTCTATATAAAAAACATTTCTAAAAATTTATAAAAATCATATCAAAAACCTAAAAAACACTAAAAGATATACTTTGAAAAAATCCAATAAGAATAGGAGAGAGAAACAAAAAGTTTCAAAACACTATTTTTATAAATATTTTTCCACTACATTAATTTAATAAATAAATTTTCTATCTACATCTTTTTTATAAAAAAAAACTCCACAATTGCATCTTTAGCCACCAAGAGTATTGTTGACAAAATATGATAAGCTCTCACTGGATATGTTTAGTTTTGAGTGCTGAGAAAGTAAATGTACATTTTTTGCAATCAACATGTACGTTTTTCTGATTTTTCCTTTAATGAATAAGATTTATAGTCAAATGCTAAGTGAGATACTAGTCATATATATTACTCTAAACTGTGTATTCCCTTCGGCCTTCGCTCCATGAAACGTCAGTTTAAGTTAGCATCAAACACCAATTCACTTTCATACTTTCATGCATCGTATTTTCATCGCGTATCGATAAAAAGTGTGTATTGTTGGTTGGAATCTAGAATTTAACTAATACACATTGCATATTCCTCGTAATTTTCACGTTATTCACTTAGTTATGTATGGACGTAATATAATTATTGGAATTCATAAATTTTATATGTGTACTTATTTTACATAGCGAATATTATTTTAACTTATTAGATGACCATCTTAGTACTTTTGTTTACAGATAAAGATATTATAAGTTAAGCAAGAAAATAAAAAGTCATGTAAGCATAACTATAAAGGTATCGGTTTTAAATTGATGTAAAACTTATTTTTTATAATTTTATTCAAATTTAATATTAAAATAAGCTTTAATGTTTATAAAATTACCTAAGAACTTTGTGAGGAAAACGTAAGTATGTTAGCTTTTTGTTTGTAATAATATTATTGCGAGACCTTTGGAGAAAAAAAAAATAAACATGTTTTTGTATTTGTACGATATGTTTAAGTTATTTTATTTACTGTTATTATTATGTTAAACATTTACCATATAATAACTATATACCTGATTATTGTAAATTTAAATATTGTATAATATGAGTTAATAAAAATAATTTTTTAATTTATCAAGTCAACCAATTTATAGATGACACGTGTCTTATGGTATATGACACCCACCATAGTTATCAACTATATGTCTCTATTGGGAAAATTGGAATCATTGAAGACAAACGGTTATGGCGGAATATTGTTTGACGGAGATATTTGTTTTCACTCATGATTTTAGAAGTTAAAAAATAAAGATCATTAAAATTAGTCTCGTCTAATAATTTATTTGTGCTGTTAAGTATAAATCATAAGTGAAATATCGTAATGCTCTGATTTGAAATGCATTTAGGATCCATCATCTAGTGATTGTGTCTCAAATCTCAATCAGGAGATATGTTGGACTCCTAATTGTCGATGTTGCATATGTGAGCGAAACAAAGAATACTTTAGCTCGAGAAATCTATCATGGTTTATAGAAAGTGCCGGTGTACATCTCTCTTCACATCTACCGTGGTTATAGATCTCTTCCTATCTCTCTTCACATGCAAGCCACAAACAACTAATGGTCATTTAAAAAGATTAAAATATTCCACCACTTAAGATTAAAAAAAGTACACATATAATACTGTAACGTCCGCATCGCAGGGCACACCCTGAGGTGCGTTACGCATCGGATATACAGAACACATAGTAACCATATTTCACAGGAATCTAACTTTAATTATGTACCGTAACATATTGATGTTTAGTCATACTAGATAATACCATTACATCAGTTTAACTACACTAGAGATCCCAATCTTCAGTAGCGCTCTAAGGCCTTTATTTTCTCATAGGCTAGCATGTAATCCTCGATCTCTGTAATCACTTGACACATAGGATGTGTGTCCATAAAAATAAAAACATTTGGGACTCAACATAAAGCTGTGAGTTCATGAACATAGCATTCCTCAAAATTCAAAACATATTTAATATTGATTGTTGCATCAAGTAGATACAGTCGTGGCAAACAGATAGGAACAGAGTAAACACGGTATAAATTAACATAATCAGGCTATGTATACAAACTCCACTGGCTAAAGCAGAATCATACAAGCAGCCCTCAAACACCATATCAAGCATTGCCATATATCACAGATGCTATTGATAGTCAATTCTACAATTATTACCAGTTATCAGAATATCACATCCCGTTTTAGAAAACAGTTAACAGTTGCCCAACAGTTGATAATTTTTCCCAGGACAATCTGATAATATCTTAAAGTCCTGATACAATTCAAATAATCCTAAGTTAGGTACAGGTACAACTAATTGGTTATTGTTATGGTTGGGTTGCCTTGTTTAAGCATGGGTGATCAGTCCATGCCTAACTAAGGCTAGGCTACCCAAACCCCAAACAATAGATAATAAATAATAATATTACTAACTCTAACACTACTTCTAATAATAATAATAATAATAATCTAAAATAAATAATAATTAACTTGACATAAATTTAAATGAGAACATACCTTAAAACTATCTACGATAATTTGATGTAAAGTCTCCCTACTCGCGCTCTTACCCGAGCTCCAAAAACGACTAATAACAATACCCAGTGGGGTATCGGTTACTCGGGATTCTCTTAATACTAAAGCGTTCCCAAGAAAACATATAATCTAAATTCAACCTTAAGCTCTCTATTTATAAGAGAAGTAGCTAGACATGTGAAAAAGTTAAGCAACGACGGGAGGCAAAATTGACGTGTCTGCCTGCTAGCTTAATTATTTTTTAATAATCTTATTATTATATTATTATAATTAATTTAGCTGCTTACTTCGTTTTCCTCTTATAAATTTTAAATATAACGTCTTATAAAATTTCAAATATGCCATTAAGACGAGTTTTTTTTCTCTACGAGTCGACCTAATTTCGCTAAAAACGAAACACGTTTAAATATAATATCTTTATACTGTAATATAAGATTAACTTGAGATGACACGTGGCAGCACTACAATCGTCCTCACCAAAATTTTCCCGCCTCTCTCTCATATTAAATAATTACCTTAATATTTAATACTTTTATAGATTTAATGAATTAAGAAAGAAATCTATTCATTAATGTTATTTCTAAATAAATATTTTTTATAAAACAATAACTTTTTCTAAAGCATAAAACTTTTTTAAAAATACGAAATATTTTAAAATCGGTATTTTTAAAAAGTCAATTTTTAAAACCAAAAATAATCAAATTTTGGAGTTATAATACGAAAATTTTTAAAAATGATATTTTTATACGATTTGTTTAGAACAAAATGTTTTTTTTTGAAAAATTTAAAAATAAATTTTAAAAAGTTGATATCATTGTTTTATTATTTATAGTCATATCTCATATGTAATTTCAGTCATATCATATCTTAGAATATCATTTTATAATTATTAATTTTTATTATATTAATATTTGATTTATTCCACCCGTGTAATACACCGCTAGTTATATATATATACTATATATATATATATATACGATCTCCTACGACACTAAAACTCATCTAAAACTTCAAATTTAAAATAGTCATTTCCTTATTACTTACTCGTTTAACAATGTACAAAATGTAAAGTTCATATTTTTTTTATTTTAACTATTACATCTTTCTTTAATTTTAACTATTACATCTGACCAGGAAACTCGAAACGTTACAATCCAGTGATAGGTAAATGGTAACAAGCTACCGTTGCACCCCATTTGAATAGCAAACCACATATATAGTATTTTAGGTAAAACAAATTGAATTGTGAATAACTTCATGCTAAATGGGATTTGAAGTTAAATAATTTTTATTTACCATATACGAACAATTCAACCTTTTTTTAATTAAATTGTCATCCCTCTCTATTTAATTTTGATAGATATTTCATCACCTAAAGTACCACTAATAGGTGAATTGAAAATAATCTCACATGCATTAAGATTATCGACAGAATTTGGATTTCTTGGAGAAAGTAATAATTAAATATTTATTAGACACATGTAATTATCATAGATAAATATGTAAAAACGTGATTTCTAAGCTCCAAATATTTTATTGACAGTTACTTTGTGTTACTAGTTTTGTTGGGAGTCTTCTTCAAAAGTTAAGCTCTATCGTCCATGTCAATCTCTTCTACCTCAAGTGCATATTTTCATAAAAGAAAGCACTATAAGTCATGGAAGAAAAAAAAATACACGTATGCAAACCGACCAAATATATATTTTTTAACTTGTTTAAAAAAATCATATGTTTTTTTAAATGTAAAGAAGTAAAGAGAATATAATGTTATAAAATTGTTGAGTGATTTTTGTGACATTTTACATAAAGTGTTTTGGTTTTTATATGTTAAATATTGAATTACTTATTAAAAATAGAAAATATGTTGGATTTGTTTACCTTTTTTTTCATACTAGAGTTTACAATACAATCTATCTAAAGTTTCTCATATTGAAGTTTAGAGTGGAGGAGTAGATGCAGGTGCAGGAAATGGCGGAGCTTGAATATTCCTGTAACGGGGGCGGGGGCGAAATTAATTTTTGTTGGAGGGGGGGGGGGGACTCGATATTTATATACAAATTTACACTACCGGGCAAAAAATTTACACTACTGGACTAAAATTTAATACTACCGACGAAAAAAAGGAGGGGCGGCACCCCCCGGCCCCTACTATCCTTCGCGAGTGGGTGCAGCTCAAGGATGGTGGGGTAGCGGAGTGAGGGGGAAAGAAACAACTTTGTCATACGAATGAAGCGGAGTTATAAGTGTAGGGAGGGAGTTGGGCAGCTTTGGCAGGTGTGCGTCAAGTGGCTTAGATGAGATTTCGGCTTGACGACTCTGTCCACAGGTATAATTACACAAGGATATCTTTTATGAATACTAAATTAGGTTAAAGTTTTAAATTGATATGAGAAGGTTGTTAATAAGTCGAGCCAAGCTGAGCTCAAACTCGTCTAGCTTGACTCGTTCAGCTTAACAAAGTTTGAGCCTGACTCCATTTAAGCTCTATATCCAAAGATTTCATTCATTTTTATTTATAACAACTATCTATACTATTATATAATACATATTAGAATGATAAGATGATAATTTCATTCAAAGTGTAAGACACCTATACAATATTTTAAGCATAGAGTACAAGTGTTTTATGCAATAGTTCCATTTTTGCTCCCATTTAATTAACTTCTTCTAATTATTGTATTATGAAATACATATTATTAATACATTATTTAATAATGTGATATTATTTAATTCATTTCATTTCATTAAATTTTATTTATAATAATATAAATTGACATTTTCAATTTATAGTTACTAATACTATTTAATTAGTATTATTGTATTTAAATACTTATATCTAAACTATTATATAATCATCTATTTTGATAGAGATGTAATTTTGTCAAGCATACAAGTTTTGAAACAACATGTACAAATGAGTGCAAGACATTTATAGGGATAGAATAGTAAATTGATTAAGATTTATAAACATTTTAGGGCAATATGAAAATTTACTAATTAAATTTTATATACCCTGTTATTTTTGTTCTTTTCTCTTTCATGAATTTAATGAAATTATTAATCAATATTTAATAATATAATATTATTTAATTTACTTTATTAAATTTTATTTTATTTATGATACTATAAATTGACATTTAAATTTATCTTTACTAATTATATTTTTATAACTAAATACTATTTAAATTAGTATTATTTTATTTAAATACTTATATATAACCTATATATATCTTCATAGTTATAATAACTATAATACTAATATTTTTCTAGAGACATATTATGAGTTTAATAATTTTAATATTTATCTATATCTTTTATAACAAAGTGAAAGGATGATAGAATAATATTTTACATATGAATTAAGACAGTCTATGAAAAATCATGCTTAAATTTTAAAAATTAACTATTTTGTTCCATTTATATCTTTACAATAAAGTATACCATATGATGTTTATAATATAATGCTAAAACTTATACACCTTGGCAAACAAAACCATCATTTACTTTCAATGTTGTTCATTCATTGCGATTGAGCACTATCCCTCTTTCCTTTTCCCTCGCTGTTTGTTAACAGCTCATAACAATCAAGATGGTAATTTGTGGGCGACAATTTCTCCATAACTTTCTTCGGTCTATGCAAATCACCACCAAAAGCTGTCTCCGATGATCATACAACTCTAACCTACATTCATAAAACGAACCCCCTAAAATCTAGGTATTAAGTGATTTCCGACCACAAATACCACCCTGTTTTCACTAATCTTGTTGGATAATATATTGTCTTAAAGACTTTGTAATATACGTAATTGTTTTCTTTCATTTAATTTTTTCAAAATTATATTATGATTTTTTAATTTACGTTATAACGCACCGAGCAGATAATAACTAAAATCGAATTTTCAAAGAAATCGCGTAATAGCCGTACAGCCCTAGAGCTCGGGCATTTCCACTAGTTTTATTTATACATATAATCATTGAGCCAATGAGCCCCAGATCAATTGGTTTGAGAGGAGGTACCCTATGGTTTTCTAAAGTGAAGGTTTTCATTCGAGTCTCACTTAATTCAATATGTTTTTCAAGTGAGGCCTGGTTTTACCATAATTGGCATTTAGGTGGTGGTTTCCCCTAGAATGGTGAGCGCGCGGTCATCAGCGCTGTCTGTGTTTGCGGGAGTGGGTGACCTTTCGTCATGAGTTTACCCGGTAACCGAGCTTAAAGTATTTGTTGGTATTTCAAAAACATATATAATCATTTATATGTATACTATAGTTATAAGCTTATATTATATGTATTTTTAGTTATTTACATTATAATTATATAAAATTATATTATTATGCGATTATACTCTTTTTTATTATGTAAAGAAGTCTCCTATATGTTTCCAAATAAATTCATAACTAAAAAATATTTTTTAATAAAATATTCAATTTGAACTCTCATAAGACTGAAGAAGCACTTCCAATTTCCTATCAGTTCTGATGATTGGGACTAAAATTGGCTTTATTAGGAGACTTGGTTGGCGATTATTGCATGTTGCTTACACATGTTTGAACCTATCAAAAACCATATAATACAAACTTCAACTTTGATAATTGTTCATTTTAGATTTTTGGAAAGATCATGACAAGACTTCAACCTCAAGAAATTTTCATATGAATTTGACATGACACAAATGAGTTGAGTATTGCAGAGACGAGTTTTAATAAAATTTTAGATTATGAATGGGAAAAGACCCGGAAGCAAATAGGAAGACTAGAAATCTAAAACATTCGGGGGTGGAATAACAGGGAATGGAATGATGTATGATATTAGTTATAAAAAGGTTTGTGATTTTATGATATATATGATATTAAACGATACATGTCTAATTACTCAAGACTCGTTGTCTGCATCAGTATCAAAGATGTTATATAATCCTAAAAAGTGCAATAATAACACATTGGGGTTGTTGAAAATCTTGAACTATTATATTAAAACATTGCAAGAAGTGTAATCTAGAATTTGATATTAAATCGTTTTTTAAGATGGGTTTAATGTCATGTTATAAGCAATGGATGCTCTCAAAATCATGAATGAGCAATTGAGCATACCTACAAGCCTGTGTAGTGGGCAACAAATAATCGACAAGTATGGGACCAAGCACGAGACACATTTTCATAACCAAATATGAGACTGCAATTAAAGTATTTGTCCCATCGATTATCATAATAGTTCAAATGAACTCTGTTCAGTCACATTGAATTTCATGATTGATTAATAGATATTAATAAAGGATATTTTTTTTGACCACTCGATCATATGGACACGTCTTATTTTAATATAAATTTAATCCGTTTAACTTGTTTAATTTTAAATATAATCCAACCTTACATTCTTTTTTAGGGTTAGACATATTGTCTGAGTCCATTTTTTGTGGTAAAGACTCCGATCCACTAGCTTGTCTTGGTCTTTTACTTGGTGAATATATGAATCTATTTTCAACTCTGAAGAAGGTCGTAAATTGTTCAAGATAAACTTGTATCTTGAAGGGTAAGTTAATCTATAATCTCTATATTATAACACTACTTTCCAATTGTGGATGTTTGGATTAGAGTATAAGGATGTTGTCAACACAAGTGATTTTAATTAGAGAATCATGATAGTCGTATTATGCACTTCTACATGGTATTTGACAAATATAATAAAAGTTGTAAAAGAAAGTGAGATACATGGTTATATAAACATGTTATATATTAAAGTTAAAGCAATATATATAAGTTCCTAAAAGATTCTCAAAATCTACATACTTAAAATTGATTTTGTGTTAAACTGAAGTCTTAACTATAAACACTTATCACCATCTTTACAAATAGAAAGATAAATTTGTAGAAAACAATCTCTCTTAGTATAGAAGAATGATATTCGTTAATAGAAAAATATATTTTTATCATTTCAGTTTATTTATTTCTAATTTATTCATTAGTATCGTAAGAAAATAGATTAACAGAATGTTTTGATAAAGATATACTATTACCTATACTATTATATTTGTTAACATCATTTTTTTTAAATAACGAGTTTTTCCTACATATATTGAATGTATAAAAAGTAAATAATGCTTTTAATTTATGTAGTATGGCGAGAATTAAGATTGGAGTCCGATAATTTATTTATTACAAGTCTAATAATTTCAAACATGGATTCAATTTCATGAAATGTACTAAACGTCATTTATTTGTTTCTATTATCCTTTTATGAAATGACTAAAACCATTTAGCATTAAAAAAATATATCCCCCTAACACAGTATACTTTATGTAGCAACCGCAACAACGCGGGTGAAAGTCTCGCGCCTCCCTTTCTATTGTGGAACTGAACGTTTTTTTCAATAATATCAAAATACCTATTATCTCATTCTCTTTCAACTCACTCGTAACCCAAACAAAATCCCATTATCGCCCCTTAATCTACCACCACCACCGACTCACCACCATCGCCCCTCTCACCACTACCACTAACACACCACCATTGCCCCTTGAACCACCACCGCCAATTGTGACAACTCATCCAAAACTCACACGATTTCGATTTCCTTGTGCCAATGCAGTACCAGTGATGGAACACTCACCATGTAACGCAATTTTTTCGGGACAAAATTCTTTCAACATGGGGATAATGTGACATCCGGTAATTTTCCGTTACCACTCCGTTAGTTCCGTTAAGTCTTGCATACACGTGTCGTGCACACACACTAGTTGTCGTTGAACGTTGGTGACTTAACAATAATCAGTAATGTTAATTGATGATAATTAAGTTAACAATGTGGTTATTAAGTTATGCTTATGTGATTAAATGTTAACTGTAATTTTATCGCGTAACGTGAAAACGTGTATATTTATTTCGTGTGTTTTGTGATAAATGGAATTATGCATGATTGTTATTTGTGATTAATAATATTGTGTTTAGTATTAAAAACTATTTAAAAACTATTCAAAAAGCCTAATCTTTATAAATACAAACTACAAGGGTTTAAGGGGTAATTACCTAAATTAATAAAACAAATCCCAACCCTAGCCCCCACACCCTCGCGCCGCGACACACACTCCAACACACACAAACGCGATTTCAAGCAAGAACAAGCAGAAAGCTTCGGTTTTGATCGATTACAAGCATTACAACAAGTTAGAAACATCAAAACTTGTCCATTACACTTTAAAGGTTAGATTTTTTATATGTTTTTGGTGATTCTTCATGTTGGCCGAATGTTCCATGCGAAACTGCAATTGGTGGTCGATTGATGCTTATTGTTGATGTTAATGTGTTTACTAGATAGATTACATGTTAATTAACGTCAAGTATACAATAAAGGTTGGATTTTTACAAGTTTTTATGGAAATTACATTAGGGCCGAAACCCTAATTCGAAACTTGCAATTGGAGGCCTTTTTGATGTTGGTTGGTGTTATTATGTTAGTTGGATTGTATATATGCTAGTTAACGTCGATTATGCAAGAAAGCTATGACTTTGATACGTTGTTCATAAGTTACTAATAATAGTAACTTTATTTTGCATGAATTGATGATTGGATGATGTATGAATGTATGGATGTGTTTGTGATGATGATTAGATGCTAAGTTGATGATATGAACAATTGAAAAACAAGAAATGTCTTATAGTTCATACATTGCTAAAATAGTAACTTTTGGTGTTGAACGTTGATGAATCATGATGATTAGGTGTTGTTGATCATGTTTAAATGTTGTAATGGATTTGGATTGTATATAATTGATGAATCCACGAATGTCTTGGGTTTTTGATGAATGGGATGTACTTTCCCAAAAAGGAACTTTAATTGTGTAAATCCTTGAATTGGATTTTTGAGCATGTTTGGGATATTAGGATCATGCTAGTGTGTTCATGGATGGTTTCTAAGGTGATGAAATGTGTTGTTTAGGTTATAGGGATGTTGATTTGGTTTGTTACCTTTTTTGGCCTGTTGTGATTCGCATGACTTGTGTGATATCTAGTTGTATGATGATCTAGGTAGTACATGTGGTTAATGAAGTGCTATATGTAATCAAGTTGTATGTGAACATGTATGATATGCTGTTGTGTTAGTATTAACGAGTTATCACCTATAATGTCACCAACGGGTCAAACGGGTCAACTGGGTCAAATGTGTCTTGTCTTTCTAAACCTTGAGTTCTTTGGGTTGTAAGCACTTAGAGTTTCATATTGATTCTGTGTACACGTACTTATGTACTCATGTGTTCTAGGTGACCTTTGAAGGTGTCTTTCCCCTCTTTCTTTCAAGTTAAGCTCTAAGTTTAATTCTTGCGCGCATCAGGTGAGTTCTTGCCCCACTCATTTTACATAATCTCTTTTGGGGGAGATAGCATACTGTTGATCACAAACGCTTTTATATATGAGTGTGTATATATTGATATAGTGTTGTTTACCATGGAAAGTCCTCACACTTTCGGATTGTTAATATTGACTAGCGGGGAAATTTGGTAGTACTACTGGGTCTGACGAGCCCCACCTGTGCCTCGAGGTCAACGGGTGCAATTTTGTCCTAACATATATTCGTCACGACCTGGTAAGTCGTGACGGGAGGCAACAAACGTAACACACATCACTTCGATCGCGAAATCACTATGATTAATATTTTTATGTTAATAGACTAGCTATCTATTGCAATACACTACTTATGCTCTGAAACTGTTGATGGGTTTATATTTTAACGCAAACTCTTGAACTCACCAACCATGTGTTGACTTGTTTAGTATGCTATTCTCAGGTTAAGGTTGCCAGTTGCCTAGGAGCACGCACACCAGCATCGTTGAGTTCTACATTTGTTTGTTTACAAATTTGGGATTATTTTCATATTAAACATTTGTGTTTGGGGCGCGTATTTTGCGCATTCTCTTTACATACTACTTGTTTTGGGTTTTCCTGCTTTAAAAACGTTCCGCAGTATTTTAAACGTTACTCTGGTTTTGTTTATTAATCATATAGAGTCGTTCTTGGTAACTAATGACTGAGATCCTGGTATGTCACGCGCCTCGCGTAAAACCCCGCTCGCGGATTTTTGAGGGTGTGACAGATTGGTATCAGAGCCTTTGGTTATAGGGAACTAGTTGCATACACACACTAGACTATAACCGCACAGTTGTTAGTTACTTATCGCTTACTCTCCTTACTGTATACTCATTGGCATACGCATCACGTACTTCGCAGCATGGCATCGTCGTCCAGAATTTAGGCAAGAGACCTGCACGATCTGATTCACCTCCTACTTCTCCCGTACCGGATAGGGGATTTAACTGGCCTCGACATCCTTATCCTCCTGGCGAGATAGACTGGGATCAGCCTTTCATACCTCCTGAGCTCGATCCTCCGCGTACTGGGATTTCTACCCCACTTACATAAACCGTATGGCTTATAGAGAACGCGTACCATCAGTAGCACCTACACGACCTAGGACTAGGTCATCACCCGCCCTACTTTGCCTACACTTCCTACTTTGAGCATTCCTCTGGAGCAGGCATTTGCAGCCCTAGTAGCCACACTGGACACAGAGCGACAGCGGATTAGAGGACTCACTGATGAGAACTCTGCATTACGATCTGAGATGCGTCAGCTGCGTTTCCAGGTAGAGACCTTCAGGAGCGACTTTCGATGGCCATTGGTGGACATCATACCTGGCAGGCAACGTGGTAGCACTTAGTGGCGCATGGACGCACAGGATCACCATAACTAGTGATCGATGATGGTTTGCTGATTTAGAGGCACAACTAGCAGCACTTCAGGTTGCTGAAGCCCCTGCACCTTTGGTGGACCCTGATGAGGAAGACCCAGAAGAGGAACCCGAGGAAGCCCCCGAAGAAGACCCAGTAGAGATGGATGAGGACAGTGACGGATCTGATGTACTGGACTAATCCTACCTTTTAAATGACTTAGACTATGTAGTGTTTCTTTTCTTTGAAACCTATGTGGGAAGGGTTGTTTCCCACCCAACTGACAAACTTAAATTTTGACATTGATGGAATATTTTGTGACTCAATTGCAATTTATTTATCTTTGATTATTATTTCTGTTATAATGTTGTGGTTGTGGTGAATGCATTATTTCTTATTGTTTACTGTACCTTGATGAGATTAATGTGTTGGATGTTACTCATTATTGTAATTGTGATTTTAAAGTGAAATATGGATGCACGTGGAAGAGGACGTGGGCGTGGTCGTGGACGTGGCGCCGGAGGCCGTGGAGCCGGAGCCATAAACATGACGCCTGCGGAATTGGCGCATTAATTAACGAACATGTTCAGGCGGCAGTGGCTGCTGCCAAACCGGGACAACCAGCAGGTAAATGATAATAGAGGTTAAACTGATTATCCTAGTTATTGTCTAGGATATCTGACTAATTTGGGTTGTCAAAACAGGACCACCACCATGTACCTACAAGTCCTTCATGGACTGTAAACCCCATACCTACAGCGGGACGGAAGGAGCTGTAGGGCTTGTAAGGTGGTTTGAGAAGACAGAGTCTGTCTTCGCGAAATGCAACTGCCCGCCTGCTGATCAGGTGAAGTATGCCACCGGGACATTGGAAGGCGCAGCACTTTCCTGTGGAATGCCAGGTACAAATGCTGGGTCCAAGCCATGGCAATGAACTACCTTGGGATGAGTTCAAGGGAATTATGACTGAAGAATACTGCCCCCGAAATGAAGTGCAGAAACTGGAGATTGAGTTCTGGCAACTCAAAATGCAAGGCTCAGAATTGAAGCCTACACGACTCGAACTCATGAGTTAGCCACTTTATGCCCAGGGATGGTGAATGAAATGCACAAGAGGGTGGAGCATTATATACGGGATTGGTGCCCGAAATTCAAAGTATGGTAACTGCCTCTAACCCCACTACTATACAGCAAGCTATCCGAACAGCCCACAGCTGACTGACCAGGCAGTTGAGCAAATGTTGTGGTTGTGGTGAATGCATTATTTCTTATTGTTTACTGTACCAACGACCCTACAACAGTAACTGTAAATTTTCGGTAATGGTTGTTTTGCTACCGTATTATCCGATACCGGAGCCATAAAGTTTTGTGTCCACTAGGTTCTGTAGTCTTTTAAGTGATATGCCCTCAGCCTTAGAATCTAAATACACCGTAGAGTTAGCTGACGGCACACAGATTCACGTAACGCATATTCTTAGAGACTGCAAGATAGAGCTTGCTGGTCATACATTCACCATAGATCTCATGCCTGTTACACTAGGAAGTTTTGATGTGGTAGTAGGCATGGATTGGCTTTCCGATAAACAAGCAGAAGTCATATGCCACGAGAAGATCATACGGATTCCCCTTGGTGAAGAAGTCCTTACGGTCAGAGGTGATAGGAGTGGTGCGGTGATAGGCATCATCTCGTTTATGAAAGCACAGAAGTTGTTACGAAAGGGTCGACTGGCCATATTAGCACTCGTCACAGATAAACAGACCGAGGAAAAGAAGATAGAGGATATCCCCGTAGTTCGTGAGTTTCCTGAGGTGTTTCCGGAAGACCTTCCTGGATTACCGCCTCATCGTCAAGTTGAATTCCAGATTGAGTTGACTCCAGAGCCGCTCCAATTGCGAGAGCACCGTACTGGTTAGCTCCGAATGAACTGCAGGAATTATCTGCTCAACTACAAGAGTTGTTGGATAAAGGGTTCATCCGACAGAGTTCGTCGCCCTGGGGAGCGCCAGTTCTATTTGTGAAGAAGAAGGATGGTACATTTCGAATATGCATTGACTATAGGGAACTGAACAAGGTTACTATCAAGAATAGATATCCGTTACCTCGTATCGATGATTTGTTTGATCAACTGCAAGGATCAAGCTATTACTCTAAGATTGATCTGAGGTCTGGGTATCATCAGCTAAGAGTTCGAGAAGAGGACATCTCGAAGACTGCTTTCCGTACACGATATGGTCACTATGAATTTTTGGTCATGCCATTTGGGTTGACGAATGCACCAGCAGTATTCATGGACCTCATGAATCGCGTGTGCAAACCCTATCTTGATCAGTTTGTTATCGTCTTTATTGATGACATACTGATATACTCAAGGACCGAGGAAGAACATGAGAAGCACTTACGTTTGATCTTGGAATTACTTAGAGAGGAACAACTGTATGCAAAGTTTTCTAAGTGTGATTTCTGGATACGTGAGGTACAATTCTTGGGTCATATTGTCAACGAGAAGGGAATACATGTTGATCCTGCTAAGATTGAAGCGATAAAGAATTGGTCTGTTCCTAAGACACCAAGTGAGATACGACAATTCCTTGGATTAGCGGGATATTATCGACGATTCATTGAAGGATTCTCTAAGATTGCACAACCTCTCATAGCCTTGACTCACAAGGGAACGACGTACAAATGGGGTGAGAGTCAGGAATCTGCTTTTCAGTTGCTGAAACATAAATTGTGTAGCGCACCAATATTAGCGTTACCGGATGGTAGTGATGACTTCGTAGTCTACTGCGACGCTTCTATTCAAGGACTTGGATGCGTCCTGATGCAGCGGGATAAAGTGATAGCTTACGCCTCTAGACAATTGAAGATTCATGAGAAGAACTATACCACCCATGACTTGGAACTGGGTGCGGTAGTTTTTGCCTTAAAGATCTGGAGACATTACTTGTACGGTACCAAATGCACCATCTACACCGATCACAAGAGTCTTCAGCACATCTTTGAGCAAAAGGAGTTGAACATGAGGCAAAGACGCTGGGTGGAATTGTTAAACGACTATGATTGTGCTATTAAGTACCACCCGGGGAAAGCAAATGTAGTTGCTGATGCGTTGAGTAGAAAAGAGACTGCTAAACCTCGACGTGTGCGAGCTCTGCAACTAACGATTAGTACGCAATTACCTGAACAAATCCGAGAGGCTCAGACGGAAGCTCTGAAAACAGAAAACATGGGTCTGAATCGTTAAGGGGTATGGAAAAACAATTGGAAGTAAAAGCGGATGGAATTCGTTACTTCATGGATAGACTATGGGTACCTCTACACAGAAATCTGAGAGACTTGGTGATGAGTGAGGCTCACAAGTCCAAGTATTCTATACATCCTGGATCTGACAAGATGTACCACGATTTGAAGGCGCACTATTGGTGGCCTAACATGAAAGCAGATGTAGCTACTTATGTGAGCAAGTGTCTGACCTGCTCGAAGGTGAAAGTGGAGTATCAGAAACCATCTGGTCTACTACAACAACCCGAGATCCCAATGTGGAAGTGGGATCAAATATCAATGGATTTTATTACTAAGTTACCTCGTACTTCTACGGTTGTGATACAATATGGGTTATCGTGGACCGATTGACAAAATCTGCTCATTTCCTAGCGATAAAGGAAACAGATAAGATGGAGAAGTTAACCGACTTTATCTGAAGGAGATCGTTTCGAGGCATGGAGTACCGATCTCAATCATTTCTGATCGCGATTCTCGTTTCACATCACACTTCTGGCAGTCGTTGCAGAAAGCTTTAGGTACGCGATTGGATATGAGTACTGCTTATCATCCACAGACTGATGGTCAAAGCGAGCGTACTATACAGACTTTGGAGGACATGTTACGTTCTTGTGTGATTGACTTCGGGAATAACTGGGAAGTTCATCTACCATTGGTGGAATTTTCTTACAACAATAGTTATCACACTAGCATAAAGCAGCACCTTTTGAAGCTTTATATGGGAGAAAGTGTAGATCGCCAGTTTGCTGGGCTGAAATTGGTGATAGTCAATTAACGGGTCCCGAGTTAGTACACGAGACAACTGAGAAGATTGTTCAGATAAGAAACCGCATGGCCGCAGCGCGAGACAGACAGAAAAGCTATGCTGACAAACGACGAAAACCTTTGGAATTTCAGACAGGTGACAAGGTTTTATTAAAAGTCTCACCATGGAAAGGCGTAGTTCGGTTTGGTAAGCGAGGAAGCTAAATCCGAGATACGTTGGACCATTTGAGATAGTGGAAAGAATTGGTCCAGTGGCTTATCGACTAGCCTTACCTGATTCATTGACTGGAATCCATGATGTATTCCATGTTTCAAATCTAAAGAAATGTTTAACGGATGAAACGATGGTCTTACCACTGGAAGAAGTTCAAGTAGACGAACAGTTACGTTTCATTGAGGAACCTGTCGAAGTGATGGATCGTGAGGTGAAAACGCTTAAGCAAAGCAAGATACCCATCGTCAAAGTTCGTTGGAACTCGAGACGTGGACCAGAATTCACGTGGGAATGTGAAGACCAAATGAAGCTTAAGTACCCTCAGCTATTCGAAAGGACGATGCTAGCCGGCGAAGGTACTAATTAAATTTCGGGACGAAATTTCTTTCAACATGGGGATGATGTGACAACTCATCCAAAACTCACACGATTTCGATTTCCTTGTGCCAATGCAGTAGACCAGTGATGGAACACTCACCATGTAACGCAATTTTCGGGACGAAAATTCTTTCAACATGGGATAATGTGATATCCGGTAATTTTCCGTTACCAAACTCCGTTAGTTCCGTTAAGTCTTGCATACACGTGTCGTGCACACACACTAGTTGTCGTTGAACGTTGGTGACTTAACAATAATCAGTAATGTTAAATTGATGATAATTAAGTTAACAATGTGGTTATTAAGTTATGCTTATGTGATTTAAATGTTAACTGTAATTTTATCGCGTAACGTGAAAACGTGTATATTTATTTCGTGTGTTTTGTGATAAATGGAAATTATGCATGATTGTTATTTGTGATTAATAATAATTGTGTTTAGTAGTTAAAACTATTTAAAAACTATTCAAAAAGCCTAATCTTTATAAAATACAAACTACAAGGGTTTAAGGGGTAATTACCATAATTAATAAAACAAAATCCCAACCCTAGCCCCCACACCCCCTCTCGGCCGCGACACACACTCAAACACACACAAACCTGCGATTTCAAGCAAGAACAAGCAAGAAAGCTTCGGTTTTGATCGATTACAAGCATTACAACAAGTTAGAAACATCAAAACTTGTCCATTACACGTTTAAAGGTTAGATTTTTATATGTTTTTGGTGATTCTTCATGTTGGCCGAATGTTCCATGCGAAAACTGCAATTGGTGGTCGATTGATGCTTAGTTGTTGATGTTAATGTGTTTACTAGATAGATTACATGTTAATTAACGTCAAGTATGCAATAAAGGTTGGATTTTTACAAGTTTTTATGGAAATTACATTAGGGCCGAAACCCTAATTCGAAACTTGCAATTGGAGGCCGATTTGTTGATGTTGGTTGGTGTTATTATGTTAGTTGGATTGTATATATGCTAGTTAACGTCGATTATGCAAGAAAGCTATGATTTTGATACGTTGTTCATAAGTTACTAATAATAGTAACTTTATTTTGCATGAATTGATGATTGGATGATGTATGAATGTTATGGATGTGTTTGTGATGATGATTAGATGCTAAGTTGATGATATGAACAATTGAAAAACAAGAAGATGTCTTATAGTTCATACATTGCTAAAAATAGTAACTTTTGGTGTTGAACGTTGATGAATCATGATGATTAGGTGTTGTTGATCATGTTTAAATGTTGTAATGGATTTGGATTGGTATATAATTGATGAATCCACGAATGTCTTGGGTGTTTGATGAAATTGGGATGTACTTTCCCAAAAAGGGAAACTTTAATTGTGTAAATCCTTGAATTGGATGATTTGAGCATGTTTGGGATATTAGGATCATGCTAGTGTGTTCATGGATGGTTTTTCAAGGTGATGAAATGTGTTGTTTAGGTTATAGGGATGTTGATTTGGTTTGTTACCTGTTTTGGCCTGTTGTGATTCGCATGACTTGTGTGATATCTAGTTGTATGATGATCTAGGTAGTACATGTGGTTAATGAAGTGCTATATGTAATCAAGTTGTATGTGAACATGTATGATATGCTGTTGTGTTAGTATTAACGAGTTATCACCTATAATGTCACCAACGGGTCAAACGGGTCAACTGGGTCAAATGTGTCTTGTCTTTCTAAAACCTTGAGTTCTTTGGGTTATAAAGCACTTAGAGTTTCATATTGATTCTGTGTACACGTACTTATGTACTCATGTGTTCTAGGTGACCTTTGAAGGTTGTCTTTCCCCTCTTTCTTTCAAGTTAAGCTCTAAGTTAATTCTTCCGCGCATCAGGTGAGTTCTTGCCCCACTCATTTTACATAATCTCTTTTGGGGGAGATAGCATACTGTTGATCACAAACGCTTTTATATATGAGTGTGTATAATATTGATATAGTGTTGTTTACCATGGAAAGTCCTCACACTTTCGGATTGTTAATATTGACTAGCGGGGAAATTTTGGGTAGTACTACTGGGTCTGACGAGCCCCACCTGTGCGACTCGAGGTCAAACGGGTGCAATTTTGTCCAACATATATTCGTCACGACCTGGTAAGTCGTGACGGGAGGCAACAAACGTAACACAGTCAGCTTCGATCGCGAAATCACTATGATTAATATTTTTATGTTAATAGACTAGCTATCTATTGCAATACACTACTTATGCTCTGGAAACTGTTGATTGGTTTATATTTTAACGCAAACTCTTGAACTCACCAACCATGTGTTGACTTGTTTAGTATGCTATTCTCAGGTTAAGGTTGCCAGTTGCCTAGGAGCACGCACACCAGCATCGTTGAGTTGTCTACATTTGTTTGTTTACAAATTTGGGATTATTTTCATATTAAACATTTGTGTTTGGGGCGCGTATGTTTTGCGCATTCTCTTTACAGACTACTTGTTTTGGGTTTTCTGTTTTAAAAACGCTTCCGCAGTATTTTAAACGTTAACTCTGGTTTTGTTTATTAATCATATAGAGTCGTTCTTGGTAAGTAATGACTGAGATCCTGGTATGTCACGCGCCTCGCGGTAAAACCCCGCTCGCGGATTTTGAGGGTGTGACACCAAGTTCTTCCTCCACCATTCCATCAAGTCTAACGAGATCACCACCAAGTCCTCCCACACCTAAATCTACAACACTTAACATCCACTAGCTACCCCCTTATTTTTTGTTTTCTTCCCTACAACCCAAACAAGGTCTTTTTATGCTTCCCATGGCTTTTATATGTCCCCACATCTCATTCTTCCTCGTTTTAGCCACCGCACCCGCCCTAAACTCAGTTGTGGGCTGCTCTACATTCAGCCACATCACAATGACCCCAGAAGCGATCTTATTTTAGTTGCGGGACGAAATCCGACAGCCAATTGCTGGCTCTGAATAACCAGGCCAGCAAACCCTGTGGTAGGGGAACTAGCAACAATAGTCGGTGTGGCCAATATTGAATTCCCTTGGGAATTGACGACAATGATGGTTCAAGGTGATGTTGTGGCCCAATACTTCATCCTTGCATCCAATTTTTAAGATCTTTAACCCTGGTTACGGTGATGGGTGGTTATAGTGGTGAGTGGAGAGGTTTTTACGAAGAATAACAACAATAATAGCAACAAAAACAAAAACAACAAAAGTATTAACATGTAACATTTTTAGTCATTGGACGTTGTAGGCTTTTTACATTAATTTGACGAAACAATATTATCAATGTTGGTGGTTTAAGTGAAATTGAAATTGAAACCAAGTCTCAAACGATTAGATTGTCACTATGATACATTAACTATTAAACTAAAATGGGAATTTTCATAAAATTTTAACAATTAAAAGAGTAATTTACTTCGTATAAAAACTGAATGTATAAGCTAATTTTTTTTAAACATCTAACTGAATCACCGACGAGCTACTGGCCCACCAGATCATTTCCGCACTCAAGTACGAAACATTGAGACACTAGGTTGGCATGTTTTAAAAGGAAAGCGCGTACATCAGCTCGTCCTTATTAGTCCCGCACCTAAGATCACACTTAGGAGGAAACTCACCTTAGGTGGAAAACCCCTCTTTTTTTGTCACATATGAGACTTAAAACAAAGATCTCTTATTTTAAAAAAGTTTTGAGACATCTCAACTCAACCAATTGGTCTAATAATTATTGATAGTACGTATGATTAAGACAAATTGTATTTTAATAATCCAAACTATTAATTATTGGCCGATAACAATCCATACTATTAATTTAATCGGTAACACTTTCAACTTTCATTTTTATTATAATAACAATACAATAACACAATTTTCAACTTTCACTTTTGATGATCAATCTTTTAATATATTTCGTTTGTCAAAGTGACTAATGATTCCAGATCAAATACGTATCCATTTCAACGGCCCAAGATACAACGCAACGGCTAGAATCAAGGGCAAAACAGTAACTTCACAAAATGGCATGTGGAATGCCCTAACTGGTTGTATATAACACACAACGGTCATCTTCAAAACATCAATCGTTTCATTTCTTCTCCCCCATTTTTCAAATTCAAACTCAAACGCTCCCCTCAATCTCCTTCACACACACACACAAACAAACACACAGTGAAATCAATTTCATCAATTCGATCTTAAGTATTCGTGATGTCTAACTCAGAGATCTCTAGGCACCGATCATCTGGAAGTATTTCGATTTTGTCGATTCGAAACCTACTTCCTAGATCTGGATCCGTGAAGCAGAAGATGAGTCCAAACCCTAAGTTGTCGCGATTCCACTCTGAGAATGTTCCACCTGAGGATCCGAACGTTAAGGCTGATGAACTGCCGTCGGTGGTGAAGGAATCAGTTGGAAACATGATGAACGTGATGAATGTTTCGGTTTCGGGTAAAGAGTTTGCTGGATTTGAAAGTCGGAGAGTTGAAGAGCAGACTGATGCGGATCCGCATGTTAAGGTATGAGTTAAGTGATTTGATTTGTGTTGTTTTTGGTTTTGGAGATTGTATTTGGATTAGGATTTGATGGTTTGGGATTTCTGTTAGGTTATTGCGAGGATTAGACCTCCTAATTCTCATGAAAAGGGGGATTATACGGTTCGGAAAGTTTCTGATGATTCGGTGGCGGTAGGGGACCGAAGATTTAATTTGGATGCGGTACTTGATTCCAAATCTAGCCAGGTTTGTCGAATTGAATTATCTGTTTAGTTTCTTACTTGTTGCTAATTATGTTCATAAAAAGTGCTTGATCTTTGTAATATGGGTTTAGGGTTTTCAGTAGGGTTAGGTTTTTCGACATCACTGCTGTTGATTTTTAAGTTTATGATAAAAAACATCAAGAAATGGAAGATTGACGTGAAATAGAGGAATAATTGACTTTTAAGTTGATTGGTGTTTAATAGGAGGATGTCTTTAAATCAGTTGGTGTCTCCATGGTTAAGAGTGCAATGGCAGGTTACAACACATTGATGTTGTCTTATGGACAGGTATATTTTTCAGCATTTCGTTAAAAAAATTATTATGAACTATTTGGTGGCAGTATCTTCAATGGTTGTTAATGTCCTGCAGACTGGAAGTGGAAAAACATACACACTATGGGGTCCACCAAGCGCGATGCTTGAAGATCAATCCACCCGTGGTAATCAAGGAATTGTTCCTCGCATCTTCGAGATGCTGTTTGCTGAAATCCAACGAGTAAGCAATAGTGTTTTCGTTCTTGATCTACATAGAAAGAGGTATATATGCTCTTGATATATATTATGATTGATATTTTGATTTTTCAATTCAGGAACGAGATCAAGCGGAAGGTAAACAAATAAATTATCAATGCCGTTGTTCATTCCTTGAGGTATGTGCTTTATGGCTGCTTTCATCTTCCCTGTTCTTAATCTGAACCAAAATGATGAATTTGTTGTCCATTTAAATATTTTCACAGATATACAATGAACAAATTGGGGATTTGCTTGATCCTACTCAGCGAAACCTAGAGGTGGATATCAGTAACTTATTTTTGGAGTTTTGAATCATGCTCTTTGTTTTGTTGTTTTAATGAGACAATTAACATTAATTCAGATAAAGGATGATGCTAAACATGGGTTCTATGTTGAGAATCTGTCTGAGGAATATGTGATGGGCTATGAAGATGTTACTCAAATTCTGATCAAGGTTAGCAGCAATATGATATCTTTGATATGATTGCAGTTTATGTTCTCCCTTGAGCATATGATAGACACTATTGCATCATCTAAGTTACTTTTTAATACTGCAGGGCCTCTCCAATAGGAAAATTGGAGCAACAAGCATAAACTCCAAAAGTTCAAGATCTCATATTGTGTTTACATGTGTCATTGAGTCTTGGTGCAAGGTACTATGAAGTTTCAAGTTCATTACTGCTTTTGTCTGTTGTTTAAAACATGAAGTGATAATATATAGTCATAGGCGAATATGCTACCAAGAAACATTTAACTGTATGCTTTCAAATTTCAAGTATTAGAAAAATGAAACTATACATCATCTTAGCTGAATATGCTATTAAGATAATTTTGACTGTATGTATTCAGATGTTCAGAAAAATGAAAGTAGACAGACATCTTCTTATCATGTAGTAGACAATCAACTGAAATTTTATTTTGTTTACATGTGTCATTGAGCTTTGGTGCAAGGTACTATAGATTTTAAGTTCATTACTGCCTTTGTTTGTTTGAAACATTAATTGATAATGGAATATTCATAGTTGAATTGTCATTTATCATGTAGATGGTACTTAACTGAATTCTAATTGTCTAAAGGGACCATCTTATCACTTCTGAAACATATGGTTCTATTATGATGTTGCTATACCTACTTCTGGACAACTTATGAATCTTTGTACAGAATTTTTATTCATTTGAAACTTTATCTTTTATTTTGTTTACATGTGGCGTTGAGTTTTGGTGCAAGGTACTATGGATTTCAAGTTCATTACTGCCTTTGTTTGTTGTTTGAAACATTAATTGATAATGGAATATTCATAGTTAAATTATCATTTATAATGTAGATGGTAGTTAACTGAATTCTAATTGTCTAAAGGGAACATTTTATCACTTCTAAAACATATGAGTTGTCGTATGATCTTACTATTTGATACCTACTTCTGTACAACTTATGAATCCTCGTACAGAATTTTCGTTCATCTGAACTTTAATTGTTTGAAGGGACAATCTTGTTATTTGATATTGCTACTTGATACCTACTCTTGTACAATTTGTAATTCAACAGGGTATGGCTTCAAAGAATTTTGGTAGTTCTAAAACAAGCAGGATTACGCTTGTGGATCTTGCTGGACTTGAGAAGAACAAAACTAATGATTCTGGTAGAGTGTGTGTCAAAGAAGGAGAATTTGTGAGAAAAACGATATCACAACTTGGGTAAGTCAGTTTCTTTTTTATACACTTTGGTAATAAAATATTGTTGTATTCATTATCATACAAAGTCAAATCACATATAGTTTGTATATTTGGCATATCATATATACACAATGTGATAGTTAATGATTCCTTGTGCTTATGAAATAATGTGCAGAAACTTGGTTAATATCCTAGGTGGCACAAACCAATCCGGTGAATCTAAAAATATTCCATACAATGATTCTTGTTTGACTCATTTGCTGAAAGAATCACTTGGAGGCAACTCAAAACTTACTGTTATATGTGCTATCTCCCCAGATGACAAGTAAGTTAACTATTTATGACTGGCATGTGAGTTCAATAGCTCTAGTTATGTGTTGAAAGTAGCCTATAATTTTCTTACTTTAGTCATATTTGACACAACGTACTTCTAATGTATAAACCTCCTAAATCATTTTAGCAAATGTGTCAAATACTATGTGTTGGCTCTTAAAAATAAAAGTAATGTTCCATCTGATCATCACTGTAGTTGTGAGTTGTCAAACTAAATCTCTTTTTTTGAAATACAGGTCTTCCGCTGAAACAATTAGCACACTCAGATTTGGACGCCGTGCAAAACTTATACGCAATAATCCGGTAGTAAATGAAATCACGGAAGATGATGTTAATGATCTCAGTGATCAAATTCGTGAACTGAAGGTATTGAATTATTCCTTTATACTTGAAAAGATAGTTACTCTCTAATTCACTAAACACGGTCCGAATTTTTTTGATTGCAGGAAGAACTAATTAGAGCAAGAACAGATGCAAGTTACTCCTTTGGATCTAACACTATTTATAAAAATGGAAGTGCACGCCAAAGCTTGAATCAGTTACGAGTTAGCCTTAATCGTTCATTAATCCTCCCACAAATTGACACTGATGTGAAAGAGGAAGTAAACGTTGATGAAAATGATGTTAAAGATTTACAACATCACCTGGATATGTTACACAGTTCTTGTGATGATGAGTTTCAAGAAACCAATGAAGGTAGAGGTACAAGGTTCTTCTCTATGGGTGGTTATGAGGGTGATGTGGCTAGTGAACAGTATGCCAGCTGTCAGGAAGATAGTGAAAATGAAGAAATCAATCCAGAAAAACCTGAAATTGACCTTAAAGTTATTGCTGGGAGGCCTTCTGATGTATTTAATGGTCCTGTGTTATCAGAATCCCCAAAAATTGGTAATGCCATGAGAAAGAGTGTGACTGTCGCTCAAGATAATGTAACTCGTGAATCATCAAAGATTAGTGTTATTGCTGGGAGACCTTCTGATGCATTTAATGGTCCTGTGTTATCAGAATCCCCAAAAGCTGGTAATGCCATGAGAAAGAGTGTGACTTTCGCTCAAGATAATGTAACTCGCGAATCATCCAAGATTAGTGATAAAATTCGGTCATCTTTGAGATCAGGTATGATGTTTGGCGGGCCCACTGAATCGCTAGCAGCTAGTCTTCAAAGGGGGCTAGAAATTATTGACAACCATCAACGGAATTCGAGTTTAAACAAGTCATTGGTTGCATTGTCCTTTGATCACTTGGCTACAAACAAAAATGATGCATCTGTTCAAACAGTTGGGTTTACGAAGAGCGATTATATCTGTTCAAAGTGCCAGGAAAGAGGATCTTCTGATTATGTTCAAGACAGCTTCAAGAAATGGGTTGTTGAAAAGAATGATCCAGGAAATTCAAATGAAGTAAGAATGAATTCTAATTCAGGTTTCTGATAAATTCGTTAAATGTGGTTTGTTTCATTTACAGATTGTGTTTGTTCTGTCAGGTTGATGCAGATGCCATGAAGAAAGTGAAAGATCTTGAAAATGTTTGCATGGAACAAGCAGCAGAGATTGAGAAGTTGAATAATCTGGTTAGTTTTGTTTTATTCAACTATGTTATCTCTATCGGGTCAAGCATACAAACGAGAAAACCAACATGTCAAATAGGTAGAAGTCGTCCAACTGTCACTTAAACGCATACATCTACTAAATAATTTTATTAAATATAATTATATTGTTGAAATAATTTTTCTATAAAACCAAGCAGAAATCTACAAATTAAACACATATATTTTTTTTCACAAATATGCTATCAAACATACAAATTATTTTGGCCTGATACTCAACCCGTTAAAAGTTCTTTTTTTTTTTTTTTTGTTACCTTCATGCAAACAGTGCAAATGGATTTTTAACTTTTCTTGTTTTCCAGTTATTCCAATACAAACAAGATAAAGAAGGTGAAACCTCACCACTAGATGTGCTCAGAAATGGCAACATTTCACGTAACAGCCAAACAAAGGTCAGTCTCAATCATCAAATCAAAAATAAACAAATAAAAGAATTTTAACAACTAATCACAAAAATACTCAGGTGGAACTAGAGTGTTTTACTATCATTCGAAAGCAAAATCATACATTTGTAGTTAAAAAAAAATTCGAAAAAACAATTGTTCGGTTAAGCAACAGTTAACCGCAATAACCCATGCATTTACACCAAGGATAATATATAATAGATTGCATGCATACACCTGTTTTTGACCTGTAAACTATATTGTTATACTTTAATCTAAATAAATGTTACATTTGTTCAGCTTCTGAGATGGAACGACGAACCAGAACCCACAAAAGAAACCTTCGACGCTGATGAGAAACAATCCCTCCTCGAAGAAATCAAATCACTAAGAACCAAACTCCAATCCCAATCATCCGACAGATTATTAAGATCATCATCAACCTCACTCATCTCCCAATCCTTAAACCTCCGAAAAAGCAGCACAAGCCTCAAACCCCTCGAATCACCAGAAGACCTCCAAAAGGAACGCGAACGATGGCTGGAAATGGAGAGCGAATGGATCTGCCTAACCGACGAGCTACGAGTCAACCTCGAAGCCACACGACGGCGTTGCGAGAAGACAGAAATGGAGCTGAGGTTAGAGAAGAAGTGTACGGAGGAGTTGGATGACGCGTTGATGAGGTCGATCAACGGGCATGGGAGGATGGTGGAGCACTATGCGGATCTGCAGGAGAAGTATAACGAGCTGGTGGAGAAGCATCGGTTGATTATGGAGGGGATAGCGGAGGTGAAGAGGGCGGCGGAGGTCGCCGGAGCGAAGGGGCATGGGAAGAGGTTTTCGAAGTCGCTAGCGGCGGAGCTTTCGGTGATGAGGGTGGAGAGGGAGAAGGAGAGGGAGGTGTTGAGGAAGGAGAATCGGAGTCTGAAGGTGCAGGTTAGGGATATGGCGGAGGCGGTGCATGCCGCCGGTGAGGTGCTCGTGCGGCTGAGAGAGGCGGAGGAAGCGGCGGCGATTGCACAGGTAACTAACTTGTTAAATTACTCGTTTACTACTCTCGTTTTTTGGGTGAAAGAAAATAAGATAATTTGGGGTAAAATTATGTTTTTATATTAACAATTTATTACTCGGTAAGAGTGTAAGACTACCGTATTAATAGGGACGTAAATGAGTCGAGTTGAGCCTGAACTCGTATGGGCTCGAGTTTGGCTCGTGATGATTTAGTTGGGCTCGAGCTCGGCTCGTTTCAAGTTTCATATTTTTAAAGCTCGAGCTCGGCTTGACGTCTACTTTTTCAAGCTTGAGCTCAGGCGCTCGGCTCGGGTTTGGCTCGTTTATTTTTACTATTTTTATATTTAATTTTGATATATATATATATATATATAGTTATATATTTTATATATAACATTATTTATATTGTTTAATTGTTTTTTATCATAACTTTATATATAGTAGATATAATTTATATAATATATTTAATAAATTAAATAAAAATATATAAATAAAAAGCTCGTTTAGGCTTGCGAGCAGGCTCGAGCTCGATTAGTGAAGCTCGAGCTCAAGCTGTTTTTGTTTTATTACTAGCGGGCCGAAAGCTTCTAAAAGATATTAACATGGTTGGTATTTCTTTTGTTTTATTATATCTAATAATGACTACCGAACCTACCTATGTTAAACCGGTGAACTGTTAAACGGATCTAAAGTCGTTCAATTTTCTTTTTCTTTTTTTTCAAAGTCAAATGTGTCCGATTGTCAAATGGATCAAAGTAACCGTAAATGTCAAATGAGCTGAATTGATAAACCGGTTAAAGTGAACCCATATTGTATTTTTTTAACCTCTTAAATCATTTTATATAAGCAATTAGCTCTATTGGTAATAATATACCTTTTGTAATTACAATTACCACAGAAATAAAATTTACTAGCAGATGTGTACATTTCGCGTTTTACCATGTGTCTACAAACCCAAACTGCCAACTATTTGTAGAATTGTAGACCTCAGAGATATGTTTTTCAATTTTGTTGTGTTTTTATTTGCAGGAGAACTTTGCAAACATTCAGGAAGAGAATAACAAACTAAAGAAGCAAATAGATAAACAAAAAAGAAAGCACAAGATGGAGATGATTACAATGAAACAATACCTTGCTGAAAGCCGATTGCCCGAGTCTGCATTAAGGCCGTTGTACAGGGAAGACTCGGATATTAAACAAGATGATAACGATGATGATCAGGCGTGGAGGGCAGAATTTGGTGCAATATATCAAAACCATTACTAAATCATTACTTGATTAGATGAAGTGTGTTCATTTGGTTGTAACAAAATTCATCATTGTTTTTGTTCTTGGCAACCACCCATAGTGGTTTGCTGATGACAAGAGATTGTGTTTTTATAATTTTTTAAACTTTACTGTATCTTTTAAATTTGCAAATGTGATAACATTGTTATTTTATTCAATATTTTAACTTTTCAATACCAATACAAGTACAACTTTATTAAGTTCTGGAACTCCAAAATTCCCTAAATCTAACTTATAGGATTAGTTGAAAGGAACTTTTTACTAATTCTAAACTGGATTAATTATATTCATATGTTACATTAAATAATTATGATTCATTAGAACATAACCACTAGTAGGATGCTAGGACGATAGAAAAAGCACACTAAAAGCAGTATAAACTCCAAGCAAAAGACAAGCTGAATAAGAAAAAATACTTCACATATGTCAGTCTAAGTTATCTATATTTGCCTTATTGTGAAGAGAAAGTGTTATATTTGTTCTCGTCCACCACATTTGATATCAAAGCAGGTTTGGACTTTGGAGTTGAACATTAGATCATTTCGTGTGATCCAAAAAACCAGAATAGCTATGAAAATATCATACACTTTTTTTTTTAATCTTTATTCCTTCTCCTAAGAACACTGCCACCAATAAATCCTTGAAAAAATCATGAACCATTTGAGCATTATCACACCAATCCATGACATGATCCCAAACCCGACAAGCAAATGGGCATGACAAAAGGAGATGGTTAGAAGTTTCCGGTGACCCGAACATAACGACCAATATTACTTGCATATTACTTGAAGTGAAACTTTAAATAACATAGTGGTCTTTCGTAAAGCTGTGTATGAATCTAAAAAAGCAGTTTGGTAAAACTATCTATGCTCCTATATTTAGTTACTTATCTATTGTTTGAGTCTAGCTACGACTAGGCGGCTGGGGTCATTGTCTTTTGAATGTTTTTAAAAGTCATACTCATTTAAACAATGGTAAATTGGATTTTAATAATCCAACTATTACATATTACTGATAATAATTTATGCTATTAATTTGAACGGTGACAATTTCAACTTTCATCTTTATTACTGATAATAGTCTCAGTGATATAATCATTAAACATATTCGGTTGATTTACACTTGATTTCACACACAATAATAATTATAAATGAAATGAAATAACATACAAGTGAAATCGAATAAAAATTAAATGCAAAAAGAGCGTAAATGTATGATAATTATGTTATTAGGATTGTTATTGATAATAAAAATAAAAGTTAGAATTATCACTCTTTAAATTAATAATTTAAATTGTTAAAATCTAATTTGTCTTTAAACAATAGATAGTTTGTAAAATAACATATTACTACGACATATTTACAAAATTATTTACCAGGAACTAAATCATACGAGTTATCCTCTTTAAACCATTGACAAAATTGAAGGGCCGATAAAAGTTCTATTGGATTATATACTAAAAAGTCAATCTTCAAAATCTAAAAAATAATATAACATGAAGTAATTTAGGAATAAGATATAATAGTTTGCCTAAAAATAATATTTGTCTCAATATTGCAAACACCGAGCTACAAAAGCCAGAAAACCTCTTTCTAGGGTTTACTTTCTTGATAAAGCAAAAAAAATGTCATCGACAACGCCGGCGGCCGATCCCACCGGTTCCGATTCCGGCAAAGAAATCTCCGGTACCAACACCACTGTCACGACACCTACCTCCGACACCACGGTAACTTCCGATGCATTGACTACCACCAGTCAGGCAAGTCCACCGTTAGTTTGTCTCTTCCGGTTCGCCGGAGACGCCGCTGCCGGCGGAGCAATGGGCTCCGTATTCGGCTATGGTAATATAATAATCTTGCTATTTCATTTGCACTTAAACATAATTGAGCCTTTGTTTGTTCGATTTTACTGGTGATTTGTGATATTAAATGTGTAATTGATAAAAATGTGTTTTCATTTACTCATTTTCGTATGTGTTTGCTGTAGATTGTATAGAGTTTATGGATTTTGTAAATCAGTTGTTTGTTGGAAATAGTGATTTGGTGACTAATTAGCCAATTACATCTTGGCTGAATTGTCGTTATGTTGTGTGAATGGTCAGTAAGCTCACCTAAATTATAGTGTTAGAGGCCTTTGGTGTTCAAGTTTTTGTGTTGTTATACCAAGGCCACCGTTTTAAAAAACGGTTGAGGCGTGCGCGAGGCGAGGCGTCCAGAAAACAAGTCTGAGCCTACCCCTCAGGGGTTATTTTGTACATGCGCCTCATATGGCTGAGGCGGTGAGAAAGGCTGCGCCTCAGGGGCGCCTCGAGGGGTTTTACTGTTTGTTTTCGATGTTTTAGACTCTTTGTGTCAGTTTTAAACATTCCATGTCTTTTTAATGTGTTTTTTTGATGTTTTTGATGAATCCGATGATGAAATTAGTCTGTATTTTATTTTTTATAAGATATACAATTTTTATATGAGGCGAAGGGAAAACGTCTCGAGGCTCGATTCCGTACTTTTAAACCTTGGCCAAGGCTATTAACTACAACTGAAGCTACACGCGGAGACGGGGGATTTGAGTCAGGAACCTGATTTATCGCGCTGCTGGATCAGTTTGGTTAGACCACCATCTGAGGGGGCCGCTTTTAGTCGCTATGCTTATATATAGCTTAGTGTCACGGAGTGATTTATTCGACTCTCGTGCGGCACTTAGAATCCTTCTAAGTTCAGTCTTTGTGACCCAAATGAAGTAACAATTCAAGTTACGATGCGGAAGCGTTTGCAAGCTCGTAATACAAATGACTTTGTATTGCTTACAAGGTAGTTTACAAGTGTGCTTTACAAGTGCTTTACACTAGACTTGTATGGATTTTGGGTACCTACAAATAAGGACTTCATCACCTATTTATACTAGTCTCATGTATCTAGATCATTCTTGATCTAGAGTTTTCTAATAATACAATATTTACATGATATTTTGATAGATCTTTGAAGGCCATTCTAGACCTTTCATGAGAACCCAACTCCTAGATATTTCCAAGTGAATATCTTGATCATTCTTGATGATTCAAGGCTGTTTGGATACCCACTTGTGTTCCTTCAAGGCCCAACACGTTTTAGGCTGTTCCGGAGACTTCCGGACAGCCCTATATGCCTCCGTATGTTTCCGGAAACTTCCGGAATTCGAGATACACGATTTGATTTTAGGCAGGTCGTGACATTCTCCCCCACCTAAACCCACGATGTCCTCGTCGTGTTTCTTGGGTTTCCCTCGGCATGTTCTTGCGAGTCGCAAGACAGATAGCATTTTCCCTTTTTGGCTGGTGCTTGACTCCAGCATCGCAGTGTGCACTTGATCACCCTTGACGATGTACAAGGTGTTCAAAAAAGTTGCTGGAACGGCTTTTGCTTTTCTGAAAAAGTCCATCCCGAGCACGATCTTGTAGTCGCCCAATGGTGCTATCGAGAAATCGAGTTTACCTTGCCATGTCCCGATCTTAGTCCTGACAGCCCATGACATTCCCTCGATCGGTTTTGTGTCACCATTGGCGTTTTTAAGAAATCCATCACGTGTGGAGATTCTTAAACCAAGTCTTTTTGCCTCTTCACGTGTGATAAAGTTATGACTTGCTCCGGTATCGACCAGTGCCTTTGCAAGTCGTCCATTCACTTCTATGTTCACAAACCGAAGTCCTTTTGTCTCTGTGTTCGTGATGTTGCCCTGTCTCTCTGTGGGGTGCGACTCAGCCAACTTTAACGGCTTCCCTTCATGTGCCGTTAACGCGTTTAGAACTTGTAGTTGCATTGCCCCGAGACGAACCTCCTTGTCTTCGTGGGATGCATCATCATTCCTCACCACCATGGCTTGCAAACTTTGTTTCTTCGGGCAATCCCTAGCATTATGTGGTCCATCGCATATGAAGCAAGATTTTGGAGTGCGCTTTTCGTTGTCGTATCGTGGTGGTTTCCTTGGTTCCACCCTCCGATCATAATTGGGCTTAACTCCCCCACCTTTCTCCTCATCACATTCCTCATTCATCGGCCTATATGGTCGTTTTTCTTTAATGTCGATCAAGCTTTCAGCTATTGCAATTGCTGAAGCAAGATCTTGAACATTTCTTCGCTCTAGTTCTATCTTGGCCCATGATTGCAGACCATCGAGGAAGTAGAAGAGGGAGTCTTTATCCGATAAGTCCGGGATCTCAAGGACAAGTGTTGTAAACTCTTTGACATAGTCCTTGATGGTCCCGGTTTGTTTGAGCTTACGAAGTCGACTTCTCGCTTCGTGTTCAGCATTTACCGGATAAAATTGTCGTTTGAGTTCTTGAACAAATTCAGCCCAAGTTTTGATTGTACACGTACCTCGTTTGATATCCATGCTTCGACGTCTCCACCACAGCGCTGCCGTATCTTTCAAATACATCGTTGCTGTCTTTATTTTGGTGGCGTCATCGAAGACTTGTACCCCTCCTAGGTACTGCTCCATTTCCCAGATAAAGTCATCAACCGCTCGAGCTTCTCGTTTGCCCATAAACGGTGATGGTTTGGGAATTCAACTCTCGGTGTCAGGTTCATAACGTTCCCTCCTGTTGTGATCATGGCTTTGTTGCAATCGTTTATTTTGGCTTCCATGCCAAGTAGGCTGCGATGCATGTCATTAGATAGATCATCCATCTCTTTTCGTAACTTAGTCATAGCGTCTCCAATTGCATCTTTGATCATCAGTTTTACTTCATCTCGAAGTAATTCCATAGCAGCCTTGAGTCCTTCTCGGATCTCATTAAAGTCTTCTTCTAATACGTCCAATCGTTGGAGACAAATGTCGACCTGAGATCCTGTTTCGACAAGGCCTGCCTCCAGGTCATTAACTCGTTTTTCCAAGGTACGATCCTTGGACATACCTCGTTCCTTCTTTGACCCCTTTTGGGATTCATCTCGGCCTCGTTTATCTTCAACAGCTGTATTTTTGCTAGTTTCGGTAGCCATCCCAAATGAACCGACCTGGCTCTGATACCACTTGTCACGGAGTGATTTATTCGACTCTCGTGCGGCACTTAGAATCCTTCTAAGTTCAGCCTTTGTGACCAAATGAAGTAACAATTCAAGTTACGATGCGGAAGCGTTTGCAAGCTCGTAATACAAATGACTTTGTATTGCTTACAAGGTAGTTTACAAGTGTGCTTTACAAGTGCTTTACACTAGACTTGTATGGATTTTGGGTACCTACAAATAAGGACTTCGTCACCTATTTATACTAGTCTCATGTATCTAGATCATTCTTGATGATTCAAGGTTGTTTTGGATACCCACTTGTGTTCCTTCAAGGTCCACCGTTTTTAGGCTGTTCCGGAGACTTCCGGACAGCCTATATGCTCCGTATGTTTCCGGAAACTTCCGGAATTCGAGATACAACGATTTGATTTTAGGCAGGTCGTGACATTAGGCAGTTAATGTGACCATTTCACTATTTGGTTTACAGTTCTATTTTTTTGTAATTATATTAATAATTAATAACATGTTAACTTGCTTTTTTATGTATCGGATACGATTTTCGATCATGGCATTTATCTTTGGGATTCTTAAGGCTCTGGACTGGTTAAGAAGAAAGGGTTTAGGGGATCATTTGGAGAGGCAGCATCATCTGCTAAGGTATCAATTCACAAATTGACATCAAAGTATATATATGTGTTGATTATTCTTTTTTGTGAATTTAGTATGATTGATTATTACTATTTTTGTTTTTATTATCATCAGACTTTTGCAATTCTGTCTGGAGTCCACAGTTTGGTTGTTTGTTTCTTGAAGAGGCTTCGAGGGAAAGATGATGGTACGACTTCTTTAATTATAGATCTGAATCTTGACACAATTAATCTCACTAGTTTAGATTTGTTTCTACAGTCATTAATGCAGGGGTAGCTGGATGCTGTACTGGTCTTGCTTTAAGTTTTCCAGGTACTTCAATTTTTTCATCTTTTGAAGTATGTAGTTCAGTATTACGCAGATATGACAATGATAATGAAGATATTTGGATTTACATATGTTGTGTGGTTGCCTGTGTTAGCCAATGTTGTGTTGGGGGGAGGGGGTTGGCATGGTTTTGTGAGTGATCTCATGATAAGATAATTAGCTGCGTGACAATTGTTTGGAGTTGCTTCTGTTTGAAATTGTTGCAATTTGTAATCAATTAATCAGACAAGTGTTAGGTTTTGAGTTATCATATCTAACTTGTATATCTAACCTTCTAATCAAACATGTTGACTGTCAACTCGTTCACGGGCTCCTTTAACACATTTATTACAATTTACAACCCGCCTACTCGTTTATGACCCAGTTAACACGTTTACAACTTGATCACGTGACAGTATTACATCTTGTGTGTGATATTAAATCTATCTTTAGAAAAACAAGCACATAGAATCATTTTCTTGACCTTCATCCCCTTCATCTATTGATCTAATTTCTTTTAATATATTATTTTTATAACTATATACTTGTTCTTCACCAGGTGCACCCCAGGCTCTTCTGCAGAGCTGCATCACATTTGGCGCATTTTCCTTCGTAATCGAAGGCCTTAACAAACAGCAGCCTGCAATGGCCCATTCGTTTTCTTCTAGGGCTAGAAGAGGTCAACAAGATTATGGGATACTTCCTCCTTTGAGCTTCCCTCTTTCAAACGATCTCAAGGAGTCATTTTCTTTGTTCTGCAAAACCATTGACCAAAGCACGAAAAACTCAACCTTCGCCGTCGTTCCCCTTAATGAGCATTTAAGTTTATAGCTCCTCTTTCCTGTACCTTCTAGAAGTTTATGCATGCACTGTCTTCTGTATATTTGTAGTGACAAGCATTCCATTTTGTTTGGAGTCATGTTGATTCTGAGGCTGGTTTTGCTGTTTTTGTTTTGAAATTTAGAATACTGATCATAAATGTTAATTGTAACAAGCTGGCAAATCATGCTGTCTTGTTCTTTCCAATTTTCTGTAGTGATTGTAACCACCAATGTATGAATGTGGGTCAACAATGTTTGTAGACGTCAAGTGTGCTGCTGCACATGGTTGTCTATTAGCATAGAAAATCACAAATTTAGTTATTTTTAAGAGACAAAATCTCTAGGAACACCATTTATGAGGAGGTTTCAGTTTTATTCTTGGGAAGAATAATACATATGGGTGTAGTTTAGCGATAGATCTGCAGTGTAAGAAAAAGGTATTTTTAAGTCCTTATCAATAAATATGGACTTAAAAAAAACACATGTCTGTTTATTGAGGTTATTATTTCTAAAAATATCTAACTGCTTAATCTAAAGTAACATCTTACTGTAATCTGAAATATTGTTGGTTTGTTCCAAAACTCACCTTGACTTTCACATGTGACAATAATGTCTCAAATAAAAGAATTTGATGCATAAAACTCTTACATGTGTGACCAGGAATATGTGTTTTGAGCCACTTCGGTTTAATATACACATCATTATCTAGTATTTCCGGAGGTCTTTCAAGACTCCTGCGCCGTGATCTTCATACAATATGACAACTTTACCATTGCTTCGAGGTTGTCATGAATAATCATCAATAAAATATTTTTAGAATTTGAAAATTTTAAAGTAATGATTTTATAATGTGAGTTAGGTATTATCTTCCAACTAATCAAAGCTAACAAATGTATAAAGTTTAAACCAAATATTGTACTATATTTTATAATCTTTCTACTCTAATAAAATAATAATTACGAGTGACACTTGGCGGCATCATAGTTCTTTTCATCAAAAATTTCTCGCTTCTCTCTCCTATTAAACAACTACATTAAATTACTAATAATATTATTTAAATTTTTAGATTAAAAATATTTTTTTAATAAACTAAGAAATAAATCTTTTTATTAACATTAATTTTAAAGAAACAACTTTTTATAATTTTTTTTGTCTAAAACATCATACTCTTTTTTTAAACGAAATATTTTGGAATTGTTTTTTTATAATCAAACTTATGTTTAAAAATAATTAAAATTGAAATTTATCTTAAAATATTATTTTATAATTAATAACTTTTATTCTATTTAATTTTATATTAATTCAACACGTGTAACACACGGATTTACTAAAACTAGTAATAACATATAAACATAAAAAATAAGCAAATGATTTATACGTAACTACAGCTAGAGGTGGGCATTTTAGGTATTGGGCCGTACCCGGACCCGGGTACAAACCGGGTATGGCCCAATCGGGAATTTTTTGTACCCGGATACAAGTGAAACCGGGTACAGGTCCGGGTCGGGTACACCATAATTAAAACCCTACCTGGTATACTCGGTTAGGGTAGGGTCGAGTTCGAGTCGGGTACAAAACAGGGTACAAACCGGGTATCAAACCGGGTTTTTAGTGCAATTTCGTTTTCAAGGTTTGTTTTGTCTTGTATACGATCCATCGCATCTAAATGATCCTTTAAACAAATGCACATCCCCACCGCTTCCAGAGTTAGTCTTGTTCTCAATTGATATTACCCTGCCACAAAGAGAAAATTCAAATTTCGAAGCTATCGTAGAAACTTGGACGCTTAGTAAATCACAGGCCATAGCGGAAAGATCAGAAATTGGGATTCCTTTCATTTCCACCAAGTTAAAATATCGAATGCACGATAATCTTCGGTAGTCATAGTGGAAATAAAATCTGTTCCACTATATCTACCGAGCTCGCTTGTTGGGGTGTTACCCCTTTGTCGTTTAACCGTCACATCCCAAACAACATTCAACATAGTCAAAACCAGGTCTTTAACCGAGGTACTAGCATTTGAGGTTGATTCTCTTGGCGTAGTTATGTTTACGTTAGGCCCAAATCTATTTAAATAAAAATTATAAATTGTTTTCAAACTTTCACTAAAATTTTCTTTTGCCGCGGTTGAAAAATTGGGGTTTTCGTCATGCATATCCAAATTGTCATTTTTCTAGTCTATCAAACATTCAACCCCCGCAACATTTAAAAAAGGATTTAAAACGGCAGCACAAGTAAAAACGGATGGTAACTCAACAAAATATTTTTTAAACTTGTCTTTCATTGGTTCTATCAAATCTCTAAAATAGTATTTTTATTTTGAAAATTTTTATAAGTCAAAGCCATGATATATAATCCTTGAAGCACCGAATAACTCCGGGTCCGGATCGAGTACTGGAAATTTTCCAAAAGATATACCCGGTTCCTACCCTATCGGTTTTTTCGGATCCTAACCGGGTACACCTCCTCTCAGGTTCTACCCGCACCCGGGTCCGGGTCGGGTACACCGGGGCATGTTCGTACCCGGGTACAATGCCCACCTCTAACTACAGCCTACATGTAACTATGTTAGTAAAAAGTAGTGGTTTGAACTTGGGACCCAAATATGAAATATGTCCTCTCGTTATTTTATGGCCCATGGGCTGATTGGGCTGGGCTAAGGGTAGCATGGTAAATTTGTCCATGATAGCATCACTTTTAAGCCATCTTCAAACCCTAATTTTACATCGGAAGTTGAGTTTGGAGGTTCGCCGGACATCTGCAAACATGGGTACGTATCGTCGATTACTTCTTTGATTCATTGATTTGTTTTCGAGATGTTGTATTTCAACTCTCCGATGACGATTTTGTGTAATTGCAGGTATCTCTCGTGATTCTATGCACAAGAGACGTGCCACTGGTGGCAAGAAGAAGGCCTGGAGGAAGAAGCGAAAGTAAGTTTCGTATTGAATTATATCGTTATTTGTGCTTTCTGATTGTTTGATTTGATTGATAATTGCGTGAATTTGCTGTTTTGATACTGCAATTTGTCGTTGATCTGTTGTTTTGTGGAGTTTTTTCTTTATCTTCTTTTTAATGGCTTTTAGATCTGGTTTTTAGCAGTTTGATCGTACTTGTAACAACTAGTTTCTTCAGTATTCGTATTGAGTTGAGAATTGAGATGATATTTTTATTTGACATCGGATAGTTGTGCAGACTACAGACCTTTAGTTTTATCATGGTCAGTTCTTAGCTTCACCTTTGGCTCTTGATCATATAAAAGATATCTGTAGAATTCTTAGTTACAGCTTTTCACTAGATACTTCAGACTGCAAAAGTAAAGTAGATCATATTGTCAATACACTATACTCTTTTTTCCCAGAAATATATATTTGTTTAACTTATGCTCTCACAGTAATATCTTAAAGGCTAAATCCTTCATTTTCTCTGTGTTTTTTTTTTTATAAGATGATGACACCTGACAACCATGTAAGGCGAAATATGAGAGAGAGATAGAAATTCCTAGCGTTTTCTTTGCAAACTATCTTGTAATTAAGCGCATCAAAAAGTAATATTGTGAGTTGTTTGCATTTAGCTTAATAAAGTTTCAACCTTATTTGTATTTGATGTTGTTTTAAAGTGAACATGCCATGTTTAGGTGGATGGTTTGATTTTATATAATTTCTTAAAACTGAATTACTACACATAGATGGGTTTTTATGGGTATCGATTCTAATAGATGCATATTTTTTTTATAAAGGTATGAGCTTGGAAGGCAGCCAGCAAACACCAAGATCTCCAGCAACAAGACTGTTAGGAGGGTTAGAGTTCGTGGTGGTAACGTCAAGTGGCGGGCCTTGAGGTTGGATACTGGTAACTACTCTTGGGGAAGTGAGGCTGTGACCCGTAAGACCCGTATTTTGGATGTGGTTTACAATGCATCGAACAATGAGTTGGTCAGAACTCAGACACTTGTCAAGAGTGCAATTGTCCAGGTGGATGCTGCACCTTTCAAGCAATGGTATCTTCAACACTACGGTGTGGATATTGGCCGCAAGAAGAAAACCGCTGCTTCTACAACCAAAAAAGAGGGAGAGGTATGTTCTTGTTTGTGAATTATTACTTACTTTTAATTCAAATTAGAATTAGGGATTCAACCTAGTGTTTGTTTAGGAAAAAACCTCTTATTAATTTTTAAAAATTTCTCAAGTATTTTTGTTCCATGTACCTCAAAGTTACAGTCTACTTTACTAGCTCAGGTTTTCTAAAAGTTTTGTCTACCTTTAAGATGGATATATATATATATATAACTAGTTTTAAAATGGATATATGTTAGTTATTTCAATCACTATTGTAAACACTTTTAATACATTAGTTATCTTTGTTGTTGGCTTGTTGCTTGTTTTAATATATGTATTTTTCTTTATTAATTAACAGGAAGCAGAAGGTGCAACCGAAGAGGCCAAAAAGAGTAATCATGTTGTGAGGAAACTGGAAAAGCGTCAAGAGGACCGCAAACTGGACCCTCATGTTGAAGAACAATTCTCTAGTGGTCGTCTTCTAGCTGCCATCTCATCACGCCCTGGCCAGTGTGGTCGTGCTGACGGGTAAATGAATATGTTTTATTATTATTTTTATTCTGTGTGTTTTACATGTACAATCTAAAAGCCCAAATCACCCCATGTATGTGTTCTCAGATATATATTGGAAGGGAAAGAGCTTGAGTTCTACATGAAGAAGCTTCAAAAGAAGAAAGGAAAGGGTGCTGCTGCTTAAAACCATATTTCCTTTTAATAGATTTGTATTTCTTCTATTTATTTTTGAGGACTCATAATTTTGTTGACCTTTGTTAGTTAGGTTTGAGTTATTTTTAATTGTTGGCTTTCATATCCATGCATGTTTGATCCAACATTATGGCTTAGAGGTTCTTAAATGTGCTGCCCTTTAGTTTTTCAGCGTTAAGAACATAAAACCGAGCTGAAAGCTGAGCTTGTAGACATCTTATTTCTATAGGCAAATGCTCATAAAATCTAGGGAATTAGGTTTTGGGTTTCTGGGCATCTGATGAAGATGTGAATGCTCTGTATCACTAGAAATGGTATTGATGATGTAATAGGAAAAAATAGAATGATTATATTAATGGATACCGGGAAAACGAATTACAAATGATAACCTGAGTTATGCTCTCTCTCCATGCATATTGCAGGAGCCGCTTAGATCTAACAAACTTCAATCTATCTCACTATCATTTATTTACTACTATATATAATATTTCTTTGTAACAAACTCTTAGCCACTTATAGAAATGTCACGCTTGCCCCTTCTAGAATAGACCAATAACTCTTTTGAACCATTATGAATAGTAGGATTCGTATCATTACTTCCCCTTTTGACAACAGTCTTGTCCTCAAGACTGAACTCTGGAAATTGCGCAGTGAACCGTTCTTTATCTTCCCAAGTTGCATCATCTGGAGGACTGATTCTGCCATTGCACTAGCAATTGTTCGACCGACTCACTACCATCCTGAAACATACGAGTGGCCAGAACATCCAAGGGAACAAGGGGGGCTGTGTCACCGATATCCAATTCAGGAGGCAACACCGAATCACAAGTAGAGGAGACAGCTTTTTTAAGAAGTGAAACGTGAAACACCGGATGAATTTTGGAAGTGGCAGGGAGCTGCAATTTGTAAGCCACTGGTCCCAATTTTTCAATAATTTGAAAAGGTCCGAAAAACTTGGCAGCCAGCTTCTGATGGATACGACGGTCAACAGATAATTGGCAGTAAGGTTTAAGCTTAACGTATACCTATTCTCCAACAGAATAATGAACCTCCCGCCGTTTCTTATCAGCTTGCAATTTCATAGTGTGTTGAGCATTGGCTAAGTGTACCTTAAGTTGTTTTAAAGCTTCATCTCGATCCAGAAGTTCTCGAGCAACAGACTCTACTCGAATTTCCCACGAATGAATTGAAAAACAGTAGGAGGGCGACACCCATAAACGGATTCAAAGGGGGTTGTAACCGTAGAAGCATGAAACGTGGAATTATACCAAAATTCAGCCCAAGGAATCCATATAGCCCATGATTTGGGCTGATCAATAGCAAAACAACGCAAATAAGTTTCTAAACAACGATTGATTACCTCCGTTTGGCCCTCCGACTCGGGGTGATAGGCGGAACTCATGTGGAGCTTGGTTCCCATAGATTTAAAAATTTCCTGCCAGAACTTACTAAGAAAGAGTGGGTCTCGATCGCTCACAATCGACTTAGGAATGCCGTGATGTCGAATGACTTCCTTAAGAAATGCCTCGGCTACTGTCTTTGCAGTATAGGGATGTTTTAGCAAGATAAAGTGAGCATATTTGGACAGCCTGTCCACAACAACAAGAATCACAGTAAACCCTTTTGAAGGAGGTAGACCCGATATAAAATCCATAGACAACTCTTCCCAAATCAAATCAGGAATTGCTAGTGGTTGTAAAAGACCCCCCTGGTAAAACCGAACTAGCCTTACATCGTTGACACACGTCACATTCCGGAATGAACCGCTTAATGGTGTTAGTCATGCCCGACCAATACACATTGGCTGCCAATCGACGATAAGTACGGTAGAATCCAGAATGACCACCTGTAGCAGTAATGTGAAACTCATGGAGAAGAGCGGGAAGGAATTTAGAATGACGAGAGATGACTAACCGATCATGATAAAACAAGATATTGTTTTTGACTACATAACCCGCATATTTGGTTGGATCTAGCAAGCATTTCTGAATCAACGACTGAATCTCAGCATCAGATTTAGCCTCCTCCACAAACTGAGCCCCTTGAGACCATATAGGGGAAGAAACTGCCTGACATAGTCCACCGGTGTCAGCGCGACGAGACAAAGCATCAGCAGCCCGGTTTTCTCGCCCAGGTTTGTATTGAATATCAAAGTCAAATCCCAAAAGTTTAACAACCCAATTCTGCTGATCGGAGGAGGAAATACGTTGTTGAAGTAGGAATTTCAAACCCTTTTGATCCGTGCAAACAATAAATTTAGTACCGAGAAGATAAGGCCGCCAATGTTGTACTGCCAAGACGAGGGCCATTAACTCACGTTCATAAGCTGATTTAACCAAATTTCGGTCATTTAGGGCCTTACTAAAATACGCAATGGGTTGCTGATTTTGCATTAAGACTGCCTCAATACCACAACCAGAAGCGTCACATTCAACCACAAAAGGTTTAATAAAATCGGGTAAAACCAAAACCAGAGCAGTGGCTAAAGCCTGTTTCAATTGATCAAATGCTTGTTGAGCGACCGGGTTCCAAAGAAAAGCATCTTTCTTGGTTAATTCAGTTAAAGGACGAGCAATGCTACCGTAATTTTTGACAAATTTGCGATAATAGCCCGTCAAGCCCAAAAACCCACGAAGTTCACGCAAGTTGTGAGGGATGGGCCGGTCAACAACAACACTCACCTTCTTTGGATCCATAGAAACCCCTTGCCCATCAATAATATGCCCCAAATAGACAATTGATTGCTGTCCAAAACTACACTTCTGGTGATTGGCCCGAAATTGATGGTGTAACAGAATTTTAAACACTTCTTCCAAATCTGTTAAATGAGTCTCCCAAGTTGGGCTATGGATTAAAATATCATCAAAAAAGATTACGACTTTGTGTCTTAATAGAGGACGAAATATATCATTCATGATGGCCTGAAAGGTAGCCGGGGCATTCATGAGACCAAAGGGCATAACCAAATACTCATAGTGACCGTCATGAGTACGGAATGCAGTTTTATCAATGCTATCCGGGCGCATCCGAATCTGATTATAACCAGACTTAAGATCGATTTTAGAGAAGAAATACGACCCATGTAATTCATCAATCAATTCATCGACTACTGGAATGGGATACTTATCGGGAATGGTAGCATTGTTGAGGACCCAGTAATCTACACACATACGCCATGAATTATATTTTTTACGGACCAAAATAACCGGGCTCGAATAAGCACTTTTACTAGGGCGGATCATTCCCATAGCTAATAATTCCCGAACCTGGTGCTCAATTTCAGTTTTCTGTATATGAGGATAACGATACGGGCGGACACAAATGGGATCAGAAGTGGATAAGGTAATACCATGATCATAAGACCGAGTAGGAGGCAAGGAAGAGGGAGCTTGAAAAATGAGTGCATACTTACTCAAAAGTGAAGCAAGAGAAGACTGTTGAGAAGATGAAAGATCCATAGGGAGAAGGGAATTAACAGCACCAGAACTCGTAAGGGAAGTAGAAGGTTGTATTGTAGCAGAATCATCTTCTAAAACTAACCATGGATGCAGAGCAGTAGGAACCTGCTGCCCAATACAGTTTCCCTGTAACTGAACCGACACACCATTATAAATAAAGCGCATCCACGAATGTTGCCAATCATGAACCACTTCCCCCAATGATTGCAACCAAGCTAAGCCCAAAATAAAATCGAAAGAACCCGTATCAAAAACGAGAGCATCCAGTACGAATGTACAAGGACCCATAGTCACCGGAATAGCCAAACACCGTTCAGTAACAAAAACACAATGGCCATCCCCCAGCTTAATGTTAATACCGGCAAAAGAAGTAACAGATAGACCCAATGCTAATACTAACCGACGAGAAATGAAATTGTGGGAAGCGCCACTGTCGACTAACATAACAACAGGCAAATCAAGGAGAGTACCCCCGAGTTTCATACTTGAAGTAACCCCATGAGTAGCCAAAATACCTGTAAATTCCAACAAATTACAAGTACCTGAACTGAGAGGAGAGTCAGGAACCGTTTTCGGAGAATCGGTGGTTTCCAACAAAAATTGGTCGCTTGTGGAAGAATCATACTCATCCTCCCCCAACAGAAGAATGCGCAATTTCCCGTCTAGACATTTATGAGCCGGACCAAATTGTTGACCACAACGAAAACATAACCCTTTCTTCCGTCGATCTTCCCACTCCGTACGAGAAAGTGAACGAACCCCACGATCCCGTTGAAAAACGGGGCCCCCATCAACGGCAGATAACGGTGGTCGGAAAGTAGAGCGTGAACGGGTGACATCAATTGCAGGGGGAAAAACCCTATCGGCTGTTTTTTAGGCAAGCCCCACTTTGGGTTCAGAACGGCCCAATTGAGAAAGCCCATCGGTCAACCCCGATGATTGCAACCCAAATGGGTTGAGGTACCGGAAACGAGACAGCGACAACCCACCGGAATTTGGTCGGAGCATCAAATCAACATCCTTAGCCAAATACATGGCGTCCAGACGAGTTTGAGGACGATGTAAACGCACCCATTGCTTAACATTGGCCTTCAAACCGGCCACAAAATACCCTAAAGCTTGGGATTCTGGCAAGTGAGGAACCAACGACAATAGATACTCGAAATCGTCGATGTAATCATAAATGGAATCCGATTGTTGAATAGTTGCTAACTGCTCATACGGATTCTGGATCTCAAGGCCGCTAAATATTTGCAACAGTTCTGATTGAAAATCAAGCCACGAAATAGATGGACGAACCTGAGTTATGATTGTGAACCAATGTTGGGCAACGCCGATCATACTCAGGTGAGCGAGCTGTAAACGAACATCATCGGTGGTTTTGTTGATGTCGAAGAACAGATTCGCTTTTCGGATCCAACCTTGAGGATCAAATCCAGAAAACTCTGGCAATTTCACCTTCTTCACGGTCCAAGGAAGATCATAAGAACCCGAATCCGATCCAGATGGAGGTTCAACAGGTTTCTTCGCTTGAGATTTCATCCAATCAATCATCACTTTACGAAATTCAATAGATTCTAGACGATCTGCATCTAACGCCGACAGAGAAGCCTTCATTTCAGCAACATCAGCTTGAAGTTATTGAATATGTTGCTCATGAAGATCTAAGCGAGACGTTTGATTCACCATGATCACAGCAGGTCAGTAGCAGGTCGGACCAATGATGAAGATGTGAATGCTCTGTATCACTAGAAATGGTATTGATGATGTAATAGGAAAAAATAGAATGATTATATTAATGGATACCGGAAAAACGAATTACAAATGATAACCAGAGCTATGCTCTCTCTTCATGCATATTGCAGGAGCCACTCAGATCTAACAAACTCCAACCTACCTCACTATCATTTATTTACTACTATATATAATATTTCTTTGTAACAAACTCTTAGCCACTTATAGAAATGTCACGCTTGCCCTTTCTAGAATAAACCAATAACTCTTTTGAACCATTATGAATAGTAGGATTCGTATCAGCATCTGTATCATTATTTTGGTTAAATTTTATTGCATCTAATTGTAGTTGGCTTCGCTTATTCAAGGGAAGACTAACAAGCAAATTACCTTGAGCTTATAACGAGTTATAAGCCGCAAGTTAATTGCCCACTGTCACTAGCAGCCCATAATTAGAAGGTTGAAATCATTGGGAGTTTTTTGTTTGTCTAGATTGCAACTGATGTTAAAAACCTCTGGGATGTTACTGAACTTGAAACTCTATTCAAATCAGCATTTGAAACAGAAGCCTCACGATTGCAAACAGCCAAACACTGAAAACGCTGTGAAATAGATGCAATTCAAACTTGCAAAAGAAAGTAATTTCATCTTGAAGCATATCTTGGGGCTGATAAAACACCTTCCATATTGAAGGGAGCAGGACTTCAACAAGATGACCAAAACAGCCTAGAATATCCCACCTGGGGCTTTTAGCTTCAGCATTGGTATCAGAAAAAGAAAAAAAAAAAAAAAACTAGTAATAAAGTCATGCTTCTTTGTAGGTTTTTATTGTTTTTAATAAATTGAAGATAAGAACCATCAAATATTTGAAAATCAATTTAAGAAAAGAAATTATACTATATGAATAATCACAAGTAATAACAGATGAATTCACATGTCAAAACATGTTGTACATACAGATAAATATACTATATGTAATGATAAATACAAGTAATAACAGATGAATTCACATGTGAATAATTCACTAGGGAATACACTATATGAATAGTTACATTTTCATATAATAAACTTAAAAATATGTTGTATTTGTCACTACATCCACTATATAGTGTATTTGCTGATGATTTGGTCAGAGCATGTGTATTTACCGGTAATTCAGTGAAGGCTTGTATGTAAACATATGGTGAATTAGCCAGGGAATATATCATTACATATTATAGCGTGTGCTCAGAAGGGAATGCATTTTTATAAATTAGTGTAATCACGAGGGAATTATATGTGTTCACAATTGAAGATATTAAATGTTCTTACCTTAATTACACGTCTCAAATCCAAATATAATGCAATGGTTCTCAGTGTTTCTCGTTTAAACACATCCCCACAGTGTTTAAATAATTATCCATAAAATTAGATTTCAATCAATAGATGGTTGATAAATATGAATCTTGTGGTTGGCATAAAAAAGATCTAAATCTAAATACTGATAGCAATAAACTCATATGTTAAGGTACAAAGATTTCACAACATACGTTCCCCCCAGTCTCTACCGTTTGGATCTCAAGTACATTCGAGGAACACATTTATACTTACACAAAACTAAATTGAAGTCTAAACAAGTGCCGAGAATGGTTAAAATCGTTCTTCATAATTAATCTAAACTAAGCGTGTGAATGTAACCAACATACAAGATACTGACATTTCAAATCATGAGCAAGATAACCACGCCGGTGGCTAAAGACGACAGCAGAATCCTGGCGATGGCTTTAGGTGGCTGACCGCTAGGCGTTGTTGAATTACCAGCTGGCGGTGGCAGTTTCTTTGTCGGTGGCGGAATAGGTGCGTCATCCACCTTATCATCGGTGAGGATCGGGTTTGGGGCCTCGGCTGGGGGCATCATTTGTGGTGTTATAAGTTGCAGCAACTGGCCTGCTTTAGCAGGTTCCATGTATGGTGGGGTTTGATCTGGTGGTAATCCTAAACATGGGTTACCTGCATTTGTGAAAACATATAGATTTATTCAGGTTACACATAATGGGTCGATGTGGATCACACTTTATCTGTAACGGGGTAAATGGGTTGGGGCGGGTCAAACGAGTTGAAATCGTTCAAATTGTTTTCAAATGCATAAAACCTTGCGCATTAAATATTTATAAAATAAGAAATAATAGAGGTTTTGTAATCGTACCTTGCACATTAAATATTTATAAAATTAAGAAAAATTTGAATATAGGTGTTTATGGGCCTGGCACGGCCAACCCTTATTCAACTCATACTAAAAATGTACTTGCTTTGTCCTGTTATGCCTGTAGTATTAAATTAGTTAGTTATTAATGTAGTAATTTTCTATTTATAGTTATAAGCAATGTACTAATACTTAATAAGCAAATAAAAATTCACAGAAAATAAACAATAACTATTTGCGGGTCAACCCAACCCAGCCTGGCTCATTACCCGCACTAAATTCTCCTGTTCATCCCCAACTAGTTTTGACCCGTCGCCTAACCTGCCCATACCTAGACATAATGTTCTCATCTCTTGTCTGATTTTTCACGAAAAGCGTCATCAGAATGATAATGAACATGTATCGAAATGATAAACTTACTTCTGTATCGGGCTGCAGTAGCTGGATAATCTGTGACAACACCATCAACATTAGCTCCCAAAACATACGAGTTTATTTCAACATACGGGTCAGAAAAGAAATCCCATGGCTGAGAGATAAACTCATTGTTCATTAGCTGTACATAAACAGGGAGCTTAAATGCCTGAAGCTTTGCCACCACATCAGTTTGACCAATAAGAAATCCTTCGTTTCGAGGGAAAACCGATTCTTTTCCCACAACAACAGAGTTAGCAATCTCACTAATTTCTGAGACGGTTGAATTTAGGGCATCACGGATATTCTCATTAACTTCATAAACAAGCTCGTGTCGGTTGCTTTTAGCCTTGAATAATTTCAAAACTCCACCATCGGGAGATTGGATTAATATTTTCTTGGTTTTTTGATTTTTGTAAGTGGATTTATTCAGTACATCCATCACCGCATCCACAACACTTAATCCTTGATTTGCTGCTAGGTATGGTGCATTCTGGTTGTCCAAAAGAACCAAAATAGTCAGTTTTATTTTCGGTAATGGAGGTGGAAGAATGGGCGAAAACAAGTCACTTTAAACATGGGCCAAAGCAGGGTTGGTCAGGTTTGATTGACCCGCGAACACCTTTTTGTCCATTTTTATGAAATGTTTGAGGATAAATTATTTGCAACAATAATGATTACAAGTACAATATTATTCTAGTAATGATCTAAATCTTTGAATAAAAAGATTAAGGAGGTTGTTACATTTCAAATAGACTCAGTCATAACTAAATGGGTCAAAACTGTCACCCCTAGGAAAACATGCAAACACATATGACTAATATGAATTGCGAAACAAAGAGCTACTCAAAGTTGACCACGGTTCGGTCTCTATTCATAAGAACAAGCTAATTGGGTCATAGAATGAGCAGAGGAGTGGTTGCTTTAATACATAATAAAGTCATTTAAAGGCCGTAAACTTCTTGGTGCTGTCCCAAAAGTGGGTGTGTCATGTCCTAGCTCAAATGCAATTTTTTATTTGGGTTGGCTTCAGTTGATCAAAACACTTTGGTAGATAATTGTTAGAAATTTTATAATTAATTAGTGTTTCAAATATTATTACAACAAACAACCATACCCAGAAAATCCATTTGATTAAAAAAAATGATATTATTTAATAATGAAATGATGTACAAGAATGTGTATTAAAAGTACAGATTGGGAAACTTTTTGCTCATTTCACCCTTCCCTTTTTAGGATGTTATAAGAACTGTTTGCTTTCTTAGTAGAAGAAACTATAAGATACACAAGACGACAAGAAGCGCATATACGTACCTTAATATTGATCAGGACACCAGAAATTGAAGTAGAGTTACTTGCTAACTCCAGAAAGTCGGACAAGGTCATAAACTTCCCATCATTTTTGACTTTTGGATTCCGCAACAAAGTGTAGTTCTTATATGTGTTGAACATTGCAGCTAACAACATAAAACAGAAAGGAAAGAAAAAGAGCAGAGATAAGATTAAGAATTGTAGAAAGACAAAAACAAGGTGATAAATCGTAAGACTAACATAAAAGAAAATAAATACTTATGCAGGGTCTGAACTCAAACATTCATTTTTTTCATTAAGACAATTGTTAATGGGAATGTAAAAATATATATTTTAAGAAGACCGAAAGATACACTTAGACCCCTCGAGTTCTGATTATTGACCGACAAGCCCCTAACATTTTTTAATAAATCTAGTTAATTACTGAACAAATGTTGTAGGTTTACTTCTTAAAAGAACATCTGCAAATGAAACTTTTTGGAAGATCAGATGCCGCGAAACATGCCAAGCGACTGAAACTCAGAATATTTTTTTGATTTCTGAAATGACATACGTAAGTGAAGCTATGGTGAAATCTTTTTGGTAATCCAGATGAGCGTTTAAGTTTTACTGATGTGTATTTAACATAAAAAGTACATTTTCAGTAATATTGTGGTTAGCAAAAATATGAAATTTACACCTGACTTTTATAATATAAGTTGATAAATCCTACAAAAATGGTAAGAAAAGCTTCTCAGACATGACAAAAAAGTTTGTAAAATATTAGAAGTAAACTTTTTTCCAGCTCATAAGTGCAGCTATAATTCAACGTACCAGATTAAAGAGAAATTAGTGTGTGTAAGCCCTATACCATAGTTTGTTGGAAAAATTTGAAAGTTATATCAATCCTATGGGAATAGAGGAAATGGTGAATTCAAGAAAAATATGGCATTATGTCAACAAGCAAAAACAACACGTAGTCCGTATGTTAAGCACACCATTAGCAATAAACAGAGGTGATGACACAGGCATGTTGAGTGATGGATCTGAATAATCCTGGTTTAAAAGGGCCATTTCCAAGTATGGGCCCGTCGGGTTGGATTGAGTTGCCTATCGTTTTTGTCCATTTGAGAAAACTATAAACCAGAATATTACGATAATAATTTAAAACTAAAAATAAAACAAGCTAGGAGGTTGTATACATTAAAAATAGACTTTGCCGACTTTCACATGCATGATTTTTTCCTTTTTAATTAAACTATCTGAATTGACCCATTTAAGATAAAACACAACCAAGTGGACCCATTCATAAGTAAATATATATAATTGAAACAGAATGGTGAGGAGATTACTTACGTCTCAAACTCTGAATCTGGTTCCAAGTGAGGCTGAATGTGTACATTCCAGGACCTTCCTGAAGCTCAGGAACATTTGATGTAAGATTGTTAAAACCTGCCTCTGCAACTGTTGTTCTATCAAATAGATTTATAGAACCTAAACAAATAGGTGTCCCATCACTAGTAATCTGAACAGGACAGTCAATTATATCTGCACCATCAGAAACAGCTTTTCTATATGCCAAATCAGTACAACCAGGGTAGTCCCCACTTGCTCCTTCAGATGTGATGATTAATGGTTTTGCTGAAGAAAGAACAAAAGAAAAGCTATTTGTCAGTCATGTTGAAATGGGTCATTTTTAAGCATCGATCCAAACAGGCTGGCCGGGTTGGGTTAACCCGCTTTGTCTAAAACATTCTTGTCCTCTTTTCAAAAACTTTATAATAATTACGCCAAGTCTGATTACAATAAAACAGTATTATTATAGTAATAATCTATTTTCTTTAAATAAAACATTTTAGGAAATTGCAATGCAATGAAAACGAACTTTGGGTTGACCACTTGACCCCCTAACACTTATCTTTAGAAAAACTATTAATAAATGAAGGCGCTGGTTCTAATTATAGATAGAATATTATTACAATAATAGTCCAAGTATTTAAACAAAATGATCTAAAGAGGTTTTATACACTAAAATAACTTTGGGCGACTTCATTACATTCAAATACTTAGATTATTATTGTAATTAAAACATTGTGTTTGGATGAAATGATGTAGGTGCTACTGCGCTAGTTTGACCTGCTCCCCTTTTAGCAAACTTTTTTTATTAAGTCAATATGAAAATTTGAAATCAAACACAACCCACTCATAAATAAATGAATTAAATTGCCGTATCTACAAATTAGCCATTACCAGACATCGTAGTATAGAAACCTATTAATCATCTTGTGTCGTTGTCAAAAAGTAATGTTCAAAAAGACTGACCTTGCCTAGATTGATTTTTCCCCAGGTGAGATAAGCAATCTGCAGGGTTAAGACAATAAGAATCCAAAAACAAATTAGGTATTTACTACTCCAACAGGACTTTTAATATTTATAACTGTGAGATTTATTTTCAGCCACAAGTGGTCCTAAATACATAGAGAGAAACATCACGAAGGAGATAAGTCAGTGTATAAACTAACCAAAAGCTGATGATGGAGTAATAGGGTTGTCAGACAGAACACCGTCCACGGCAAACTTTCCATTATCAATGAAAGACAGATACTCTGATACTGGATCATAACTATAATTATATGCAAATGGCACATCATTCATAAAATCAGAAGCAAAAATTTCAAGACCCTCCTTGTGAGCATCTAACACCAGTGAAGTAGATGGTTGCAGATATAAATCTTTATCCACAGGCCATATATATGATTTAGGAACAAGAATCCCAGAAGCAAATGTCTTGATAAAAGTCAAATTACTCAAAAGAGAGTCATATGTTTGGTTGGTTGACGGCTCGGTTTCATCCCGTCCTAGGAAACGGAAAACTAGTTTGGTTTTTCTTGCTTTGAATCTAGTCACAATACTTCTCAGAAAGTTAACCTCGGGAGATGATATGTAATTAATATTAACTTTTCTTGATGTGCTGATAACATAATTTCTCATACTCAAATTGTGTTGACTGTAAAATGCATCATGCTGCAGCATAAAGAGAATGATTGTCAGTAACTAGAGGTGGCACTTTTATAACCTCCTAAAGTTGCCCTAAGTCGAACTATAAGGTATATAACCTACTAATGTGTTCTAAACAAAAAATAAATATCAGCATTGTACTGTTGTTCTTGTAACAACAAATGTTGAAAATATTCCAAGTGCTATTGCTGAATATGCACACAAGAACTTGGACTTAGTATGGCTTGATTTATCCTTTAAATAGGAAAACTCTACCAAAAAGTTCCTAGCTATAAAGTTTAGGGCTCAATCATGCAAAAAGGGACTTATTAACTAAATTTGTCATAAGCTAGGGACTAATCATGCATAAATGACCTATTACCTAAAACTAAAGTCCAGGGACCTTTTGTTGAGGTTTGTAGTTAAAAACGTAAGGTATTTAATCTTTCAAAAAGAGGTACACGGACTAATGTGCAAATTCAGTGAAAGTACATACTCCGTAGGCTCTATACAACATTTTCCCTTTTATGTAATAATAGCCAACACATTAGTTTTTATTTAAAAATGATCAAAAAAGTGTTTGCAAATTGCAAGTCAACCTAACATGGACTGCCAACGTTGACCGGTACTGCATAATGACCCGTTTCAACTTGAACCTATTTGACCCATAAACTAACAGTCAGTGCCCGCCCATCTTATCACCTACCATTAGTAACCAAATGCTACAAGTCATCCTTCTCACGCAGAAGTCAATTAGCATACATAGAATGCTTTGCAACTCCATACAGTTTATAACTTACAAATTAATAATCACCTGAATGTTCAACCACAGTCCAGGTGGTTTCACTTGCCCAATAACATCTTCAACAGTTAGTATTTTAAATGATCCATCAAAAACCGGGCTTCGAGACAGGATGCCTTGTGCTACTGTTGTAATACAAGACGAAATTGTGAGTAATGGTAAGACCAGAAGGATCCTATGATGACTGAAAATTTGATATAAATGTGATATGTTCACTCTTCTCCTTATTTAATTATTTATCAACTTCGTTGTTCATGCAAAAACTAGTGCACTTATATACGAATTGCAACATAGAACAGTACCAACGCAAAGTGTGGAGTTTATGACCTATAGGTTAGAAATCATAGCAGTTTAATTAAAGCATTTATCACAGGATCTAATCCATCTCACTGAATCCAAGTTTCAAATTCTGAGGAAAACTGCAATGTGTTAATTATGTGACTTGGTTCAAAAATAAAATTAGCTTCAGATGGATTAGTCAACAATTGACCGGGTATGGTGGAGAAATACGTGGACTGAAGAATGGGTAGATCATGGAATTCGTGCAACGTGGGTTTAATTTATTTGTTATATTTATAAGTCAGTAGAAGTAGTTGTTTTCAATTTCAGAGAGAGTACTTTCAATTCAGTATTTTTATTCCTTGTAATCGTTTGTTTTCCGTTCAAGAAATACACAGAAAATCGTCCCAAAATCTCATTGTTTTCTTGTTTATAACTCTGATTTACCAACACAATGTATGTTGATTTCCGATTAATAAAGCATTTATGAATGAAATTCAATATTCCCATTGTGCATTCTGTCTTTTCTCTTGAAGATTATAAAAGTTGAACAGAAGAAAACAAAGTAAATGGTTGTAAGAACAGATTAAGGTTATCCATTACATATAACAAGCAGTCAAGCACTTGAGGGTTGAGAGAGATAAAGCATAATAAATATGTTTGCTCGGTCAATTTTGAGGAACTATATTTTATACATGTGAGAAATGCATGACATGTGACCATTATTGACTTCACCAATCATATTATTCTCATGACACTATGAAAGATCAAGTACAATACGTTCAACTTACAGAATACATTGTCTAGGTCAGCAAGTGAGAAATCCACAGGAAACCATCCTGACATAGGCACCCCATTCACATTGTATGTTTTGTTCCCCTTACCATAAACCGAAGAAATTGTGGTACCATTCTCAATATTAAGATACGGAAGGCAAATCCCAACATTATCGCTAGTTAATTGTACATCACACCACAAGATCGTATCAGGCAGACCAGTAATCAAAGCAACAGTGTAGGCAGTAATACTTGAGTCAGGAAATAATCCTGAAACCCACCGCGTGCCACAACCAAAGGAGGATCTCCTGCGAAAGTTTAGTAGCATACTTGAAATTTAAGAACATGATATAAAGATTGCTAAAGTTTGAACTTAAAAAGCACACATCTGACAACTTGCATTAACTAACCCAGAAATTTTACCTGATGCAAAACAAATAGGTCGGTCATATGATATACATGAGGGATTGGACCCAATAGTCCCATGCTAGATAGTATTACTTAATTTATCAGAATAATTACTACAATTAACATATTTTGATATCCTATCTAGTAGCTAAGCTTCTTTTAGAAGTTAAATACTTCAAAAGTTCCCAAAGAAAACAAAATTATTGTGGAAACCAGTTATACTTTAAGTAATACTGTTAAATGTCTTATTATTTAGAACTTCAAACATTCAATTGACCGATAAGGAAATCACAAAAAGCATATGCATGCATATGTCTTAAGGGTATTTTAAGCCATCTCATCTCCCACGCATAGACCTCAGAAAATAATAGATCACAAATTTACAGCTCCTTTACACAGATCCTTTGATTGTCCAGTCCTTTTTCTGCTAGTTCAACATTAGAACACTAGAACTGAATTAGACACAAAATTTCCTACATTCTCACTTCCACTACCCTAATCTTCAGGAAATAAGATCTCCATAATAAACAAATCATAATACCCTATCTAAGCTTCTTTTATGACTAACCTGCTTCAGAAGAACCTCAAATTAAAAAAAAATAATAATAACAAATAAAAAAAAAGTAGTTGCAGAAACCAATTATATTCAATAATCCAGTCAAAATAGATTAATATTTAGAACTTCAAACAATCAATTGACCGTTAACCAAATCAAAATATCATACGCATTAATCTCGTTCAGTAGTTCTACACCACCTAATCTCCTACACATAGATCTTTCAGAAAGTAACAGATCACAAATTCACAGCTTACTATCACAAACTCTTCGATCACTTAAACCTATTCTTCAAACACATCCTACACTGTAACTAAGTTCCAACACAAAAACTGAAAAACTCATGCATTCATACTTCCAAAGGCCTAATTCCTCCAAAATCGAAACAAACTACAGAACACGAAGATCAACGAGTGAAAAAAATGAACAAAACGAGTGAAATCACTTGCTGCGAATGCTGTATGAGTGTGATACCTCTTAGAGTAAGCCACGGTGAGGTTTTGCCACCGGATCCCTGAGCAGCTGCCGACGATATCGAGCAGATAATGAGGCTTAATAGCCACCGGAGCTTCCACATTGCCGGAAACTCAACGGCGAGATGATGGTTGTCGTGTGCAGTAAGATTTGAGGTTTTGAGTGAAGAAGATATTCACCCCCCTTTTCTGCAAATCTATTATTAGTAGTGCAGGTGGGAAGATGTACGCAATGATAATATGATATCATATTCGGCTCGCTTATGTTTACTAGTTGTTTTTGGCTCGGCTTGGCTACGTAAGGTTTATTGGTTTTAGAAAATTCGAGATTTGAGGTTTGTTGTAAGAAAGAAAACATTTGTGACAACTGGGTCGAATGAATTTTAATGACCAACGAGTTGCAGCTAGTAAACAATAATAATACCAAAAAAGAAAAAGGCTGTGTTTTGTGCATTTGGAAGTAGATGAATGGGCTTATTTTCAACTTTAAGTCTTTATAAAACACAGTGGTTGTGGATGAAATAAAATATTTTTTTTTTTCATGGTTAAAATATAGAGGAAAGTTAGAAGAACTTGCATGACAGCTAGTAAACATTTATTTTTTTGATGGTCCTAACATCTTGGTAGTAGCTATAATTATAATAAAATTTGCCGTTTCAAAAGAAAGTAAACAACAATAATAATAATAAGAGTTGATTGTCATTTTCGTCCATTGGTTTTCATGTCTTTCGTCATTTTCATCCAAAAGTTTTTTATTTCTCTTCTGTGTCCCTGACATTTTAAAAACTTATCATTTTCATTCACTTTCGTTAACCCCGTTTGTTTTACGTGTCAAGTGAACGTCAACTTTGAATAATTAAATCAATTGAATAATGTTTGAATATTCGAAACAATTGAACAATATTTATTTATGTTTTTTTTTTCCTGATGAGATGCAAAAATATATATATGCCCCTCACATGAGTTGCATGTGATTGCTACTTAACATGTGAAATAAACGAGGTTAACGAAAATGAATGAAAATAACAAGTTTTTTAAATGTCAGGGACACAGAGGGGAAACAAATTACTTAACAGCAGCAGGAATAATAACAGTAATAAATAGTGTAATCTCTTAAATGAAAAAAAACACATTTCATACTAAAAGAGTAACTTAATGGTAAACTTGGTATATTTCTAGGCCACCTAGGTTTATTTTTTCCGTCTCTCTCTCCTCTTAAATAATTACATAAATTAAGAAATATTAAATAATTTTAATTCTTTTTTAGATTAAATTTTTTAATAAATTAAGAAAGATGTCTTTTTACTAATGTTATTTTTAGAAAACAATTTTTATACAATTAAAATTTTTTTCTAAAACATCTAACTTTTTTTAAATATAAAATATTTTAGAATTGGTATTTTTAAAAAGTATTTTTTTATAAACTAAAAATAATTAAAATTATGAGTTATAATAAAAATAAATAAAAAAAATAACATTTTTAATACGGTTTGTGTTGAAAAATAATGTTTAACTTTTTTTTCCAAAAAAAGTTTAAAAACACAAATTTAAAAATTGATATTGTTAACTTAAGAGAAAGAAGGCTCGGAGAGTAAAAAAAATGAAAGAGAGAACTCAAAGAGGAAGAAGGGTTGTATACTTTGAAAAAAAAAAGAAAGAGATGAACTTATTGTACCATGGACACTTTGAGTGAGTGAAAGATATAAATTTGTGTCGAATGCAGTGTGCTAAGAGGAGGTAAAAGATAAATTGTTCAAAGACGATGAGTAAAAGAGATAATTATTTTATAATATAATAATTGCATTCAACAAATTAGTAATTTCCTATGATCGTAAGAATAATTTATTATTTTCTGGTTTAAAGATTTCAATTAGCTAATTTATAAATAATGCCTTTCTAATCACGTAAACTATTTTTAATTGATATTCCAGTTCATTATTATTTTAAAATCAAGTAAAATTTTCTTTTTATAGTCTCAAATTAAAATCAAATTGAGAAATCGAACCTAGATACCTGTTTAGTTTCTTATTTTTAATCGTTGTTTGTTTTATTTTATGTTTATAAGCATTAAAAATTAAAACAAATTGCTGATTTCTTTTATTTGTAATATTATATTGCTTAGATATATAAAAATACATCTTTTGTATCTTTTCAGTTATGACTTTTAGAATATCTTGAGTGTTTTTTAGATTGTTTATGCTCTTATATTAATAAGTTACTTGATAATTATGTGGTTGTTAAAATAGTTTATTAGTGTTTTTCATGTAATTAGTGGAAGCATTAGTAGTCTCTCATATATGATATTAATAATATATTTTTTATTACCGGACCCTGTTCGACTAGTAATGGACCAGAAAATTAATATCTAGTAATACGTAACCGTTCCTAAAAAAATTTCCGACCACCATAAAATTACTTTTTGAGTCCGCCATTGAATATGTGAGCACATGTTAATAACTTTGTTATTCTTTATTTAACAAGCATGAACAAGACCGGTGAGTTTAATTGGGGTGATCAACAAAGTTATATCAAAAGTCCTACTAAATCGGCTCAAGGAGGTTATCGGCAACCTAATATCAGATGAGCAAAGTGCCTATGTCACCAAAAGATCTATCTTGGATGGTCCATTGATTATTAATGAAATTGTTACATGGCTTAAGAAATCAAAAAATCAAGGTATGATAATGAATCTAGACATTGCAAAAACGTTTGACTCACTGGATTGGGACTTTCTTGATCAAGTGTTGTATCAAATGAATTTTCCCTCTCTATGGAGGGCATGGGCGAAGGCCATTTTGAAATCGTCTCGTGCGTCCATCCTAATAAATGGATGCCCAACTGCTGAATTTGACTGTTTCAGTGGTCTTAAGCAAGGAGACCTACTTTCTTCATTTCTTTTCATCATAGCCATGGAGGCTTGGTCTTGTAATGAAGAAGGCGGCCACCGATGGGCTTTTTGAGGGGATGCAATTACCAAATAATGGCCCGATTATCTCACATTTCCTCTTTGCCGATGATGTAATCCTAATCGGGAAGTGGTGCGAAAAGAATGCCAAGAACATCGCTAGGCTGCTACGGGGCTTCTTCCTCATCTCGGGCCTTAAGGTGAACATGCTAAAGAGCTCCATTTACGGCATTAGCGTGCCCGAGGATGAGACTTCAAGAATGGTTGCGGTCATGCACTGTAAGATTGGGAAACTCCCAATCTTCTGTCTTGGTCTATATGTGGAAGCTAATATGAACTTGGCGAAAAATTGGTCCCCGGTGATAGACATTTTTAGATCAATATTATCGGCATGGAAGGAAAAGACGCTATCCATGGGTGGTAGAATAACCTTACTAAAATCAGTATTGGAGGCATTGCCTACTTATTTCTTTTCTTTATACCGGGCTCCAAATAAGGTAATTGTTGAACTAGAAAGATTGAGGAGAAATTTCTTATGGGGTGGCAATGAAGAGAAGAAGAAAATTCACTGGGTGGCCTGGGATAGGGTAACAACACCGAAAGAAAATGGGGGATTGGGGATCACACCATTGAAGCACGTGAATATGTCCATGCTAGCGAAATGGTGGTGGAGATTCAAGAACTAGAAGCACTTGTTATGGTGGAATGTCATTTGGTCTATTCATCACACATCTAAATGTTGGAATCCCATTCCGGCTAAAGTATCACAATCGGGAGTATGGCGGAATATCTATGCAATCGGGGAAGATCTAAAAAGGTTTGGCGTGAATATGAACCATCTAATAGTTGGTGAGTTAGGAAAAGGTGATGGAATAAGATTTTAGGTCTATACTTGGGTGGCGGAAGCTCCATTGATGGAACTTTTTCCAAATTTATTCATGCTGGAAATCTCTAAAAACATACTAGCAAAGGAATGCTTGGAAACAAGGAATAATCAGTTAATATGAAAGTGGAGATGGAAAAGAGAAATCCTAACCTCGGCCGAAAAGGTTGAATTTGATCAATTACCACTAAGATTAGCTATGGTTTATGTATCGGATCAAAAGGATTCATGGAGATGGGCGGGAAAGGCTGAAAATGAGTTTTCTTCAAGGAACATAAGAGAGCAGCCGGTTGCATCGTGGGTAACAGCAGAAGGATATAAGTTCCCTTAGAACAGTTGGGTACCGAAAAAGGTAAACATATTTAATTGGTTGGCCGAGCAACACCGAATTCCTACTCTGGACTCGTTGGTTAAAAGGAAGATACCGCTTTCCTCCACATCATGTTTCTTGTGCGGGTTGACGGAAGAATGTGTTAACCACCTGTTTATCTCGTGTGGTATAGCGGAGCAGGTGTGGGAAAAAATAAGTTTGTGGTGCAATATAAGGCCGGTTGTTGCTTTCTCATATTGAGATCTCATGGGCAATCCTTACTTGTTAAGGGGAGATGAAGACTTCAAAATGGCGATACACGCTATATTCATGCTCACAACGTGGAGCTTATGGAATCACAAAAATGAAGTCGCATTTGAGCACGTTCAACCTTCGGTTAACAGGATTCTTTATCAAATAAAGGTGGCGGCCGTCGTGGGGGTTAACGCAAGGAGCAAAGGGAAGTTTCCTATAGATTTATGTAACTTTCCTTTTGGGTAGGACTGTTTTATTATGTTTATGTTCTTCATTGTAACTATTGTTTTCATCTCTATGATTTGTGTTTTTCGGGGTTTTTAGTATCTTGTTAGCTCCTTTAATAAATTTGGCCGTTCAAAAAAAACAAGCATGTGTTAATTGAATCATTTAATTTTCATCGATTTATGAATTGAGAGCTTTAACCATCTCGTAGCCTCTAATTCATAAACGATTATTATCTATTTTAATTGATTTATCAACCGAGTGATTTGTGATCTTACTATATATTTTAACTATTTAAGCACAAATCGAATAACAAAAATTAAAAGAATTAAATCTGCTAAGAAATATTAGAACACTAAAAAATGAAATGATAAAAGTTAAATATTTTTGTTCATTGTTCCGGCTCAACGGTATAATCCTCATATTGAAAATAGGTGTCTGTAAATAATAAATGAATACCTTCGAAAATACGAAATTAAAGCAATATAAATTAGGCAAATTGAATTAAAATAATCCAAACTATTACTCGTTGATAATAATCCATACTATTGATTTGGCCTGTAGCAATCCCAACTTTTATTTTTATTACCATCAACAATCACAGTAACATAATTATTAAAAATTTGCGTTTGATTTCAACTCGATTTCGTTCACAATAATGATAATGAATGAAATGAAAAAACATAAAGCTAAATCGAGACTAAAATAAGTACAAATCGAGTGTGAATATATGACAATTATGCTTCTAAGATTGTTGTTGGTAATAAAAATAAAATTTATGATTATTACCGGTCAAATCAATAGCATGAATTATTATCGGCCAATAGTTTAGTTTGAATTATTAAAATCAATTTGCCTATAAATAATTAAATAATTATACTGGTAAACTTACATAAACAAAAACGAATAATTCATTTAAATCCTTTTAACACGAATATAAACAAAAAAGTAAATAATTGTTTTGGGATGGGAAAATATTTTAATATGCTTTCACCTACACAAATGAATCCACAAAATAACTGATAATAGCAACGGAGCCGGTTAGCTGACGTCGGGAGCCGTTGAGTGGAGCCGAATAGATAAGCATTGAACCGAGCGACAGCTGAACATGAGTCCGCGGCCTTGACCATCTGTCAAGCTGCCTACATGGGGTTGTTGAAAACATAGCAAAAAAATATGTTTATTTGGTATGTGTGTGATGAATATAAAATAAGTTATATTATCATACATAGGATGGATTAAATCATATATTTCTTCTAAACTTCAAAAGTTATATATGTACTAGAAACACAAGTTTGTAATGCGTAATGTATAATATTCATTAAACAGAGAAATATGTAATTAAGTATAAAAAGATATTTAATTGCCTCTCTAATATAAACCAGGTGGTATATATGTATACCACCCCAAATCTCTGTACAGGTTTTATAGATGGTGAAAAGGGGTCATACGACGTGTATGGTCGCAATGGCTTGCGAAGTCACGTTAATGACTTCTTGTTAGCTTGACATATCATACGACTCGTTTGATTTGTAAACACACCAACTAATACAATTCGCATATAACATTATGCCACATGTGACCGGTTAGTATAACACTCATACGAAATCTTACACGACCTGTATATTGTGTCAATTATATGTGGATAGTAAGTTGTTGGTGTGTGTATAATTCTGTCATATCAGTAATGTTTGTGACACGTCATATTCTTCTTACTTGTTAGTAATATATATCCATGTTAGCCATAATAAGTAAAACCATCTAAAATGTAGCTTCTAACTATTACAATGTATGAAGATTTTATTTACAGTAAATTACATGAATCGTCCCTGAATTTTGCTTAAATTTCACATTTCGTCCATGGAATTGAAAAAAATACAAGTTTAGTCCTAAGGTTTGAAAAAATATAACATGTTTCGCCCCTGTGTCAAACGTTGGCTTTTGATGTTAAAATTCAAGAAATGACGATTTTACTCCTTGCCACCATCACAGCCCTACCTTGCCACCACCACCATAGCCCCACTTTGCCATTTTTCGGGGAACTCGCAGCAACATCACCCTGCAAAAAAAAAAAAAAAAAAATTACCCCACTTTAACATTACCAAAACACCTCAACTCCATCCCACCTTCTGTCTCATGTCGTCGGAAAAACATTATCGTCAACGGCGAAGGGGAAATAGACCAAACGTATTGGTAGTAGTGGTAGTGTGGTGGAGTGATGGTAGAGATGGTGTGGTGGTGAATACGGGGGCTGTGTAGTGGTGTGTGGCGATGAGTGGTGGTAGATTGGTGGATTGTTGTTGGTGGTGGAGATGGGTGTGTGTGGTGGTGGTGGCGAGGAGTGGTGGTTTAGTGGTAGGGTGGTGGATTGGTGGCGATGGTGGTGAAGATAAAGGTATATGGGGGTGGTGGAGATGGGGGTGTGTGGTGGTGGTGGCGAGGAATGTTGGTGGTGGTGCGAATGAGGGTGGTGGTGGATTTGTAGTGGTGTGGTGGTTGAGATGAGGAGGAATAAGAAGTGTGGGTGGGGTTTGGAGGAGAAGAAGTGTGTGGTGGGGGTTAGGGAAGAAGAGTAAGAAGGGTAAAAGAGTTATAGGTATTTAACGTAAAAAACTAACGATTATTTGACCCAAGGACGAAACGTGTTGTATTTTTTTGAACCTTATGAATAAACTTATAATTTTTCAATCCCAGTGACGAAATGTGAAACTTGAGCAAACTTTAAGGACGATTATATAATTTACTATTTTATTTATTAGGGCATTCATATAAGCTTTTCTATATATTCTTTGTATCTAAACTATATGAAAAATATAGAAAATCATGCAATTTTACTCCCATATTTAGGTGCTTCGTTCCTATTTTCTTCATCTGTATTTTTAAGGGAAACTATAACAACCCCTCATGTACGAAGGATTACTATTCATCCCTCTTATATAATTTTTAATATTATTTACGAGTGGTTGTGAGTGGAATTGAAGAAAGAAAAAATATATTTAAATGTTAAATAAGTAATATTTAATAAAAACGAGGATAAATATGGGAAATGAGACATGAAAGATTTTTGGAAATTTAGGGATAAATTCAAGAAATGATGATTTTTAATTAAGTTATAAAGATGGGGACGGTGATGATTTTTAGTCAAGTCATCATATTTTAAACGTTAGAAGTAAACGTAAAAAAACCATAAAACATAATTTTAATCGAAGCAAGTTGTGCATTAATGACCTGTAAACAACATTTACATCGACATATATATAAAAGTGATTACGTCGTAGCTATATATATTTATAATACTATGATACATTTATATAAAAATCATGATAGGAAAACAAAATATGTTCAAACTAATTATTATGTTGACAAAAACGAGCATTAAAAGCTTGAATCAATTTGTTAGTTCAAAAGCATTAGTTTGTATTGGTTTTCAAAAATAATAAAATGATTCATTAATCTCATACGTATGCATGATTTCATATTCTTGATTATGAAAAATATTTTACTATTATAATAAATACACTTTTTTTATGCCATGTGACATCTTCTAGGACTACTTTTATTCACATGTTACTTTTTTAACCCACTTTACATATTCACCTATTTTAAACATTATATTGTTTTAGAATTCATCATTTTAAAAAACATACAATAGCAGGGGCGTGCATGGTCGTTTTAGTTCAGTTTTAACTTAAAACCAAAACCTTTCTAGGTTTTTAAAACCGTTTGATTTTGGTTTTTTCAGTTTTTGGTTTTTTGTTTTCACTTCAGTTTTGGTTTTCTTCGGTTTTACCATCTGAGTTTCAAGTTTGTAAAGAAAAATTTTAGTCCAAAATAATGAATTACTTGATATTAAAATGAATTGCAATTCATAAAATATAATAATAAAAAATCCAATAAAACGTTTTAATCTATCAATTCAAATAAATAAGTTTAAAGATTAATTTTGAAACCTAAATATTAAAAAAATAGATAACATAATTTTATTAAGTAACTAATAGGCTAATCATATTTATAAATGTATGAATACATCTCTAAATTTTCAGGTTCGGTTTGTATGGTTTCGGTTTGGTTTTTTCAGTTTTTGTTGTATGTAAAACGAAATCAAACCGAAAAAATCGGTTTTTAGAAAACCATCAAACAAAATCGTCGGTTGTTTATTGCTTTCGGTTAGATTACTTCGGTTATTTTGGTTACGGTTCGGTTATTATGGTTTCTTGCACAACCCTACACAATAGTATTAAAAAAATACAATAACTAACAAAAAGACACAATGAACTTCACTAAAGACACAGTGACGAGCATAAATCATACGAGCTTAAAATTGTAAATGAAATTTATTATCTTTTAATATAATAATATTGTACTCATTTTAAATATAAGAAACACTCGTTTTATGATGTAATTTTTATATAAAAAATAGGGTCGTATATATAAGTTATGAACGTTTGAAAAGCGTGGGAACTTGAAAAAAACCAGCAAAGATATCTATGCCTAAAATAACAATCTAATAAACTTATTTTCTATAATTTGATCTAAATCATTGATTAAGAAAATTGATTGTTGAAATTATTTGTTATACTTTTTAGTTTCAAAAGACTTCTTATTTGAGCAATTCCCTGATGTTTAATAACATAATAAAAAGCATAAATTGATTTCTAAAAACACACTAGTAGACTTGGTGAGACGAGGTGTAGCGCAGTCTTGTCAGCTTAGAAAAAGAATTAAATAACATGCAAAACTATAAAATTAAAATTAACTAAGAATACTAATAAAGTTTTATCTAATAAGATAAAATAATTTTGTCACGTGTCATCATTATGTCAAAAACAACAACTTAATGATGATATTAAATTCTAATGATATTATTTATACTATTTTCAAATTATAAAACCAATTTTTTAATAAATTTAAAACTAATGGGAGCAAATTGAGTTATTAGGACCCCGGGGGATTGATTGCATGAACTACTACTCTTCCAATACGATATTACTTTTTAAAAATAATTTTCTCTAAAACATGAAGTTTTCTAATACAAAGAACCTTTTTGAAAACATGACATTGTTTAAAACTCAGTATTTGAGAAAAATAAAGTGTTTAAAAAACATTTTGTTTAAAACAAAAGTTTCTTAAAGATGAAAGTTTCAAAAATGTTTTTATTGTAATTATGGTAGTTGATTATACATAATTTCATTAATATCCTATCATAAAATATTATTTTTAATTGTTAAATTAATATTTTTATTGTTGCACGTGTACTAAATATGTTCCTAAACTATTAAATCATATAAACTATTAGATGGTTTTGAACCATCTGTTTTCATATATCAGTAATGTCAATGTTGTTAATAGCCTAATCATCTCATATGATTGTTAGATCGCATCAGATAATTTTGTTTCTAATAATATAAACCAAGGATACAAGTAAATGAGTTAAGCAGCTATTGCAAAGCTAAAGCATCATATTTTTAAAAATTGTAAGTAAAAAAAATTTCATAAAAACCAAAACCTTAAGCAACACAACTCGCACATCTATGAATGAATTACCTGAATGTTATAAATGACAACTGGATTTTTAGTAAAAACTAGTTTTTTTCTCGCGCTACGCGGCATGAGTCCGGTCATTTTTCCAACACGCAACATTGCGTTTCTTTGGTCGTTATCGAGCCGACTCGTTAGAAACCATATAAGCAAAGTCTTTTACGAACTCTAAAGTAATAAACTTTAATGGTCAAACTCTATAAATAAGTGACAGGAATATTTTCTCTCTCATAATGGTCGATCCGCTATCACGAAAGGGCATATCTGATCTATAGATCGAGGAGGCGTCGCCAACGGGTCTCCGATCGAAACAAACATTTTTTCCATGATCAAATCATTTTTCTTTTTCCTTTCTAAATTGTTTACTTTTTGAAAAAAAAAGTATATAAAAATTCCTGACCCAATCAAATCATGGAATGTGAATACATAACCAATAAATGTTTATTGTGGGACATATTATTTTGAGGTTTAAAAATCAAAACTACCAAAGAAGCAATGGTTAAAAGGAAAAAATAAAAATATGACTGTAGCATTTAAGTTTCTTTTTAATATATAATATAATATAATTTACGTACGGTATGTGGTTAAAAACAAACACTTAATGATATATTTAAAAGTTTATAAAACTTGAATTACTTTAAAGTTGTACACAAACACAAATATAAAACAATTCCATCAACCATATGACATGTAAAGGAAAAATAGGTTTAAATACAAAATGAATTTTTATTATAAAGTGTTAGAAGACACAATGAGTCAAAAAAAGTCAAAAAAAAATTATATCTCACAATCTAAATCGAATTTCAAAAAAGTAATTTCGAGCTTTTGTTCCCTAGCCGTTTTCACTAAGAAAAAAATAAATGAAAAATAAAAAAATAAAAAAAATTAACGTTTTTTTATTGTGTCATTTATGAAAGACATAATGACGTCATTGTTTCTTTCACAATGAAAGACACAATAACGTCATTGTGTCATAAAAGACACAATGAATTTTTTTAATTTTTTCTAAAAAAGAACGACAAAAGAAACAGAGATTTTGAAATACTTTTTTAAAATTCGATTTTGATTATAAAAAATAATTTTTTTTATAACTCTTTTAGTCTCGTAACAAAAATATACTTTGTATAATAACTTTTAGCTCACGTCACGGCACCGCTCAAGAGTCGTACTGCTACCAAAGTAGTACACTAGTACGTACATATATTCTTCATCGGTTCACTTCTTTGAATCCATAATCTGAGATACACACGTATCATACGCCTTAATTGTGTGTTTATGCATCAATTTCTGCGAAGGTTAGCGATTCTACAGTCGAATTGTTTGTTATAGTGAATCCTATCGGAACGAATTGTGTTTTCGGGTGAAATTTTGGGGATTTTGAATCTCGTGTGTTGATTCTTCATATTTTTTCGGTGAATGTATGTAATGATGTGATTTAATGCTGTTTTACGTGGTATGTAGGAGACACCTGATTCGTAGCATGTGCTATTTGTTGTTCTTGTAGTTGAAATCGTTAGTGAATGGAGATATGTGTGATTTTGTAAAAATTCAGGATACTGGCTACGTGTATAGTGTATACTGTACATTATACAAGTATAGAAGTAGAAGAAAAAGTTGTTTCATGATTCTTCATTACATATGATAATCAAACAATAAAACCCTAGTTTAGTCTGGAGTGCGAAACCTAATGATTGTTTTTCGCTTTTCTATTTTCTCATATGAACAAAAACCGTAGTTGAATAGATTAAAATTTTCATTTGTATAGTGATATTACTGGCCTCGATCAATAGTAATATGTATCATAAAAGCTTTTTTTCACTTGCTATTTGTGGCTTATATCTACCGTTGAACATTCCTTGTTTGCTCTTGTCTTAACTAATGGTTGATGTGGTTAGACACTTAGACTATAGTAGTTTGTGATGCATATGGCTGTGTAAACTGATCTTCATGATACTACCAACACTAGTTTTTTTAATCAAGCCATTACATCATTATAGCAAACAAACTGTGAGTTTTTTTTCTTGACTGGGAAACGGTGGGACTTGTTACACTTGGTACCTGGTGGCTATTTTGCTATATACAGAACTAAACTTAATCATTACTTGCATATCGATTACACTATCTTAGCCTATCTACTTACTATAAAATAGTACTGTTTCCCTTTTGTCTGTAAATGAGACATATATATATCAATTCATCTTTATTCTGCCAAACTTTGATCAACCCTATGTTTTCTTGACTTAGATGAGTGTGTCTAAAACATGTACTAGGTAAAAGTGCTTTCAGTTTGCTACAAGGAGAATATTCAATCATGGCATCTTCAGATGAGGTATAATTTGGCTTCTGTTTGTCTCCGTTCTTCCTCACTGATATCTTGTTTTTTGACTTTCTTAAAATATCTGGTTTGTAGGATTACGTAGCTGATCGTTTCGATACAGTTTGTGCGATATGTGATAATGGTGGCTTGCTTGCATGGTACCACTTTGCGTTTTCATTTCTCAAGAAAAATTTATTGCCGCCTATAAAAATTATTGCTGGTTTTATTCTCAATATGTTTTTGGTGCATGATTTGTTTCTATAAAATGATTGTTTATTACGTTCACTTTATACATTTGGTGAATCAACCATTGAGAAAAACGAGTTGAAAGTGGACACTTTAAGACCTAGTTAAAAATTAAACGGTTCGAACGAGTTGAAAGTGACCTGAAGCATATTTAAACTAGGCCTGTCAATTTCACCCGTACCTGACTAATCAGCCCGACCCGATCTCACCCATACACGAAGAAACCCGACCCAAAACCCGTTACCCAATTACCCGAAAATCGATTGTTATTCGAGTTGGGTTTCGGATAGACTTTATAACCTCAAAAACCTAAATAACCTGAACTGATTAACCTGAAACCCGAACAACTAACCCGATCAACACCCCTAATTTTAACGATTACAACCTGTTGGACTGCTCTATTGAAAAAGTAGATTGATATATTGAGATATAGCTCTGTATTAATATTTAACACATTAGTTATTTCGCCTATATATTTTACTCAAGTACCCAACTCACAGACCCACCCATTTTGTCCCATCAACGGGGAAGCTATTTTATGTGTTATTTTTAGTTGATGGTTTTTGATGATTTTACCATCTATTGCAGTTGTGAAGGGAAATGTTTTAGGGCATTTCATGGTACCCCAGATTCTGAGGGGGCAGAAGATTCCAACTGTGAATCTATTTGTTTAATATCTAAAGAATTGGAGGTTGGTTAACCATATATGAGTTTCGGACAATGTCAATATATAAACTGTTCTGTTTTCTTAGTTATTATTATTTTTATCTCTTTGTTTTTTCGTTGGTAATATCCTATTTGTATTGTTTTGCAGATACCATATAAATGCGAGAATTGCCAGTATAGTCTACACCAATGCTTTGTTTGTGCTGAACTAGGGTCTTCTGATGAATCTTCAAATACAGAGGTATGCAGTACTTGAGATATATTTTAGCTTGATAGTGCTTTTGTCTTGATTTGTTATTGCTAGAACTCTATAGTCTATATGGAAAATCCTTATGTTACCTACCATACCTGGTTGTTTTTCTTTGGGTCATCAGTTTGATTGAATTTTTTATTGTTTTTAAAAGGTCTATTTTGTGGATGTCATATCTTTCTATTTTATAATGTAATTGTTATCTCTAAGAAACTCTCAAAGGTGAAAGTGGTCATTTTTATATGAACTAAATTTGTCAACAGTCGGGTAACTATTAAAATGAATGTCAGGAGTCATTTCATTTTTATAAATAATAGGTTTTCTTTATTTTAGTAGCTTACTTATCGAGCAAGAGTACTTTGTCTATACTATATAGGCAACCTTTGATTATTGATGATAGGGTAATAGGGTTGCAAGTTTATTATGTGTTATTTTGGATTTAATAAGTGGTCTAAGTCCTAAGGGCGTCACTATTGGTTGAGGTGGTTAGGTATCTACGCAGTGGAAACACACAATCACACGCACACGAAAGCAATAAGAACACGAGAATTTTTACCTGGTTTGGATTCGATGATAATCCGATCCTACGCCCATGGGCTGTAACTAAGTTTTTTTTTCTTCTTATGCTCGGTACAAAAGATTACAAATACATGAGTGGTATTTATAGAGATATGACTTGGGTTTCTAGCTTAGCGACCACGGAAACAAAACTGGGCCTGCCCATATCTTCTAATGTCACACCCGAAAGCCCACAAAAACTTCACAACAGAGGTGCCACTTGGTATTCGTCATGGAAGATTGTCGCTAACTAGGGTTAACAGGGAGAGTGTTGGTGGAGTCACTAGTAAAAGATAAGAGCTGGGAGTTTTTGAATGATTGAGTTGCAAGTAAACTGAGTAAATATAAAAGAGAATTGGGCTAAGGGTTTGTGATGTGAGCTTGATTTGAAAATAGAGGGATCGTGTTTGAGTAGGTAAAACTCACTTCTTTTTTTCTTTTTTTCAAACTTTTTTCCTATTTCTTTTCTTCTTCTTATTTTGTTTTGTTTTTTGATTTTTGTTATTTGAGCTTGTTTGGTTGTGCATTGAACTTTGGTTATAGATGAAGATAAAACAATCTTACAAATAGGAGTTCGTTTTATATTTCTAAATTGCGACTTATTATTTATTTAATTATCTTACTTTTGGGTGTTTAAAGATCAACAAGTATAAAATGTTATCTATAATTTATTTGCAAGTGTTTTATACAATCGGCTCGCGCTAAAGGTTTACTGGACTTTTAAGTGCCTCGGAGTCCTTAGAAATTGGGAGATCTACTACTCCTCGGATCGTAGGCACTATGATGCTCTTTTTTTTAATTACTTCAATTATCAACCAGGTGAAGCTAATTAATGGTTAGAATTTGTGTTGATAAAAAATAGGTCAGGAACTTACTTAAAGATCAACAACTATCTGATGTTACCGTTCTAGACCAACTCTCTGGCAAAAAAGATAACACGAGCAGCACCAGAATCTCATCATTAAACTTAATGCCAACCGTAAATGATTATGATTGAATTAAAGTCATTGATGTGAATTGCAATCGTCGCACCCTCTCTCATTCTGGTGTTGGCTAGCTATCGAATCAAAAACACCTTATTCAAAGCTGTAGGTTGTGCATACATTTTGGATAAAGCCTTCATCAATGCGGATGTGGTCATTTCGTTAACTGTGGTGTACGCAACGGTGCAACGCTCTTTGCTAACAAAAGCCTGGCTACCCTCCGGGCTTGTTGACCCAATACCCTCCAATCCGCATCTATCAAAACCTATAGTCTGGCCCACCAAACTTGTCAATTTAAATCTTCCCTTTTTCTGCCATGATAATCAAATACTAAAAACACGACTGTACCGGGTTGAGTCCGAACAACAGCGAACAAACATAGCGGTGATGGTGGCCTGAATTTGGCAATCAGATTTTAATAAACAATGTCAAAGAAACGATCTCATCTACTGCAGCAACGGAAACAGATCCGCAACACCGATCTTGTTGCGATAACGAGATTATGAGGAACTTAGTTATTTAGCATGAGTACTTGCTCTTCAAGGCTAGGTATCACGAGGTCGTACACATAATTTTAGCTTGTAGTAGAGATTATCAAAGTTTAAAAGTACGGAATTGGGCCTCGAGGCGTTTTCCCTTCGTCTCATGAGGCGTAAGCCTCGAGCCGAACTGAGGCGTAAGCCTGAGGCGGAACTAAAAAATAAATATAAAAGTTATATATCTCATAAAAAATAAAATACAAACTAATTTCATCATCATATTCATCAAAAAGATCAAAAACACACATTAAGAAGTCATGGAATGTTTGAAATTGACACAAAGAGTCTAAAACATAAAAAAACAAACGGTAAAAACCCCTGAGGCGCACAAACATTATAACCCTCTGAGGCGTCGCCTCAGACTCGTTTTAGGGGCTGAGGCGCACGAACATTATAACCCTCTGAGGCGTCGCCTCAGACTCGTTTTAGGGCGCCTTGAGGCGAACGCCTCAGCCGTTTTTTAAAACCATGGAGATTATTTATATATTAAATCGTATTTAGAGCTTACTTATATACAAAATTTGAGTATATGGTGATAGAAGCCTATGAGAAATATAAAAAAATGTTATATACATGCATTATACCCTGCGTACGTGATGCGTGTTCTTTCGCCTCAGCTTGGGGGGGGGGGGGGGGGGGCTCTCTCCTAGGTGCTGGCAATACCACCAACATTTAGTGTCACGTTTGAGTTTAAATTCTTCTACACTAACTGGTAGCATCATCATGCAGGTTTTTCGGTGTAGTGCTGCAACTTGTCGCCACTTTTATCACCCAAAATGTGTAGCAAAGCTGCTCCAGCAAAATGATAAAACTGAGCAACTGAATCTTAAAGAAAAGATTGCTGCAGGGAAACCCTTCATATGTCCCGCCCACAAATGTGCTGTCTGTAAGCAAGAAGAAAATGAGAAGGTGGAAGATTTGCAATTTGCTCTTTGCAGGCGTTGTCCAAAGTCATACCACAGAAAATGTTTACCCAGGTAGTTTTGTAGTTCTATTTACACGTTCTCTTAATCCAAAGCTACTATTATCTGTATGTTTGTAATTAATTTTGATAATGGTTTTGCTCTCTTGGTCTTTCCGCAGAGAGATTATTTTTGAGCATCAAATTGGTGACAACGATGATGATGAAGTCAGGGGTTGGGATGGACTTTTGAGTAAATCTCGTGCATTGATATATTGCCTGTAAGTTGGTAAACTTTTATCTGGAGGTGGCAGTTTTAACCGTCATTTGAAATAGGCCGGTTTGGGTTAAATAATAACAAATAGCTGAAAAGGAAATGGGTAACATCTGTGTCATAAGTCACCTAAAGTTTGTTCCTATTTTCTAGTAAAAATATAAAACCTTTCAAAGTATCTGATTCAAGAAATCAGGTAATTATTGATTTTTTATACATTTTTGGTAGATATATCTGAAACTAATTATTTATCCTAAAATTGAAAAGTCTACACAACAAATGTCAGGTCAGTCCAACCTGAACATGTTTTGAACTTAACATGTATCTAAATAAAGTAAATTAGGAAAAGGGTTCAATGAGTCGAAAGTCTCCCAACTTATATCTTCAATAAATAGAACCCATTGAAGCATTTGATTCCAAATTTGGTTATTATTAGAATCTTATATATATTTAGTAATAAGATTTTTACACTAATTATTCATAAAAACAATCGAAAGTTTTAGACAACAAATGTTTCCTGTCAACCCAACCCGAATTCGTATCGGCTTGAGCCTGTTTTTGTTGTTACCCAACTCGCATGACCCACGACTTTTAACTAACATAAATTCTGGGATTTGTCAGAGAACATGAGATTGACCCAGAACTAGCCACTCCTGCAAGAACATTAATAATTCGGAATATTCTCAATAGAAAAACAGAGCGACCACGACCACGCAAGAAGAAACTTGCTGTCAAGGTGACAAGTGGCGATTCAGTAGACCCATCCAAGGAGGCTCTTTTGAAGTCACTAAAAGGTTTGAGATTATGAGTGAAGAAGATATTCATCCCCTTTTGTGCCAAATCTATTATTAGTATTGAGCAGGTGGTAAGATGTAGGAAATGATATTATGATATGATATATTAGGAAATGATACTATGGTATGGTATATTTGGCCTACTCGTATTTACAAGTTGTTTTATGCTTTGCTTGGCTTGGCTAGCTAAGCTTTATATATTCTAGAAAAACCTAGTTGTTTTAGGCTCGTGTTTACTACATTTGTGTTTGTTCATGCTTGTTCGTTTAAAGTCCAAAACAAACAATTTACGAATACAAACGAACATAAATAAACGTAAACAAACACAAACAAGCACACATATATACCCGAACACACAAACGACATTAATACTTAAAAACTTGTAAAAGATTCTAGGCTATAAGATAAGATACAGTATACTGCTTGATTGGTAACAGTCAAGAAAGAGCTTTCATAAGAACATAGATCCATAAATTGATTTGTATCTATATTCTCTTTAGTTGTGTTTGTTGTTTCTTGAAAGCATCTTTTTTTAGAAACATGGTCAATTGGAAATTCTTATGTTCAGTGTTCTTTATCCACCGATACAGAAAATGCTCTAGTTTTTCATTCTCATGTTAATTGCTCTAGTTTTTCATTCTCATATGAGGCCGGAAAGCTTAAGCATATATAAAAATATTAACACATACAAGCTGCAAGCATACATAAACATATACGTATATTTAAAATTTCAAGAAATTATTTAAACGAACATAAACAAACATAAATAAATGAATATTCACAAACATAAATGAACGAACAGAACATGTGTTTATGTTCGTTTATATAAATGAACAAAACTTTTTTGTTTATTTATGTTTGTTTATATAATAATTAAATAAACATAAACGAACTAACCGTCAAATGATTCACGAACCTTTCACTAGATGTTGATTTGTTTACGGACTTAAAAGGTATATTATATAGCACACACTAGTATCCATACAATTAAAATAAGATAAAATAAGAAACGTAAATGAATTTATAAAATAAACATTCATTTGCATTCTTCTAGTACATGTTTGGCCCTACTTAAATGAATGCACAAAATAACTTATGATAGAAACATAGATATGGGGAGATCTTGGTTTCAAAATTCAAATATCATTTTGGATTAAAAGTTTTAAGCTTGAGTCAATGGTTTTTTCAGTTGTGAGTTTACTCCTCATGGGGTCGATTGGGGAGGGGGGTGCAGTCATGGCTGGAAATGAATAGATAAGTCCAATTATAATAACACGTATCTTCCGAAACAGGGTCCTACATTTATTGTTAATAAAAAAACTACACAGTTGACATCATGGGCTACCGAGAGGGGAGCCTAATAGATAAGCATTGGACCAGGCGCCAATTGAACATGAGTATGTAGACTTGACCATTTGTCAAGCTGCATACGTGTGATGATGAAAATAGAAATTAAAACATTTATTTTGTATGATATAGAAAAGGTTATATATTTATATAAACAAGTTTATAAACTATAATTTTATAGCGTTGCTATGTGTAAATTGTTTTAACATAGCTACTACAACCGTTAAGAGCATCATCAATGATGAGCCCACTAACAAAGGTGGAATAAAAAGGTAGCAGTTATGGAGGAGGGAAGATGTGACTTCCTATGGCTAGCATCTCTTCACACAGATGGTTTGTGAGAGAGACTAGTTGATTGTGAGAAGGTTGTATATGTGAGGTCCACGGGTTGTGGTGGTGGTGATGGGGTTGTTTGCGGTGGCGACAGGGTGGGGGTGGTTGTGGTGATTGGGACTTTTACGGCGGCGACCAGGTGGTTGTGGAGGTGGTGATGGGGGTGTTGTGGTGGCGGCCGGGTGGTTGTGATGGTGACCAGGTGGTTGTGGTGGTGGTGATTTGAAGAAGATGTTGAAGGATGGAACCCACAAGTTTTTTTTTGTTATTATTTAATTTTAAGGGTAGTTTAGTCTTTTCAATAATAATTTAAACAGAAACATTAACAGTGTTAGTCATTTGAACTCAAATAGAGATAAAAATGAAACGACAAATACTCAAATGAAGATATCATGAAACGTTAGGGGGCAGATGGTAATTTTAAAACCGCAGGGGTGCAAGTGGTTTAAATGAACAAACGTCAGAGATGCAAATGATAATTTAATCTAATCTAAAAGTAATGTTACTTTTAATTGGCTAATGTTGGTTTTAATTTATAGAGTAACTTGGAAATAATTGTTCGTGGCCACGTTCTTCTTGTCCATTAATTAATTTTGATGACGTTTTATTACGATAAGATCTAGCAAATGGTTCATTATTATGCTATTACCGTTTATAAATAAACCCTATTAATCACTTAGTTATTCCACATCATGTGTCACTGTTATTTAGCACTTGATAATGCTATTTAATATATGAAAGTATTGAACGTTTTAAGTTGTTGTGTTTCAATCAAAATATACAAAACATATTTATATTAATTTAAGAGTGGTATTATGATAAAAAAAAAAAAAAAAAGGGTCAAAAGAGGCTCCCAACAGTAAAAAACGGCCATATTCATGTTAGCAAGCAACTAATTTTTGAATCCGGTTTGGAAACCGGTCATGTTTGAAACAAGTTTGAGGTATTAGGGGGTTGAATCAACTGCAAAATTGGTGGGTTGGGTCGGATTTGGCCCAAATCAGTTTATAGACTGAATTGGGTCGGGTTGAAACCGGTCGGAAACCCAAACCAGTACAGATGACTATAAAAAGGCCCAACTTTGAACTTTGTATGGATTTGGGCCGGCCCTATATACACGGCTTTTAGTTTTTACCAACATAATCTATCTTTTCTAAGATAAGTATAAAACAATTTTACCCACATGACATTATGTAAAGAAAACCTAACTCTCATCTCGGCACCATTCAATAGTTCTACCTGCGATCTACGTAAGCATACTCTTCATCAATTTTACTTACATGAATCCATAATCTACAATCAATCAAAGTGTTTGTTATAGTGAGTTCTATAGGATCGAATTGCGTTTCGTGTGAAATTTTGGGGATTTGTGAATCTCGTGTGTTGATTTTTCATGATTTTATCGGTGATCGTTTATGATGATGTGATTGATTGCTGTTTTATGTGGTATGTAGGTAATGGTATAAGAACCTTAAATGAGAAAGATACACAACAATCAAGAAGCAGAGAATTCTTACAAGTTTATTGAAGAATTTGTAAGTGCATGCATTACAATGATACATGATCACCTACTTATAGGACTGGAAACAACTAAAAATACGTAACAAACCCAAGCACCCGGGATCCCTAAAAAACACGTGTATGAAAACAACTCATGCATGACAACTACATAAAATAATAAAAAAATAAGAATTTCTCGCTAAACTGAGTTTGAATCATTCTTCATCACCCTTCCGTGATTCAAACTCCATAACACCCAACTGATGTCGATAATAAACATATTTTTCTCTAGACAGCGACTTTGTCAGCGTATCAGCCCACTGATTATGTGTACTGTAATACTTCAAGCTCACATGATTTTGACTTACCATTTCTCTGATAAAATGATACTTCAGTTCTATATGTTTTGACCTGCTATGCATCACCGGATTCTTGGAGAGACTAATTGTGGACTTATTATCACAATAAATAAAGTAGGTATGTTTGTAGAAAACCAAGATCTTTAAGTATTCTTCTTAACCATATGGCTTCACATTTAGCTGCAGTAGCAGCTATGTATTCAGCCTCAGTACTGGATAAAGCAACTGTGGGCTGCTTTTTCGAATGCCAGGCCACTGCACCACTGCCCAGGGAGAAAACATATGCTGAAAGGCTTTTTCTATCATCCACGCTACTAGCCTAGTCACTGTCATTGTGACCAATCAACTTTATAGGCTCATTCATTTTAAACCAAATACCAAAACTTGATGTGCCTTTTACATACTTCAGAATACGTCGAGCAGCACCCATATGAATCTTGGATGGACATTGTATACATCTTGAAACATAACTTGCTGTATATGCTAAATCAGGTCTAGAGTGGGTCAAGTAAATGAGACCCCCAACCAAACTTCTGTATTGTTCTTCATGAGTCTTATCAGCTTCATCATTCATTCATAGCTTTTCATTACAATTCATGGGAGTGAGCTCAACATTGCTGTGTTGTATTCCAAATTTTATCAAAAGGTTATTAGCGTACTTTTCTTGACATAGAAAAACACTATCCTTTGTTTGTTTTACTTCAAGTCCCAAAAAGTACTTTAGTAGTCCCATGTCAGCATTTCAAACACCTTCTTCATTCCATCCTTTAACTCCCTTATCAGAACATCACAAGACGAAGTACAAATGATATCATCTACTTATAAACACACATAAATAATGTCACCTTCAGTAAGCTGCTTGATGTAGAGTGTTGGTTCATTATGGCTTCTTGCATATCCATGCTCGAGGAAGTATCCATCAATTTTAGCATATCAGGCTCTGGGGGTTTGTTTTAAACCATATAGAGCCTTTTTCAGCTTATAAACCATCTCGGACTTTTCTTCAACTATGAACCCTTTAGGCTGCTCAACATAAATGTCTTAAGTCAAGTCTCCATTAAGGAAGGCAGACTTGGCATCCAATTGATGTATGTTCCATCCAAGTTGACCAGCAACAGCAAGTATAACCCGAATGGTTTCAAACCTTGCTACATGGGCAAAGGTTTCATGAAAATCGACACCATGTTGCTGTGAGTACCCCTTTGCTACCAGTCTTGCTTTGTACTTCAAAATGTTACCATCAGGTCCAAACTTAGTTTTAAACAGACATTTGACTCCCAAGAGATTTTTGTCAGGTGGCATATGAACTAGTGCCAAGTGTTGCTTCTTTCTATTGCTTGTAGTTTTGCGATCATTGCATCTTGCCATACTTTGTGTTTAGCAGCTTGTGCGTATGATCAGTTGTAGTTAGCGCAAACTGACAGCTAGAGAAATTGCCTTCATCGTCAAATAACCCATCTCCTGTGACATAATCTCTAAGCCAACTAGGAGGCTTGGAGGTTCTACGTGAGGGACATGCTGTAGTGGGAGTAGATTGGCTTAAAGGTGGTGGGTTAAGAGGTATGGTCTGTGAGGTTGAGTTTTGTGAATTAGATGGTATGGTCAGTGAGGTTGAGTCTTATGGAGTAGGTGGAATAGATGGAGTGTTAGTGAGGTAGTGGTAGGAGTTGATTGATCATTAGACATAGGAGTCGACTCACAAGAGTTGTTGGTATTTTGAGGTGAAGTATCAGCAGGTAATGGGTCAATGAAGGCATAGTCTTTTCCTTGCACAGTACTGTTCCAATCGCACTTTTGATGTTCAAGAAAAGTAACATCACGACTAGTAGTGAACTTCTTTGTAGTGGGATTATATAACCGGTAACCTGCACCTTGAGAAGAATATCCTTTAAAAATATTATTTTCTGTTTTATGATCCAGTTTGCGTCTGATTGAGCAGGTACCATACCATATACAATACATCCAAATATGTTTAAATGTGCAATGGAGGGTTTCTTACCTGACCAAGCTTCCAAAGGAGTTTTGTGGACCAGAACCTTTGTTGGTGCTCGATTGATAACGTGTATGGCTGTAGCTACAGCTTCGGCCATAGGGAGTTAAGGAGCTCATTTTCACACGACATACTTCGAGTTAAGTTCATGATCGTATGATTTATTCTTTCTATAACTCCATTGTGTTAAGGTGTGTTTGGAATAGTCAAATTTCTTCTTATTCCAGCATCTTCATAGAATTTGTTGAATACATGTGAACATAATTCACCACCACGATCTGATCGCAATACTTTGATGGGGCAACCACTTTCTTTTTCGACCAGTGCCTTAAAGGTTTTAAACTTCGCAAAGGCTTCACTTTTATTATGCAAAAAATACACTCAGCACATACGTGTTATCTCATCAATAAAGAGGAGGTAGTAGAGGCTGTTACCTAGACTTGGTGACTGCATGGGTCCGCACAAGTCTGTGTGGACTAACTCCAATTTGGTTGTAGCTCGCCATGAAGTTGATTGAAAAGGGAGATGAACCTGTTTACCCACAATGCAAGCTTCACATGTGGGTTTTAGATGAATATGTGGTAGACCAATCACCACGTCTTGGTCATGCAGAAGTTTGATCCCCTCAAAATTAATATGCCCATATCTACAGTGCCATCTTAAAGCTTCTGAGTGTTCCTTCTTATCTTTAGCATTTTGCACAGTGATCAAACTTGTAGCATCAAGAACAAACATATTGTTACTTGCAACCGCAATTTCCAATAGTATTTTTCTTGTTGCTTTATGGGTTATGATGCATTTCATTTTATCAAATAAGAGAGTGTAACCTTTTCGCATCAGTTGACCAACACTAAGTAAGTTATATTCGAGTTTAGTGGCATAGTATACCTGTTCCAGAACTTTGTAGTCATTGGTCCTGGTTTTGATCCTCACAGTGCCTTTTCCTTCTACGGTCAGTATCTTTCTATCACCCAATCGAACATTGAGTTTAAAAGATTCATCAAGTTATGTAAAACTGCTCTTCATACCTGTCATATGATTAGAAGCACCAGAATATAAAAACCATAGGTGATTAGACATACCAGAATGTGAACCTTTGGTCATTAGCATAAATTGATCACCTTGATATGAATTCTTCTGGATTAACAACAGCGATCAGTAAATGTTGATCATCATCTTCTAAAGCCTCCCTATTATCATCATTAGCAGCAACATTAACTTGGTTTTCTTCATTGTACCAACAATCCTTTTTTAAATGCCTGAACTTTTTGCAGCAGTGATATTGTGGCACCTTGCTTTTGTCAAATGCCACTCGACCTCGACCTCCACTGCCTCTGCCTCTAAAGGATGAGCGACCGCGTCCTCGTCCTCGAACAGGGTTGTTTGGTTCCTGAAATACTTGTAGTGCTTGATCAACTTGCTTTTCTGGAGTCTTTTCGGCTTTATCTTTGTCAAGACTGCTCCTGCTGTTCATTCTTTCCTCTTGAGACTGCAGGAATCCCATGAGTTTGACTGGTGTAGTGTCGGACAGATCAAATACCACTTCTATTAATGGTATAACATAGTCGAACTTAGAAGACAGGCTCCTAAGGATTTTCTCCACTACCTTTTGGTTAGATAGTTCTTCCCCGTATGAACGTTGTTGCCCGACATTATTCATAACCCTTGAGAAGTAGTCTCCCACTACTTCATCGTCTTTCATAGTAAGATTCTCAAAGGTTCTTCTCAGCCCCTGTAACTTAACGGATTGAACTTGGGAATCACCTTGGAACTCAACACGAAGTGTTTCCCATATTTCTTTTGCAGTTTCGACTGAAGCAATCACCGAGAATAGGCTATCATGCACACCCTGCTGGATGATGGTCATGGCTTGAGCATCTTTCTTCTTAACTTCTCTGTTATTGTTTGTTCCATCACCAGCAGCCGTAACCCCCAAATAAACTACATCCCATAATTCTCATGATTGAAGGATAGTCTTCATTCTTAGACTCCAATGTTCATACCCATCGCCCTTGACCATCAAATCACCCGTTATACACCTTATTCAAATAAAAAACACGTGCATGAAAACCACTCATGCATGACAATTACATAAAATAAAATAAAAAAAATAAGAATTTCCCGCTAAACTGAGTTTGAATCATTCTTCATCAGTAGGAGACACCTGATTTAGTCTTAGCAGAAGAAGTTTGTTTACAATTCATGCATTACATATGATAATTAAATAATAAAACTCTAATTTAGTCTGAGCTGTTTTTATTAAGCTTTTGTTTGCTGCTCTCTAGATTGTAATTTTTGTTCAATGAAAACCTCAATTTACATTTTTACACTTTGTTTTTTTATTTTTATTTTTATTTTTTTTATCATGCTTTTGTTTGTTGCTCTCCAGATTATAATTTTTGTTCAATGAAAACCTCAATTTACTTTTTTGAACCATGTCTTTTTAATCCCTTTAAGTTTGTGGATACGTCTGGACACGTGGACCGCACCCCCGAAACACCAGATATGTTAGCAAGGGGACCTTCTTAGGTTATATTTTGATCCTGTTAAGACAGTAAAATTTTGTTTGTTTATAAATTTGTTTTTTTATGAAAAAAGCTCGGGTGATTTCCTCATAGCAACCTTGCAAAACATGGAATTCTTTTTTGTTTCTTGACTAGTGTTTTTGCATGCCTTAGTGAAACCCAACGATCGTTTTTTGCTTTATTATTTTCTGATACGAATATAAACTGTAATTGATTTGATTGAATTTTTCATTTGTATACTGATATTACTGGCCTCGATCAATAGTAATATGTATCATAAAGCTTTTTCACTTACTATTTCATGTATTATATCTACTTTTGAACGTTCCTTGTTTGCTCTTGTTTTAACTAATGATTGATGCGGTTAGGCTATAGTAGTTTGTGATTCATGTGGCTGTGTAAATTAATCTTCATGATGCTACTAACACTAGTCTTTTATCAAGACATTACATCACTATAGTAAACAAATTGTATGTTTTTTCCCTTGACCGGGAAACGGTGGGAGTTGTTACAACTTGGTACCTGATGGCTCTTTTTATAACACTCTAGGCAAATCACACATCGGCCGTGGATAGGAAAGATTTCAGGTTCATAAGGAATATCTGGTCTCTAATATCATCAACGTGTTTTGGGCGTATTGACTGTGGATGAGATGAGAACTCCACAGTTAAGCGTGCTCAGGTGGCAGCAATCCAGGGATGGGTGACCTCACCGGGAAGTTTTCACCCGGGCAACCAAAAGCAAATCCTGTGTCATTCGGGATGGTGGAGCAAACCTCATCAAGAATGGTGAGTCCCCGGGGTGTTCAGAGAGACACCTTAGGCAAATCCCACATCCATAGATGGGATGGTGGGGCAAACCTTATCGAGGACGATAAGTCCAAAAGGAGGGGTGTTTGTAACACTCTGGGCAAATCCCACATCGGTCGTGGACATGAGAGATTCCTGGTTCATAAGAATGTCTGGTCTCTAATATCATCAACGTGTTTTGAGTGTATTGGCTGTGAATGAGATGATAACTTCACAGTTAAGCGTACTCCGGATGTTACAATCTCTCTTGTTGATTATTGCTTACTTTGTGAGTTCTATTATTTGAAAATATTATATTCAAATAGGAACCGTGAATAAAAACTCTAGTAGTTCAAAAAATGACAGAAATTAGAACTAGAAGCTTCGATTGAATTACAAAGAATATCAATGCCAAAGTTTATCCCTCTCATAAAATAAAGGAACAAGGAATTTATGGATCTTAACTCATCTATAAATCTTAATGAAAACATTAATGATGAAGAAATAAATTTTGACGAAGAGAAAGGAAAATAAAAGTCTCAATATTGTAAGAATGATGAAGAAATAAACTAACCTAATCTTGATGTACATATTAGTGATAGAAGAAAAGAATTTTGGTGAAGAGAAACGAAAATAGAAGTCTTAACATTATAAGAATGAAAGAATGATGAAGACATAAATTTTGGTGAAGAGATAGAAAAATAGAAGTCCCAACATTATAAGAATCACCTTGTTAAGTGTGAAAATAATGGTAAGACTTCTACATGTCAAGTTCATCAAGTTTTAAATCACGTCGGGATGTGATAATAATTCACTTAAATTTATCAAATTTTAAATTATGTAATATATCAAATACTATTTATACGTTAACATTATAATAAAAATTTATAATTTCTTAACATAGAAAAATAGCAATGAACTATCAGTATAAAAGTGACATCTAAGTAAAAAAAACTAGTGTTATACTACGACGCGCTTTGCACGTCGGAAGAAGTGAAGGAGGCTTAGATAAACGCGCTTGGTGACGTTCCTATCATCATAGCCGTGACATTCATGTTAAATGTTCGAAAGGCAAATTGCACAACGCGTGGCTGCAGGGGGGTGCTGGTATGCACCGACCATCCTCCGATCCTGTCATGCCAAACCCAGATGTTATATCCAATACAACATTCACTAATAACAGAACATATAGTAACGAACAACAGTGTTTGCAAACCAGATTCAAACACAATAAGTGGTTTCTAAGCAAATCGTCCCAAAACAGATTAAATAAACAGCGATTTAACTAAACGAACAATGATTTACTATTCTCTCATGATGACTGTTTTTATCCCACGGAACCTAATTGCCAACAAAATACGTCTAATATTAACATGTAAATTGGTCTCATCCGAACATGTGTTTTTCATCAATCAACCAAAGCAAGATATTATCCCAACCAACATAAATGGTCATTGACTAAATCATGATATTGTCTCAAACAAAGTTAGGCTACACTGGTCTCAAATGAATATATGATCAACATCATCGACCCAAGGACCCAAAAGAGCTCCATGGAATAACACATGACCATCATCGACCGTGCAGAAATATTGTTAGCCAACAAAAGTAGTCTCAGATGAATATACATTCATCATCAACCTTAGCACCCCAAAGAAAATCCAACAAATGCCACATTTGAAAACCTTAAAAGCCAAAACAACAAATGCCTAAATCCGAAAAACATATAAACAAAAAAGTCTCAGATGAACTCAGGTACATCATCATACCAAAAGAGTTCCGTAGGAACCTCATTGGTGGCTTATAAAGGTCTCAGTAAAAGTAAATCCGATAGAGACCACACTTGAGATCCTTAACAACTAAAAAGGCCTAAACGTGGAAAACGTATAAACAGGTTAGTCTCAAATGAACTCAAGTTCATCATCATCAACACTAAAGAGCTTTGATCAGGCACCTTTTTTACGCCTAATAAAGGTCTCGGTAAGAAAAAAGTGGTGTTCCAAAAGTGATAATAGACGGTCACAACAACATAGACTTCTGAAATCCCTTCCATAACACCAACAACATTCAATCAAACCAAAGAGCATCAAACAGAATAAGAAGAAATGGCTCCTCATCGCCGCCGCCAATGAAACTCGCATAAGGAAAAGTCCGGCGACGGCAGGGTTCCATAACCCTCGCCATATGGTGACTTCCGGATGGCCACCTATGGCATCCACAACCTACATCAACTGCATAACCCCAATAGCAAACCCTAGAATGGATCTGAGATCAATCGTCGTCGCCGCCTCCACCAAGGAAACCCATGCAAGCAAAAGACCGGCGGCGACGAGGCTTAATACACCCTGCTGGTGTCGATTTCAGGCAAGATGGATCGTCGGGAGCCAAAACAACCACCACAAACATCAAATCATAGGAAGAAAGTACACGGGGAGGAACCCGATGCGTCGGTGAAGCCGGAAACAGAAGACAGGCGACAACCTCCACCAGTGCTCCGGCAAAACCCTACAACCTCATCACATCAACGTCGGCGATGCCGATAGCGGGTAACAAACGACAGCGACATGACGGAAGGCCACCGTCAAAGCAAACACCACACCTCAATCCCATTACCCTCTCTCTATGTCCTTCTCTGAAGAAGAAAGTGAAAAATGACATTTAAAGTGGCGGTATCGCATAACCGGGTTGTACAACACGCATAAAATCTCCTAATTTACTGTTCATTCACGTTGTTCTTTAAATATATAGGTTAATGTCAAAATAATAAGACATGCATTATTAGAGTGTGTTATTAGGATTAAAAGATATCCAAAACTCACATGTCATGAAGTAGCAGTATTAAAGACAAATTTTCAGTTAAATCGTAGATAAATACATACTAATCATACTTTTAAATATACACAATTATTCATCATGAGTTTTGAACCCTTCACGTTATAAAAATAAACAACACTATGTTCGAACAAGACATGCTAGACTAAAAGCCTTTTGGTAACGAGTCAATTGATAACATAATAACATTTTCGGACAAGGTTTGAAACTAAAGCAAACAAGTAAAAGTTCAATACACGAACAAGGATACATCTAAAAAAGATTCCATGTAAATAAAAAAATAAAATAAGCTAGTAATACTTATACACTTCTATTACTCACAATAAAAGACTAAAAGATAAAAGCAATTTCTTTATATTTTTTTAATTTATAGCAACAAAAACTTTACTAAATAACGATATAATCTTTTGTGAAGATTTTAACAAATGACGTGTTATAGATACAACCAGATGCAACATCTGGACACCTTGAATACGGGTCGTATTGACTAATACAGCCCATATTGGTCTGCAAATATCAAATCAGTCAATTCGTGATTTTTTACGACCCGTATTGTTCGTTACGACCCCGTAATGACATGGCCGTAAGTAAATTTCCCGAAATTTTTATTTTTAGATTTATATACTCTGATTTTTTATTTACATTCTTTACTATTTTTTAATTAATATTATTTTTGAGTTTATTTTTCACTTTTATAAAAAATACTTATTTATAAATTAAATTAAGTAAATAAATAATAAAAGCTTTATTTATTAAATTTGTAAGCAAGTACTTTATAAAAGCAAAAAAAACTAACATGATGAGTCAAATTTATAAATAAGTATTTATAAAAATAAAAATTAAACTTAAAAAATAACATAACTTAATAAATTATAGAATATTAAAAAAACTTTAGTTACGGTCATAAGCCTAGTTACGATTCGTAAGTTAAATTTCTTACGGGCCGTAACAACAAATACGGTTGTAAAGTTTATAAATTGACTTATTTAATATTTTATAGATTAATACGGGCCGTATTGATAATCCCGCCCGTATTCAAGCGTCCAGATATTAATGTTTGGGTCTACGTATATCGAAACCCGCGCCCTTTTAGCCCATGACAAACCCATCACCAATACGACGTGAGTAAACAAAACCTCTCTCTCATTACGGCACCGGTTACATATTCTCTTCATCGATTCACTTAGTTGAATCCATAATCTGAGATTATTCTGAGATATACAGGTATCATACGCCTTAATTGTGTGTTTATGCATAATTTCTCCGAAGGTTACCGATTCTACGATCGAAGTGTTTGTATAGTGAATTCTATCGGAACGAGTTGTGTGTTTATGTGTAATTTGTGCATTTGTTGAATCTCTAGTGTTTGTTCATGATTTTATTTGTGGTTGTTTGTGATGTTGTGATTGATTGATATTGTTTGTGATGTTGTTGAAATCGTTACTGTGAATGGAGATATGTGTGAAATCGTGAAAATTTAGGATACTGGGTGGGGGTACAGTGTGTATTATAAATGTTTAGAAGCAGACAAAAATTTTGTTTACGATTTATGCTCATTGCATATGGTAATTAAACTATAAAACCCTACTATAGTATGAACTGTTGGAAACACCAGCTATGTCAGCAAGGGGACCTTCTTAGGCTATATTGTGATCCTGTTTAGACTGTAAAATTTTGTTCATTTATTTATTTGTTTTTTTTTTATGAACAAAAGCTTTCGTGGTTTCCTCATGGCAACCTTATAATCTGTAATTGAGTTGATTGAAATTTTCATTTGTATATTGGTATTACTGGCCTCAATCAATAGTAATAAGTATCATAAAGCTTTTTCACTTACTATTTTGTGTATCATATCTACTTGTGAACATTTCTTGTTTGCTCTTGTCGTAACTAATGGTTGATGCGTTTAGGCTATAGTAGTTTGTGTCTTTGTGATTCATATGGCTGGGTAAACTGATCTTCATGATGCTAGCGGCACCAGTTTTTTTTATCAAGCCATTACAATCATTGTAGCAAATAAATTGTGAGTTTTTTCTTGACTGGGAAATGGTGGGACTTGGTACAACTTGGTACCTGGAGACTATTTTGCTATACACACAACTAAACTTGATCATTACTTGCGTGTCGATTACACTATCTTAGTCTTATTACTTACTATAACAATTGTGCTGATTTATTTTTTCTTTAAATGAGACATATCTTTACATCTTTATTCTGCCAAATTTTGTCAACCCTCTGTTTTCTTGACTTAGATATGTGTGTCTAAACATGTACTAGGTAAAAGTGGTTTCAGTTTGCTACCAAGAGAATATTCAATCATGGCATCTTCAGATGAGGTATAATATTGGTTCTGTTTGTCTCCGTTCTTCCTCACTGATTTCTTTTGTTTTGACATTCTTGAAATATCTGGTTTGTAGGATTCTGTAGTTACACACGCTAGCTTTATAGGTGATGACATCCTCATTGAAGAGAGGGAGTACTATGGTGAAGATGATCATTTCGATACCAGTTTGTGCGATATGTGATAATGGTGGCTTGCTTATATGGTACCACTTTGCGTTTTCGTTTCTCAAAAAAAAAAAAAAAATTTACTGCCGGCTATAATTTTATAGAATTTATTGCTGGTTTTATTTTCAATATGTTTTTTGGTGAATGAATTGTTTCTATACAAATGAATCCTTACTACATTCAGTTTATACATGTGGCTTATCATCCATTGAGAAAAATGAGGTGAAAGTGGACACTTTAAGACCTTAGTTAGTTGTTAAAAGTTAAACGGATTGAATGAGTTGAAAGTGACCTGAAGCATATATAAATTTTTACAAGCGAGTTGAAAGTGACCTGAAGCATATATAAATGTTTACAAGCTGTTGGATTTCGATTCAGTTTGTGCGATATGTGATAATGGTGGCTTGCTTATATGGTACCACTTTGCGTTTTCATTTCTCAAAAAAAAAAACTAATTTATTGTCGCCTATAAATTTATAAAAGTTATTGCTGGTTTTATTTTCAATATGTTTTTGTTGAATGAATTGTTTCTATACAAATGAATGCTTGTTATGTTTACTTTATACATGTGGCGTATCAACCATTGAGAAAAATGAGGTGAAAGTGGACAGTTGGACACTTTAAGACCTAGTAAGTAGTTAAAAGTTAAACGGATTGAATGAGTTGAAAGTGACCGATGCATATATAAATGTTTACAAGCTGTTGGATTGCTCTATTGAATAAGTAGATTGACATATGATATTTTTTGATATAGCTCTGTAGTCATATTTAACACCTTAGTTATTTCGCTTAGATATTTTACTCAAGTACCCAACTCACAGAGCCACCCATTTTGTCCCACCTACGGGAAATCTATTGCTTGTGTTATTTTTAGTTGATGGGTTTTTTTATAAATTTTCATCTATTGCAGTTGTGAAGGGAAATGTTTTAGGTCCTTTCATGAAACCCCCCATTCTGAGGACGCACGATCTTCCAATTGTGAATCTCTTTGTTTAACTTCTATTGAATTGGAGGTTAGTTGACCATATATGAGTCTCGGACAATATCAATATATAAATACTGTTCCGTTTTCTTAATTATTATTTTTATTTCTTTGTTTTGTCGTTGGTTATTTTTCGGTAATATCTCATTTGTATTCTCTTACAGCGTGTACGACCATATATATGTGAGAACTGCCAGTATAATCTACACCAATGCTTTGTTTGTGCTGAACTGGGGTCTTCTGATGAATCCTCAAATACAGAGGTATGGAATACATGTGACAAATCTATGTTTAGCTTGATAGAGGATTTTGTCTTGATTGGTTATTGCTAGAACTCTATATGGAAAATTATTAGGTTACCTACAATGTTTGGTTGGGTTTATTTGTGTTCATCAATTTGAATGATTTTTTTATTGTTTTTAAAAGGTATTTTGTGTCTGTCATATTTAATTATTATAATTTTATTGTTCTCTCTAGTAAACACTCAAATGTGAAAGTGGACTTTTTTATATGAACCAAATTTGTCATGGTCAGGGTAATTATTAAAATGAATGAATGGTCAGGAGTCGTTTTCATAAATAATAGGTTTTCTTTATATCAGTAGCTTACTTATCGAGCAAGAGTACTTGATCCATATTGTATAAGGCAACCTTTTATTATTGATAGGGTAATAGGGTTGCAAGGTAATTATGAGTTTTTTGGATTTAAAATGTGGTCTGAGTCCTTAGGGTGTCACTTTTGGTTGAGGTGCCACTTGGTAGTTGTCATGGAAGATTGCCTCTAAATAGGGTTTAGAGGGAGAGTGTGGATGGATTCACTAGTAAAATATAAGAGGTGGGAGTTTTTGAATGTTTGTGTTGCAAGTAAACTGAGTTAATATAAAAGAGAATTGCGTTAAGGATTTGCGTTAAAGAGAATTGGGTGTTTATAGATCAACAAGTTTAAAATGTTATCCTTAGTTAATTTGCAAGTGTTATATATTGTTGCCAGGCACCTTAAATGCTAGGCTAGTGTCTTCCCCTCGCGCTAAAGGTTTTCTGGAGCTTTAATCGTCTCATGTTTTAAAACCCTAAAAGGGTTGAGTCTTTAGAAATTGGGAGATCTACTTCTCGTTGTAGTTCTGCTATGCTACACTAGACTTTGAAGTCCTTAACTGGTACCAACATTGTGCAGGTTTTTCGTTGTAGTGCTGCAACTTGTCGCCACTTTTATCACCCAAAATGTGTAGCAAAGCTGCTCCAGCAAAATGATAAAACTGAGCAACAGAAACTTAAAGCAAAGATTGCTGCAGGGGAACCCTTCATTTGTCCTGCTCACGAATGTGCTGTTTGTAAGCAAGCTGAAAACGAGAGGGCGGAAGATTTGCAATTTGCTGTTTGCAGGCGTTGTCCAAGGTCATACCACAGGAAATGTTTACCTAGGTAGATTTTCTTTTATTTACACCCACGCTTCATCCAAGCTACTATTATCTATATGTTTATAAATAATTCTGATAATTGTTTTGCTCTTTTTGGTCTTTCTGCAGAGATGTTATGTTTGGACATCAAATTGGTGATGCTAACAATGAAATCAGGGCTTGGGATGGATATTTGGTTAAATCTCGTGCATTGATATATTGCCTGTAAGTTTGTAAACTTTTATCTGGAGGTGGCAATTTTAACCTGTGTCATTCGGTATAGGCCAGTTTGGGTAAAATTTTAACAAATATCTGAAAAGGAAATGGGTAACATACGTGTCAAAAGTCACCTAAAGTTTATTTCTATTTTCTAATAAAAATATAAACTTTCTAAAGTATCTGATTCAAGAAATTAGATTATTATTGATTTTATATGTATATTTGGTAGATATGTGATATATCTGAAACTAATTATTTATCTTAAAATTGAAAAGTCTAACAAATGTCAGGTCTGTCCATCCTGAACATGTTTTGAAGTCAACATATATCTATGAATGTATATAAGAAAAGAGTATTTACATATATCTTCAAAGGGTATAACGAAGTCAACATATCTTCAAAGGGTATAACCAAATATATATATAATTCTATGAATGTAAATAATCAGTTTTTATATATATTTGGTAATCAGTTTTTACACTAATTATTCATAAAACCAATTGAAAATTTAGACGACAACTGTTTCCTGTCAAACCCGCCTGAATTCGTATCGACTGGAACCTGTTTTTGTTTATTACCCAACTCGCATCACCCGCTACATTTAACTAACATTTATCTGGGTTTTGCAGAGAACATGAGATTGACCCAGAACTGGCCACCCCTGCAAGAACAATAATATTTCCGAATATATAGTGATCCCTATCACATCGTATGCGCATTATGTCTGTTGAATTTGCAAATAAGTGATCCCTACTGAATTTGGTCATTATTGGATACACTGTTGAATAAATTGTTTCGTATTTACATTAGTAGTTTGTGATTACTATTATTTGATCTCTCTTATTGTTTACTGCATGCTTTGTGAGTTCTATTATTTGAAAAATTAATATTCAAATTGGAACCGTTAATACAAATGTAGTCGTTCGAAATGACAGAAAATAAAACTAGGAGCTTCAATTGAATTACAAAGAATATTGCAACTAAAGTTTATGGCTCCCTTGAAATACAAGGAACCTATAGTTCTTAACGAACCTATAAATCCTAACGAGCATATAAATAACTAGACTTCAAAAGGGGTTGGATGATAAAAAAAGATGTAACATAGATTTGTATATACATCTAATTACTAAAATGATTTATTATGTATAAAATAGAAAAGAGGTTCAAATACAAAATGTATTTTTGATACGAAGTGTGAGAATACACAATGAGTCAAAAAAAATATATCTCACAATCTAAATCGAATTTCAAAAAATTAATTTCGAGCTTTTGTTCCCCTAGCCGTCATCACTAAGAAAAAAATAAACGAAAAATAAGAAAATTAAAAAAATTAACGTTTTTTATTGTGTCATTTATGAAAGACATAATGACGTCATTGTGTATGAAAGACACAATGACGTCATTGTGTCATAAAAGACTTAATGAATTTTTTTTTTTTCTGAAAAAGGACGACGAGAGAAACAGAGATTCCGAATTACTTTTTTAAAATTCGATTTAAATTGTGAGATATAATTTTTTTTGTGAATTTTTTAACCTCGTTGTGTCTTCTCACACTTTGTAGCAAAAATACACTTTGTAAAATAACCACGTCCTATAAAATAATTTCAAAATATATGATATCTTTTTATTTGCAAACTAGGTTAATTAAAAAATATATAATTTAAAAATGTAAACAAATATTTAAACGTTATTTGTTTTTAATTCAAATGTTAATAAAATGAAATAGATTGTATTAAACCTCTATTACGACAAAAAAAACACCGTTGAATAGCTAAAATGGTGATCAATGCTGCACACACCAAAACTAAATACATGAATGTGCGATTCACTTGGTTGAAAATATACGTTGTTTAAAAAAATTGATAGCTTTTTAAAATCCCTTTTTTTCAAAAAAATGTATTTTTAATCAAAATTTTTAGTTTTTAAATAATTAAAAATATGTTTTATAAAAATATTGATTTTAGAAAAATTTAGAATGTTTAAAGAGCGAGAGAGAGAATTTAGAAAAATTAATTATTTTGACTTTTTAAAACTTAATAAATGATTTAGACGGAAAAATAAATGATATAATTAATATGATAATGACACATGTCTACGCAATATAATTATTTATTAGTATAGATGGGAAATAAATTAAAAAACATTGAATTGGAGCTTTTTAATCAGGCCTCCCAGCTTGGTTGATGGCTCTTTGCAATGAAAGTGGGTTTCGTCTCATCGATCAAATTAAGCCTTGGACTTTCTTATTTTACTCGGTTAGTGGGAACGAAAACTCTTTCTTCCGGTCTAAGTGTGAAGTTCATCCTATCAACGTGTGAAATTAAAAATAAATTATTGTTTTAATTATTAATTGCTATAAAATGAGTGCAAGTAGTTTAGGTGGAGAAATAAACATTTGACAAAATTACAGAAAGCGTTCTTTAGATTTATTGAAAGTCGCATGTATCATCCTTTATGCATACTTTTTATAACAGATTTCGTCATTTATACTAACGGACGTTAAGTTTCCCCGTTAAGTCAATGATGTTTTAGTCTTTCTACCCTTAAAGGACTATTTTTGAAATTCTTAACCTAATTAAAGAATGTTTTTTTTTTTTTTTGTAATCAGCTATTAGTTTAAAATTTATTATATATATAATTTTTAATATAGATTATCTTATTTTAATATAGATATACACGTAACACAAATACAAATTATAATATATATTAAAAAACAACTTCACTACTACAGTGAAGTTTGCTTTTTAATATATTAGCCACTTATTTTTACAAAATAAATTTAAAATTTAAATTCTAATATTATTAACAACAAAGTTTTTTATTTTGCTTTTTGACCACAAAAGTTTAATTTTGTGTTTTCGGCGTCAAACATTGGTATCGGTATTCGATATTATTGAAACCGGTACCGGTATATGCTTTTGTGGTTTCCGATGAGCCGAGTCGAGCCGACAATGAAGAAAGTCACGGTAGCGTAAGACAGGAGAAAACAACCAAACTCCCGCGCGCGTAGCGCGGGTGAAGTTTGCTTTTTAATATATCGACTATATATTTTTACAAATTAATGTTAAAACCCAAATCCTAATTGGGATTATTCTTTTGGTTTTTTTCCCAAGCTATTATTGAGTTTTTTTATGATGAAGGCGAGTGAGGTGCTACACCAAAGTTTTATATTTATTATTATTGACCACAAAAGTTTGTTTTTTATGATTTTGACGTCAAACATTGGTATCGTTATTCGGTATTATCGGAACCAGTATCGGTATACGCTTTTGTGGTTTCTGATGAGCCGACTCGACAACGAAAAAAGTCATGGTCGCGTAGACAGGGGAAAACAACCAAACTCCCGCGCGCGTAGCGCGGGAGAAAACACTAGTTAACAATTATTTATCAACTTATATTGATACAAATTATAATTAGTTAATAATTATTAATTAACTAATTATAATTTGTATAATATTATTTGATTAAATACAAAATTTAGAAATAGAACAAGCTTTTACTAATTTGAAAAACATTACTCCTAAAAACACAATAAAATCCTATAAAAACGAGGCTATTCTGGATTTCCTTATCAACTCGTCAATAAAAACGAGGGTTTATGAAATTTATTTAAAACTAGAATATACTTTTACTTAAAAAACACAGGAAGAATGGTTCATGAAATTTACTCAGAACTTAATAAAAACTAGTTATGTGCGACCCTCTCTGTTGATCATTATTATATCTTATATTAAAAAATAAGTTTAAGGTAGTAATGTATAATTATATAAAAATATCTTATAAAAAATATTAAAGGTAAAGTATATAGGGTTCAAGACATAAGTATGAAAATTTAATTAAAATTTATGTTGATCACTGTTATATCTTATATTAAAAAACAAGTTTAAGGTAGTAATGTATATTTATATAAACATGTCTTATAAAAAACATTAAAGGTAAGGTATATAGTGTTCAGGACGTAAGTATGAAAATTTAATTAAAAAATATTTGCATGATTTATATTTATATGTAACACGTGGATGAAAATAATTAAATTATATATATTATGCTATATAAAAATCATATGTATATTTATAATTGTAAAATTACATAAATTAAGTAAAAGATAAAACATTTGCAAAAAACGTCTTTTATGTTTGAAATTGCATAAATAGTCCTTTAGAGGTAAAAAAACCAAATTGTCATTAACTTAACTAAAAAACTTAACAACAGTTAGTCTAAAGGATAAATATGTTATAAAAAAATATACATAAAGAATTATTAGAGTACTTTTTGAAGATAAAAAATGATACTTGTTATTTTATGTAAACTTAGAGGACATTTTCTTGAATTTTGTCTAAAAATTTTGATAGTCATTGTGTTAAATGTCTTATATATTAAGTTACTTTTTATTAGAGTAGTAAGATAAAACGAAGAATACATACATTTTTGTGAAGAGAAAGGAAAATAGAAGTTAACATCATAAGAATCACCTCGTTGAGTTGTTTGACAACAAAATCTATATTATTTGGTTAGGTAAATTGGCATTGAGTTTTGTTGTTAATGATTTACATCTGTGTGCTCTAATGCTCTTGATTCATAAACTGCAACTTTGTTTGCACGAACTAGCAGAAGTAAGTTTTCAACATAAACTAGGTTTATTCCCTTCGCGGCAGGAATAAATTCCGCTAGATGCAAATGTATCCGTTCAACATTTAAGGCTCGGGAATAAGCCCTATTACATCGTCATTATAGCAGTTAGAACACATTCAAACTAAACAACCATCAAACAAAAATCAAAGAAAAATCAACGGATTCTCAGATGAAGACCTCCTCATCAATGAACAAAAACAATGCTCCAAACATTCAAAGCACAACCCAAATTAACATAAGTAGAAGCACAGATAGACTAAATGAATACTTTTTAAATCTAAAAATTTCAAAACAAAACCTCGAATAACAAATTAACCATATTTGATTTGTTTTCAGGTGAGACCTTCCTCATCATCATCGAACAAACCAACCGAAACCAAGCAAAACAAGAGTAACAGGTTTAGAGGTGAGGCCATCCTTATCATAACCTAATAATTTTCCACCACCACTCCAAAACCCTAAAAGGGTATCACGGAGAAAAGTAGAAGAATGAGCAGCAGAGGCGGTCACCCCACAACCATCAAGGCTGACCATAGTCGAGAACCGCGCCTGCTCCACCTCAACCACAAAGGGGAGGCAGAGTGGCAACATGGTCCACGACCGAGACAACCTGTGATGATCGGCGACATGGAGATGCAACCATTAAACCGTCATTGCCACGGTGATGGATGCGCCATCACCGACGGCGAGGCACATCAAGTGGATCAGACGGTTTATGGCAATAGTTCCTTTTTCTATCTCTAGTATGAACTAGAGGAGTTAATGGAGGAATCTCCCATTATTACAAACCAATCAAACTGTTTTGGTAAAAACAAAAATTCCACAAACATAAGTATTCCTTTACATTGCAAATTTAATAGATTGGATAATTCATGTTTGTTTAAAACTTTGAATTTAAATTAGTGATGTAACTGATTAAAATTTTCTATCTCTTTTTATGTTTTATTAAAACATAATTTGCCTAGTCATGTTTTACTTGATTTGTTTTTGAAGTATTTTGGAATTTTGATGGTTGATTATATGGATTTTTTCAACTAATATATGCTCAAATGTTGTTATTCACTTTACTCCTTTTCATGTTCAAATTGGCTTTGAAGATAACCGGGAGTGTTCCCCATGTGTGTTTTCATATGAAACTCCATAAAATGACAAAACTTCAAAACGTGAGTATCAACAAATATCATAGCGGTTATAACTTCGACACGAAAAGGGAAAAAACAGACACAACTGTTAAGCATCATAAATTAAAAGAAAATATAACAAAATAAATGAGGATACTAAAACATATCGTAACAACTAACCTAGATTTAATAATTGATACTCGAAGGCAATTTAAAGAATTGAAAAATAAGTAACAAAATATAGACTAAAAGTAAACAACATGAAAAAAAAAGAAGACTAAACAAAACCAACGTAGGGGCTAGGGGGGTCCGTCCCCTTCCATGCGCGAATTAACCAACTCTACAATACTCTAGTTTGTAAAACAATTAGAGAATAATTATATATAATATAAAACTAAGGTGAGAGAAAAAAAAACTATCACGTAACAACCAATGATTAGACAATACCCCAATCAATTTGTGCCACACTCGTTCTATGTAGGGTTATTTTTTATTATATAAAGTAATGAAGAAATAACTATTTATGATTGCATTCTTTTTATCCGCTGATTTATTTTAAATAAATACACAATTATTCATTATGAGTTTTGAATCCTTCACGTTACGAGAAGGAGCAACACTATGTTTCAACATGATACATTAGACTATAAACTAGAAGCGTACAAACCGATTTGGACCGGTTTGAAACCGTTTTTTTTTTTAAATTAACCGGTTTTTTACTGGTTTAATTGGTTTTTAATATTTTAAACCGGTTTACAAGCCGGTTTTGAGTGTGGGGCTACCAAACCGGTTTACAAACCGGCGGTTTGGATCGGGTTAGAAACCGATTTGGCTCAACCCGGTTTGGTTTTTTTAAACTGGTTTCTTTCGAACCGGTTTTTTTTACACATCTACTTATGTAACAAATCAGTTAAAAAAATTAATTTATAATAAAAGAAAATTTACCCAATACAATAACATTTATCAAAACGAGTAAAAATAAAGTAGATAACTAACATTTCAATGCACGAAATGTATACTATAAAAGAGATTGCACATAGATAACAAAAAAATAATAATAAATAAATAAATAGTATTTATAGGAAAATTTACGAGAATAGTCATGTGCCCAGTTGTGTTTATAATTATAGTAATTGGAATCTAAAATCTCCAAAATATTCGTCAATTCATGTTTCGACAAATGTTTAGATTTCTCAATTCGACGATACCCATGCATGTGGTAGAACTATATTATCTTTCTTCAGCGATACCTGTATATGTGGTATCGACGTGCTATCATCCAAAATAGTAAAGAAAACAAATTATGTCTCGTCTCAGCTACTTAATTTAAATTACCTGTTTTATCGTTGATGTGACAAATATTGACTGGATACATGCTAAACTAGGTGATATCGCAGATTTACGAGTTGACTCTAATATCTCTTGCATCTTTTCAAGGCAAAATTGCTTATTACCAATGATATATCATGTAGATATGAAGTGATCTGGATATCGTTGGCCAGCTTTTTTTAAATAACGATACGTGCTTCACTTTTGCATACAAAACGACACTCTAGCGGTTGAGCTCTTGAGTATGAAGATTCATATTGATTATTTGAACGCCTTCATTTTTCCATAATCCAACTTGATGGTTTTACAACCGGTTAAAAATATGAGATTGTTTTTTATTCATTTTTTTATCAAAATTACACGAGTGGAAAATAGAAAAAGCATTGGATGGTGAATGACGTATGAGTGAATAAGGTATAATTATAATCGTATATATATATATATATATATATATATATATATATATACATATTAATTAAAAAGTCATTTTTTGACGAATTTAAAAATAAATCATATTTTTGGAATAATTCAAATATTGTAATTTATTTATTTTTTAATAAAAAACCAATGGCGATACCACATGTTTCCTCTTACCGACGTAAAAAAAATAAGATTTTTTGAAAATGTCACGTGTGCGACATCACATGCATTGGTGTCGACACGCGATGATATGGTGACTATTTTTCAAAAGACCTAGGTCAATGACTATTTTTATAACAACAATAACAATTGATGAAATGGTTATTCTATTAACTTTTCTATTATAATAAAAAAGTAATTAAATGAGACATATGAAAATATCAAATTTCTTATTATCAAATTTTTTTGACTTATCTCTCCTATTAAATAATTACATTAATTATTTATAAATTTTTTAAATTTATTTTTAGACTAAAAATATTTTTTTAATAAATAAAAAAGTGATCTTTTTGTTAACGTTATTTATAAATAAATAAATATTTATAAAATAAGAAAAACTTTCAAAACATCAAACTTTTTAAAATATTAAATATTTTAAAATTATTTTTTTAAAAAGTAAAACTTTTATAAACAAAAAATAATTAAAATTGAGAGTTATAATAAAGAAAATTTTAAAAATGATATTTTTTAAAACGATTTATTTTGAAACTATACGTTTGAAAAATGTTTAAAAAGTTGATATTATTGTTTTATTATTTATAGTTATTGCTCATATGTAACTTCAATAATGTGTTATATTAAAATATCGTTTTATAATTAGTAATTTTTTTATTATGTGTTATATTTATCTACTGGCTTTAGTTACTCGTGTCATGGAAGTGTGAAAGTTAACTATTAAATAATAAAAAAATAAATATAAAATCAAGTGTGTTATATATTAAATAAGACATAACAACTTTTGATTATAAGGTCACAAATGAACAAAACATCTTTGTAAACTATATTTTTAGTAACATTAGTAGTTTACACTCATTATCTAAAGCTAAAAGCTTCAATCCATCTTTACTCTAACTTGTGACAAGATGTCATAAAGCTGATCACGCGTAAAAATAGGCTATTTTAAGTATAAATCGACACTTGACAAAGATTGACCTTAACTTTTGTTTATTGTCATAGTGAAATATACAGTCAAAGAAAATTGTCTTCTTTTAGACTTAAAAGGAATACTTTTGACGGGTCAAATCGTGAGCTAGATATTGAGTGTGTGTGAGGATATTAGTATGAATAAATTAAGATTTGAATAATATACACTGAAAAGTTATGTGCAATAATTAGATCAATTTTGAATTATTTCAACCCTGTAATCAAATATAGAGATATAGTATTGAATCGGGTTGGATCGGGCTATAAATGTTCATAATATCTCTCATTAGTTGTTGATTAGTATTTATTTAATACTAACTTTAGTAAACCCGTGTATTATACGGGTTTACAAAAAATAAAATATTAAATATAATAAAATTTTATGAAGTTTAAACTTATAATTTAAAATAAGATATGATTAAAATTACATATGAGTAATAACTATAGGTAATAAAATAACGATATCAATTTTTAAACTTTTGTTTTTAAACTTTCTTTCCAAAAAAAGTTAAACATTTTTTTCAAAACAAACCGTATTAAAATGTTATTTTTTAAATTTTTTGTTATAACTCCTAATTTTAATTATTTTTAGTTTATAAAAAAATTTACTTTTTAAAAATACTAATTATAAAATATTTTATATTTTAAAAAGTTAGATGTTTTAGAATTTTTTTAATTATATAAATAAATATTTCTAAAAATCTATATCTATATATAACATTAAAAGAGTAACTTAAGGGGACACTTGTCATATTTCTAGGCCCCCTAAGTTTATTTTTCCCGCTTCTCTCTATTCTTAAATAATTACCTAAATTAAACGATATTAGATAATTTTAATTCTTTTTTAGATTAAAATTTTTTACTAATTAAGAAAGATGTATTTTTATTAATGTTATTTTTAAAAATAATTTTTTATATAATTAAAATTATTTAATATCGCTTAGTTTAGGTAATTATTTAAGAAGAGAGAGATGTGAGAAAAATAAATTTAGAAGGCCTAAAAATATAACAAATATCCTCTTAAGTTACTTTTTTAATATTATATATAGATTTTAACTCTTGTAATACATTAGTTCACCGTCACTTTTCATACATTTACCTATTTATACTACTTAATAAGACACAAACACAAATACAAATAAAATTTTTAAATATTTTTCTGATTATAGCAACAAAATCTTCACTAAATGACAATATAATATTTTGTGAAGATTTTTACCATTACAAAAACAATCGAAACCCGTGCCCTTTTAGTTCATGACAAACCCATCACCCATATGACATGATGTGAACAAAACCTAACTCTCATAACGCCACCGCTCAAGACTACATAATCTTCATCGATTTTGCTTATTTGGATCAATAATCTGAGATATACAGGTATCATACGCCTTAAATGTGTGTTTACACATCAATTTGTTTGAAGGTTATCGATTCTAAGATCGAAGTGTTTGTTGTAGAGTGTCGTATCGGAACGAATTGTGTTTCGGGTGAAATTTTGGGGGTTTGTGAATCTCGTGTTGACTTTTCATGATTTTGTTGGTGATTGTTTGTGATGATGTGATTGATTGCTGTTTTACGTGGTATGTAGGAGACGCCTGATTCGTGGAATGTGTTATTTGTTGTTTGTGTTGTTGAAATCGTCAGTGTGAGTGGAGATAGGTGTGAAATTGTTAAAGTTCTGGATACCGGGTGCGTATATTATTTTATAAATTATACAAGTTTAGAAGCAGAAGAGGAAGTTTGTTTACGGTTCATGCATTGCATATGATAATTAAACCATAAAACCCTAGTTTAGTCTGAACTGTTGAAAAATAGATGTAGATTTTTTTTTTCTTAACTGAGTTTTTGTTTGTAGTTTTTGTTCAGTCAAACCCCCCAAATTATTTTTTTGAATTCTGACTCTTTAATTCCTGTGAGTTTGTGGATTTGGGATATGTCAGCACCATGCTGGACCCTGTAGGAGTGTAGGACTGCACCCTTGAAATATCAGATATGTCAGCAAGGGGACCTTCTTAGGGTATATTGTGATCCTGTTAAGACTGTAAACTTTTGTTCATTTATATATTTGTTTTGTTGTGAACAAAAGCTTGGATGGTCTTCTCATGGCAACCTTGCTAAACATACAATTATGTTTAGATTTTTCACTATGATTTTTGCATGCTTTAGCGAAACCTCATGATCTTTTGCTGCCTTATTATTTTCTCATACGTAGATAGTCTGTGATTGAATTTATCATTTGTATACTGATATTACTGGCCTCGATCAATAGGAATATGTATCATAAAGCCTTTTCACTTACTACTTGTGTCTTATATCTACTATTGAACATTCCTTGTTTTCTCATGTCGTAACTAATGGTTGATGCGGTTAGGCTATAGTAGTTTGTGATTCATATGGCTGTGTAAACTGATCTTCATGATGCTACTGTCACTGGTCTTTTATCAAGCTATTACATCATTATAGCAAACAAATTGTGAGTTTTTTTTTTCTTGACCGGGAAACGGTGGGACTTGTTACAACTTGGCACCTGGTGGATATTTTGCTACATATAGAACTAAACTTGATCATCACTTGCATGTTGATTACTTGATTACACTATCTTATCCTAATTACTTACTATAACAATAGTGCTGTTTCATGTTGTCTGTAAATGAGACATATCTATACTGATGGTTCTAATCATGTTTGTGGGTCAAAATGTTCACGGGTCAAAAGTTGATCAAATGTGTCATGGTCAGAAATATGGATCTGTCCAGAATTTGTCTTTGGGATTGTTAAATTAATAATTAGGCAATCAAATATAATACAAGCAGTCAAAGCATAAATCAAGCAATGCTTGATATAAGCTATCAGTTATGATTCTCTTTTATGATTAGGAGTTATTATCTTCCTTTATAAATATATGGTAGGAATAAGATGCAAGGTATACCACAAAGCAGTTTACCAACTGTTATTGTGCCAGTTTTGTCTAACATATACATCTTTATTCTGCCAAACTTTGATCAACCCTCTGTTTTCTTGACTTAGATGTGTGTGTCTAAAATATGTACTAGTTAAAGTGCTTTCAGTTTGTTACCAGGAGAATACTCAATCATGGCATCTTCAGATGATGAGGGAGAGACATTTCCAGATGCAGTTTCAAATTATTATTTTAATGATGAAGTTGATGAACCTCTTTCATTTTCAAATCTACCCATGCAATGGAATGAGGGTGAAAGTCCAAGCGCTAATACAGGAACCATTTTTTTGGGTGGCAATGTTGATAATGGTGGTAGAATGTTTTACCAGCAGGTGAAAGCATGGAAGTATGATATCTTGACAACAATTCCTGAAATTTCAGTGCTTTCCAAAGATAACCACTGGATCAAGCTGAAAAAGCCTAGAAAGAGTTATGAAAGTTTAATAAGGTCAATATTGATCTCTGTGCATTGTCTTAGCTTTTTTAGAAGCCAACCAGAAGCATCAAGGAAATCTTTATGGGACCACCTATCGAAAGTTTTCAGGTTTGTGTAGTTAGGAAATTTTTAATCTTTATTTATGAGTTACTTATGACTATCTTTTATGTTTTGCAGCTTGTATGATACTAGGCCTTCAGAAAATGATTTGATGGATCATATTATCTTCATAAGAGAAGCCGTAAAGAGGGATGAAACATTGGCAAAATCTGAGGTTTTTATAGTTTTTTACTTTTCTACCATTTAATTGATTTAAGATTTTTTTTTCTGGATGATTACTCGTTTAGACACTTCATCTTTATCTAGTTTTATTGATTTTTGAGTTAAAATTTGAATGGTCCTTGTGGTAAGGCTATACTGCATCTCTGGTCCTTTTTCTCAAAAAATACTTATATGGTCCTGGTAACACTTTTGATCCATTTCACTAATAGAAGTTAAAATCTCTATAGTTATTATGAGATTACAAATATACATATACCCTTACATTTAAAAACTATACCCTTACATATAAAAACCCAAAAAGGCCTCTAAAATATATAAACACCACAAACTTCTATAGTTGGGAAATTTCAAGTTAGTTACTTCGTGTGTGTTGTTTTGGTTTATGTTTTATCTCTAACAATAGACGGTAAAATCAAAGGACTCGAATGGATTGAATGTGCCAAACAGATCAAAAGTCACCCAAATTAGGTTCTGAGTGCATTAAATATTCTACATCGCTTTATTTAAGAAGTTGTCTTTTGTGAAAAGGTATGGTTTTGCTATCATATTTGACACAACAGTTTATTAAAAAAAACCTAATTTTTTTAAACATAAAGGGGTTCCCTGACATGTTTTGATCTAGTACCAAAAAGTACCTATTTAGCTCAATATCCAAGTAACCAACATGCCTAATGCATCCATTTTGTCACCTATAATGTTAATAGGTGCACGCTCCTCGCTCGCATAAGCTGATTTAAAATATTATTGGTGATTTTACTCCCCTACAGTAAATGAAACATGTAGCTCAGGATTGAAACCTAAAAGGCATTAGGTTTAAGATGTTTATCCCAATTAACATTAATGGGTTTTTTGGTATGAGCAAGATGACCTTTTTGGAGTCTATATTGTTGGTTAAACTGTGAGCTTGTGGATATGTTATATATAAATTTTGCTTATTGAATTGAATTTCTAGTTAGTAGTTGTTAAAATTTGATATTGTTGTAAAGTTTGATTTTCTTTCTAATCTTGGTTTGAGCTTGATCATAACTTATTTGAACAGTATTTAACCGCATTTTTGGAGAATCCTAGAAAGTGGAACTCTTCTGATGAGGTATAATATGGATTCTGCTTGTCTCCGTTCTTCCTCACTGGTTTCTTATATTTTGACATTCTTGAAATATCTGGTTTGTAGGATTTCGTAGCTACAAAACCTAGCTTTATAGTTGATGATATTAATGGTGAAATGCAAGGTGATGACATCATCACTGAAGATAGTGAGTCAGATGGTGAAGACGATCATTTCGATTCAGTTTGTGCGATATGTGATAATGGTGGCGTGCTTACATGGTACCACTTCGCGTTTTCATTTCTCATGAAATTTCTTTTGCTGCCTATAAAAGTTATTGCTGGTTTGATTTTCAATATGTTTTTGACGAATGAATAATTCCTATACAAATGAATGCTTATTACATTCACGTTATACATGTGTTGTATCAACCATTGAGAAAAATGAGGTGAATGTGGACCCTTCAAAGCCTAGTTAAATATTAAAAGGATTGAATGAGTTGAAAGTGACCTAAAGCATATTAAATAATTACAACCTGTTGGACTGCCACTATTGAAATTGTAGATTGATATGTTATGAGCTACTATGGATTGAATGAGTCGAAAGTGACCTAAAGCATATTAAAATAATTACAACCTGTTGGACTGCTCTATTGAAAACATGGATTGATGTGTTATGATGTAGCTCTGTAATAATATTTAACACCTTAGTTATTTCGCTTAGATATTTTACTCAAGTACTCAACATACAGACCCACCCATTGTGTCCCATCTACTGGGAAGCTAGTGCATGTGTTATTCTTAGTTGATGGTTTTTTTGATATTATTTTCATCTATTGCAGCTGTGAAGGGAAATGTTTTAGGTCATTTCATGGAACCCCTGATTCTGAGGAGGCACAAGATTCCAATTGTGAATCTCTTTGTTTAACTTCTAAAGAATTGGAGGTTAGTTAACGATATATGAGTTTCTGATGATATGTTTTGTTTTCTTAATTATTCTTTTTTATCTCTTGGTTTTTTCGTTTGTAACATCCTATTTGTATTGTTTTTCAGGTACAACAATATAAATGTGAAAATTGCCAGTACAGTCTACACCAATGCTTTGTTTGTGCTGAACTAGGGTCTTCTGATAAATCTTCAAATACAGAGGTATGCAAGACTTGAGACAAATCTATGTTTAGCTTGATAGAGCTTTTGTCTTGATTTGTTATTGCTAGAAATCTACATGGTATATTAATATGTTACCTACCATACCTGGTTGGGTTTTTTTTTGGGTCCATCAGTTTGATTGATTTTTTTATTTTTCCTAAAAGGTCTATTTTATGGCTGTCATATTTTTCTAGATTATAATGTACTTGTTCTCTCTTGGAAACATTCAAAGGTGAAAGTGGACCTTTTTTTATTAATAGGGTAATAGGGTTGCAAGTTAATTATGAGTTTGTTTGGATTTAAAAAGTTGTCGGAAGTCCTAAGGGTGTCACTTTTGCTTATAGAGCTACTGATTTTTTTTGGTTCTCTTTTTCTTGAGCTTCTGATTTAAAAAGGCTTGAGGTGCGCCTTATGTACACGGGCATGTTTTGCGTATCATGAGGTCGTACGCTTGGTTTTAAAAAGCGCGCCTGAGGCGCGCCTAGGCGCAAAGCGACCTCAGGAGCGACCCCTTTCGCTTTTGTGAACCTAAGGCAAGCAGTGTACGTGAAGCATGGGTGAAGCGCGTTTTTGAGGCAAAATATCGATGTCAATGGCGCGCTTCCTGTACGGGAACACGACTTAGCCATGGAGATGAAATGGGGTTGAAGACTTACCTGCAAATGCCTATGAAAAAGGGATTCGGTCGATGGAGGAGACCTTGTCCATGGAGGAGACCAGAATCTGTAGATGAAGAAGGAATGTGGATGACGGCTGGAGTCTCCTAAACCCTAATATAAACCACTGGACTTCTTTTTTTATTTTAAATTAATTACATTTGTTACCCTTGAAGAATAATTATTATTAAAGTTTCCCCACAACCTTTTCTAATTTGTTTTTCTTTTCTTGTTTCTTGTACATCTTGCTTTGTTTGTTGTACAATGAGTGTATCAACATATTATGTGCTTCTTTAGGTTGTATTTATAGTGTTTTAGGTTGTGCATAAATGTTAATTATATTATTAAATTGTATATATTAGTTTATATATATTAAAATATTTATATACACATATTGCGCCTCGCGTACGAAAAGCGATGCGCTTTTGCTCTTTGCGCCTCTGTTTTAGACCGTGTCGCTTTTGTGCGCTTCGCGCTTTTTAAAACCAAGGTCGTACGTATAATTTTTTATCTTGTAGTAGAGGTTATTTATATATTAATTAGATCATCTATAAAGCTTTTTTATATACAAAATTTGAGTATGTGGTGATAGAAGCCTATGTGAAATATAAAAAATATTATATAAATACATTGTTTCTTGTGTACATGATGCGTGTGCCTTCGCCTCGGTTCCGGGGACCCTATATCCTCGGTGTGCACACCACCACCAAATTGAGTTTGATGGTAGAGTTGAAATTCTTTTGCGCTGAATTCTGTTATACACTAAAATTGGAAGTCCTTGACTGGTACCAATGTACCATTATCATGCAGGTTTTTCGTTGTAGTTCTGCAACTTGTGGCCACTTTTATCACCCAAAATGTGTAGCAAGGCTGCTCCAGCAAACTGATAAAACTGAGCAACAGAATCTTAAAGAAAAGATTGCTGCAGGGGAGCCCTTTATATGTCCTGCTCACAAATGTGCTGTCTGTAAGCAAACAGAAAACGAGAAGGTGGAAGATTTGCAATTTGCTGTTTGCAGGCGTTGTCCAAAATCATACCACAGGAAATGTTTACCTAGGTAGATTTACTTATATTTACATGTACTCTTCATCCAAGGCTACTTTATCTATTTGTTTGTAATTATATTTGATAATTGTTCTGCTCTTTTTGGTCTTTCTACAGAGATATTATGTTTGAACATCAAATTGGTGACGACGATGACGATGTAGTCAGGGCTTGGGATGGACTTTTGTCTAAATCTCGTGCATTGATATATTGTGTGTAAGTTAGTAAACTTTTATCCGGACGTGGCAATTTTAACCCGTGTCATTTGGAATAGGCCGGTTTGGGTAAATTTTTAAGAAATAGCTGAAAGGAAATGGGTCATATGTGTGTCAAAAGTCACCTAAGGTTTGTTTCTATTATCTAGTAGAAATATAAAACCTTTTAAAGCATTTAATTCAAGAAATTAGATTATTATTGATATTTTATATATTTTTGGTGGATATACCTGAAACTAATTATTATTTATCTTAAAATTGGAAAATCTAAACGACAAATGTTAGGTCTGTCTAACCTGAACATGTTTGGAGCTTAACATGTATCTATGAAGTGTTGATTTGGGTAAATAAAGTAAATAAGGAAAGAGTACAAATGGGTCAAAGTCAGCAGGAGTTTTATATAGTCACATGTGGTATTCACATGTGGTATTTATGTTCATGGTTTGAAGGAGTCAAGTAGTTAGTAATGCTATTTACGTGGTAGTTAAGATTTTCTTATTTGTAGGATGTGGTGGGTGAGTTTGAGATCCCACGTTGCATGAGTCTATGTGCTATATATAGGTATTTCCCTTTTCATAAATAAAAGAGCAGAGTCGAAGTGTGAGTTAATTATTTTCTCTTGTACTTGAGTTTGAGGGTGTTTAAATGGGGCCTGATCCAACGTTGGTATCAGTTTCTACGCTAATTATTCATAAAAACAATTGAAATTTTTAGCCAACAAATGTTTTCTGTCAACCCAACCTGAATTCGTATCGGTTGGAACCTGTTTTTCTTCATTACCCAACTCGCATGACCCACGACTTTTACTAACATGTATTTGGGATTTTTCAGAGAACATGAGATTGACCCAGAACTAGCCACTCCTGCAAGAACAATAATATTTAGGAATATTCTCAATAGCAAAACAGAGCAACCACACAAAAAGAAACTTGCTGTCAAGGTGACAGGTGGTGATTCAGTAGACCCATCCAAGAAGAAGGCTGTTTTGAAGTCACAAAAAGGTATTGAAAGACCTTCTGCCAATAAAACCGATGGTTCTTCCAAAAAAAGAGCGACAGTTTCATCTGGATCAGAATCTTCGAAGAAAAAGAAAGTAGCAGATGCCACTAAGAATTTGTTGAGGAGGAGTTTGTCAGCAAAAGTCAAGAAACCCAGTGTGAATGATGGTCAACCATCCTTAGGGAGTAGATTGTTTGATTTGTATACAGGGACAGGAGCAAACAACTTGGAGACGGATGAGACTTTTATTGATGGCAACAACCAAACTGTTGCAGCCAAATCTCAACAGACAGAAATTTTACCTCCTCTTGATGATGAGTCAAAACAGAGGTACTTAATTGTCTCCGTTTGACAAATTACACTAGAGGTTGCCACTTCGACTAATTTACTTGTTAATGAGTCAATCTATGTTTTTTTCCTTTCGGAACGGGCAAACAGGCTGGGAACCATCAAAAAAGTATTTTAGCATATAAAATCTTCTAAACCTTTTTATTTGAAAATTTAATTTATCAAGGAAATAATTTAACTTACATACTCATGTTTGACACACTAAATATTTATGAAGACGTGTAAAATTTTGGAGAAAGAAAAGTACTGGGTCAATGCAACCCAACTGGACCTGTTGTGACCCTTACCAATCATTAACCGCCTTGATCTATACTTGGTTTGTATGTTGGTTGCCAAGTTGACTTCACCCAATGCTAGTGAAAGGGCTTGAGTAACCCACTTTCTGAAAAGGGTCAAACTAGTTCGTGGGTTAAACTTATGTAGCGTACAGTTTTTTAAATTGATAAATTCTTTGTCTAAACACGCTGGCAAGTCGACTTGTTTATTTAGAACCCAACTTGAACGCGACCCATTTTGTAAAGGGTTTTGCCAGTTTACAACCCATACCATTTAGACTCAACCATCATACATTGCAGAATAATGTCATTAATGAAAGAAGCTGCTTCCTCTGTTACACTGGATGAGGTAAAGAAGTACCATCAAGGAAAAGTACCATCTACACATGCACAATCATCAAGGGCGGACAAATCCATTATCTTAGCCAGGGTGGAAGGTTCCTTGGAGGTATCTTTACTTTGACCTGTTGGCTTATAACTTGGCCGTTATGGGTTATGCTATACCTTTAGCGGGTTAAGATACAATAGTCAAGTAAAAAGTAAATGGGCCGGGTTGGAAGCCATCCAAAGTGTATTCAATACATTCAAATGTTTTAGATGGCTTTATTTAGAAAAGCTACGTCATTATTCTAGTAACATAGTTTATGTTATCATTTTTAACACAATAGTTGATACATATGTTAGGTATCACAATCAGAGTAGGTTCCAGCGGAAGCAAACAAACACACACAATCACACAATAGAAAAAATAGACATGAGAGAATTATAGTGGTTCGGTCTAGGTGACCTACGTCCACTCTGCAACTAGGGTTTATATTATTATTGTGCTCAAAGAATACAATTACATCAATGGGTCTCTTTGTAATGCTAGATTAGGGTTAGTAATTAAGGCAATAACTTAGGCTCCAAGAATTAACTAAATAACCCTAATTGCCTTAGGGCCGGCTGCCCTTGTTTATGTCCGCGACAAAACAGGCCCGAACCAAGCCCGGTTCGGCCCAAAGCCTTCACAACCCAACAACATATTTATAATACTAAAAATGAATAAAAAGAGTTTGTAGGCTGGGCAATTCAGATCCGTTACCCAATCTGGTCATTTGATTTTTGCCATCCCTACTTAATACCCTGTCTCTATCTTTTGTAATTAATTTTTTTACTGCAGGCTCTTAATGTAGCTTTAAAGAAGCTTGAAGAAGGATGCAGTGTTGAGGACGCAATCGCTGTTTGTGAGCCTGGTGTCATTGATCAGTTGATGAGGTGGAAGGTAGACACCAATCATGATCTTTCTTCTTGTTCTTAAATAAATTATTATGCTTTATATTGCTTTCTGGTCTGAGTAAATGAGTAATAGCTAAACATATCATAGTTTGCTTTTATCAATTAGTATAAAGTAAATAGGGAGATTGAAGTAGGTCTAATGTAGGATCAACTCATCACTTGGCTAAATGTCTGTTTATAATAATATGATGATATTTTCCGATTATAGGCAGATTAAACGTTTAGTTATAACATGAAGTAGATATGGAATTTTGGCTAGTGGTACTTGTCATCTTGTGGTCATCTTATCCCAGCTGTTGGGGAAGTCAGTTTATATGAAAGGGATGGTAGAGTTTTGTGGTTTGATTTCATCTGATGATTTTCAAAATCCACTGATTGTCCTAATGTGTTGTTTGGTTTGATTACTTGCTGATGCTCCATTACAAGTTTCTCAGTAAATTAATCATTTCATCGCTGTGAGGCTCTGATATGTCCAGAGTTACAGATTTGCCTCTTAACTTCATTAATTAAACTTTTTGTTCATCACTTTAATGCCATTAGCATCCAGCTCTTAAAAAGCATCATGCGTCTGGCCACAAGGGCATTCTGGTCATTTTACGGTTGCAAAGTAGCCTTTTGTTGGGTGGTTAACAGGCTGGGCAGAAAGTTCTGGACTGATTTTGATCAGCTAAAACTGCTAAACAGCTCTTAAACACAGCAGCAATATGGCTGGACTGCTGGAACACGTCGGATGGCTACTGTTGGACAAAGGACAGCAGCAGCAGCTGCTGTTGCAGTTACAGGATGGATCATCAACTGATCAGATTGCAAGAATGGTGGATCTGCCGGAGAACTCGCACAAACCAGGAAAAAACACACACTAACAAAAACATAAGAGAAAAAAAAGATGACATGATTGATTTACATGGTTCCGTCTAAACTCACCTACATGACTACATCCACGGCTGCAACTTGCGACTCAACATTATTTCTTTGGAGGTGATGAGAAAATGACAATTACAACTCTTAAATTTATAAGGGTGAGATTAGTGTAAATACCCTCTCAATTATGTTAAATAGTTGGTTGAAATAAACTGGTATAAGAATTGTATAATGATTGTGTATTGATTGTGATCAATATTAGAGTACAATAGGATCATATATATAGATCTATACAAGGGCACTATGGCCGGCTGCTATATGCCATGGGCCGGGCCTAATATAACCTAAGTATATCAACTAATACTCCCCCTCAAGCTAAGGCCGGGGACCAACCCTTAGCTTGGACTTCAAGAAAAGAAAACGATCCTAAGACAGCGGCTTTGTGAACACATCAGCAATTTGATCCTTTGTAGATGTAAACTGGACAGATAACTTTTTTTGAGCAACTTTCTCCTCAAACAAAGTGAAAATCCACTTCCACATGCTTTGTCCTAGCATGGAAAACTGGATTAGCAGAAAGGTATGTGGCTCCCAAATTGTCACACCATAGAATTGGAGCCGAAGGCAGCGAGACACGAAGTTCCATAAGTAGTGTTTCAAGCCAGGTCAATTCAGCCACCGTATCAGCCAAAGCCTTGTACTCAGATTCAGTAGATGATCGAGATACAGTCTTTTGTTTTCTTGCTGACCTTGAAACTAGATTTGACCCGAGATAAATAGCATATCCGCCCTTGGATCGACGGTCATCCGGGCACCCAGCCCAGTCTGCATCAGAGAAAGCGGTCAAGGGTGGTCGAGTAACATTCGTGTAGGCATGCAAAACAGGAGATGAGGAGCTAGAAATCAAAAGGCCATGATCTGCAGTCCCGTGTAGATATCTTAGAATGCGTTTTACAGCAGACCAGTGATTGTCAGTAGGGGAATGCATGAATTGGCAAACTTTATTAACCGCAAATATAATATCAGGCTGTGAAAGAGTAACATACTGTAATGCCCCAACCATTTGACGGTATTTTACCGGGTCATCAAAAAGAGAGCTATCACCGAGAGAGAGAGCAGCACCTGTGGTGCAAGGTGACGGAACCGATTTGGACTGAGATAGGTTGGCACGGTCCAGCAATTCATGAATATATTTGCGTTGTGAGAGAATGAGATCAGAACCTTGACGAGCCACCTCAATGCCTAGAAAGTAAGATAAGGGCCCCATTGTCTTGTATTGAGAACGATTGGCTGAGGCGTTGTACCACATGATTAATAGCCTGGTTGTTGTCACCTGTCAAAATAATGTCATCGACATACACTAGCATATACATAAGTGTCCTATTTGCCGAATAAATAAACAAGGAAGGATCCGTTTTAGATCCCCGAAAACCGAGAGCAGTCAAGGCAGATGAGAACCTGTCAAACCACGCCCGAGGTGCCTGTTTGAGGCCATACAAGGATTTATGTAAGAGGCACACATGGTTCGGTTTGTGAGGGTCAACAAACCCTAGTGGTTGTTTGAGATAACTGTTTCCTTCAGATCACCATGTAAGAAGGCGTTTTGAACGTCAAGCTGTCGTAAGGACCATCGTTGGGTAACGGCTAATGATAAAACAACCCGGATTGTGGTGGGTTTCACTACAGGACTAAAGGTTTCAGTGTAGTCTATACCAGGTTGTTGACTGAAGCCTTTTGCAACCAGACGTGCCTTGTATCGCTTAATGTGCCCATGTTGGTCGCGTTTGATTTTGTATACCCATTTGCAATCAACAACATTGGTGTTTGGAACACGAGGGACCAAGGACCATGTACCATTACGGTAAGAGCGGAATATTCATCCGCCATAGCCTTACGCCAGTGAGCTTCTCGGTTGGCAATGGCAAAGTTGGTAGGTTCGGTGTCGGTTGTAGTGGAGGTATGAAAGGAAGAGGGATTGTAGGGTTTGGTTTGTTTGGGGTGGGGGCGTAAGTTAGGTGGGCGCTGGCGTTGTATGGGAGGCGGGGGTGGTGGGGGTGGTGGGGGTAGAGTAGGAGGGGGGGAAGGTGGGTGGGCAGATTGTGTAGTTTGGTCTTGCGGCTGGTCGGGTGGAGTAGGTGGAGAGTGAGGTGGCAGGGGGGTTGGGTGTGTAGGTTGGTTTTGTGGGTGGTCAGGTGGAGTAGGTGGGGATGGAGGTTGTTGTTGGTTGTAACGATCAAAGACTGGAACTGCAGACGTCGGTGGTGTTGTGGACCGACGAGAGTAGGTATTAGCAGGGTGATTGGCGGTTTGTGTAGAAGTAGGGCAAACGGGTGGTGGGGAGGTGTTAGGTGGAGATTCCATGTTGGTGTGTATAGGGATGGAATCCATGGGGTAAGAGGAAACGTATGGGTTGGTTGAGGTGGGTGGCTCGGTGGGTTGAGAAAGAAAAGGATAAGTGTGTTCATGGAAGCGAACATGACGCGCAATATAAATGCGTTCAGAGACGGGGTCAAAGCATCGATAGCCGTGATGAGAGGTGTTGTAACCAAGAAAAACACACGGGGTAGATCGGAAATCCATTTTGTGTGGATTATAGGGACGGAGGTAACGGAAGCATTAACAGTCAAAAACCCGAAGGAAGGAAAAATCTGGTTTCCGTTTGAACAAGTGTTCAAAAGGGGAAATATTTGAGTTTGTACGGGAAGGCATTCGGTTGATTAAATAAACTGCAGTTTCAAAGGCATAGTGCCAAAAACTTTGAGGAACATGAGATTGGGCCATTAGGGTTAGACAGGTTTCAACAACGTGGCGGTGACGTCGTTCAACGACACCGTTTTGCTCGCTGGTGTGAGGACAAGAGAGACGGTGAACTATGCCAATGGAAGCAAAAAAGGAAGAAAGGTTCCTGAATTCCCCTCCCCAATCAGTTTGCACGGTTTTGAGTTTAGTGGAGAATTGTCGTTCAGCCATAGTTACAAATTGTTTAAAGGTTGCAAACACATCAGATTTTCGTTTTAGAGGAAACAACCACATAAATTTAGAAAAGTGATCAACACACAATAGAAAATAGGTATGGCCATCAAACGAGGTGACAGGAGCTGGTCCCCAAACATCACAGAAAATTAAATCCAAAATATGAGTCCTTTTATAAGCAGAAGACAATAAATGACGTTTGGAAGATTTTCCAACTAAACATGAATCACAATGGAAATTATAAGTCTTTGCAGAAATAGGTAAATGATATTTGGAAAGCATAGTGTGAAACAACTGGTGATGTGGATGTCCCAAGCGTTGATGCCATGTGGTTGTTGTAGCACGAACGGTAGAGAAAACAACTTTAGGAATTGACTGATTTATTGGAAGTTGGATCGAGTAGAGTCCATCGTCACTTGGACCCGTGAGGAGGATAATGTGAGTAAACTTGTCATTCACAGAAAAGAAATTTGCATGAAATTCAAAATAAACATTATTGTCTTGACAAAATTTTTGTACAGAAAGGAGGTTTTTCTTGATTTCAGGTACATGAAGGATATGGTTTAGGGAAAAAGTTTTGTTGGGTGAGGAGATTTGTGAGGTACTGATATGTAAAATGGGTAGGGCCTTACCATTACCAACGCGTAGATTGTCATCACCATAATAAGGCTCGGCGGAGTCAAAAACAGACATATCTGGTGCTACATGATTGTTGGAACCTGTGTCTGGAAGCCATGACGAAGAGACTTGTGATTGATAGTCAGTATAATTAGCCGATGGTTGTCTCGGCCGAAGAGTAGACGGGTCTCTATTCGGGCATTGAGATGGTACATGCCCAATACCACACCTGTTACAGGTTCCATAAACAGTGTTTTGGTTAGAAGCCCAACTAAACTGACCTTGGTTGCGAGTGTTGCCATTCTGATTGCGGTTGTAGCCACGCCCACCATGCCTACCACGGGGTTCTCGGCCACGGCTGAAGTTGGAGTGACCAGACCTGTCGGTGTAAAAGGCCTGAGGGGCAATGGCGTGGGACAACCCCGGGGAAGGTTGCAGTTGAAATCCTAAACGAGCAACCAGTTGTTGAAGCGCCTGAACAATATCATTTTGAGCAGTAGAGGGGCCGGCTGCAGTAGTAGCCATGAAGGCTTGAACAGGTGGGATGGCAGTGGTTGGTTTCTGGATCAAAAAATCATGATCTGCAAGAAGGGCAGGTAGCTCAGAAAGACAGCAGTGAATTCTCTCGATAGAAGACCTTGTTTGACTCCATTGTACTCATCATGAAGACCTGCAACAACCAGCATAACAAGAATACAAGATCTTTTTCAGGCATAGGTTGACCAATATTTGCGAGGGCATTTGCATACTCCTGTGCCCTGGCAAGGTATGCTGTGGCTGTCTCATCTCCTTTCATCTGAATTTTTAGAAGTTGTGTTTTCAAAGTGAATTCTCTTGAAGAAGTGTGTGGGGCATAAGCTTGTTCAAGACCAAGCCAAAGTTCACGTGAGGTGGTACCTTGAACATGCTGGAAGGATTTTTCAGAGATGGTTGAGAGTATTAACATGCGAACATGAACATCATTACATAACCAGGTTGTGTAATTAGGGTTTGGTTTGGTGGCAGCAGTTGTGGCTTCAGAAGTTCCTGGAGAAGAAAGAGTTGAAGGAGGGCAAGGAATGCTTCCATCAACATAACCGAATAGACTATGTGTAGCCAGAAAAGGCTGGATCATTAGTTTCCAATGACCATAGTTGGTAGGAGAGAGGGTGAAGCCAAACTTATGTGAGTTATGGGCTGTTTTTTTCAGTGGTGGTGAAGGCAACAATCTGATCGGCAGCCATTGTGGGGTCGGTTCGAAAAAACAGGAAGGAGCAGGGTAGGTGACGGCAGAAAGAAAGAGGAGAGCAGATTGTAACAGCCTTTGTGTGGCTAGGTGATGGCAGAAAGAGCAAGGTAGAAACCCTAGGCTCTGATACCAAAATAAACTGGTATAAGAATTGTATAATGATTGTGTATTGATTGTGATCAATATTAGAGTACAATAGGATCATATATATAGATCTATACAAGGGCACTAGGGCCGGCTGCTATATGCCACGGGCCGGGCCTAATATAACCTAAGTATATCAAGTAATAGGTTGCAATCACCACCTAAAATAAACCAATTTTGGCTGGCAAATAAGACTTAAAACAGGCTGTCAATTCAATTTTGTCAAGCTTGTTAGCCTAATTTGGATTGGGATGAAGATAAAAAGGAAGATGCTGATTTTTTGGAGTCTGAGTTTTTTTTTTTTTTTGGTTTTGATTATTTAGTGATTACCTTTATTTATGTTAAGATATCATAATATTATTTAATTTGATTGTTTCCTAGTATGTAGGAATTTTGAATTTTGTGTCAATTAAAGTTAGGGGTCTAAGTTTAGATTTGTATAAATAGGATATCAATGTAATTGATTTCGGTGTGAGGTTTTTTTTTAATAATTAATCAAAGTCTGAAGCAGGGCTGCTTTCAAAAACCCTCCACTGTTTTTTTTTCCTACTGCTGGATACCTTTCAATTGGTATCAGAGCTTGGTTTCAAGGGAAATCAAACTCATCATCTTGACCCGAAGGACTGGATCAAGAGCGAAGGACCGCAATCAATGGCAGAGAAACAGATTGTACCTGTGAAGGAAGGAGGTACGATGACCTTTCAATGTCCCAAATTGAACTCTACAAATTATACAATATGGGCAGTGAAGATCAAGGCGATTTTCAATGTTCAAGGAGTCTGGGAGGCGATCGAACCAGGTGTGGATGTTGATCCAAAGAAGGATAATATGGCGATAGCTTACTTGTATCAAGCAATGCCAGAAGAACTCGTTTTGCAGGTTGCTCAATACACCCATGCAAAGCAGATATGGGATGCAGTAAAGGTATGGTTTTATTGGCGCAAATAGGGTCAAAAAGGCTAGGCTACAAACTCTAAGGAACGAGTTCGAAGCCCTGAAGACGAAGGATGGGGAATCTATTGATGATTTTGCAGGAAGAATGAGTGGATTGGTTTCCAAAGCTAACAGCCTTGGAAAGACATGATAATGCAGCACTGGTCAGGAAACTCCTTGACTCAGTACCTGAACGGTTCATAGCCATTGTCGCATCAATCGAACAATTCGCAGATCTAGATACCATGCTGTTTTCAGAAGCAATCGGTAGACTAAAAGCATTCTAAGAAAGGCTTCGTGCAAAAGAGTCGGTGACCAACACAAGGAACAACCAGTTGCTACTGACTCATGATGAGTGCGAGGCTCGCAACAAAGGTGGAAATAAGGACCACAACAAAGGTGGTGGTCGTGGTACGACTGATCATAGCCGTGGCAGATGTCAATGTTGTGATAGAGACAAGGGGAGTCGGGGCGATTCGCCTGTAAATCGTAAACAAGGCGTTTCAAAAATCAAGTGTTTTAAATGTGAAGAATACGAACACTATGCAAGCGAGTGTCCAAATCAAAACTGGAAAGGTGCAAGGCTGAAAAATGAAGTACACCTGACTCAAGAAGAAGAAGATGAACCAGCCCTGTTATTAACCATGTTCAAGCAACAGGAAGATCCAGGTATGAAAGACGATTCAGTGTGGAATTTTTCTGATGAGACCGATGAGAACATAGATGGGCATGAAACAGAATTAGAAAAGATGAGAGTGCAATTACGGGATCTACTAGAAATCAATAACCCTGGTCGAAGAGATCCGAATCCAAATTAGGGGGGTGATTGTTAGCCTAATTTGGATTGGGATGAAAATAAAAAGGAAGATGCTGATTTTTTGGAGTCTGAGTTTTTTTTTTTGGTTTTGATTATTTAGTGAATACCTTTATTTATGTTAAGATATCATGATATTATTTAATTTGATTGTTTCCTAGTATGTAGGAATTTTGAATTTTGAGTCAATTAAGGTTAGGGGTCTAAGTTTAGATTAGTATAAATAGGATATCAATGTAATAGATTTCAGTGTGGGTTTTTTTTTTTTCTTTTTTCAATCAAAGTCTGAAGCAGGGCTGCTTTCAAAAACCGTCCACGGTTTTTTTTTCTACTGCTGGATACCTTTCAAAGCTGCCAAAATTAGCCTAACTCGGCTATGTCTAGGGCCGGCTGCTCTCCAAGGCATCTAGTATCCACACGCCAACGTCTTTGGGTGCAAAGCACCAGGCACATGATGCTATAGAATGGCGCCCAGGTTGGGGACAAAAAGTTTAACGAAACAGCAAAATGAAGGATGAAAACTGTAAATATGAAGTTAAAGGACCAAATTCGTATTACTAGGGCATATTGCATGGATGAATAGTGCAATTAATGAATTTCTGGTACCAACACCATAACTTTTGACTGTTTATGGCTTTATGGTCATTGTGTGTTGTTTGGTTTAGTACATACATACTGAATCTTGAGTACACTTTTCATATATCTTTTGTATTGTGCCATGTAGGACAAACTCAAAGTGTACCTTGCACCATTTCACCATGCAAGGCGGTATACATCCTTTGGTCGCCATTTTACAAAAGTGGAAAAGCTGGAAAAGGTGACTGTTTAGTCATCAGTTTACTCTTTTTAACCATTAGTTACATTTTATTGTAATCTATTTCATATGTGATTCTTGGGTGTGCAGATAGTTGATAAGCTTCACTGGTATGTTGAAGATGGTGACACGGTAAGAGGCCACCAAGAGAGTTCTCTATTAATGGATGTTACGTTTTTTTGGCCTGCATCTAGCGGATAGTTCCAGTTGACTGCATTTTTTGTGTACTAATGTTTCATATCTTGTTAAACTAATACAGATTCTGTGTATGCTTCTGTTAAACTAATAGTTGTGATACATTTGTTACTTTATCAATGTGCAGATAGTTGATTTTTGTTGTGGGTCAAATGACTTCAGTTGCCTAATGAAGAAACGGCTTGATGAGATGGGAAAAAAGAAGTGCTCTTACAAAAATTATGATATTGCCCGACCAAAGGTAGAATTAGATATTTTCTTCTGTGAAGTTTTAAATAATTAACATATTGAATGTGGGTCCAAGCATAATAAATTTCAGAAATTAGTTATTTTTGTGACAAATAATTAGGAGGTTCGTTGATCTATAAATACACTATGGGTCATTTCAGCCTTTTCTACCATGTGACCTGTGTTAGGACTGGAACGATCAGAATATACTCAAAAGTCTCAAATAATAAACTCATGCACACACGATCAGAAAAGAAAAAAAACAGGAACATAAGGATTTATAGTGGTTCGATTGGTACGACCTACGTCCATTTGCTGCAACTAGGGTTTATTTTTATTTCATGCTCAAGGAATTACAAAGGCCCTATCATCTATTTAATAAAAAGTTAGGGTTAATAGCTTTGCAAACAAGAAAGTCTACTGAAATTAGGGCCGACCAATCTAGGGCCGGCTGCCCCCCTTTGGCTGAAGCTTCTTCATAACTCAACAACCCGTTTCTTTTTAACCTATGTATAATCTTACCCGTTCTACCTAGAGATGAAACATCGCCAATTTCATTGATGCGTAAGTTGTGTCAACATTGCCATCTCCAATTGGATCTTTTGAAATATGATGAAGAAATTATTTATATATGTTTGTTTTGTATCTTACTTCACTCCTTCACTTTTTTTTTCTTGAACAAAAATTTCTTTTTTCTTCTAACCCCCTTATCAACTTGCACTTGTAAGGATTTGAACCCACACCACATTTGTCGGGGGCAATCACCAATGCCGCTAGGCTACAAGACCAACTTACGTTTTATTACTGAGCTCAGCTACTAAGTTTCTTTTTATCATTGATAACAGATGACTTTTTAACAGCTAGCAGATCAGTTTTTTACTATTCCTTCAGAAAGCACAGATTGGACTTCTTGATTGTCATCTTAGTGTATATGTATTTGATGTGACATTTAGCACTCATTTCTTATATATAAATATCAAAGATTATTTTTAGACCTTTGAATAAGTTTACTTCTTATTTTCATACAAGCATTATTTTGCATATGTGATGTTTGATTTGGCAGTTGGCAATTTGGCATTGGCCATTTACATGTAAAATCAGGCCATTTACATGTAAAATCAGTCCAATTAGGTTGTTCGATAAAATCGGCAATAAACTGTATAACTTGAAGTTTGGTGCTAAAATGGAGTAAAAGTGTAACTCTCGTTTATATTTCGTGTGGCTTGCCCTCTTTGCATTGTTGTTTTTTCTAGCTGGCAGGATCATTTAGTTTTATTTTGTCTTGTCAATTGTGTGGTGCAAGCTCAAACTATATCAGAGATCTGGAGATTAAATTTTTGGGCGAGAGACTAACCAGAAAAGTCAAGGTTGTGCTGTTTTCATAAAATCTTCCTTCTCTCTAATAATTATATGCATGCGTTTGGCAGAATGATTTCAACTTTGAGAAGAGGGATTGGATGAAGGTTTCACCAAAGGAGCTGCCTTCTGGTTCTCGATTGGTATGATGATAGCTGTTTTCATGTTAAATCACTCAATTTTGGAATTATTGCCACTGTGCAGTTTTATACATGGTGATGTTTGTTTCGTTTTTTGCGAAGGTTATGGGACTAAACCCTCCGTTTGGAATATATTCTGCTCTTGCAAACAAATTTATTGACCATGCTCTTCTATTTAAGCCCAAGCTTATCATACTTATAGTTCCCCCAGATACTGAAAGGTAGCTACCTCTTTTTCTCTGTGTATAAGTATGTGTGCATCTATATATATCTATATATTTGAACCACCAAATAGTTGGGAACTAAAGAAATCACTAGTTACTCTTTGATCATGGAATGGACAAAAAGAGGGGAGGCTCATGGAGTGGAAAAGACGTGAGAAGAGGAGATCTGAATCATCCATTCAAATATGATCCAAGGGATTAAACGTGTTTCCACTGGTTCCTAATTATTTATTCGTTCTCATTCGAACCTCCCTTTATATAGCGAACACTAAAAGACTTAAGAACATAAAGAACACCACCTCTTAATTTACATGCGATTAAATCCATCAAATGTGATTATTTAATCACATGTGACCGTCTTGTTTATCTTTTGGCATATATGTATTTACTTATGCATATTCTTTAATTTGACCAGCTTAAACAGTCATAGGAAGACACCTCCGTATGATCTGATCTGGAAGGATGCTGAATTGTTAGCTGGCAAGGTATATTTACTCCTTTTTGCTTTCAATATTTTCTTGTTAATTGATTTTTTAGGGTGCATTATCATCGTATGCAAGGTTTAAAAGAACAAAATCGAGCCTCGAGGCGGCGTAAGCCTCGAGCGAACCGAGGTGTAAGCCCGAGGCGGAAATAATAAATAAATATAAAAATTATATAACTTTAAAAGAAATAAGCATGATTTATCTAATCACATACTATTCTTTATAAACGTCAACATATTGATTAGCTAACTTGCAAACAATTCACGGGATGTTAAGTAAGACTAGTTTCAGTCCTAAATTGACCTAATTTCAATCCCAAATTTGACACTTATTGACCTAATATTCAGTCCCAAACATTATGCACAATATAAGATCATTCTTCACACAAATTGACCTATTTTCAAACCCAAATTTGATCTAATTTCAGTCCCTTTATTTACACCATACTACCAACAAGTCCATTTACAAAATCATTTTGCACAAAAACTACTATACTACCATCAAATTGACATCATACTAGTATTCTACCAGCAAAAACATGATAAAAGCTGCACAAAAGATCAATGTTTATACTTAAAAACACAAAATTATTCTGCACAAACATACCCACAAACTAACAACAAAACTCAACAAGTCCGCCTCACTCCCGCCTCACCGCCTCACAAACCGCCTCGCCCTAAGAGGCGTACGTCTCATCCGAACCCTATGAGGCGCCGCCTCAAGTACGATTTCTTACCGCCTCGCCTCAAGGCGCGCCTCGAGGCGTACGCCTTGAACGTTTTTTATAACCATGATCGTATGATCTGACATGGTTTTCGTAAACTAACAGTATGTGGTCAGTAAAATCCCACTTAACAGCAGGGCGTAGGAACCTTTCCTCTATCTTAGGAATTAGAAAGGTCCCAAAAGCCCCCAGCCCAAAATGACATTTTTTCACATAGAGTATAAACGTACACATAACATACAGTGTAAATAAGAAAACAAAAGTACTAGTAACAGTACTAAACTAATGATAACAAGTACTGGTAAAACTAATAATGTTAGTATAAAGAGAAAAGAGAAGAGAAGAAAAAGGATCATGAACCACCTTGAAAATACTAACAGTAAAATATCTAAAGCACCCACCCCTTAAATAATCCTGTTGATAACTTGTAATGGCTCAAAGCTATAGGTTGCAACTTCAAGCGTTTTCTATGGTAACAAGGTGGTTTGGGTTTATAACTGATTTGTTAGTGGGGGAACAGATAATAAAAAATTAACTAATAAATGGTATAAGTTAACAATCTCATAGAGTCACCCACTCACCCAAAGGATATTCAAGTGTCAAGGGTCTTATAAATTTTGTTACTCAAAAAATTTCAAATTTACAATAATTGTAATCATATTTATATGCTACTTGTTTTAATTACTTTCAGTCGTTTTATCTTCCTGGATCGGTTAATGTCAATGACAAACAAATAGAACAAGGGAACAAGACTCCACCACCACTATACATTTGGAGTCGGCCCGATTGGACCAATAAACACATGTCTATAGCCCAGCAGCATGGTCACGTACCCCAAGTACACCAACCATTGCAATCTGATGAAACCGGGACCAAATCGTGCCTTACAGTTGGTGTAATTAAGGTAGAAGATTCTAAAACCATATATGAGGCGAAAAAACTCAAGAATAAGAAAAGGAAAAAAGGAAGCCCAGGTGGAACCGAAACCAAAAGCAAACAAATTATCAAGGAGGAAAAAGATAATCAGAATTCAAGTAAGAAAACTCGTCATAATCAAGAACTAAAAATTAAGAAACATGATGGTCGAGATACCAATCGTCAAGATCAAGCTCAGAAATTCGAAGAAGCTCAGCCCCCCTTGGAAGCTCCAAAACATGACAAAGTACGAGCTCAGGTTGAAACTCCAAAACATGAAAAAGTACAAGCTCCGGTTGAAGCTCCAAAACGTGAAATAACACAGGCGTCCGTTGAAGCTCATAAACATGAAATAACACGGTCTCCTGTTAAAGCTCAGTTACATGAAAAAACACAGGCTCCCATTGTAGCTCAGAAACATGAATTAAACCGTGCCTCATCTTGTGAAACTGAAGTTCAGAAACATGAATCAACTCTGGTCCCATCTCGTGAACTTGAATCACACAAACGTGAAAAATCTAGGGCTCCCTATCGTGTAGTTGAAGACCAGAAAAATGAAAAGGCCCGTGAAATTGAAGATCAGAAACTTGGGAAAGCTCGGGCTTCCCCACGTGAAATGGAAACACAGAAACATGAAAAAACACGGGTACCGTCTTGTGACTTTGAAGCTCCGAAATTCGAATATAAACGCCCTTCACCTCACACTCGTGAAATAGAAGCTCAGAAGCATGAAAAAGCTTGGGCTTCTCCACGTGAAATGGAAACACATAAACATGAAAAAATACGGGTACCGACTCGTGAATATGAGGCTCAGAAATTTGAAAATAAACGCCCTTCACCTTATGCTCGTGAAGATAAAGTACAAGAAACCCTGAATGTGGACTTTAGCTTTGTTGATGTTGACCAATCGTTTGACCAAACTTCGGAGGGAAGGTACAACTCGGCCATTGATGAATCAACTTTTAGTCTTCAGAATGATGTAGGTCAATCATTTGATCAATATCTAATGCGGAAGTACAACTCAGCCAATGAGGAACTTTATACGGGTAGTGCAAGTCATAGACGGCTAGATGGTGCTAACCATGGGCCTCCTGGCTATTCAACGAGACCTGACCACCTTCAGTTTCCTGCCTATGATAGGGTTGTTGGTAGAGGGTCTTTTACTGAAGAAATGGGTGCACGGGTCGGTGCAGGCTATTCAATGGCTCGCAATGAACCAGGGTTAAACAGGTACGGTTCTACAGACACAACGCCATATAACAGGATGAGCACGTCTGCAACACAACGGTATGCACCCAGACTTGATGAGTTGAACCATGTGAGGGTCAACAACTTGGGGCGGTCTGATGAGATGACCCATGTGAGAATGGGAGGGTTGGGACGGCCTGAACCGGCTTTGGGAAGTCGGAGTGTCGGGGCTTATCATCCACCAGCAAATGGATCAGGGTTTCGTTTGGATTCCATGGGGTTTGCACCGGGTCCGTATCACCCCTATCAGGATAACTCATCTATTGGTTGGCTGAACGAGTGATCAGGTTTAGTATGGTTGATTTTAGTACTGAATTTACTGTTTAACTTATGGTGTTTCTAAGTGTACAACTAACGTCGAACGTGATAGAATTTTTATTTCTTGAATAATTTAGTTGGTATTAAGCAGGGCTGTGGATTGAAATAAACCGGATTGATTGTATGGGAACCAAAGTTTTTCGAACCCGAGTACCGAGTACTCTCACATAATACCGCTCGGTACTTCGGTACTAGTATACCGTTAAGCAGTCGAACTTTGTACGTTTAGACAAACCAAACTTTTTATTAAAATGTAGTATTAAATGAAAAGTATCTAGGATTGGATTGCTAATGTCACTGCCCCCTTAAACCATGTCATATTGTTTGTGCATTTTTACATTTTATTGTCGGCTTGTATTTGCGGTATAAAACTTTAATATGTACCATTAAAGAAACAGTTATGTAAGGTTTGCTGCAAAAATGCCACACTACTAAAGAATTTGTAGTGAAATTGACATTTTAGTATAAATATTCATTTTATTTTACCTAGCAAAGTAATGTATATAAGCAATAGATTTTTATGTTTTGTTTGAGATCCTCATTTTCATACGCATGTAGTTGACATCCTTCTCCTGCCCACCTCAATTTTCTTCTAGCTCAAAAACAAGTGTTGTGATGGATGGTAATAACCTCTTGACTAGTTATACCAAGAATGGTTCAAAACCGCCATTCTATTTGAGTTGGCCTGTAATCTTCGTGACAATTACTCCTGAAAATTTCTCAATTTGTAAAAAAAAGATCCTTCAATCCAACTTTGTAAAGACACTTCTCAATCGTTGAAAAGTTCATGTGATGTTGCTTCTTTGTGGTGACATGTTGATCGATCATTTTTGAATACGGGCTATAATCAAATTGATTACATTAAATACCTGGTTTATGTTTGTTTAACATTTGAAGTTTTTACAAGATTCCGTTTGTGTTACTAAACACGGACAAATGTGTTTCCACGAGTTAATACTTGTCTAGGGACGAAGTTTTTACAAGATTCCGTTCGTGTTACTAAACACAGACAAATGTGTTTCCACGAGTTAATACTTGTCTAGGGACATATAGCGGAGTGGCTATAACACTAACAACCTACTTTATGTTCAAATCGTGAGGTTTTAAAAGATACATAAGAGGAAAAAATCAGTTGTTAGGACAAAGGACATTTAGTCAAACCAATGTAGTTACCTGTTGTGCTTGATTTATTTTCACGTTATTAGAGAGTTGTGACGCCTTGGTAATGTTTTGACAATCACGCTAGACCGACTGGTCATACAGTTTGATTCACATGCTTTGCGTCCTCAAGAAATGAAACCTACGATCCAATTTTCTTGAACGAACTCAATTTTTGCATAATTGACTTTAACAATTTCTTCTGACGTATGTCACTAAAAATTACTCAAACAAAAGTACAAAACGCTCTGAAAATTGTGTGGTACTTGTTTATATGTATTTAAATAAGAAAGAAAAGTATACCTGGATGATAGTGACTATATAGACCAATGAAAATAAATATAATGTAATTGACTCTTGTGAAATGTATTTTATTGTAATAAACACAACTAAGACTTAACAAATACGTGTTAAATCTATAAGCATATCACCTTTCACATAAAACAAACATGGAAGACTATAACGAACTCAAAACCTTCATCAAAATATGGCTCATCGCCATCGCATCCCTCAGCTACTGCTACTTCATCCCCCACCGTATCTCCGCCGGCCTCCGGCGGTTGTTCTCCCTCCTCCCCGTCGCAACCGTCTTCCTCCTCCTCCCGCTGCCGCTCTCCGCCGTCCACCTCGCCGGCCCCACCGTCTTCTACCTCGTCTGGCTAGCTAACTTCAAACTCCTCCTCTTCGCCTTCAATCGTGGCCCCTTAGCCTCCACACCGCCATTGACACTCTTCAACTTCACCTCAATCGCTCTTCTTCCGATCAATCCTAAACACTCCGGTAACCGAATCTCAAATCCAGATCCAGATCCGAATTCAGATCCATCGGAACGTGATTCAATCGCTCTTCTTCCGATCAATCCTAAACACTCCGGTAACAAAATCAACAATCCAGATCCAGATCCGGTTTCAGATCCGAATCCAGATCCGGATGCAGATCCGATTGGAGATTCATCGCATAAACCGGTTCTATTGGCGATTAAAGCATTGATTCTCGCGGTGATTGTAAGTGCTTATCAGTACAGAAAAAATCTCCATCGGAACGTGATTTTAGGTATGTATTGCATTCATGTTTACTTAGGCGTTGAGTTAGTTCTAGCGATCACTGCGTTTTTCGTTAGGTTTTTTCTCCGGTTCGATTTCGAAATCGAACCGCAGTTCAACGAACCGTATCTCGCGACATCGCTACAGGACTTTTGGGGCCGCCGGTGGAACCTGATGGTGACTCGGATCCTCCGGCCGGCGGTTTACGATCCGGTCCGTGAGGTGTCGTCGCCGGTGATCGGAAAGTTGTGGAGCCGGTTGCCGGCGATTGTGGCGACGTTTGTGGTGTCGGGGCTGATGCATGAGTTGATTTACTTTTACCTTACGCGTGTACGGCCGACGTGGGAGGTGACGTGGTTTTTTGTGGTGCATGGGGTGTGTACGGCGGTGGAGGTGGTGGTGAAGAAGGCGGTTGACGGTAGGTTCCGGTTGCATAGGGCGGTGTCAGCGGTGGTTACGGTGGCGTTTGTGGCGGTGACTGGTGGTTGGCTTTTTTTGCCGCAGATATTGAGGAATGGTGTGGATGTTAAAGCGATAGATGAGTATTCGATTGTGGTAGACTTTTTGAGGTCTAAATTGGGTTGAAATGTGATGATTGAAACTTGTAAGGCGTAAATGTGGCAAATTTCTTTTCTGTTTGGGGGTAATGCTGACAAATATTGATTCTGTAGGGTCCAGTTATGCCATTTTTTAACTATGTAGGGTCAATCATGTCAGTTTTTAATTTACCATAAATGGTTCTTATAATGGATACCGGGGTTGCCAGTTTGCCGCCCATTCGATGGTTGACATAATTAATTCCTTTTGTTTTTTTAAGTCTACAAGTATGATAACTAAGTTTTAAATTTTTTATAATTAGTTTAGGCATACATATTTAGTTTTAATTGAATTATTAAATTATCAAATCGAGTTATGATTGAATTATTTTAAGTCAATAAATAAATGGAGAAAAATATGCGGAGTTCAGGATTTTCAACATTTGTACTTCTATTAAAAAAAAATAAAAAAACATGTTAATTGTATTAAAAATAAAAAAAAATACTTAAAATTCATGTCATCATGTCATGTTCGCATGAAAAAATAGAAAAATGTATTTCCTGATTGAAACAAAAAGAAAAACATGCTTAAAAGCAAGTTAAAACCTTAAATTTAAAAAGAACATGCAATTTGAGTGATTTAATTAGAATACTTAAACTTGAGTGATCCAATTTGAGTAATTTTTCTCGACAATGAGATTTGTATAGCACGAGGTAAGTTAGAACTAGTTAATTTGTTATATTAAAATAAGATTTTCATTCAAACTAATATAGAAACGCAGACATTTATTTTGAAGTAAATGTATTTAAATGTATAACAAAATGTAATGGGATGGTTAAGCACACTTGGGTGGAGGGGTGGTGGTACCCTCTTATCCACAGTTTTTTTTTTTTAATAAAATAACATTGATAACTACACACTAATTATAAGTTTTTTATTGTTTATAAACCAGTAAAGGACCAGAAGAAGACTTCTTGTTAATACCTTGTATTTTTTTAACATTTCAACTTGCTCATAATATGTTAAAAATGGGGAAATTAATATAATAAATATGATACTATATAAGTACTTTAGATATTATCTTTTTTATAATTAAAAAGAAGAAAAAACATATCAAGAAAAAGTTGATGTGATTTTATAGGATATAAGAGTGTATTTAAGATTTGGTGGTGTGCATTATGGTGCATTTAAGAGGCCTTAATGATATTATTAATTTTGCTAAAATTTCAGATGTTGACCATAATTTGATTAGATTTTGAAAAATAATTGTCAATGCAATTAATATAATAGAGTAAAGTGTAAATGAAAATTAAAGTTTGGTGTAATTAGAAACCTTAGTTTAAGTGGTTAAAGTGAGATGGTTAAATATCTCATAAAAATTAGGTAGAGCTTAGGGGTATGCAAGAAACCGAAATAACTGAACCGCAACCGAAATAACCGACGCAACCTAACCGAAAAAACCGAAACCAATAAGAAAACCGATGGTTTGGTTTGATGATTTAAAAAAAAAACCATTTTTTTCGGTTCGGTTTCGGTTTTGCTTGTAACAAAAACCGAAAAAACCGAACCGAAACCATAAAACCAAACCGAAACCATAAAACCAAACTTGTAAATTTAGAGGTGTATTTATATACTTATAAACATGACTAGCTTATAAATTACTTATTTAACCTATGCTATCTAAAATAGATAGATATTTCGATTTCAAGAATAATCTTTAAACTTTTTTATTTGATTGATTAAATTGTTTTATTAAATATTTTGTTATTGTATTTTAATAATTGCAATTATATTTAATGTTAAGTAATTTATAAGAATATATAGATTATGTTTAAAGATCAACAAAATGATATAAGCGCAAAGTTTCTAACTTAAATTCATTACTTTGGACCAATTAAAAAAAAACTTAAAGCCCAAAAACAAAACCGGAAAAACCGAAACCGAACCAAAACCGAACGGTTTTAAAACCTAGAAACCGAAATATCGGTTTTTGGTTTTAGGCAAGAACCAAACAAAACCGACAATGCACACCCCTGGTGGAGGTTTTAGTTTCAATAACACATGTGATAAAAAATAATTGGGAGGGGGGGGGGGGGGGGTGTTTCGGTGGACCAGAGTGTTTTCTTGACTAATGTGAGTTTTCTTCTGAAAGTGATTTTCTCATGTTTCATACTTGAGTAATGAAGATGAGCGGATGACCCGGTGATCCGTCAGCGATCCAATTAGCCGTAAAAAAAAAACTTAGAAGTTTATCACCTCATTTTTATTTATAATTATCCTCAAACTACCCTAAATAGGGTGGATGGCAATCTCACTACCCATAACATTTTTTATATAAATTTAAAAACAAAACTAAAATAATAATAGTTCCATTTAACTAAAATCAAACCTAAAATTACAACTAAAGTTAAAATTAAAAATAAATATAAAACTAAAAAACAAAACTGTAAAAATGAAACCTAAAAATTACAAGGCCAAACAATATTTCATCCCTTAATTTGTAAACTTATATGCAAAATGGATTTTTTTTTTTTATTTTAAACTTCTATTGGATTAATATCTTGGATAGGAGTTGAACTAGATGAGTTTGATAGCGTTTGTTATACGCTTTTTATTCTCATCCTCGATCAATCGTATCATCAATTTTAAATGAGTTTAATTAGATGAGTTTGATAGTGTTTGTTTAACTCATTTCATTTTCAGTTACCGTATTATGAAAAGGAAAAAATCCTTAAATGTTTTTTTCTTATCATATTCTTTCAAAATGCTTCTTTAAAAAAACTATCTCTTAAAATGTTTCAACGGAAAAGGCACCCGAACCTACCATATAGATGCTCGACCATGTAAAAAATTAAAAATTGAAAACTTGGAGTTTAATAATTCAAATTATTGACATTGACCAATATTAATCTCAACTAATAACTTGAGCAGTATTAATCACAACTTCGATTTTATCACTAATAACAATCTTAGTTTAATTGTTCGTTATCTACGTTAGTTTTTTTACAATGTAGTTAGTGATATGAGGTATAAATAGTTATAATTAAAAATAAATATATTACTTAATTCATTTCTATAAAAGATTAATTTTAAATTATTAAACGTAACGCTTTTGTCACTAGTTGAGTAACTTGGTGACAAAGAGACGCAAAAACTGAGTGATATATTTATATTTTATTTTTAGTTATGTTATACACTATGTCACATGCCACATCACAAGCAATGTCACATGTAATAAAAAACTAACGGAGTTAACGAACAGTTAGTCTGAGACTATTATTGGTGACAAAGTCGAAAGTTTGTATTAATACTTATCAAATTGTTAGTTGAGATTAATATTGACCAATAGTTAATAGTTTGGATTATTAAAATATAATTTTAATATAAAATTAAGAGTAAATTACTATTTTAGTCCCTGCAGTTTAACGAAAATCATGAATTTAGTCCAATAACTTATTTATCACACTGACGATTTAATAATTTCAAGTTCAGTTTTAATTTCACCCGAACGATTAACATAGTTAGTGTTTGTTCTGATAAATAATATAAAAAGATTTTTTTGGCATGATTAAATACCCCTCTCCCATCCTCACCCCTATCTCTCTTTTCTCTCTCTCTCTCTCTCTCTCTCTCTCTCTCTCTTTTTCTCTCTCACTCTCACGCACACACAACTCGTCTTTGAAGATTCTTGTATCACTGCCGCCTCTGATGACCACAACCACCACCACCTGAAACCTGCCGGCCACCATCAAATCCGGCCACACCACCCTTAACCCATCTCTCCCTCCATTTTCTCCCATCCTATTTGACCACAACCACTACCATCATTCACCACCAAATCTTGCCATTGAGCTTCTTCACTTGAACATCAAGATCTGAAATGGTCCGTGAACAAATTAGCAGTTAAGGTTTATGGCAATAGTGATTTCCAATGAAGATCTTTCTCTACTCTCTGGTTTGGGGTTAGGATTTTGAGCTTTTTTACTCTCAGATCTCTCTCTCTCTCTCTCTCTCCCCTCTATAGTCTTTATTCTTATTTATTAACTGGTGGAGGGGGTACCAACATCATAACAGATCTCAGGTAGGGGTTTGAGGTGGTTGTTTTTGTAGCTTCTGAGACCACGTCAATGATGATGTTGAATGGTGATGGAGCGGATCTGTGTTGGTTTTAGATCCAAGATCATACTCAATTCTTGCATTCATTCGTACTTGAAAACTTACATTATATAAAAAATAAACAAGAACTTCTAAAAACAAGCGCCACTACTTCGTTATCTTTAATACATGTTCACTACTTACTAACTACTAACTAAGACTAATTCAAATTAAAAACTTGCTGCATACTCTAAGCAAAACATGACTCAAATACTAAACCGGTGACCCGTAACTTGACCCGATCAAGATTAATCCCAACAATCTGGTGGTGGCGTTGCTGAAAATTACGACGGTGGAGGGGGGATCTAGTGGTGGTGTTCTTTGGTAGAGAGAAATAGGGGTTGGAGGCTGGAGTGGTAGCATGAGGTGGCAGTTGGAGGTGGCTTGGGGTGGAGGTGGTTGTCGGAGGTGGCGGCTGGTGGTTATTGATTTTTAGATGAGAGAGAGAGAGAGGTGTACAAAGATGGATGTGGTGGTTTAAATTTGTATTTTTATATTCATGTATTATTTGGTATCTACAGGGGTATTATGATCATTATAGGTTAATTTAACAGTGTAGATGTCTGAATTGAAATTGAAACAATTCCTAAACTATTAGTTTGTAAGTGTAATAATTAAACCATTGGATTAATACTGTAATTTTTGTCGAACTACATAGAATAAAATAGTAATTTACTTTAAAGTTAATAAAGTAACATTAAAGCCGGAAGCAACTATGACACAGTGTTAGATAGGCGCTCATGTCTTACCCGCTAGAGACATTTTAAAGATAGTTTTATTAAAATGCATCGTAGGCACAGGCAACTGTGACACAGTGTCAGATAGGCGCCGAGATAGACGCTGACGTTCTGTCCGCTAGAGATATTTTAAAGATAGTTTTTTAAAACGACACTCTAAGGAAATTTTTTGTAAGAAAAAGAATATTTTAAGAGTTTTTTTTTAATCGAAAAAAAGAAAAAAAATCACACATACACCTTATATTTATGAATTCAAAACTTCATATTGATTTGTAGGCTATCGTGATTAGTTTTTCCACATTGATAGAGACTCAATTGATGAGTAAACCAAACCAAAACAAAACAAAACTTATAGGGGTTGAATAAAAAACTCCACAGACACCTCGTCTTCCACTTCAATCTCCTCACTTCGATCAAAACCAAATAACTCACCGAGTCACAACTCACAACTCACAACTCACAAACGCCATGGAAGCCACAGCAAAAAGCTTCATCATCTACACATCAACAACCACAGCATCACTCTCCTACTGCTACTTCATCTCCTCAAAGCTCCCCAAAGGCACCTACAGATTCATCTCCCTCATCCCCATCATCTTCCTCTTCACCATTCTCCCCCTCCGTTGCTCCTCCGTCTTCACCACCGCCATCACCGCCTCCTTCACCACATGGCTCACTAACTTCAAACTCATCCGATTCGCCTTCGATCTCGATCAATCGCCATACACCCCAACGATTCACTCCTCCGATTCATCACCCTCACATCGCTACCAATCAAATCGAAAACCACAGATAGATCCAGATTCCGATTCAGATCCAAATTAGGGTTTCAGGTTGTGTTCTTCTCCGTACTCGTTCGGATCGTGTTGAATCATCAACATCGATTTCATTATCATCCTACTGTTTTATTGATAATCTACTGCGGTTTACTTTTTCTCATAATCGACATCGTCGCTGCGGTGATGAATGTTCTTCTGGTTCTGTTAATCGGATTAGAGCTCGAACCGTCGTCCGATCATCCCTACCTCGCGACATCGTTGCAGGACTTTTGGGGACGATGGAACCTCATGGTAACAAATACTCTGCGTCACACCGTATACAAACCCGTCCGGTCAGTTTTCTCCGGTCACGAGTGGGCCCCACTCGCCGGCGTGATGACGTCGTTTATTGTTTCTGGATTGATGCACGAGCTGTTTGTTTACCAGTTGTCACGTGAGGAGCCCACGTGGGAGATGACGTCATTCTTCGTGCTCCATGGGGTATGCGTTGTGGTGGAGATGGTTGTGAAGAGATATTTTGCCGGTGGGCGTTTATGGTTGCCGGAGTTTGTTAGGTGGTTGTTGACGGTGGCGTTTGTGGTGGCCACCGGTATGTGGTTGTTTTTTCCGCCGTTGATTAGAAGTCGTTTGGATGTGAAAATACTTCGGGAGTATACGTTGGTTACGGATTATATCAAGGCCAAAATTTATGTATTTTAATATCCGTAAAGTTTATGAATTCGAGTTGTCGGAAACAGTATTCCATACCTACGAAGTGTAGGACGACTGTGTGTATAACATTGTGAAATGATCTGATTCTTCTACAGTATCTGCGTAAAACTGGAGCTAAATCAAGCATCAGGTACGCGGCATTCTTTAAATTTATCTCGTACAACATTATCTTAATTGTAAATTCATATCTAACATATGACGGTATTTGGTTAAATTGGTTGTGTTAAGGTTTACCTTTATAAATTGTTTAGTTAAATAGTTTACATGTTACCCTATTTAACCTATTTATTATTAGAATTCATTAGCTTGTTATAACCCATTCACTTGTTTGCGAGCTCTTTATATCATGTTAGTTCATTTGACATGTTTAGATAAGTGGCTTAAAAAGACCATTTGGGTTTGAGATATTAATTGTGTTCGGATTATGATTAATGTTATTTTGGTTTGAATATATATATATATATATATATATATATATATATAGGGGCCGGTTACTATACAAAGTGTAATTTCGTACGAAGCGTACGAAGTCACCAGAGTGTGATACGTGTTTTTTAACGGATGGGTAGTTTCATCCGCGCTACAATTACGCATAAAGTTACATAATTACGCAAATTATATCTATTATTACTCAAAAAAAAATTACTCAGTTTTTAAAAATAATCACGCAAATTATATTGATAATTACGCAAGTTATATGATAATTACGCAAATTATATGCACAACACATAGACGTTTTCTTAAAAAAATATTGTTTCTTTAAAAAAAAAGTATAACAATACTATACTCATATTAAAGAGGATAAAATGTTTGTTTTTATGATGTATTTTTTTAAAAGAACTAATGTCATATGAAAAAGTTATATATGTTTGAAAAAACGAGAGGAAGTTAAAAAAGTCAACAATTGTAGGCTATTACCAATTTACCTCATTACTAATTCTATCCCTCTAGGAACATTCATTGCGTGATTATTTTTATTTTAAATCTGAACAGTTTATCTCTTAGATTGATGGTGCTTGTTGCTTCGTAACCTTCGCACAAAAAAACAACTTTGTACCGTAAACTTTCCTTATATATATATATATATATATATATATATATATATATATATATATACATATATGTACCAAATACTTAAATAACATTTTAACAATTAAAATAAGAAAAAAAGTTCTAAATTATGTTGTTGGTTTCCGTGGTTTTCTTTGGTTTTCACATAACTATTGGTTTCCGTTTATATATATGATTCAACTCGTTCAGAAACACATCAATATGATACAGCTGCCACCCCCAAGGATGTTATATGTTGTAGGACCGCTTATTCAAGCTCCTACTCCCACTCTTTCCCCTTACATCGCTCCACAACACGAGTGTCATGTGCTTGTAGCTTCCAACCTCTCTTTAGTGACTCACTGACTCGAATCTCAAACAAGCAATATATTAATGCGTCTGTGAAGAACATCAAAACTAAAAAATGGGTTGTATAAAACTAAAACAATATCAAATATCCTTACAAATACCTTCAAAGATGAATGAACCCTAAAAGAACCTAAATTTAATAATTAAAGATTGTTATATGGAGTCGACACAGATGATCACAACTAACGACCTATATATGATGTAAAGAAATCAAACCTGCAACGATGAGTTGCATTGTTGCAAGTCGACTAAACAGATTGACAACAATGATGATGGAGAATACAAACAACCGAGAGTATCAAAAAAGAGTGTTGAGTGAATGAAATAACTATGAGCTCAACCATAGTCACCACTCACCAGTCACCACTCAACAGTAGAGTTGCACAAATCGGGTTTGGGCCGGACCCGGGCCCGGGTACAAAACCGGGTTTGGGCCCAACCGGGTTTTTTGTACCCGGGTATTGGTGAACCCGGGTACGAACCCGGGTCGGGTTCAGCGAGATACAAACCCTACCCGGTATACCCGGGTAGGGTTCGGGTCGGGTATGAAACCCGGGTTCAACCGGGTTTTTGCCTTTTTTTTTTTTTTTTTCTTTTTTTCTTTTCTTGTGTGTGTCGAACACCGGGTCGTATGTTTTTTTTTCTTATATTTTCTTTCCTTTTTTTTTTTTATTTTTCTTTTCCTAACCGGGTTCACTTGAATGACAAAAATTTAAACAACTTAATATATAAATATATACAAATCTTGAGCAGAAAATGTTACACTTATAATATACAAATATTAAATACTTTTTATATAAAACATTTGAATGACAAAGAAATTTAAAAAGAACATGAAAGACATATAATATTAAAACAACTTAAAAATAACAATATCGTCTAATTTTATCTACTACGAGATGCTTGATCAAATGCTAATTCTTCATCGGATATGCCAGAAGATACTCCGTCTTCTACCTCTTCATCATGTACTTTAGCTTCGAGTGTAATCTCGTCTTCGAGGCTTGTTTGGTCTTGTATACGATCCGTTGCGTCTAAGTGATCCTTTAAACAAATGCACATCTCCACTGCTTCCGGAGTTAGTCTTGTTCTTCGTAATGATATTACCCTGCCACTAAGAGAAAAAGCAGATTCCGAAGCTACCGTAGAAGCTTGGACGCTTAGTAAATCACGGGCCATAGCAGAAAGAATCGGAAATTGAGATTCTTTTCCTTTCCACCAAGCCAAAATATCGAATGCACGATAATCTTCGGTAGTCATAGTGGAAATAAAATCCGTTCCACTATATCTACCGAGCTCACTTGTTGGGGTGTTACCTATTTGACGTTTAGCCGTCACATCCCGAACAACATTCAACATAGTCAAAACAGGGTCTTTAAACGAGGTACTAGCACTTGAGGTTGATCCGCTTGGCATGGTTATGTTTACGTTAGGCCCATATCTATTTAAATAAAAATTATAAATTGTTTTCAAACTATGATTAAAATTTTCTTTTGCCTCGTTTGAAAAATCAGGGTTTTCGTCATGCATATCCAAATTGTCATTTATCTCATCTATCAAACATTCAACCCCCGCAACATTTAGAAACGGATTTAAAGCGGCGGCACACGTAAAAACGGGTGGTAAGTCCTTAAAATATTTTTTAAACTTTTCTTTCATTGGTTCTATCATTTGATTAAACATATTATTTTTATTTTGAAAATTTTTAAAATTCAAAGACATAAAATATAGTTCTTGAAGCACCGAATAACTAGTGGAATAATAAACTCCCGATAATTTTGTTGTTGAGTTTTTAAAAACCTCAAGAAACTCGGATAGACGTTGAAGATTCTCCCAACCCGCATCCGGAAATGGGTCGACTTCACCATTATCCGAAAGACTATTATGAAAAGCTTTCAAAGTGCCCTTTTGTTTTAAAGCACATTCAAACATGTGACAAGTCGAATTCCACCGAGTAGGTACATCCCAATTAGGACCTAAAAATCTAGAGTGCGTATCCTTACAAAGTTGTTTATAATCTTGATATCTTCTTCTACTTTTTTTAAAACGTCATGTAACATAAATCGAAAAGATGTAATAAAGTTATTAACATATTGCCCGGATAGTCCGTCTTGCACTACTAAATTAATAATATGCGCAACACAACGAGTATGGAAAAAATCACCGTTTGCAATCGGAAGATATTTTAATTTTAATTTTTCAACCGCGGTTGTGTTGTTAGAGGCGTTATCAAATGCAATTGAAAAAAGTTTATTTTCTAATTTAAAAGTACTTATTACATTATCTAAAAGTAAAACAAAAATTCTCCGGTGTGTGGATGCGGAAAAAGATTAAATGCAATCGTACGTTTCATCAATTGCCATGAATTGGGATCCACCCAATGAGCGGTGACGCAAAGGTACGATTCGGGTAAACCGTGTGGAGCCGACCAAACGTCACTAGTTAAGTTTACACGGTATTTAAATTTCAAATAATACAATTAAATCATTTTTTGCTTGTTTCCATAATTTTAAACAATAACGTCTAAGTGTAGTACGACTTACGTGAGTGTAACGAGGTTGAAGCGTCTCTCGAATTATGTTGGTCAACCGAGGATTGTCGAAGTGACTAAAAGGCAAAGCTTCTTGAATCACGAACTTCGCCATTCGATCTCGAACCGTATTAACATCGTAATTAAAGATTCCACCGTCTCCACCCAATTGTGTTTGTTGCGAATCCGGATTACTTTTCAACGACTTACAAAACTTCTTGCTAATGTGTTTGTTTAAAGTCGTGTTAGAATCTTTAGCAAGCAAAGCTCCACAAAACTTGCAACGAGCCTTTACAGACCCGTCACTCAACTCAACCATATCCCAATTGCACCAAACATCCATGTTACGATTGTGTGCAAGAACACGAACGACGGTTGGAGCGTTGGACGAACCTTGACCAACGGAAGATTGTGAGTGAGCCATATCAAGATTGAAGAGAGTGAAAGTGTAAAACGAGAGAGTGAACGTGTAAAGCGAGAGTAAAGGAGAGTATTTTTTGCGTTTTTTGCGTATGTTTTTGCGTTTGAGACTTGGGTACTAAACCATATCAACCAACACCTATTTATACTAACTTATAAGCCTAAAAGTGACAAAAAAACGGTCACAAATCGATCCCAACGGCTATATAGCCGTTAAAAAACGGCCACTTTTTAAAAAAAAAAAAAACGGTCGAAACCGGGTACAACCCGGGTTCAACCGGTTCCGGGTCGGGTCGGGTCGGGTCGGGTCGGGTCGGGTTCGGGTTCTAAGAAATTCTAGAAAATCATACCCGGTTCCAACCGTACGGTTTTTTTTCGGGTCCAACCCGGGTATGCATATACCGGGTCGTACCCGTACCCGGTTCCGGGTCGGGTCCACCGGGTCGGGTCCGAACCCGGTTTTTATGCCCACCTCTACTCAACAGGATAACAACGCTCCTCCCCACAAAGCCAATCTGCAACAAGTCCACTTGCACAAGCCCACAACCCTTATTAACAAATGACGAGTTAATTGCTATTAGGAATTTAGGATGATAAATAATCTTGAAAATGAAAAAATTAGACGTCATAAGTTGCATAATGCCACTTACAACTATATAATAATACAAGATTAGGGTTTTCTAACTTTTTTCCAAAGAAAACATAACAATGAGCTATATTGAAAAAAAAAAAAAAAAAAAAAAAAAAAAAAACTAACCGGGTATTCCAATTATTAATCTACCTCTTAGGATAGTTTTCTAACCCGGTCCTAAATCAAGGCTTCATAAAACCTAACATGATCATGATCACGATGATCTCAAATTCCTTTGGTTTCGTTGAGTCCTCTTGAAAGTTAACATGTATGTTTGGAGGGCGGTATTAAATCACATTTCAACAAAAGGTGCTTTGTTCCGGAGGGTGTAAATGAAACCAGTTGCACCTTATGTGATATGCATAAAAAACAGGCATACCACATTTTGACCAGCTGTAGTTTTGCTTGTAAGTATGGTCATGGTGCAAGTTTCCAAGAGTGTCGGTAAACCCGGTTCGGCCACCAAACACTCGATTCTTTGAATGAGTAGTCTTTTTAGTTCGAGCAACAAGAAGCCTCCTCTTGTTATACTTCTCTTTTTCTTGTGGTGTATTTGAATGACTATAAAAGCAAAGATATTGAAGAACACTACATTGAACCCGTCAGTGTGCTAAGGGAGATAAAATTGGTAACTTACTCTTGGGTTAAGCATAGAGTACAGGGGTGGACCTAACATGTATCCATTGAAGTCACCGGAATACAGTGAATTTTCACGAGCATATGGAACTATATGTACAAGTTTTTTGAGTGACAACAATGTCTTTTTAAACGGTGACTCCATTATAAAGAAAATATAAACTTAAACCATGAGTTAATTAGTTATATAACTACACAAGTGCAATTCCACTAAATACCCGATGCCCGTAAACTACAACATTTAATTAAATTAAATAAGCTCCCTCCTGATACCCACTGAATACCCAATGATAATAACACCAATAAAAACTCTCGTAACTAATACTTTGGAGTCTTGAACTTACGATCAAAGGCAATGACGATTCATGATTGGATATAGGACAAAAGAGACTAGGTAACGATAAAGATTTTTCCATCTCAAAATCTCAAAGGGGTATTATGTGCTTTTTACATTCCAATAATGATGTTATTTTTTTATTTTATTGTATCGTAGTTTTATTATACATATGGTCAATTTGACCCGACCCGAATTGACCTGAAATTTTTTATGTGTACTTCAATAAAATTGAAGCATTTAAAATATAACGACTTCATAATAATAAACTAGATCCGTCACCGATAGAATATATAATAGGGTGTGAAAATTTATTTTGGTCTCCTTGCAGTGATTTCTCATTCTAAATCTCCTTCGTGTAATCTAGTATAGCTAGTTTATATTATAATAAAACTTTCTTGTTCAAAAAATACCATCATTAAGTGCAACTATATTTTTAGAAGATAAATTCACACACCCATCAAATCTACTCTTCATTTACACCATAAAGACGTAAAAGAAAAAACAACTAATCATGTTGCATGCATCTAAAAGTTAAAATTTCAAGACAAAATAAATAATGAACTAAAACCATGTAAAAGTTAAGAACATGTGGTGTATGAAATAAGAGTAGCCATAATCGGTGGTGCATGAAACAAGAATAGAAGAACAGCTATGATCGAATGTGTTATCCGCATCTTATAACTCGTATCTATGTTTACTAATATCTCCCTTACTCATATGTGAATTATATTATACTATAGTAATATTAATGACAATAAATCACCAACAATATACACTTCAATTCACTCTACAACAATCTTTTCGACTCGTTAAGAAAACCTTAAACGTTATAACAAAGGCCCAAACTGAACATACAAGACCCGATAGACCCATTAGGAGATTCAGATTCATTTAACGCTCAATTTTATAATTCTAAGCTTAAACTATAGCTAGGTATATTTAACAAACCATAACATGATTTATTATAAGCTTACAAACGAAAGTTAATAGTGATAAACAGTAAACTTAAGAAATAACAGGTTTTATCATAATTGCGACACATGGAGTGTCACGACAATGGAATATTAATATTACCATTAATGTTCTCTTAAAGATCTTATCAAACTTAATCAATTTACACACTTCTGACGCATGGATTAGCATGAAAAGTATTACAAATTACCTAACTACCTATATTAAAATATTAATGTTAACGCTCAGGTGCAAGAAAACTCTTAAAATGGGTAAACGCGTTAAATACGTGATATTAACGCATTTTGATTCGTTTAAATCACCATATAAATTTAAATCTGACGAAATAAATATTATTGTAATATTATAATGTACCATGTACTGCCGTTGAATAAAAATTTAAAACACAATGTGAATCGGGTGTATTATATTATAGTGGATGTGTGTGAGTAGTTGTGAGTGAAAGATGAAGAAAATTTATGAGAATTATATCGTGTTTTTCTATATTTGAGGAAACACGATACAACCCCATAAATTTTTCTAAATATTTTTGAAAATAGTTGTAATTTGATCAGAGAGAAAAAGTAACGTGAAAATATTATTTAATAAAAAAAAGATTTTTTTTTTAAATTTGCGATGATGGTGTTATCGAGGTCTCAAGATAGGAACTGTTGGAGGTGATGGTTGACGGTGCTGAGACGAGGGTGTAACGGTTAGATTGTGACAAAGTAAATCGATCATTTTCCTAAATTTTTTGGAAAAAGAATCATACTCTATTGTGTTAATTTTAAAATTTAATTTTCGTTATCATTTAATTTTCGTTTTCACCTCCATGCTACATACATTTACGATTTAAGCAAATATTTTTGTTTTTCTGTAATAACTTTTATTTGTTAACCTTTTTTTTAGAAAACGAAATGCAAGGCTGTGTTTAGTTTTTTTCAGCGTTCCGATATCAAAATTTTTGAAAAACGGACGGTATTAAAAATTGAGTATATTTTCTGACGGTATTGTGACGTACAAACCTAACCGATTATGAGTGCAAACACAGTTTTTTTTTTTTTTTTTTTTTTTTTTTTTTTTTTGGGTATTGTTATTGGAACCGGTTTCAGTAGTCGTTTTAATGGTCTTCGAGAGCCAAGACGACGTCAACCAAAGTCATTTAACGTAGCGTTGTGTGGGGTTAAAAAGGTCAAACTGCCGTCACGTAAAGCGGGAGAATAACTTTCGTCCATTAAACAAAATAACAGAATAGGTGGCAGTCTTTATTTGGTTGTCTTTATTTGTTTTTTTAACGCACCAATATTAAAAAATAGAGTTGCCATCAAAACCGAGTATATTTTTAAAAATCGTAGCCTATAGAGAGTGTAGTTATCTGTGCGGTCCCTTGGCAGAACGAATCGATTAGAGCGAAAAGTTATTGCCGATATCGCTATTATCAGGACCAGTTTCGTTTTTTTGCTTTTATGCTTTTTGGCGATCCGAGGGGATATCGATCAAACTCATGCCACGTGGTGCGAGTGAAAAACGACCAAATTTCATTGTGTAGTGCGAGGGATAACTTTTGTTTGTTAACTTAAAAAAATAAAGTCATTTTTAAAATCAAGTATCTATTTTTTATATCTTAGACTATAGTGTAGCCCATCGTGATACATTGATGAATCGAACCGATTATTAGCGAACATCATTGCTGCCGGTATTGGTATTATTTAAACCCGTGCCGGTATTTGTTTTTATGGTTAATGATAGCTGGGTCAGTAGTGATCAAAGTCACACTACTTAGCGCGAGGGAAAATAACAAAACCATACCGTGTAGTACGAACGAAAAAAACCAGCTAGAAGATAAAACGACATGACTGGGAAAATAAACTAACATAACATTGGTATGGAAGTTATTAATGCATTCGAGTTTTCATGTTTAGCTATAAATAGTTAGAAAATAGAAATAAACATGCACGACTTTTATATCAAAAGTACAAGACATAAATCACTTTTTCATCAATTGTCAATATTAAAAGGACGACAATAATTATCAGCTCAACAATATTATTGGCTCAATAAAAATAAACTGACACATCACATGTTACGCCATGACACTAATTTATTTTTCGAAAAAACAAACGATTTTTCGGTAACCATAAGGTGGGGTTGTGGGTCAAATGACAAAATTATTTTAAGTTAGAGTGATAAAATTCTACTTGAAGTCAAGGGTTCACATGCATCATTTATAATGAATGAATTTATGTAAACTAATTACAGTGTAAATTAGGTGGAGTATGATAAAAATGCTACCATCTAACATTCAAAACAAATTACTAGTAGCCTCAAAAATTTGGTGGGCCTGATGGAATGCACCATCTTGAAGATCATCACATTCCCAAGGCCATGGTCCATCATCCTCTCTTGCACCACAGATTCACCTGATAGATCTTAACCCGATGGATCCAAATAACCTCGGATACACTTTTGAGGCTATGAACATGCTATCGGGAACTGAGGAACAATGTTATATGGATACCGAAGAAGCACTATTCACATGACTTTAGTGCAAGTATGGTTTCCGTTACCTCTATTGTTAATTTTATTAAGTCCATATTGATACGAGTGTGTTGGAATAGTGCTTTAAGTGTCTAAACGTTAAATATTACGTTTAATTATTCGTTTATATGCATGTGATTAAGTTGAATAGGTTAACTATGAGTTGGAAGTGATTTTGTAGGTAAAACAAGCAAGCAGTGGCGGAGCTTGAACGCCTCCATAGGGGGGGGGGGGGGGGGCGGAATTAAATTTTTTTACGGGGGGCGAACTTCATATTTATACAAAAATTTACACTACCGACGAAAAAAAGAGGAGGGGCGGCGGCCCCTCCGGCCCCAACTAGACTTCGCCATTGCAAGCAAGTTGGAAACTTACATGGTAAAACAAGTCAGTGGATAGGTCAAGAAACAAAGATTAAAAATACAGCAGAAAGGCTTCTACCGTAGCCTACTGTAGCCACCGTAGGCTATGCCAGCTCCAGAAAAAAATCAGCAGAATGTGCTCCAGCGTAGGCTACGCTGGCTGGCGTAGCCTACGCCGGGGCCGCCTTGGAACACCTATAAAACCGTGTTTTTGTTAGATTTCACCCACCATTGCCCCCCATTCGACCTAGAACGTTTTGAGACGAATTTTGAGAGTTCTTAGGTCATTAATTCACCATTCCACCTCTCTCAAACAACATAAAATCATCTATTATGCAAATAAACAACGTTTTTGAAGATCATTCAAGAACAATGAGCGGCTAATCCTCTCGTGATCTACTTCGGGTAATAGGTTTTGTGTGATTAGGTTTTTGTTCGTGTTCAACTTGTCTTGGGATTAAACTTTAGAACCCGTTAAGTTCTATAATAAGTTTAACTTATGTTTTGATTTTTTAACAATTGTTTTAATTAACCTTTATTTGAATGTTATATAATCTTGCGCGAGTTATATGGTTGTAAAGTTTTGGTTACTAATTGAATTGTTATTATGTACTAAGACCCATTAAGTCTTGATTATCAATATCACTTAATCATTACACGCATAGAATTCCCGTTAGGGATTTTCCACCAAGTTGGTCTAAGCAATTACCAAAAACCAACCCTTGATCCCGGGGTGGATTACTATTTCTCATAATTGTCTTCTTATTTAATTTTCATTATTTGCAATTTGTTTTTCTAGTTCACTTGTTAATTATTTCAAAATCTAATTTTCACAGCCAATAGGCAATAGTATAAGTAGTTCAATAATTTAATTTTAGTTAAGTAACTTAATTAAATAATCAAACGAATCTTGTAACACTAACCACATGCTCCTCGTGGATACGATACCTGACTTACCCTAGCTACCTAGGTTAATTAGATTTTTGCATGACCCCAACGACAGGTCATTTCATATACATTGGTAATATTGGTTTGTCTGTACCCATCCACGAATAAGATAACATCACCTTACTTTCACCTTTAATTCTCAAAACCTACAGGTTATAAAAATGTCTTATTTTCCCTACTTATTAAAAAGCTTATCTCTGCACGTCTATTCACCGTCGATAATTAAGTTTCTTGTGAGTTTGATCCCTTTGGCTTTTTTATGAAGGATTTTAAGAGTGGGAGGATTTTAAACAGGCATGATAGTACCAACCACCTTATCTCTTCACCAACGCATCCCTTTGCTTCTGCTTTCACATTTATTGCTATTATTGTAACATCCGGCCCCTCAAAACCACCAATATTGTCCGCTTTGTCCACGATGAGCTCACGGATTTGCTTTTGTTGCCTGGGTGAAAACATCCCAGGGAGGTCACCCATCCCTGGATTGCTGTCACCCGAGCACGATTAACTGTAGAGTTCTTCTCTCATCCACGGCCAATATGCCCAAAATGCGTTGATGATATTAGAGACCAGACATTCCTTATGAACCAGGAATCCCTCCTGTCCACAGCCGATACGGGATTTGCCTAGAGTGTTACAAACACCCCCCCTTTGGACTCATCGTTCTCGATGAGGTTTGCCCCACCATCCCATCTATGGATGTGGGATTGGCTTAAGGTGTCCCTTTGAACACCCCCGGGAACTCACCATTCTTGATAAGGTTTGCCCCACCATCCCTAACAACACCATCTATAACAGCCCACGTAAACCGTACCAAGATATTATCCGCTTCGTCCCCGATGGGTTGCCCATCCAAAAACTCACGGTTTTGTTTTCACCCGACGAGTTGCTCGTCCAGGCAAAAAGCGTCTTGGTAAAGAGGTTTCCACCCCCTTATAAGAAGGGTTTCGTTCTCCAACTCAACCGATGTGGGACTTACAATTATAACACTCCATTATGGCATGATCTTCTAGGGCACACATGTCGTCATGTTATGGATTATCTGTTGGGAATTTACAAGTAGTAAATACGTAAGTTGGCATGTTTACATTTCTCCTACATTGGTGGGGGAGAAAACTTTTAGTGACTTGTAAGGGACTTTCCCATATGGGTCACCAAAGTACTAGTTGGGCCAAGAGAAGGGCTAAGCCCACACGCGCGTCGAGCCGAGATGGAGACGTGAGGTCGTGAATAGACGTGTTTGAGGCGCATCTTGAGATAAATAAAGTGGATTGAGTCGATCAGTAAGCAATTTGGGTCATCTGCGTAACCGAATTCGCAAACTGGTGGGGGTCAACCTCATCCCCTGTTTTTTTCAAATTCGGTTACAGTTTAATCCTATAAATACAGGCCTTCTCCTACTAGTTTTAGCATCCTAAAATTGCAGCTCCTCTCTGATTTGCATTTTTTTCTATAACAGTTTCCTCACCAGCTTTGCGTTGCTCTGGTACCATCGCTATTGGAACACCGGCCAGATTCATTCTGCATTAAAACTTGGGAGTTTATGTTATAGCTTACAACAATAGAGAGCGTAAAATCCTTTAAGAACAGGTGTATCATCCGTGCAGTTCATCATCCGAAGAATATCGATTAACAGGTTGCTTTTATATTATTGCGTGTTTTAATTCGTCGGATAACGGGACACTCTCCTTCTACCTTTCTTATAATAGTTTCGGTCACGTAGGATCAAACTGATTCGGCCAATAACTTGGTAATATTAATAATAATTAATTAATCTCTATTTGGTCTGATCTGTTTTCAACATTATCTTCGTGTTTCTAATTCTCTTCCGGATATAGAATTGAAATTAGGAATCAAATGTATTATCACATGAATTGAATCCGATCGATCGATGAGGCTTTCACTCAAAGAGTACATGTTTGAGAGTTTGAATAGGTTTTTTTAAGGTATTTTATTTCTCAAATGTTTATTTTGAAAATTTTCCATTACACACAACATGTGATTATTTCTAAATTCTCACTATAAAAAACATGCATGGAAATTTTGGACATTTTATTTTCCACCAAATCAAAAAGTGGAGGATGGTGAAGAACTCAAAACCTTCATCATCAGATGGTTTATCGCCATCTGCTACGTCTGCTACTGCTACTATATTCCCACTCAGATCTACATTGGCGTCCCGAGGTTATTCTCTCTCCTCCCCGTCATCACCGTTTTCTCCATCCTCCCACTACCGCTCTCCACCACCCATCTCGCCCTCCCCACTTTCTTCTTCCTCGTGTGGCTCGGTAACTTCAAACTCTTACTCTTCGCCTTTAACCGCGGCCCTTTATCCACCACACCGCGGTTACCACCCCTCACATTCATCTCCATTGCTTTGCTCCCAATCAACCCTAAACAACCTAATAACAAACTCTCAATCTCATCGCATAAACCGATTCTATTAGCGTTTAAAGCCATAATTCTCACTCTAATTATCAATGTTTATCAATATAAACATAACCTCCACATGACTCTCATTACAATCCTCTACTTTTTGCATATGTACATCGGTTTCGAGTTGGGTTTCGCCCTCGCTACCTTTTTGGTTAAAATTTTCCTAGGGTTCGACTTCGAGGTCGAACCACAGTTCAATGAACCATACCTAGCTACATCGCTTCAGGACTTCTGGGGCCGCAGGTGGAACCTCATGTCATCGAGCATTCTTCGGGCCACGGTGTATAACCCGACTAGGGCCATCTTGACCCCGTCTCTCGGGAGGCTTCGGGGTCAGATGTTTGCAATTTTTGTGACTTTTGTGGTGTCGGGGCTAATGCACGAGTTTATGTACTGTTATTTGATACGTGTTTTGCCCACGTGGGAGGTGTCATGGCTTTTTGTACTACATGGGGTGTGTACCGCGGTTGAGGTGGTGGTTAAGAAGGCGGTTAATGGCGGTTTTCGGTTGCATCCGGTGGTATCCGGGCCGCTTACGGTGGCATTTGTGTTGATGAGTGGTGGTTGGGGGTTATTCGCCCAACCGTTGAGGAATGGTGTTGATAATAAGATCATTAACAAATTTTCAATTGTGTTACAATATTTGGGTCGAAACGGGAGTGAATTGAATGTGATCAGTGTGTTCAATTCTGTGTGTGCTAGGAGGTAATAGATAATAATATTTATGTTATGGAGTGAATAAATTATTATATATAAACTTTAGAAAGGTTTATATAATGTAACTTTATTGTGTTTGGTTTTACTCCGAAAACATATACTCTTAAGAAAGAGGTTTAAATACAAAGTGTATTTTTGCTATAAAATGTGAGAAGACACAATGAGTAAAAAAAATCATAAAAAAATTATATCTCACAATCTAAATCGAATTTCAAAAAAGTAATTCCTAGCTTTCGTTCCCTTAGCCGTCCTCACTAAGAAAAAAACTAAACGAAAAATAAAAAAAAATTAAAAAAAATTAACGTTTTTTTATTGTGTTATTTATGAAAAACATAATGACGTCATTGCGTCATTATGAAAGACACAATGACGTCATTGTGTCATAAAAGACACAATGAAATAATTTTTTTATTTTTTTTTCTGAAAGAGAACGACGAGAGGAACAGAGACTACAAAGTACTTTTTTGAAATTCGATTTAGATTGTGAGATATAATTTTTTTATGACATTTTTAGCTTCATTGTGTCTTCACACATTTTATAGCAAAAATACATTTTATAGAATAACCTCATCCTACTCTTTATTCTATTCTTTTCTATTCTACATGTAGTTTAGTTAGTGGGATGTGAATCCATAATCTTTGTTCAAAACTCTTTCAACCAGGATATGTATAAGAGTGGATTTGTACTTTTTTTATTCTTTCTTAACAAACATATTTTAGGATGGGGTCTCATGAAGCTCAAGATCCGAGTTAGTATGAACGAATAACATCAAAATCCTAGAACACCGTCTTGTTAATCACTCTGATTAATCATTATTCGTTACAAGTATGATTACCCTAACTATGTTTTTATATGCTAACAAACCACACCCTAATAGAGTAATAGAAGTATAGAACTATAATTGAGTCAAAAAATAAATCAAACTATTTAATTACTAAACAAATAAATAACAAATAATTTTAAACTCAAACAAACTTTATCTTTTTTTTCTTGATTATCGACTCCTTGTTTTTCTCCATCCTTAGAAATTTACATTTAACACTTGAATTTTTTTAAATTTTATAATTAATCCTTCGAGTTATGTCAAATTTACATTTAATTACCTGAATTTTATTTTAAGTTTTATATTTAAACATTCAAGTCATGTCAAATTTTCTTTGAATCAATTTACAATATAGCTTGCTAATTATAATCATTTACGCATTCCATGTTTTTCTTCTGTGTTTGAGCTATTTATTTTATTATAGTCTTTTTTTTCTATTACAATTTTTATCAGTCTTTCAAACGTAATCTTTTTTCAGTTTTGTTAATACTATCGTTTAAATCATCATAATTAAATCTTTTAACTTTTACAACCCACGCGGCCTCGCTGCATAGCACAGATCACACCCACTAATATATTTAAAAATGTATTTTAGGCATTAAGGTCAACCATTAATGCATTTTAGTTTTTGTCACTCGCTTATATTTGTAAATGGCACTCACTTGAAGGGAACTTACTGGAGTTACTAGCGGTTAAAAACCTCATATCATTACGTACTGTCATTACCTTGTGCAATTATCAACTAAAAGATGATTGATATCTAGTTTTGATTTTCTGATCAGGAATTTTGGTTGGTAATTGTAAATCACAATATTAAGATGGAGAACATTTTTGGGGCGTTTGATATTCAGGAATTCAATTGAATTGAAATCTAAATTTCATGAGCCATTGTGTTTGTTTGGTAAGAATGCGTTGGAATTAAAATTTGAATTCCATTCATAACGTGTTTGGTTGCGAAAGAAATTGAAATTGGAATTAATTTCTTCAAATGAATAATTTCAAAATCCTTTCAAAGTTTGAAGTATTTCAAATTCCACCGACTCCCGCCTTCGCCTCCGCCACCAAACCAACTGCCAACCGACACTACCTACAACCTTTGCCGACCTCGCTAACCACCGCCGATGCCCGTGACCACCGCCACCCGACCGCCACCGCCCGACCGCCGACCCCCGCCCGCCGCCGACCTTCGACCATCAACCGCCGCCACCCCTGTCGACTGTCGCCGATAACTGCTAACGCCTCCGCACGCTACATCTGACGGTCGATAGTCGCCGCTAACCGCACCCGCCTACAAACGCCCGTCTCCACCGACCACGCCTGCGGCCAACTACCGACCGTCGTTGCCAACCCGCGTTGGTTTTAGACTCGCTCGAGGCGATTGTTGGTTCTCGACTTCGGGCATGATCGGTTGGTGACGGCGTTGGGAATTATATTTTATAATTTTAAATTTATTTAATCTACCTTAATCTATATATTTGGTAATTTTTTATTTTTTAATCAACGTTATACTTTATAATTCGTGAGCATTCAGTAATATGCTTGTTCATATTCATGTAGAAGATCATTATGTAAAGCTTAACTTAATAGTATATGGTCGTTTGTGTTGTGAATTGTTCGGTTTGTGTTCTTGAATCGTTCGGTTATGTGTTCGTGAACAAGTTCAATTTTTTAATGAACGGATATGAACAAGAATTTTCGTTCGGTAAGTGTTCGTAACGTTCGTGGACACTTATAAAATCTTAATAAATGAACACAAACATGCTCTGTTTGATTCGTTTATAGCCCTACTCCATGAGCCGCCCTGCTCTCTATATCTACTCTTATGAAGAAATAAACCATGTTTATCTTTCAAATTAGAGTAAACTACACACGAGTTTCCTAGGATATGTTAAAATTTCATCTTTCGTCCCTAAATTTAAAAAATTACAATTTTAATCTTAACTGTTTGAAAAACGTTAGCATCTAAAATTTAAAATTTAGTTACTATTCTGTAAAAATTTTTTCTAAAAAGTAAATTAAAAATCACATGATAATTTGTTCATACATAACACATGCATCACCTTTCCCTTAATGGACACCAAATCTTTTCAACAGAAATGAAGATTCGTTCATAATCTTGACATCAACACCTCTCCTTATCGGTTGCACTAAGAACAACCAAGAAATCACCCCAAAAACACCATCGTAAGCCACCACGACACCGCCGAATGCAACCGAAAACCGCCATTAACCGCCTTCTGAACGGCCACCTCAACGGCCGTACACACACCATGTAGAACAAAATACCATGACACCTCCCACGTAGGCGAAACACGCATCAGATAATAATACATCAACTCGTGCATCACCCCGGACACCACAAAAGTCACAAAAATCGCCAGCATCCGGCCCCGAAGCTTCCCGCGAGTCGGGGTAAAGATGGCCCGAAGAGGGTTATACACCGTGGCCCGAAGGATGCTCGATGACATAAGGTTCCATCTGCGGCCCCAGAAGTCCTGAAGCAATGTAGCTAGGTATGGTTCGTTGAACTGTGATTCGATAACTTGTGAAAAACCTTAACCAAACAAGCGGTTAATGCGAACCCTAACTCGAAACCGAGGTATATATGCAAAAAGCATAGGATTGTAATGAGAGTCATGTGGAGGTTATGTTTGTATTGATAAATATTTATAATCACAGCGAGAATCGCGGCTTTAATCGCCAACAAAATCGGTTTATGTGATGAAATTGGAAGTGTATTTTGATTAGGGTTTGTGAGTTTGTTGTTAGGTTGTGTAGGGTTGATTGGAAGTAAAGCAATGGAGATGAAAGTGAGGAGTGGTAACCGCGGTGTGGTGGATAATGGGCCGCGGTTGAAGGCGAATAATAAGAGTTTGAAGTTACCGAGCCACACGAGGAAGAAGAAGGTGGGGAGGGCGAGATGGGAGGTGGAGAGCGGTAGTGGGAGGGTGGAGAAGACGGTGATGATGGGGAGGAGAGAGAATAACCTCGGGACGCCAGTGGAGATCTGAGCAGGATTGTAGTAGCAGTAGCAGTCGCAACAGATGGCGACAAAACATATGATGACGAAGGTTTTGAGTTCTTCACCATCTTCCATTTCTTACTTAGGAAGGAAATATATAACACGTTTAAAATTTTGATGCATTCATGCCCTTTTATAATAAAATTGTTATTACACAAGTACACAACGAATTGAATTAGTTTTATGTTTTTGTTCTGTTGCTTATTACTTGAGTAACTTTGTAATTTAATTAGATATTATAACTTTATATTATATTTGTTTAATCAGCTTCACATTTATATTTACCTCATTGATATTATTTTCATTGTTGTCATTTCTGTTACGTTTGGATGGTAGAGGCATTTACGTTTTGAGGAGAAGACAAGCGTAAATTTTTTGACGTGGGGTAGATTATGAATTGAGGTAGTTTATGAGTAAAAATAAATATACATATGAGTTGTCGTCGTAAATAAAAGGTGGACTTAAAACTTCGTCAATATAAAATATTAACCCACATGATTAATCTAAGTAGCAAATACACGTTAAATTAGAACTATTTTAGATCTCATGGTTGAGTTATATTAAAAATAGTATGTAAGCTAAAAGGTCAAAAAACCAATTTTTACCATCAAAATTTTTAGTTAATAACTAAAATTAAGCACCAGAGTTGCGGGCGGAGGCGTAAAACCATATCAAATAGCACTAATATCAGACTACTGGCAACGACCACTAACACTGAAGTTGCGGTGTGTTAATGCGAAGAAATTAGATTGAAACGTAAAACACAGAAAATTTTAACTAAGTCGATCTAGGACCCGCGTGTTGCGATAAACTCGTCAAACGCGTAAAAATAGACATAAAAACGTTGAACCACATATGCACGTTGCGCCATGTTAAGTCACAAAATTTAGAAGGAAACGTAAAAATGCTGAATCACACATGCATGTTGCACCGTGTTAACTTGAAAAACTCGAAACACAAATTCAGTGGCGGATCCAGAATTTTTTTTCACGGGGGGCAGAAATTTTAAGGGTCATTTGGTTATCGCAATATAATATATAGTTTTTCAGTCCGGTTCGAGTTAGATCGGGTCGGGTCGGGTCAGTTCATTAACGTAAAAAATCATTAAACTGGTTCCCAAACTTGTGAATTTGCGTATATGTATATATAACAAAAATCGTATTGAAGCAATTATACTAATAAAAATGGTAATATGTGATGTTTGAAACATTTGTACTCATGATATGCTCAACGTTTTTTATATCAATCTTGAAACTAATTTAAATTCAACTTGTATTATTATCAAATATATTTATCTTGATATAAATTTTTTTCTTCCTGCTAATTACATGATTATTTGAGAGTGAAATTTTAAAAATCCATTCAATTACAGACCCAGTTAATAAGAAAATATTATTCGCCGGTCTGTCGGAAGATCACCGGACCCCATTGTAATCATCTCCAAACAATGTATTTGAGATAATTTTGCTCTTTCTTTAGTTTCAAGAATTTAAAGGGGGGCTGCCCCCCTCCCTTGGCTTTAGATACGCCCCTGAACGAAATGTAAAAGAGAAATTTACGAAAGACTAAAAGTATAAGGGATTAAAATTATAAGTAAAAAAAAGTTGTAAGGTCAAATTGCCAAAAATAAAAAGTTTTGAGCCAAAAGTCAAAACTCAAATTTTGTAAGGTTACATTGCAAAGATAAAAAAATTTAGGTTAAAAATAAGAAAATGTTTTTTATAAAACACTCTATGCATAAGATACAACACCTTATGCATAGAGAATTTAAAAATTAGTTATATTATATAAATTTAGATCAAATTAAAGAAAAAAACAATAAATATATTTTGGTTAATGCCACCTTGTTTACTTTTATTCAAGGTTTTCTCTTTTTTAAAGGTTGATCACTAAATAAATTTCCTACCATTTTTTTCATAAATTGGTATCAAGTATTAATTAGAATTTTAATTTTAAATATTAAGATTACTTATTAATCTTTTTATCCTAAATACTATATTTAATATAGCTCAACCCTAGTGATCATAATAACGTACAAGGCGGGACAAACATTTATTCACACATTCACTACATGTAATATATGTAATATGAAAGTGTTTTTATTATGTCACTTAAATTAAAAAAAAATGTTTTAATTAAATTACTCAGTTTTTTTGTTTCATTTAAATTATAGATTTTAACATAACTTTAACATGTATTTTTTTTTTTCAATTAGGAAATTCTTTCATCGTTTTTTTATGCTGATGTGCAGTCGTGACTTGGGTCTAGGATTTTTTTTATTTTTTAAAACAATTACATGTTTCTAAATATTATAACATATATTGAAAATCTCGACCCTTACGTCTTCTCTTACATTTCTTTCTTCACACAAAATAATAAATAGCAATGACTCGTTTTAATGTTCCAATTTAGGCCAAATATATATAATTATCTAATTAGAGTATTTTTAAAACTTGATTGTTATTTTGTGATGTTTTATATTTGAAAAAATACAGTTAATTAGTAAAACCACTTTTGTAATTTCAAAACTCAAAAAGTTTGAACTTTTAAAGTAAAATTTTTCATAATGTAAATTTCATTTATCATTAGAAAAAATAAAGAAATGATAAATCTTTATAAAACATATTTAATACGGTTGTTTTATTATCATGGTACAAGGAAGCACTATCACTTCAACTTTAACTAGTGGGAATACCTGCAAGTTGCTGCGGTTGAGTTGTCCTTCATGTTAGGGCGGCTTGTTTGACATTCTTAATATGCAATTCCTCTTCAAACTATGATATATTGAAAAAAAAACTTAAAGCTAAATAGCTAATAGGTAATAGGTAATACCTAAAAGCAGTCTTAAGCAAACTCAATCACGAGGACTACATAATTATAAAGAGTACCCCCAACAACTACGTAAATTTTACCTATTTAATACATAAAAAAATATATTTTACCCACCTAATACCCTTATCTTTAGAATCATATAACAAATATCAATTTATCATTCTATTTTCGAGAACTAACCACACACGAACAAAAGGCTAAATGAGCATCTAGTGCAACCACAATAAGCAATACAAACATGATTTGAGGTATAAAACAAAAATCTTATGTTATATTACTGACCATATTGCATAAATCAACCTCTTGATCGAGTATCCTTAATGGAATAACAATAGCATCATGATCGTCTACAGTCACATAAAATGCTTGCAATCAGCATTTAGTAAGTACATACAACTATGACCATCATATAGGATATGAAAAACATTACTATTCTAGGCTTTCTTGGCATCAGTTGTAAATTCTTTATACCATTAGCCGAGGAATTAGTGTTAGTATGTTCAAATGTTTTATTTTCTCGTATGGTCCACGTTAAGTTATCTTTCCCAACTGAAATTAACTTTCCCAGAAGCGTTGAAAACCAGAAAATATATACAAATCCCATAAGTAGAAATCGTAAGATTAAGAATTTTGTTAGAAACATAATTTAATTGGATAATCAATAAACATCTAAAGGTTTAATATGTTCAAATTCATTCTTTAATGTAGCACCATGTAGAAAGTTTATTTATTCATTTAGATAAGCACTCTCTCCAAGTTATGAAAATAATAACTTTTGCGCAGACGAGTAACTTTGGAAAAAATAAATGCTTAAAATCTTGAATGCGCTTTAATGAACATAAAACAAGTGATCTTTTTATTATAAAAAGCATACCAACAAAGTACCATTTTTCAAGATTCTATTTTAAAATTTTCTTAAGATTTAGAAGTTGATGGTTTAATGTTTGCTCAGTTGCTCTTGATAGCATCAACAAAGTTAAAAAACTATGGATGAAGGAAACCTCATTTTTTAAAATATAAGCTTGCAACACATTTTTTATACACCCACATGAAGTCAGCTTTAGGTTTCACGTAACTAACAAAGGAAAAAAAATTCTCACGGGTGGATTTTAGAGTGGGAATTTGAATTAATTCAAATATGAAACAACATATATGCACTCTATCTAGCATTCCAGTTCAATGTTTACAAACTGTAATTGAGGAAAACTATAAGTTCATATGTCTGATGTTGAATAAACATGTAAAAGGTTCTATATTTTCAATATTCATTATTTAAAGCAGCAACATGTAGGAAAAAATATCTATTCATTTTGATAAGCACTCTATTCATGGTAGGAAAATAACAACCTGACCATTAGCTTTGAAAAAAAAATAAATGCTTGAATACTTAAATGCCCTTTAATGATCATAAAACAAGTGATCATTTTATTATAAAAAGTATACCAACAAAAGAAATAACATAATTTAATAAAGAAACAATATCAAAAGTTTGATCCATACCTCTTCACATTTCAAACTACATAACCAACTGGGCGCACGATAACTCTTCAGCTTTAAGAAATCTTTGCTTTTTTTAAGCAACCTCGATGATCTATCACATCAAATTTGAGAATTAACTTGATAACAAAAATACATATACATGAGATTAATTAACAAGAAATGAGAACAGACCTTACAAAGAATGCGTATACATGAGCTTAATTAACAACAAAGGAGAAGAAAACCTGCATACATAATTTACTCATGTTCTTCATGATATTAAAAAAAATATATATTACAAATTCTGCAGCAGCATGATGGACAAAACCATTCATGAGCTAGCACTGCCTAATCAATCAAACCAAAAATATCCATCATAAGGTTACAGGTGAAAAAACAGGTATATCATATAACGGGTCAAACCGAGCCAAGGTTGAAGCAATTCATTTTTCGTATGGGTCGAAACGGTTTAGGATTAGCCTATATATGGTTGATAAAACTATATATACAAAAACGATCACACGTTAAAACAAGTTTTGACCAAGGTAATGAGATGATTTGAATTGATAAACATGACTCCATATAACCGAGCGTTTAAGAATTTGTGGCCCAATCGTAAGTGTAGCTACACAATGCTAATATTAATATTCCCTTTTTGGTAACTTCATTGTTCAATTTAGTTGCTTCCCTGTTACCAATACAAAAAAGTTATTAAACTAACAATCTGAATCCTTGAACAAAACGCTTTAGAAGATTATATGCATTAGAAATATAGTTAAGAAGGCTATTGCATGCGACCCGTTCCCTTTTTAGCTAAATTTCTTGATTTGACCCATTTTAGGAAAAACACAACTTAAATTAACCCATTCAGGATGAGTATGTGACCATTAGACCCAAAGTGATTGACACCCCCAAACCCCATATATGTGGGGGCCTTGTGCATCAGTTTCTACCAAAAACGACCATTCAGAAGTAAAATTGGTTAGAACAATCATCTCTAGTTAAAAACTTGTTATGCTACATGGATATGCATAAGGAAAACAAGATAAAGAACATAATACACAAAAGTATATCAGCGCTCGAAAAACATTAAGCGTTTAGTTTACCTGGAGCCATTATCACCAACACCATGCAACCAAACTATTGTTACGTGAAAAGTTTAAATGTTACTGCTAGAAGAACTAAGGTTCATATAGCATTTGGTAGAAAAACTCGTTACAAACAGGAAAAAAATAAAACAAAACAAAACACTGAGGCTTGTAGTAATATTAACAATGAAAGGCATGCAGAGGAAAAAACTAATATAATAGATACCAGAAGAAGCAAAGGGACCTTATGTTATCTGGTTACCGAGCAAGGCGACAAAGTAGCTCTATCATAAACTGAAATCTCAGTTACAAAACACAACTCAAAACAAAGTTTTAGCAGCCCTGCACAATAATAAACCAATTTAATGAAAACCCTACAAAATAAAATATAAAAAAATTTTAATCAAAACAACAGGCAAACATAATCATCATCAAATCATTTTCCCTGGCAGACAAGATGAAAAATTAATAAGTAAATTTCATATCAAGAACATAATTTGATTTAAACTTGCCATTTAGTCATAAGGGTAGATATGGAGGTTTAATTGATCTTACCTCACAAGACTATTTAAGTCCTACATAAATGTATTTTTAGTTAGAATAATATTGTTTCTACTAATTAGTCTATTTATTAGTTAGTTGTTAGATTTTGTTTCTTTTATAGCATAAATTATGTCTTTAGAACTGGCTAGCTTGCGGTGTCCTGGCTCGCCATAAGTGACCTGTTTAAGAGATAATATCCACATATTTATAGACAATACAAAGGCATATATACCACAAATCTAAATCACCCAAAATGTAAAAAAAAATAATTCAAGAACTCATATTAAATATCAAATACATTAACATGAAGTAATTAGGTTTCTAATACATTAAACTTTCTATATAATGAGAGCAGCACGCTGACGTTCACTTTATAATTCTTTTAACATCACAACAATTCCTAGATTCTTTTCTATTCACTTAAAGTTATATTTTCTCAAAAAGTCAATAGATTATCTGATAATAAGTCCAAATGATACAATCAAATATGATTCTATTTGGTTTCATTCTCTTTTAACATCTATAACAATTTAGCCATATAGTATATGCCTCGTATAGTATATATGTTTCAATAAATAAGTCTCTCAACGTATCATAAAACATGTTAGAAAAACTCATATGTAATATACCTTATTAGATTCTCAAGTAAGATTCTTCAACCATCTTCAAGTAAGCATCTGATGCATTTCTTGATGTGATCTGCAAAAACTATTCATGTTAGCAACTGAACATCTACACAACAATGTCTAATAAATAGGCATCCCTAACCATCACGTTAAGAAAACATAGTTAAAACCCAAACTTTCTAGACATTTACAGGTTTGAAAGGGTCATTTGGAGGCAAACAATCAAAGGAAATACAAAGAATTAACATACGATCTTTCACAACTATCCAAAAAACCAAAATCACTGTAAAATTCTATTAACCTTTACAAAAACTGAAAACGAATTCAATATAAATGACTACAAGCTCTGATAAGCACCATATATAGAGATCTTGTTGTTGCTGCTGCTGACTTTGACATCAAATGATGGTAATGTACAAATGGCTAAAAATATGGTCTATCGTATTTCATCTTGGCTGTTGTTGACCCTTTAGTTATTACCCATTTAGTTATTAACCTATTTAGTTATTAATTCGAACATGCATGTAGGTTTCATGAAATCCATAAACAATAAAAACATAAAGATGCAATGTAAATTAACGAAAATAGAATTATAAAAAGCATACTGTTCAAACCTGCAAGTTGGAATCCTAGTATGAATCATTGAACAAAACTTGAATTAAAATACATCAAACACTTAAAAAGCGATGAGCCCTAATCGTATTCATATCATTATACACACAAATAACTTATGAACAAGAGAAATAACTTTTGAACAAGAGAAATACAGAAATGATAGAAACTATTCCTTATTTAGCATGTATCATCTAAATAAGGTTTTGATACATCTAACTTGTACCATCTTGAAACTTTAAAGAAATAACTTATGAACAAGAGAAATACAGAAATGATAGATCTATTCCTTGTTTAGCTCTATATCAAAACCAAATTCCAAAATGCAAATTAAAATCTTGTTCAACATATAACACTTCAATACAAGCAACAATCTTGATCATTGAAATGCATAATCACACCTAATAAGGTAGTGTTGAATCAGTTTAAAAATGCAAATTTGCAATTTATTAGGACAATTTATCATGATAAAAAATCAAAAAATTACGTAGCTATTATTAGAGAATTTGAAGCATACTATCAACGAGGGAATTTGAAGCTAAACGCATGTGGAAGCGAAATCAGAGACCTCCTTGATTCATTATCATCTAAAACCCTCTGAACCCTCTTCTTTGCTCAGTATTGCCTATCAAAATGCTTCATCTAAAACATCAATTCAAATTCATCAATCAACAATGGTAATTAGGTTTCAATATTAGTTTACAACATGATACAAGAAATCAACAATAATACTAAATCATTAACTTCCACTCCTGCAATTAGGATTGAATGTATGATTGCCGTTCAACGAGACAAATTTAACATTATATCCTATTGCACACCAAATTGAAACGGATGTAGCAGTCAATGAATTTAACATTGCATCTTTATCTTCCTGGTGCCGGCTATGGCGACGATGCCTTTACGAGGTCGATTAGAAGTAGAAGACAAACGAGTAGTGGAGATTGAAGCAAGTTCGAGCTTTGAACTGGGAAAACAGGCCGTAGAAGCAGGCGTATCAATTGCTACCATGATTGAATAGAAGCTTTACTTAGCCGCTTGACTTGCTCAGCCTCCGACTACAGGCGAATTGGAGAAGGCGGCTATATGTACATGCGCACATAGGATGGGAAACGAGATTTCACATGCACACCATGTTATCGAACCAACAACACATCTAAGCTAATGTCCCATCAACCCCGAATATTATATAGCTATAGCTTTTAAAGTTGATAAAATATCATTGTATCTAATCGATCGACTAATCAAGTGTGTAGTTTGTTTAATTGATAACTTTTAGGATTTTTATTTTCTAAACAAATTATTATAAATGGTTGGTCGGTGACGTGTTAACTATTCCTCATCTCCTTCTGAACCGACCATCTCAACGTCCAAACCCTAATGGCAATGCAGAAACACTTAATTCTTGAATCCTTGAAGGCTATTGACTTGAACAAACTAAGAACTTCTTGAGCTCCAATTAATAGGTTACAGATCGAAAAATGAATACTTGCATGAAAGCACATTCATGTAAGCTAATGGATTCGTTAATTATTAATTATCTTAACGTTGCATGATCATCGGTCCAAAGCAACCAGAATGCAATGGCAGCAAGCAAACAATGTTGGTAAATTGTTCAGTGTTGCTTTCATGAGGTTATTGATGATTTAATTTACCTGAGATCATCATTTCTACATCATTAGCAGAGCTACATTTAATTATACACCCATTCATAATACCATGATATCTGCTGCCTAAAATATGGATTAATTGTGAAACAAATTGGCTTCTATCTTCCATTTAACCATAGATTTCATTCTCAACATCACAAACTTGACTCATAAAGCATCATCTATAAATGATATGTAACATATTACTAATACCCTATTCAGTAAAATCACCTACTTTATCTTAAAAATAAATCATGCAATTTAGCTAAATGGGTCAAAAGAGTCATTTTATAGATGATTTATTAAGTCCGTTAGTTATCAATTGGCCCTTTTTTTTTCATTTACCATTTCAATTCTTTGAACACCTTTTATCATCTGTACACGTTCTATTTACTATTTCAACTCATTTTCATCAATTTATATGCATTAAAAGTATTCTTCTACAAAATCACCCTTCGGGTCAGGCCTAAAGTATTTTATTAAAAATAAAGGAATTTAATTTTTAATTTAATTGTATTCACTGGCTACTGCCCATTGATTCCAACTAATTATATCTACTATATGATGTATTTTGCACCAAAGTACAGTCATCAAACTCTTTATTTCTAGGAATCAGTAGCTTTACTTACTGATATGTTTTAAAAAAAAAATCATCAGATTCTATCATTTTCATTCTAATCGAGTTGATGAATTCTATTAGGTTTATTATATAAGTACACGAGCCTAGTTAGGTTTCTATGATTCTTATGATCTCTATAAATTTTAACCAAACGATTCAATAATATCAATTAGTCTTTTATCATCTTACATGATATCAGAGCCTTATGGTTCTTCTCACCTTCTTTTCCGTTGTGCCACCACAAAAAAACATACTAACCCTAGCCGTCACCACTAAGTTCAAATCCTAGACGGAGCGGTGTGCCGCCGCCACCGCCCCGTCCCACCTTTGTTTTCTGTTTGTTTCTTTATTTTCTAGTTCCCAATGAATAAAGTTTTATTATCAATTAAATATTCAAACATGATATCCATTCTCTTGGTTGGTTCACCATCATCCTCTTGGTTTATTTTTGAATTATGGCTCACAAAATGCAACAGTCGTTTTCTTTTTTTTATTCTCGGTGTTTTAGCCGTACCAAGGACCACAGTCCACGACCATCGATCTCAAACTACGGTTTTATTGATTTTTTTCTCTTTTCTTTCTTATAGATCCACAGATTTTATCTCTTGATCTACGAATCGAGGAGACCGTCGCCTGACCACGATCACCGGCCTTTCTTTTTGTTTTTTTATGTCCACGGACCTTATTTCTTGATCTACGGACAAAGAGACTGCCGCTTAACCACGGTCACCAGCCTTTCTTTTTGTTTTTTTATTCTTTTTTTGTCTACGGACCTTATCTCTTGATTTACGGATCCAAGAGACCGCCACCTGAACACGGTCACGTGCCTTGCTTTCTTTTTCTTTTTATTTCCATAGATTTTATCTCTTGATCTACGGATCCAAGTGACCACTGGTAGTAACCCTCGATACATTGCCAACGACTACGATCGCCAGTTCTCAACTTATTATTTCGAGAATCAAGAACTATAAAGTATCAAGCAAACTATGGATAACCAATCAACCAAAATATGAATAACAAGATCAAGCATAATATTAGTTTGTTGGCAAAAGTTTGGATATTTTAGATCGAAGCATGTTTATCTTATTATTATTGGTTTTATGTTTTCGAGTCTTAGCGTATCGTTACTCCTGCTACGACTACGGCGGAGTATTAGATAATAGGTTTATTATATATATAAGCTCACATGCTCAGTTAGATTTCTAAGGTTTCTTATAATCTTTATAAATTATAATCTAACGATTGAATAATATCAATTAGTTTTTTACCATCTTATAAGTTCCAATAGCTTCAGAACATTATGACTGCTTTAAACCATTAGACATAAAAATCAATATTTTTATACAATCGAGTAGTTGGTATACTTAACCGATTGTTTGACTTTCTGATTTCTGGTAGTTGTTTGGAATCAATGATTTATATGATGCAATAATCGTCTAGAGTTCTCATATAAGATGTTCAAAAGTATCTTGCAGAACACAAATGGAATTTCATTAAGGCAAATTTAAAAGCAATTTTCAGTTTTGGATCCCGCCTGGGGCATTGCCCCCGAACTCCACTAAACGATGTTTCCCTCTTTAGACCTCGGATTTCTTTATCCATGAAATAAGAATACTAATGAACGAGTTTGTAACCCACACCTTCTAACTCGTATCAATCTGTAAATTTCTTTTGGTCTCAAATGAATCCTAATTATCAAGTGGGTTGATGAAACTAAAATCGTTAGAGATAGTTCTCACGTAACAATAAGGCCCCATTTGGTTCACAGAATTCTCAGGAATTGAAAATTTTTCCCTCAAAATCATATTTGATTGGTCAACGAATTGAATTGGAATTGAAAATTTTTCCCACATTCCTTCCATTACCATGGAATGTTCAAAATTAACATTCCAATTCCACTCAAATTTGACCAACCAAACACGTTATCAATTTTAACAAGATTCGAATTCTAATTCCTTTTCAAAACATTTGCAAACCAAACGGCACCTAAAGATAAATATACCCAACCAAATTACTAATATTGTGATATTTGTAAATATAAAGAGGATGGAACATGTAACTTGTTGATTATCCCATTGCAACTCTTTTGTGCATGTCCCCAACAACTACAATGACTTAAAAGGGTGCAAAATCCCATATCATCAATCACACTATGCAAAGTCCCCAACAACTACCACACCATCTTCATCACCTATCTTCTGCAACTCAAAAACCAAATAAAACCTACAAAAACACCATGGAAGCCATAGCTAACAACTTCATCATCTACACATCATCAGTCACACTATCACTCTCCTACTGCTACTTCATATCTTCAAATATCCCCAAAGGCATCTTCAGATTCATCTCCCTCGTCCCCATCATCTTCCTCTTCACCATTCTCCCCCTCCGATGCGCCTTCGTCTTCCCCACCGCGGTCACCTTCTCCTTCACCACATGGCTCACAAACTTCAAACTCATCCGATTCGCATTCGACCTCGATCACTCGCCATATCACCCTGATCATTCACTCCTCAGGTTCATCATATTCACATCACTGCCGATCAAATCGAAAACAACACATTCTAACTCCGTCAAATCATCCCCGAATCGATTCATGTTCAAATTAGGGTTTCAGATTTTGATTCTCTCCATACTTGTGAAAATTGTATTGTTGAACTACAAATCTCATCAGACACTGGTATCGTTCATATACGGATGGCTGTTGTTTCTTCTCATCGATATAGTGGCTGCAGTGTCAAACAGTTTGATCTTTCTGTTAACCGGATTAGAGCTCGAACCATCGTCCGATCATCCTTACCTCGCGACGTCGTTACAGAACTTTGGGGGACGATGGAACCTCTTGGTGACGAATACTCTCCGCCACACGGTATACAAGCCCGTGGTTATCGCGCTTTCGGGCTACCAATGGGCACCAACTCGTGGGAATATTGGCTTCTTTCATGGTATCAGGGCTAATGCACGAGCTTTTGTTTATCAGTTGTCACGTGCGGCTCCCACGTGGGAAATGACTACGTTCTTCATGCTGCATGGGGTCTGCGTGGTGGTGGAGATGGTGGTGAAGAGGGCGGTCGGTGGCGGACAATGGCGGTTGCCGGTGGTTGTAGCGACGGTGTTGACGGTGGGGTTCGTGGTGGTGACCGGTGTTTGGTTGTTCATTCCGCCTTTTGTTAGAGGTCGTGTGGATGTGAAGATGCTTGAGGAGTATATGGCTCTTGTTAATTTTATTAAATCTAAATTTTACCAATTTATGTATGATTAGTATTCTAACGTGTAGTAAAATTATAAAAGTTATTTAGTTTTAATTTGAGAAATAAAATAAATTAGCAAAAATAATTATGTTATCTCTTACGAAATGTGTCACGTATTTTAAACCTCCCAATATCAAAGAAACATAACTTCTATACGTTGTTGTAACTTGTAACATATCGATATATTCAATTAATAATATTTACATTCAATTCATTGATGAAAGATTAACTACCTTTTATTCATTGATGGAAGATTAAATATTTACATTTGACCTTAATCTCTATTGACTTTATAATTACTCCTTAATATAAACTTACTCTTTTCATGACAACCCTTGTGATAAAATAATATTTTAACTACTTGTTAAATTTATCCAGGTTAAAATAGTCACAACACGACACGATTAACTAATCGTGTCATTCCTTCAAACCCGTATACATGTCTGTTTATAAACGTGTTACATAACAAGGCCAACACAATTAAATTACATGTTTTTATACAACACAACCCAACGTGACTAATTTAACATGATAAAAAAACAAGAGGAATTGGAGTGGAACCCGGGTGGAGGTGGTGAAAACCCAACCACAGGTGGGTACACCACTCCTCGGTTCCAGTGACCAAAAAAAACTGACCAAAGAATATTCACGGGTACTCACCGTTTGAATTTCTGTATGTGCGATTTGTACCGTACCACACACACATGCACACTCGGAAAATGCGGGGTAAAATAGGACGACACACTTTCAAATTAGAAAAACTAGGGAAAACAAAAGAAGTTTGATGTGGTGTTGATTTGTCATACGAGAAAAACCGGGAAAAAATGGTAACTCTCTTAGCTCTCCTCTAAAACGATGGAATAAATGTCACCAAATATAATGGTTTCATAAATAAATTGGATGGATTAAAAACCTATTAGACATGATTTTAATCATATCATAAATGTTTTGATATGTTTATGACACGTAACATGTTTAACTTCAACCCAAACATATGTTAACTTTGTCATAAAATCATGTTTAACTCTGTCGGCATATCCTAATGGACCTAATGACACAATTTTACATGAAGGCCCAAATGAAGTTATTGGGCCAGAAGACAAAACCCGAAGTGTATCGGGTCGGGTATTCGGAAGGTAGTGATAAGTTAAAAATCTGTTTCGTGGAGAGCTCCGAACAACCACAAGGAATCGTCACCGGCGACCGGAGATCTGGTTCGTTATGCTTACTTTTCTCCGATGAATCACTTCTTATATATTTGAGTAGTTCATCCAATATCTTGTTGATATTTGTTCTTCTAATTCGATTTGTTCTTTTGTGATTTATCAGATTTAAGACAATCGTGTCGGATTTGATTGGCGATTATCGATCAAACCATGGGGTTTATCGTTACGACCCTAAGTTTCGTTGCGATCGGGATCATTGCGTGTTTATGCACGCGAGTGTGCTGCAATAAGGGCCCTTCTGCGAACCTGTATGATTCGATTTTGCTTAATTGGTCTATGTTTTGGTGTTGTTGATATACGTATATATGCATAATTATACAAACATGTGTTGTTGTGGTTTTGCATTGTTACGGTTAGTTACGATTCTTGTGTTGATTGGAAAGGGATTGATTTGTGATTGATATTTCCATTGAAATCATAGGCTCTGATCTTGTTCTTCAGTTTTGGAAATTGGTAGAATATAAGGGAAATTGTGGAAATGTGGTACCTTTAGAATCTGATCAGTCACTGGTCGAAACTTATTCAAATTCTGTAGGAGTAATCAAATCTTCCATCTTAAAAAAAATGTACTCGGTGCTTGACTTAGCTCCCTTTTTTCTTAGGGCTAGGGAGGGGCGCTGATGCACATAGTCTTACCTACACTTAGTGCAGGAGATTGTTTTTTGCGGCTTGAACCTTTGCGCTCAAGGTCACAAAGCAGCAACCTTACCGGTTGCTTCAATGCCCCCCCTCTATCAATCTTCCATCTTATTGAAGCTAGATAAGAATAAAGTTTCATAGGATTGGATCAATCTTCCATTGGGGTGAAGCTAAATAAGAACCAAATGCCATAGGATTGGATCAAATTTTTATCTAAATGAAGCTAAATAAGAACCAGATTCTATGCCAAAAAGGTTCATATTACTTTTTAGTAACATATTGTCTAACTTTGTCCGTGATTGTAAGCTATTTTGATGCTATGTGTATGCCAGGTCTCTATTTAAAAGGTTTCATTGTAGCTAGTTTGCAATCACATGAGCAGTTCTGGATAAAATAACCATGGAATATTATTTCTGTTTGGCTACAATGGATTTGGTTCTCAGTTCTCTGCATAATCTTTTAATGATTAGAAAACCCTTCAAAGATAATATAGGCATGGGGCTCATGTCAAATTTTGTGCAGGTTCCACCTTACACTGGTGATTACCGCTACTGTATGCTGCTGGATGATGTAAGTTTGGTTCTTTATTCTTATGCAAGGTTTTTCATTAAGATACATATATCACAATTTCTGGAATCCCTTTCTCATATGTGGGTCAACTGTATGAGTTTGTGGAGTGACATTTTTCTACGAATTATTGCATGGTTAGGAAATTTAGTTATGTTAAACATGTTAGACAATTGGCACAATAACAATTGATAAAAACACACTCACATAAATTATTGAATAGAACAAAAGAATACTTTTGGTACACTTTGCATTTTATTCCTATCATCTATTTATAAGGAAGAAAATAACTACTATCATAAAAGAGAATCATAATTGATTGCTTAAATCAAGCAATTGCTTGATTTATGCTTTGACTACTTTATTATAATTGATTGCCTAATTACTAATTTATTAATTCCAAAAATAGATTTTGGATAGATCCAATTTCTGACCCATGACCCATTTAATCAACTTTTGACCGTGAACATCTTAAACCACAAACATGATTAGAACCATCATTCACCCCCCCTAATCATGTTTGTTCACACCACTCATTCATGGCAACGCAAAATCATTGTCTTCTCGAACAATCTCGACTTTTTTTCCGGACACCGATCTTCACCCCGATCACGTCCAAAGTCTTTTCAATTCAACCAAATCAAATTCACCACACTTGCAACATCTCACATGGCAACCTGTTAAAACCCGTTCATTAACATCTCGACTCTTCACGGATAGACTACCTCTTCCCCGTCACATCCAAAGCCAACCTGACTTGAACTCGAACGCCAAAATATTCACACCGCGTAGTTTCTCCAATTTCTCTTATTTTTTCTTTACACCTTATATCTTTTCCAATCACCCTTGTTCAAGAGCTTCTCCACCGACTAAGAAAACAAAGCCACCACCTTTACCGTTTTATTTCACCTGCCAAACGAACCGAACCCAAAGCCACCTGCTTTAACGGATCCTTTCTGCCCGCTTTCACGCTGTACGCCGGTCTCCTCTTATCACGAAACAAACCGATCAAATATTACAAAATCGACAGCAGCACCCCTGCTGTAAAAATATCTCGAAACAGCCCTTTTTCTCCCAATTTCGTCACCACTAACAGCCACAGAACGCTGATGTTCATCACAGGTCACCACCGTCGTCTCTACCGGTACTTCCCCACGACAACCTTGACCCAAACACCATTCCGCCAACTCCGTCTTCTGCTGTAGAACAGTTCCGAAGCAGCCACCTGCTGTCCCGAAACACGCCGGTTACCTGCTGTGTTTGCCCCGTAGCGACGGGCTACTCGCCTCTTCGAAACCGACTCTCAAAACGGCCTTCTCCGCCTCTCGAGCCCTAGGCTCTGATACCAATTGTTAGACAATTGGCAGAATAACAATTGATAAAAACACACTCACATAATTTTATTGAATAGAACAAAGGAATACTTTGGTACACTTTGCATTTGATTCCTACCATCTATTTATAAGGAAGAAAATAACTACTATTATAAAGAGAATCATAATGATTGCTTAAATCAAGCAATTGCTTGATTTATGCTTTGACTACTTTATTAATTGACTAGCTTTAGTAAACCCGTGTATTACATGGGTTAAATAAATAAAATATTAATATAATAAAAATTAATAATTATAAAATGATATTCTAAGATATGATATGACTGAAATTACATATGCGAAATTACTAAAAATAATAAAAAATAGTAATATCAACTTTTTAAATTTTATTTTTAATTTTTTTTCAAAAAATTAAACATTTTGTTCTAAAACAAACCGTATAAAAATGTCATTTTTAAAAATTTTCTATTATAACTGCCAAATTTGATTATTTTTGTTTTTAAAAAATACTAATTTAAAATATTCTGTATTTTTAAAAAAAAATTATGCTTTAGAAAAAAATTATTATTTTATAAAAAATTTATTTATTTAGAAATAACATTAATGAATAGATTTATTTTTTAATTATTAAATCTAAAAAGTATTAAATAATATTATTAATAATTAAGATAATTATTTAATATGAGAGAGTGGCGGGAAATTTTGGTGAGGATGATTGTGGTGCTACCACGTGTCATCTCAATTTACTTTTATATTAGAGTATGAAGATGAAGATGAAGATGAAGATTGCCTAATTACTAATTTATTAATTTCAAAAATAGATTTTGGATAGATCTAATTTTCTGACCCATGATCCATTTAATCAACTTTTGACCTGTGAACATTTTAACCCACAAACATGATTAGAACCATCAAAACAGAATAGCTATTTTGAGTTATCTTCCATAGTCATGAATCATGATTATGGTGTTCCATGGACCTATAAAATGAAAATACATAACTAGAAACAGAATTAATGTGTTTTTGCTAGTTAGAGCTGGCACCTAGGTGGCATCACTAGAAGACTAGTTTGTACCACATAGCATCATAGGATATAGTTTCAAAAGTTGGCCAAAATTCAGATTTGAGGTGCTTTATCTTGGCATAGTTGCGTAAAAATGCAACCATTTTTGGTCTTTCTATTTTAGTTGTATAAATTGCTATGTGAGCAATCCTAAACTCTAAAAGGTGCAAATCTTGCACATATTCCTTGGTTGCAACATGCGGACTCTTACTAATGTCACTATGATTGTTTTATACTAAATTTCTAGTTCTGTTTCGAAGAAACAGGTGTGAGGATACAAATGTTTGATAAGTGGATTCTGGGATTCCATGATTCTTGAAATATTTGAGAAAACTAAACTGTGTTTATTTATGTCTGTGTATAAGCACATAAATATAGAACCTAAATGATAAGAGAGTGAAACTAATGTCATAATTCATAATTGAACACTTAAATGATCTCACACTTAAGCTTAAGCCACGTTTTGTTTCACTTTACTTATGTGTCAATAATAGTCTTCAAGTTTAAATTATGAAAGAAAAACTTAGTATTGAGTCACTCTGTGTATGTGTATATATAGAGAGGGTAGTTCAATACAGAACTAGATTTAAGTAGAGAACTCTATGTATGTGTATATATAAAGAGGGTAGTTCAATATTTAAATAGAGAACTATGAGAACCATATAAACACTTGTATCTATTGTTTTAATCGTGATATATAATGCGGTTCTAAAATATCTGGTTAGTATAAAGTGCAAGTGTTTATGCAATTCTAGCAGTTTATACTAAAAATTGGTTCTGTATGAAATTCACCCTTATATACATTTGTTTATGTGGTTCTCATGGTTTTTTATTTATAGTTCGTTATGTATTAGACTACCCTTTATAAATATCTCTTTCACACACACGAGATGGTTTGAATTATTAAGGAAAAATCGTTTCTTGTGGATTTGGCAGGTGGGCAATTGTTTATCTTGCACAGATGAACCCGCTTATCGTCCCAATTTTGAGTGAAGGAGAATGAATCAACCACAGAAAGCAAATGCAGCAACAATCTTCTTGGCCTTTTAGCATTTGTGAATTAAGGATGGGATGGACCTAAGAGTGATTTTTCTGAATTTATTTAATTCAAATATTAATATTGGTATGGATAGCAAACATCTTTGCATTTAATTTCTTGTTATTGTTTCTGAGGATTAAATTGTAGTGTTACTTAACACTAGCTCTCTTGTTCAGTCTTGAACTTGTGGAATAAAAAATTGTATTTCGAGATTTCCTCATTGTTCTGTGTTTGTTTTGGTTTCTTCGCACGTAACTGTTATATAATCTTTTATATCTTGTATTCATTATATGCAAGATGCTAACTTGCTTAAAAAATCATATCTACTTTACTAGTAGCATACATGAAAATTTATATATTAGCATTAAACGGACTTCCTATGCAGTAATGTCATATCATTGCAAGGCAATTCTCTACGTAAACATATCATATGGTTATTTACGTTAAAAAAATTGATGATAAGGTCACTGAATAGAAATGTGATAAAAAGTAAGAATAACGTTCGTAATTTGTAGTAGTTATAATTTATAAAACATAAAAATTAGGCTATACTTAAACGAGCTAATCTCACCTTTTTTACGACTGAGCCGAATCGGAATGTACTTTTAGAGCTTTTTATTTAATTAGTTCCTAGTTACTTAGACAGCCCTAACTGTAACACCCAAAAATATATGGGTGTTATACGTGTAATGAAATGAGCTTATGTAGCAATAAGATAAACGGAGGGGAAAAAAATTGAAAAATACATATCTATACTAATAAATAATTATATATGGTTTATCACCAGATTTCATCTCACAAAAACTTTCTCATCAAACTTCTTTTAACAAGTTTTTCACAAATCATGATATTTCTATTTGAAGTTTTTATTTTATTTTAATTTTTAAAACGACAAGTGTGAAGTTTTTATATTTTTAACTACCTCAATCACACCAATCATTTCTAGAGGCTTTGAATTTATGATATCAATTATCTCAAACATAATTTAACCCTTTAAATCTTATGATCACAAATCCTTATTTTATATAACGATTTAAATAAAAACGATAGAGTTTAAATATTTTTGTTTGCATATTTGAATAGGTGTAATACACGGGCTAATAACCTAGTGTGTGTGTGTGTGTGTGTATATATATATATATATATATATATATATAATATATATATAGATGCATATATTTATTATATATGAATGAATAGGGCTGCAAACGAACCGAACGAATACAAAGCCTTGTTCGTGTTCGTTCATTAAGAAATAAACATGTCATGAACTGGTTCACGAACACTTACCGAACGAGTTTCTTGTTCGTGTTCGTTCATAAGAAAATGAACATTTCATGAACTGTTCACGAACACTTACCGAACGCAATCGAACACAAACAAAATCAAACGAAAACAAACAAATGTTCATGAACATGACGAACACAAAGAAGCCATGAACACAAACGAATACAAATGATCACATATTTATTTTAGAAATAAAATCAACTATTCATCATAAAATTACAAAAAATAAAAAACATGTAACATAAATATCCAAAAACACTTGACATACTTGTCATAAAAATAACTAACACAAAATTAAAAACATAATCGAACATATAACGAACATTAAACAAACACATTATCGAATCCGAACGGATATTAACAAACAAAACGAACACATTATCGAACGTTCACGAACAAAAACGAACGAACACGGCTTGTGTTGATGTTCGTTCGTTTAACTAAAGGAACGAAATTTTCTTGTTCGTGTTCGTCATTTACTAAACGAACGAATATAAACGAACTTCCCGCCGAACAGTTCACGAACTGTTCGCTGAACGTTCAGTTCGTTTGCAGCCCTAAATATGAATTTGAATTATACCAGAAAACGTAACAAAGTATCCGCCATTCTCGGCAACGAACACCTTATTCGATTATTAATCGTTCAATGTCATCAAGTCGAAATCAACGGAGAAAACAATTAAGCGATAGTAACAGTGGCACATCGGAGGTGAAATTGTCAATCGGCGAATCATAGCAAGTTAAGCCTCAATTTACTTGTAGTTGTTGGTCATATTTTCATAGCAAGAAAGCAATGAACAATGGCGTTTTTTTTTTTTTTCTTACAAATAGATTGAAACGACTTTTCTTAATATGCTCGGGTTGAAATCGGGTTTTGTACGGATGTATTAGATATTCGGATATCGAAAATATCTTATTATTTTAAAATAACTATCCGAATCTGAAAATAAGGATATCATTTGGGTTTGGAATTTTGAGTTTTTATTCAGATTTTTTGAACGCGCCTATAAATGATTCAGGTTGATTCAGGTTTTAAACCTGCCAAAATCATGGTTGTTCAGGTTAAGAGTTTAGTTGGGTTGAATCGACGTAAAAGTGAAATTAGTTTAACAATCATGTCGGATCGGGTTTGAAACTGGTTGCGGTTTCCAAACTTTTTTTTGTCATTTCTATCATTTCTAGAGTGGAAAATAATTAGTGAACAGCAGATTTGAAAATTAGTTTTCCAAAAACCTAAGTATTAAAAATATGGTTTTCTGCATGAAGAAAACAAAGCATCAAACTATATGAAAGGAAAGTGGTTCTCACGAATTTAAGTTTTAATTTAACGATTTCACTTAATTCAGTTTTTTGTCTTCTGAACAACACTTAATTTGGTTAATCAAATTTTCTTTGTGTAGATCTAATAATTCACTTTAATTACATGACTTTACCTGCTAAACCACGTAATGGTTTTATAGAACCTGGAATTATTAGAGTTTTGAGTACTTTTTATGTTTTTAACAAAAGTTCATCGATATTCTAGGATAAATACATCATAAGTTGCATTTGAAGAATTTAAACCCTAATTTTTTTAAAGCATATCATTTAACCACTTATACAACATAAATGATTTTTATGAACGTGAATGTGGAATGAAACGTTGATAAGGTTTATTGATTTTTAATGTGAATAGCAAAATGGAAGATGGAGCATTCAACGAGAATTTGAATATCAAAGAATCTTATAGCACAAAAGATCTAGTTGAAGACATTGTAAAAGCTTTTGAGGATTTGAAAATCAAAGAATCAATAGAGTCCTTACTGTTGCATTTACCGATTGAGAAGGAAGATGAGAGAGTTGAAGTGATGAGAATGTTAGAAATATTCGAAAATTTTAAAAAATTCGACTTGGATACTTTGTTGATAGTATTCGAAGACTTGATTCATAAGTTGCTTTGGATTTGGGCAGCTTTGGAAGCAACATATAAAAAAAGAAAAAAGAATTGACAAGAGAAAAAGAAAAGAAAAAAAAAGCCTGAAAGTTAAATCGGAAAAGACATACGATGAAAGTAAGACTGTTTAGATCAATTCTTATTTAGTTATGATTTTCTTCTGATTTTGGATTATATCATGGACTATCAGTTTTTTGAATAAAATTAGATGGATTTTCGTTTGTCGTAATTCAAAAGATACAGGTAAATATAAAAGTTTTCATGAGGTAAAAAACCTACTTAATTTTAAGAATGAAAGATAACTTTAAAAGATAACATTTTTTAGTGGCATGCTTTGTAATACTACCTAAACAGCTATATTGTAAGTAAACAAATAGTGGCCGACACTAAACTCTAAATGCCTAAGTGCATAACTCTATTAGAATTACACAAATGAGCAAAATGTGTGTTTAATATACACGTATAACTTAATTATCGGATTTTTGTTGAATGTATTGAGAATAGATGTTCATGTAATATTGTAAATATTTTGCATAAATTTAACTTTGTAAGAATAGCTTGTAATCTACTATCATTAATCACCCTTATATGTACATTAAAACATTTCACCCTCTCGCTCTTAGATAGTCAATAAACATCTTATCAACAGAATGTTTTTTACATGATATCTTTTTGAGACACATAATTAACATGAATGGTGTGTTATATGTCTATGTTTTAATTACGATACAAATTTTAGATTTGTTCATAAATTATATAATCTTGCGATATACTTAGTATAACAGTATCTAAAACTTAGTCACGTTAGATATGTTTTTAGTTAATAACAATATAGCTGTTTTACTCTTTTAAAGTTTTACTAGAACATCATTAATAATTTAAGGAGTTAATTACATAAATGGTCCATGTGGTTTATCGAAAATAACAGGTTTGAGTATCAAGGGTTTTTTGTAACAGGTTGGGGTATTGTGTTTTCAATTTGTAACGAGTTAAGGTATTAACACTAACAGGCGTTAACTTTTTCGTTAAATCTAAGGGTATTTTTGTCTTTTCACTTTACAAGGACTATTAATATAAATAGAGGGACTGGTTGTGTCATTTAATATAAATAAAAGATTATATGTGTAACTTAATATATATATATATATATACATACATACATACACACACATATATATACTTTCACCTTCAGTTATAGACTAATTTCACCACCACCATGGCCGCCACCACCACCACCAGCCACCACCGTCATCATCTTCAGCACTTGAAATAAAACAACAACAACACACACAAACCATCTTCATCTTCATCTTCACCACCACCGACGACCGACCGTGCAACCAACACCACCATCGCTGCTTCATCTCTATCGAACGACAATTGATGCTGGTTCTAACCTTGGGTTCAAATATCTATTTATAAGCCCTAAAATCAAGTATCCCCAATTTGGGTTTTAGGGTTTTGAGAAAGTTTTAGGTTCTAAGGATTCTGAGAAGCGACTGTGAAAAAGGTTTAGGTTTTAAGTATTAGATGTGGTGTCGCTAGAGCCGAGGGTAGCGGGCGGTGGTGGGTGGCGCTGGCGGGGGTGGGTGGCGCTGGCGGTGGTGGGTGGCGATGGCGAAGTTGTGGGGGGGGGGGAAGGGTGGCGGACAAAGGTTGTGGTGGTGGGCGGACGTTGGAAGACCAGGGATGATGATGATGATGATGATGATGATGATGATGATGATGATGATGATGTTGATGATATTGCGATGGTGGTGATGACGCAGCGGTGGTGATGATGCGATGATGGTGATGCTGTGATGGGGGTGATGATATGCTGATAATGGGTAGATGGTGGTTATTGTGGTGCTTGTGGGTGTTCGGTGGTGGGCTGGCGCGGCGGTGGGTAAGAGGGTTGGGTGGTGGGCTTGGTGGTTGGAGCCGACAGGGACAGTGATTGATGATGGTGATGCTGGGTAGATGGTAGTGATGGTGGGTAGATGGTGGTGATGGTGGGATATATAATTACACTAATGGTCCCTGAATAAAAGAAACATACAGAATTACAAAAGTAGTCCCTCCAAGGGCATTTTAGTCAATTTTTTAAGTTAACAGAAAAACTAACGTTTGTTAGTCTTATACCTTAACTTGTTACACAAATTGAAAACACAATACACCAACCTGTTACAAAAAAACCTTAGTACCCAAACCTATTATTTTGGATAAACCACAAGGACCATTTATGTAATTAACTCTAATTTAAGAAAACCAAACATGAATTTGGTATTCCCTTTTACTTTATCCCTTCTTCATCCCTGACCACTAACAACATTTACCACCCATCTAGTGACCCACAGCCTTTGGTCATCCTCCATGATAGTACTCTTCAGCCTTCATTATCAACAAACACTTCAATCTTCGCTAGCTTGAAAAAACACATGAAACCAACCAAAAAAAGTGTATGTGGCTTAACACAAGATAGAGATTCCTGATCTTGAACTTAAACACCAACAACAATCACCATTTCTGACACAGATTCCAGAGACGAGATTTAACACCACATTTGGCATCGAGATAGAACGAATGAGTATAAATCCGAAACCAAGGGACAAGAAACAAGGGTATGGTACTTTAGGTTTTGATTCAACTTTGACTTTTTTTTATTTTCCAAAGATAACAACATTTAAAAAAACAAACGTGATGAACAGTAAAAATTGGATTCTAAACCGTTAATTTAAACAATGCAGCACCTCACTTGATGTTATGGACTAATTTAAATGTGTTATGAGGTTGTAAAATGTTAGACTAAATCTGCAAATTTTCAAAAGTCAGTAAAAATAAAATAAATAGATACACCACAATAATCAACCAAATGTGTAATCTAGTATTTAAAAGTATCATGAACATGAAAACAAAACAAAATATAGAGAAACAAACCAGTCTGAATCTAGTTTCGGACGAGGTGGGACGGAAAGCTAGGGGTCAACCCCAACATGAAAATAAAAGAGGTGTACTAAAATAAACGGGCTGTTTCGTAAGCCCGTTTAAAAACTAAAATTACAATAACTAAAAAAAGTTAACACCGCAAACCATAAACATACTATACATTTTTATTTCAACATGTTTATAACATTTCAACCCGTTTCTAATCCAATTACTACCAGCCAACCAGTTTATAATTCATGTTAAACTCGTTCAAATAACGAAGTAAATGGATAAAATATTCACGATACATTGTTTTAGTGTATCCATGTTAGGTTTCATGTCTTTTATACTAATAAATATATAGTCCATGTTCATGTTTTAGAACCGGACCATGAAAAAAACTACAATCTTGTGTTGGTGATCCTTGCCTAAACAAGGTTATTTCATTAGAACAAAAGAAAACATCCGGATTTTGAAGAGACCACACCAGCTGGGCACCAAACCAGATCAAACCAAGAACCAAACTTTTGTTCATATCATGGACCGAGACCCAGACTGCACATGGTCCTGGTTCTTTTCCAGTCTAGTTTCAGTTCGGTTTTCCAGTTTTAATGGTCAGGACCGAGTTGTGCACACACTTATAAATGCACAAATTATTGTTGTTATAAGGTACCTGTTCTCATCCAGGAAACTGTTCTTGGTTGCCACAGTCTTTACATGTTTTCTCCTAGTACTGATGACTCCAGGATGGTTTACAAAGTTATGCTGCAAATACAAAACTTTGTGTACAAAGAGCGTGTTGAATGAATCAACTCAAGAAATATAAGTATACATATAAACTAATATACAAACACGAAGAGATGATTATTGGTTAAGACAGCTTATTTCACTCACAAATAATCAGATAACCGGTTCATATAAACAATCCCAAACACCCTCAAAATAATTATTGTTGTATAGGACTTGGAAAGTAGATAAATGGTTTTAATAAGCAATACAAAGTATGCACAAAATCTGTTTAATTGAAATACGAGTTATGGTACAAACAAAAGATGACGGGTCACCAAGGCCGAGAAGCTTGTCTCAGACATAAAATATGGATATATGAAGAATTTGTTACCTGTGCTTTTGATCACAGGTATTTAAGAATCATATATATAGCAACGATTAGCAGAACGATCCCAATAACAGATAACAACAAGCATAAACATGAGCAACCACCCTTGGTGCGTTTATTCAGAATCGCCAGGTTCTTCTGCACTCTCTGTTTTTTAAAAGGGAAAAACAAACAAATTGTTAAATTCAAAGTAAACTAAAATAAGCAGCTTCTTAAAAAAAGCAAGAGATAGAAAAATCTGCTTCCTGCAAATGAATAGACCTAACGTTATGTACATGGCGGAAAGGGCAGGACGGGTTAAAGGGAACACTTTTAAAGTTAGACCAAAACAGGTTGGGTTGACCCACCAACACTCTTTTTTGTACATTTCTTGTGATTTGTTAATAAAAAATTTAAAGATAAGTGTGCTTAGTTTTATGCAGTTGCTAAAATCAGAAAAAGGAGTGAAGTTTGATTCTATTTTGTGGAGTTAGCCCCAAAACATAACCCGAATTGAGTAGCTTTTGCATTAATGGGTTTACATTCTAAACTGTCAATTAGGCATTACACTGTCAAATTGCCATATGCTTAAAGAACTTGATTCCCTAAAGGAACATTTAACAATTAAAGAAATATTTGACTGTTCGTTATATAGTTTTTCCTGATATCATGCAAGTTGATTAACAAGAGTGTCACCTTTAGTCGAGAATTTGTGACATCAACATGTTCATCAAGGTCATCCTGCGTATAAAGAAGAGCAAAGCAAAAGTGTTTAATATATCACTTATGTTGCACTCTATAGAATTCCTAATAAGCAGCTTAGAGTAGACTTAAAAAGCGACTTACAATGAGCCTGGTGTGCAAATCAAGTTCCTCGTTGACTGCCAATGCAATATGTTTGGTGCTTATCACCGTCTCCTCCAGTTTTTCAAGGCCCTCATCTTGCTCTGTAACTCACAATGACATGATTTATTATTAAAAAGTAAATATAGTTGGCAATTTAGATAGCTTTGTATAAAAAACGGGTTGATGTGGGCTTTATCTTCATGTCAAAGGTATAAGTGAACTTTAAAATCTTAACTACAAGGAAAACAGGTCAAATGGGTGGAGCAGGTCAGAAACCCATGACATACCAAGTGTTAAAAACTTCTAAATTGTTCAATTAGGGAAAAAAAAGGATTTTTACGAAAATATAAATATTTATAATCATATTAAGTATCTATAAAGTTTTTATAAACATGGCACATAATTAAGTTAAAATTTGTTTATTAACATTTATATTATAGTAAAAATCCTTTTTTGCCAAACGTTTTCTAACAAGTTATGCAGGTTATAAGAACCCATGACATGATCAAGTGTCTGTAACCTTTTAAATATTTTACAAAATAGACATGCTAATTGCTATAAAGTTTTGTTTATAATCATATATAGTATGATAAGGACTTACAAAATTCAAACTAAATAAAAACATTCGGCCAACTGGCCAACCCGACCTGACCTGACTCGTTTGGACTGGCCTTAGATTTAAAACCATTTCCCATCAAACCTGCTTGACCTGTTATTTAAAGTATAAGGCCTGCCTGTTTTGCCGCAGATATCTACAACGTTTTCATTCAGCCATCGTGTTAAATGTTTTAATAGGCTTATCATTTAATATAGAGGCCCCATATATCTACAGCATTTAATGCATTAAATGTTCAATCAGCCCTCGTGTTAAATGGGTCTTCAAAAGTAATCACAAAATAATAACTCGCCTCTCATAATTTGTCTTTGAAGCCCAACAATGCCAGAGTTGTCCAAACCAGTTGTCCTGCTAATCGCATCAGCTGGCTTAGTATCTGGCCCGAGTAAGCTGTCCCTGTTAGCAAAGTTTGACATGTTCAATGTGGAGGCCATCTGAGTAACCTTTGTTCTCATATTTCTTAGCATATCTTTACGTCTATTCATCTCTTTCTCTGTTCTGCAAATAAAAAGTAAAATGTTCCAATATTCAGGGATAATTCCATAATTTCAACAACTACAGTTAAAAGTTAATGAAAATCAAATAGTGAGACCTGCAATAATGATCAGAACATCATATTATGGCTTGTGGATATATCGATGAATGCTACTATAGACAAACATAAATTATGGATGTGATGCAGAAACAAATGATGGAACATGTTCCTGCATCACAAGCTCTCTTTTCATCATCATCGATTTTTAAACAACAAAAGTTACTTTTATCATGTGGCTAAAACACAGCCTCCCCCACCCTCCAGTGCCTCCCCCCAACCCCAACACCACCATATTAATGAACATCAATGTACATATGAAGAATTAATAGTTGATAGCAACTTTACATGATATAATTGGGGGAAGTAGGGTTAGCGTCTTTTAATTTTACTCATTTTGTTCATCCCAAAAACTATTTGCAGTTCATAGTGATTTTTCATAAACAATAAGACGCATGAGAGCACATGATAACATCACTCACTGCCAAATATTATATATCAGGCCACAAATTTAGCTAGAAATAAATAAATACACACATGTAGGTGTGGCAACCCAAGCATTTCAGATAAAAGATAATGTAAAGAATTCAGTTAGATTACAAAACCTCGCTAACCAGAAAGCATGCTACTAAAAACTGATGAGGGGAAAAGACGAGTGTTTTATACATAATTCATTCTTCCATACAAATAGATGTCTTTAAAACAGGCCATGCATCTCAAGTTGAACTCAAACTACTTATCAATCACACATTAAGATCATATAACTAATTACATCTGGGATCACCTACTTAATTAATCTCATACATAAGCAAGAATAATCAAATTCTGACTTACAATGGCTGTCTAGCAGGAAGCTTTGTAAGAAGAGACTGTAAACTATCAAGTCTGGTTCCTAATATAGTGATTTTTCTGCGTATGGCAGATGAATGGCGCTGTGCTTCAGGCCCTGAGCCATACGAACTCCTTGCGGATATCATGTGGGTGATATCATCCGAAAGTTTACAGGCTTCATTATATTCCCTCACCCAAGGATCCGCAGATGAAGCCATTAATCTAAATAACAAACAACAAACGTTGTGACACATGAAATTATCAACTAACGTGTGTATAAGATGCAAAGCAAATCTAAACTCTCAAAAAACTCATCAAGTCGTCAATTAATAATCAAAATTAGTTTTATGACGTTGCGAATCTCACAATCTACGAATAACCGCTATTGATAATCAATATTAGGGGAATTAGCGCACCGACAACATCGTTGACAAACAATCACAATCGTAAACACACCTGTTTCTCTAAACTGAATAAAATTATCAACATTAATGATCGGAAACGGATCAACGGATCAACGGATCATAAACTTTCAATGCGAATGCGGTGGATCAAAATAAGATGATGAATTGAACGAATACAAGCAACATTTACCTCGATCGATCTGTGATTCGAACAGTGTGATGAGAATTGAAGCTGATGATCAGATCTAATGGTCGATTTGAATGTTGACGGTCGATTTGAATGTTGACGGTGGATGAAATATTATTATTATTATTTGTGGTGGGAGACACACGGCGCCACCACTCACCGGCGAGTTTGTCTTTGCCTTTTCGTCACCGTATACGTTACACGCACGAAAGAAAATAATATGAAACGTTGATTAAGAAATTGTGATTACGTGTTATAATGCATGAAGTACAATAATGAATAATTTGATGCGTCGATTTATAAAGGGTTTGATTATTTAGACATCTTATTATTTTAAATCAACATTCCAAATTTTTATACGGGTCGTATAGCTCTATACGGGGGCGTATAACCCCTCTGACAGCCCCCTGAATTTTTCCTCGTAGTCAGTGTCGAAATTTGCTATAAGCGTCGTATAGCTCTCTGATACCCCCCTGAATTTTCCTCGTTTTCAGTGCATTCGACCCTATACGCCTCGTATGGACCCATACGTGGCGTATAGGGGTGTCGATTATATGGGTGTGTGTCTAAATATTAGGACCCTTTATAAAGTGCGTGATCGGGAAGCAATAATTGCTGTAAAACGACGTCGTGCTAACCGGGTGACTTGATGGGAGGTGCAGAGTGCACGTTTTCAAACACACATTTCTTTTTCCTAATTAGTGACGTGGTGCGTGTTGTGTCGATAGCATGATATAGTTAATTGCTTAAAAAGGTGTTTCGATTCAATTTTGAATATCGAAACATGGATAAAAACACGTTGTAACGATATATTATGAAATCAAGAAAAAAGTACATCTTGAAAATAAGCGCTTACAAACACGAAAATAAAATTAAAAGAAAAAAAATAAAATATGTCATGTTTGAGCCTGCTTGATTTTGAATAAAATTCGAAAGTTATTGAAGTGGCGCGCCGGTCTTTTTCCACCACAGATTAGTGGTGTACATTTCGGTTTTTTTTTAAAACCGGTTTGGGTTCCAAACCAATATCGGTTTAGTCAACCCAAGTCAAAACCGGTTTGGCCCCAAACCGGTTCGGTTTCTAAACCAGTTCAGAGGTTGAAAAACCCAACCCTATGAAACCGGTTTGGAAACCGGTTCGGGCCCAAACCGGTTTGGGTTTTTTATTTAATTTTTTTTTTGTTCTTTATATATAATAATGTTAAAATACTAAAGATATATAATCATATTTATATTAATAAAATCTTTTACTTAATTTAAAGAAAAATAAAATTTTGTTAACATATAAAAATATATAATCATATTTATATTAATTAAATCAAAAGCAATAAAATAAAAGTTGTAAGTATTATTGTTATTAATATCATGGTGGTGGTGGTTCTTATTATTATTGTTGTTGTTACTTATTGTGATTATTATTATTATTAATATCATTATTTTATTTAAATAATAGTTTTTAATCAAATATGACTTCATACGTTACTTGTTAATCAATATGACTTCACGTCTCAAAGTGAGATAAATAATGAAAATGAAATATGTAATATATAAAACATATAAACAATTTAAACAACATAGAAGTTTAAATAATAGTTTTTTAAAAACTAAACATTTAGCCTAGTCGACTAGTCATTCTCCGTTCGTTCGTTGCATACTTGTATGGTTATTCTTCGTCACCAGAAACGGAGCTGTTACGAAGGTACTCATCATATGCCGCTTCATCATCGGTCATTCCGGGTGTCAATCCGCTCTCTACCTCGTCCTCGTATAATTCTGCTTCATATTCCAATTCTCCTTCAAGTAAGCATTTGTCTTGTACTCTTTCCGCAGCATCCAAATAATCGTTCAAGCAAATTGACATTTCAATGGCTTGGGGAGTGAGTCGAGTTCGTCTTATCGATATAACCCTGCCACTAACGGAAAAAGCAGATTCCGAAGCTACCGTGAAAGCTTGGACGGTTAGTAAATCTCGGGCTATGGTGGATAGGATGGAAAATTGATCTTCCTTACCTTTCCACCAAGCCAACAAGTCAAAGTTTTTAAAATCGTGTGATGTCATGATGGATAAAAAGTTTGTTCCAGCATACCTCCCGAGTTCACTACTCGGAGTGTTACCACGTTGACGTTTATTAGATTCATCTCTTAAAGTATTATATAAAGCAAACATTGGATCATTTAAACTTTCGACATGTGTCGCATGCCTCAATGACTCATGGATGTGTGATGTTTCATCATATTTTAATAAATAAACATCAAACATTTTTTCTAATTGTTGGTTAAAAGTAGCTTTTAAAGTTTGAGCATAAAATAGGTTTTCTTCTTCTAAATCCAAATTAGAAGTAATTTTATCAAGTAAAGTTTCAACCCCCGATAAATTTAAACAAGGATTTAATGCAGCGGCACATGTAATAACCGAAGACATTTCTTTACAATACTTTTTAAGTTTTTCTTTCATTAGAGGTATTATATCCGAATAAGGTCTACCCCTAAACGACATATCATTTAATTTTGAAGTCATTAAATAAATTTGGTGAAGTACTAATAGTCTCGTTGGATAATAAACTCCAGAAAGACAAGTAGTTGCGTTTTTAAAAACTTGAAGCATTTTGCTTATTTCTTCAATAACGGACCAACCCGATGGATGGTAAGTATTTGTCTTTCCACGACTTACCAAACTATTATGAAATGCTATTAAACTTTCTTTTTGTTCAATAGCCTTTTCAAACATATTACAAGTGGAATTCCATCGTGTAGGTACGTCCCAATTCGGACCTAAACATTTGAAATTTGTGTCTTTACAAAACTTGCGATATTTACTATATCTTTGGTTATTGCAAAAAATGTCACATAGCATTCTTTTAAAACCATCTTTCACCGTTTCAATCGTTCTTAAACCGTCTTGAACGACTAAGTTTATAATGTGCGCAACACATCGACTATGAAAAAACACACCGTCACACATTGGTTTATATTTTAATTTTAAATGATCTATCGCAAGCGTGTTATTTGACGCATTATCAAGAGATTTAGAAAATATTTTGTTTTTTAATTTATACGTTTTAATAACTTTATCAATAAGATAAAAAATGTTTTGGCCGGTGTGAGGATAATCAAACAATTCAAACGCAATCGTACGTTTCATCATTTGCCATGAATCGGGTTCAACCCAATAGGCGGTGACACAAATGTACGAGTCCGGTGAACCGTGAGGAGTCGACCAAACATCACTGGTTAAGTTAACACCGGTTTGTAAATTTTCAAAATAAGATATTAATTTATTTTTAGCTTTTTTCACATTTTTAAACAATCTCTTCGAAGAGTAGCATGACTTACATTGGTATAACGTGGTTGGAGAGTTCGTTGAATGAATCGAGTCAAACGTTCGTTGTCGAAATATTTGAATGGCAAGCTTTCTTGAATTACAAAATGCGCCACCCGAACCGCATCAACGTTATAAGCCCAAACATTTCATTCGTTTGTCATCGAAGCTTGACCTTGAGACGGTTCACCTTTCAACGCCTTACAATATTTATACGCAATGTGGTTTTTCAACGTTGTGTTTGCATCTTTTTTGAAAAACTTATGGCAAAACTTGCAACGAGCCTTGTTCAGACAGCTAGCCATTTGACAAAAATCGTAGTTGCACCATATTTCGGGGTTCCTATTCGTAGTTAGGATTGCTACCACCACGTTGCTTGAAGACGCATCACAACCAACGGATGTTTGAGCACTTGATGAAGCCATTTGAGAGAGTTTTGAGAGAGTGTTTTCTAAGAGAAGGAAAATATTGAGTGTTTTTGTGATTTTTAAGAGTAGATAGCATTTTAAGTTATTGTGATTCAACCAAAACATCCAATACATATATATACAAATGTAAGGATCTATCTGAAGATTATGAGGCTGATGCAACCAAAGATCTTCCAACATGCACTAAGGAACAAGGATGAACTTGCTTCGGAAGCTTTACACTCTCTAAAGAAAACTCTAAGTGTAAAGTCTTCCGAAGCCAAAAGTTTAGAAGAAATTACTTTGGAAGTTTTACACTTAACAAGAAAAATATTCCAAGTGTAAAAACTTCCGAAGCCAAAGACTTAGTTCTTCCGAAGCCAAATATGAAGTCTTCCGAAGCTTCAAAGACAAAGTCTTCCAAAGCAACTTTGCTGTGAAGACTGATTTCTTCGGAGGACAGAGAAAAGATGCTTTCTCTGATCTACTTTTGATAAAGCTAACCAACTTTCTGTTGCAACTCTGATAACTCACCAACTTGTATGAGTTGGTGAAACTTTCATGCTTTAGTGAATAGTAGATAAAGTCTTCGTCTGTAATTTTCTTATTTTGTTCCTTTAGACTTTTTGTACTAGGAAAAGTCAGTGAGCTATGGCATGTCATAGTCACTAGCCAAAAGGCAATCAGCCTTTTGACTCTAGATTGATCTTGTTGTCTAGATTAGTCAATTCCAACTATCCTTCCAAGTATTGACGGTTGTAGGTTGTAGGTTGTAGTATAAAAGAGTCTCAGGTCATGCTTGGAACACTTGTAATAGAACCTGAGATCAATATACAACATCCTTGAAAACTAATACTTGTGTTATTGTTCTAAGTTCTGTCTCATTGTTACTTGTGTTCTTTGTATTTTCAAAGTTTCCTGTTCCCTATTTGAACTGTTAAGTGATCTAAGATCACTTCTCTTGTGAAACTAATTATTGTTAACACCCTAACCGGTCCTGTAACAAACCTAATGGGGTTATAATGGTAAAAAAAACCACCAAAAAACGGTCATAAAAGGCCTCAAACGGCTATAAAGCCTTTATACAACGACTAGTTTTGAAAACCGGTTTGAAAACCGATTTGAAACCGGTTTGTATGGATGGAACTTCAAACCGCATGAAAACCGCCGGGTTGGGCCGGTTTGAAACAAACCGGTTTGGGCCACAAACTGGTTTCGGTTTTTTTCGAACCGGTTTGAATTGACCACCTCTACCACAGATGCCTTGGTTCAAGTCTCCCCTCCCCCAACCCAAGCCCCTTAGAATTTTCATATTTTCTTTTTTTTTTAGGCGTCACACTTGTACATACTTCTTTTTTTCAATTATTAGTACGTTAATAATATAATTAAATTTAATAATTTGATTTTTCTTTTATAACTTTGAAATGACCCTATTGTTATTAAAAATTAAAAAAGAAAGCAACTGAATAGTATCGTAAGTCTATTAATGCGTTGTGTACAATATGCTTATGCATGTATAGATTGTGAAGCTTTGTGTACGACCTGTTTGTGTTTAAGTGCCTTCTGAGTGGGGTAGTTGGCCTCCATTTCTTCTTCTAGAGAATCAGATCACGTTCCAGCCTGAGGCGATGGTCGCTCAGCCTCCCCCAGCCCCCCTCTCCATCTTAGGCGTGGTGGTTTCAGATCCCTTGGTCGCTCCTCCTCCCTGGGTTGTTGTCTCTGTGTTTGGTGGTGCTATGGTTGTCCATTATCGTGACAGTTTGTTGGCCTGGATTGTTTCTCTCTTTATTCTTCTGGGCGGTTTCATCGTGGCTATCATCGCCTAATTTACAGAACGCTAGGTGATGGTAGCGTGGTGGTGGCAGCGTTGTGGTGATCGCCACGAATTGTAGCTGGGAGTGGTGCTGGATGCCCGCTGCTGGGCAAGATGAGCACATGCAAATATCGCTTCATCATTATCATCACCGATTATCGTCTCCAGGTTCGTAATTATGGGTGATATCAAAAGATTTTTTAATTATTTTTTGGCTCTCCGAGACTCCATAGGTGGTGATACTACCATTGGAGATAGATAAAAGGATAATTTAATGAAGGCTTTTGAAACCCCGTCAAAAGAAATGGAGGGGAATATGCTTAAGATGAATCCAAAACTTCACTTGCAAGACATTAAAAAAGAAAGCAAATGAATAGTACCGTAAGTCTTAATTAATGAGTAAATTATAGTTTTCGTCCTTTAAGTCTGTTCACAATTTCATCTTTTGTCCTTTAACTTTATAAATTACAACAAACATTCTTTATTTAAAAACTTGTCATGGTTTTAGTCATTTACACTAACCGTAGTTAGATTTTTCTGTTATTTGTATGTAAAATGATAAAGTCGCCCCTCATATTAAAATATGTTAAAAAATAAAAGCATTGTTTGGAACTAAAATTAAAAACATTAAAAATTAAAATCACCATCATCAATAACCCTACCCCCATCCAATACCTCCCCCACTTGGGCGCTTCCGCATTCTAAATTCCCGATCACGAGGAGTTCTGACGATATTTTCCGCCAAACTATTAAACACCAATCACCCCTCTCCAGCAACCACCACCACCACATAATTGCAACCCAACACCACCATCACTAGCATTGATGCAAGCACCATTGAAGGTTTGCCCTTCACTATTGTCTTGCACCCCATAAAAGACTACCAACATCCATCATCCTCTTTCACCGCACTACCTAGACCATCTTCCCACCATCGTCATTCTATTTCTACCTTCCATCATTGATCCTAATAAGACAACCAGACAAAGACAATGATTGGCATTCCCTACCATTGATTAACCTCTTGACATCCCTCTCCAATCGTCAATTCCGCCTCCTTTGTCCAAATAGAAAAATCAAAAGAGAAGCACTTATGTTGTTGCGACTTTTTGTCGGTCGCAAGCTAGATCGGAGAGTTGCAGGAGGTCTGATTTGAGGTGGACGCTGATGTCTCCCATTTGGTGGTGGGCGTAAGGTAGACCGTGACAGTAGAATGTACTAGCATAACTGATTTGAGCTTGTTTTCTCACAAGAGGAAAGTGGTCGTGGTGGTTGTGATTGTGGTTGTGGTGGTGTTGGTTGTGGTGTGGGAGAAGGTAGTTTAGAGTAAATTATCGTTTTTTTTTTCCTTTAAGGGTAGTTTCATCATTTACAAATATCTAACGGGAAAATCTAACGACTGTTAGTGTAAATGATTAAAACCATGACAAGTTTTCAAATAAAGGATATTTGCTGTAATTTATAAAGTTAAAGGACAAAAAATGAAATTTTAAATAAACTTAAAGGACGAAAACTATAATTTACTCAAATTTAATATATAGGTTTAGTAGATCAAGCCTGCTAGAAATCGGTAATTTTTTTTTACCTCTATCAAATCAAACCTATGTATTTAATTGATTTTTTTTGTTTAGGTTTTATTCAATGTTTATTATTATTATATATCTTTTTTAATGTTTTCTTTAATTTTTTTTTATTTGAACTTTTACTTGATTTTGATTCGTATCATTTTTTAAGATGTAAAAAAACATATTGATCTTATGAAGAATTAAAAAAAAAAATTTTATACATCTCTATATACTTAGTTTTTTGTAATTAGAAATATTTAGTCTACAAGTTGAGAAGGAGACCAAAATTGAGACAGCTAACAAACATACCCATCTTTGTTTTACTACTTTGGGAATCAGGTCGATAGAGGAACAAGGGTTTCTAAGGGTGGTTGCCGCCTCCCTCAACCGGTGATTTTGATTAACTTATTTGAAGATCCACAACCCTTCGTTATATGTGTGTGAGTTGGCGTTTAAGAGTAAAAACACAAAAAAATAAAAGTCCAGTCAAAAATTTTCAAAAGTAGAGATAAAGCGGTGTGATTTCAAAAACTTAAGAACAACTATAAGAAAATGTTAGAATTTACACAGAAAGTGGCTCGAATTTGCCAGTCTCAAATATAACTTGTTTTGACCCATACATCATTTAACTATAACAACTATTAAAGTTTTAATAATGTCATATTGTTCTATTTATTTTATAAATGTTAAATTATAAACAAACGTTTAGTGAATATTTTTTTTTTCAAGTGTAACATAAAACAAAAGCTAATTGTTAAAACCGCATGTAACCAAATAATAAGCGAATCTTATAACCAAATAATAAGCAAATCTTATAACCATTCCACTTATACCATCGAATAAAAAAATTATAAAAAAAAGCTCAAAACCATGAAACAATACTTAAAACTTTAGACTCACCAAAACAAACCATCCACCCTACTAAAGCCACTGACAACCGTTCTGTTTTTCCTGTGTGATACATCAACGTCACATCATATTTTCAATCTCCCCCGCATGTTCCCGGTTCTTCTCCATTTTACAAAAGTTAGTGTGTGGACTAGTGAAGCCCGGTGAGAATTCACTGGGTTGGTGAGTTTGTGGAACGGGGGCGCAGTATTCCTCGGCTCCTTTCCGATCCATTCCGTGTCCTTTAACCCAATACCTAAAAGCATAATGACCAACGATCTTATTATTTAATCTACTCAATAACAAAATCTTTTTACTATAATAAAAGGGTAACTAGAAGTGACACGTATCAACACCACATTAATCCTCATCAATTTTTTCCCGTATCTCTCTCCTATTAAGTAATCATATTAATTACTAAAAATATCATTTAATTATTTTTTAATTTAAAATAGTTTTTTAATAAATTAATAAAGAGCTTTTTTCATTAATATTATTTCTATTTTTTTTAAAATAAGAAATTTATCTAAAACAATGAATTTTTATAAAAATATAAATATTTTAAAATTAATAATTTTAAAAAGTAAAATTTTTACAAATAAAAAATATTTAAAATTTAAAGTTATGATAAGAAAGTTTCAAAAAAACAATTTTAAAATGTTTATAAAAAAGATTTTAATCATATATTAAAATATAATTTTATAATGAATATATTTTTATTTAATTTATAAAATCCGTGATACACGGGTTTACTAAAAATAATACATAATATAAACACAATCAAAATCAATTAATAAAAGAAAACACAATATGTATATGTAATAATAATACATACAACCCCCCTTCTTTTAGTCTTTAACTCTTTAATACTCCATACATCTCTTTCCGTCGTCTATTATCTCCATCCCCTGCTCGAAGATTTATTTTAGCCCCAAAACGACTCTCGTTTGCCCCAACACCGATTTACAAACCCTTTAAAACAAAAGGTATTATTTCTATTTCATTTCATTTCATTTTATCGATCAATTTCATTTGTTCAAATCATAAACCCTCTCATTCCCCTCACTTTCTAGGGTTTCATACCTTCATTCCTCTTAACACCATCGTATGGCGTCTAATCGTCCCCATTCATGCAGGTTTTCCACCACAAATCGCTGTTTTTGTTCCGTTTTATGTCAATTGTTCGGTGATCGATGGATGATTCGGTTATTGTGGAGTCTGTGGAGTCCGTTGATCGATCGGAGGTGAGATCTGAGGGTTTGGGGGTGAAGAGGTTGTTGGAGAATGGATTTGAAAGGGATTTGGGTGGGAAGAGGGTTAGGAGAGGTGAAGGGGAGGGGCTGAAGAGGGTGGCGGAGATAGTGTTGGTGTTGGCGGCGATGGGGAAGATGAGGGGTGGGAGGAGGCCGACGGCGGTGGAGGTGGAGATGATGGCGGATGCGAGGGGGAGGTTGGTGGAGGTTTGTGAGGAGTTTGCTCCGAAAGATGTGTTTCCGAGGGATGCGTTTGGGAGTGTGATTGAGGAGCTTGGGTTGAGTAGGTTGAGGGAGCAGAAGCTGGGGGTTCGGTCGCCGAAGCTGTCGATTGCTGAGAGGTTGCAGGCTAAAAAGGAAAAGGTGAGGGTTTAAGATGAGAATCAGTGCTTTATTGAGTTTGTAAGATTGTTGGTTTAGGATATGAGGTTCTTGAAGTCATTTTACGTGTTTTTGGTACGTTTTGGTTGATTTGAGCGTTTATGAATTGTTACATATGCTGGTAGATTCTGCTTATACTGCTGCTTTAGTCATTTGAATTTCTAGAAGAAGTCACAACTCACATGCTGTCTCATTTTTTGACAGGTTAAAAATCATTAGGTTTGTTAGCATGTGGGAATTGCCTGTAAAACATATGGTTATCTTTGTATTTGCGTATTTGCAGCGATAATCTTGTCTTTCAAAACTTAATGATTCCTTAAATTTGCAAGTTCTTAGTTGGTGGATATAGGATAGGAGATTCGTGAAGTCATTTTACATGTTTTTGTTACATTTCAATTGATGTGAGTATTCATGAATTGTTAATTTTAGGTGGATTCTGTTTATACTCGTATTCTACTCATTTGATTTTCTACTAGAAGCTGCATGCTAATATGCTATCTCGTATTTTTAACAGGCTAAGAATCATTAGTTTTGTTGCCAAAACATAAGAATTACCATGCTTATCTCTATATATGCGTATTTGCAGTGATGATTATGTCATACTCTTTTCTGTCATGTGGTAGTACTTTCATATGATATATTTTGTCGTCTCCCACTTCATTTCAATATGCTATATTCTTGTAATATTCAGTTGATATTTTTACTATTGAATTATTACTTTTATGGGTGGGTTCTGCTTATGCTGCTACTATAGTAAGGGTAAGAATCATTAGTTTTGTTACCATGTGAGAGATACATTGAGAGATACATCCAAAACATAAGAATGAACTTGCTTATTTTTGTATATTATTATTGCAGTGACAATTCTTATGTCATGCCCTTTTCTGTCATAACATATGATTATGTTATGTTGTTTTGATTTTAGCTTCTTATAGCTGGTTGCCCTTGTAGTGTTTCATTGATTATGAATGCTAATTTGTTTTGCATTTTCAATCAGATGGAAAAGTCTGAGGTGTTTCCACTTCACTCTAATATGTACACACCACCTCGACCGCAATCAAACTTAAGTGGGCCCACTGAAGACCGTGGGACCTCCAGTACTGGTCGTATGTTTCCATCAGAGAAAGCAAATCATGTCCCTGTAGCTTCTGGAAGTTTCCAGAATCCTTCAAATGTGGTTCATGCTTCTGCTGCCAATTCAAGAAATTTACCTTATCAGTTGCCTACAAGTGAGGTAAGACCTGGGACGTCGAATACATTACCAGCGTCTCGGGCTGATAGATCACATTTCAGAATAGATGGTGGAGCAAATGGTCCTTCTTATGCATCATATTCCCAAGGTACAATTTCTATATTTATTTCAATTCTGGCTATATGTGGTGTTGTGAATTTGGACAAAACCTTACTGAATTGAGCCATGTGCTCATGACCTAACCGGAATTGAAAAAATATTGATTCTGGAACCAAGCCGATTTAGACTTTAGATCAGTTTGGGATATTGTGTTCTATTCAAATCTATCCATGAACATAATACAGGCTTGGTTTTATATTTTGAACTTTGAAAAGTAAGAATTTGTAATGGCATTGCTTAGTTGTCAAAAACCCACAAGGTGCATGCCTAGGCCATCAGGCACAGTCCGACTCAGCCTCGTTGTCTTACTTCCAAAACCCCATTTTTAGGCTCCTAAGCGCATTTTCAGGCCAAAATCTAGTAAAATTTCGGCTAAAGATCATCTGAACAGATCCGAGAGAATTACGCTAGCCCTAAACAAGCCTGGAATCAACCTAAAACAACCCAAACTAGCATAAAAGGCTAAAACATGCTTAAAACACGTCTAAGACAGTAAGACCCTAAAAATGGTATTTTTATACTATGCGCATTGCTCAAAAAAGCCCTCTCTTTTTAAGCGCCTTGCACTTAATCCCAAGGCTCATCCTTTGCGTCTTGAGTGCGCCTGCGCCCTCGACAACTATGTGGCAATGTTTCTTGTTTGAAAGTGAAGCTTTCTAGAAAAACTGAACCAGAACCCACCTGACACCGATTTTATTTTCTTTTTTCTACATGTTTAATGGAGGATTCATCTTCTTTTTTCCCTTTTCAAGTTTGATACTAATTCCGTCCCAAAACTATTGTCCTCATACAAATTATGTAATTTAAGATGGCTACTTTTAATGTGGCTTTTAACTAAAATAGTATTTATCTTGATCTATATAAGGCAACAAATGACTTGAAAATTTTACAAACTTCAAAGGAAAAAGAATTATCAAGGGTAAAATAGGAAAATTGATAATTGGTACCTACAATTTTTTGGATTTGAACAATATTTTGGTACAAATCAAAATAGATACTTGGACATTGATTTCAGTTTGGGGAAGTATCGTTTATTGCTTGCATGTTATAAAGATGTCCTAGTGGAAGTTTGGTTTCATATGTGATACTTTCTTAGTAATTTTTCCAATTTTTTTTGCTTTTTCTATATTATTGATTGTCATAAGTGTTAAAGCTGAAGTTCTCATTTCATTAATTACTAATAACATGCATCATAAATTATAGGAAATCTGGCTGGAGACACAGGGAAAACTCCAACATGGTCTATGCAGACTCAGTCTACCTCATTTGCTAAAGTAGGTACGGATAAAGCGTCTGTTAAAACAGAGATTTCGTCTAAACCGATCATTACGCAAGGAACACCTAGTCCTATGAATGTAAATCAACACCGTATGAGCTTTATGCAACCTCCTGCTGCTGGTACTCACGCAGAAATTTGTAAAATTGTTCAAAACTTACTACACCCACATGTATTGGACCACCCCACGTGGACACCACCTTCTAGGGATTACATGAACAAGGCTTTGCCTTGTCAAATCTGCAAAATTACAATTAGTGATGTGGATACGGCACTTGTCTGTGATGCATGCGAAAGAGGGTATCATTTAAAATGTTTAAATTGTAACCCTAAAGCTATTCCTAGAGGTGAATGGCAGGAATGGCATTGTGCAAAGTGTTTGGCTATAAGTAACGGGAAACCCTTACCCCCGAAATACGGTCGTGTTATGAGAAACATAAATACACCAAAACTATCTTCTAGTTCTGTCACACTTCAACCGTCTTTAGACAAGAAAGTGATGTCATCAGATATGAATACAAATGGCAACTCTATTTCACAAAGTGGTTCTTGTGGGACTACAAGTAATGATGGTAAATTGACAGAAACTCCCCTTAATGAGAATCAAGAATATGGGACTCTTAGCATGGTTGATAACAGGGTTTTATCTGATGCCCCAGAAATGTCTTCTAATGGAAAAAAGTTGGAAATTGGGGTAAATGGTGTAAGTAAGGAGGATGAACAAGGTGAAACTGTGAAAAAAGGTGAAACACTAATCGTTGTTGGTGAGCATGAGAGTTCTACATCAAGCAGCATGAATGAAGTTGAATGGGTTGGAGGTTCAATAAAAGAAATTGATGGAAAAACATATTATAATTCTTGTTGTGTTAATGGAATCGTATTCAAAGTGAAGGACTATGCTCTTTTCAGCTATGCTGACAACAGATATCTGCCTAATAAACTACAGGTAAGCAACTTATGTGTCATTATGTAGTCTATACCGTTTTACTCATACAAGTTCCACTCTTTCTTTGAACTTTTAGTTAATTTTTTATAAAGTTCTCGTTGACAACAGTGGTATTTATAGAAAAATGCTTTGCTGCAGGCCATGTGGGAAGATAGCAAGACTGCAAAGAAATGGGTTACTGTTACTCGCTGTTTTTTCCCTGATGATTTACCTGAGGGTGTTGGTCGTCCATGTGCCCCTGAAAGCAATGAGGTGAAAAATTTTAATGCAAAATTGTCATTTACATGGTTATGGAGTAGAGATTTTTACTTTAATAGTTAATACCCTATTGCTTCTCCATAGTTGCATGTTTGCTCTTCAGATCAAGTAACTTACTTTTACGTTTTTGTCATTGCACATGCATATTTTTAACACTGTATGTAAGTGGTCATCTATAGCAGGTGAAATGGTGATGTGGCAGTTGGGTCTAGTTTTTTGATGCCATGTGACTGTTTTTACATGTATAGATTCTCAGTTGCATACACTGGTTCACTCCCTTTAAACTATGCTTTATTTTTCTAAATTTGCTTAAATGACTTATGTTGTCTCATTTAGGTATATGAATCCAATCATGAAGCCACATTAGGGGCTGGCCTGATACATGGCCCATGTGAAGTTCTCCCTCCAAGCAAGTTCTCCGAAGAAAGTGATCTGCGAACTCGTTTGAGGTCAAGAGCCAATGATAAACCAAAGCCAATTTTTCAGTGCAAGTATGTCTCTCCCCCAACCCACACCCACCCACACCCACACACACACACACATACACAGATAAAGAGTAAAAAAAAACTAAACAAAAACACCATCTTTAATGTATACCCTAAATATTCACACTATTTTGGTGTCCAAAGCTTATTCTTGGAATATGCTTACACCATGTTCATTTCAGCTAAATGTAAAGGTTTAACATAAACTATTTTACACTAGGTAATGTAGATTTCAGATCATTTTTGTTCGAATCAAATTATTTTATTTATTAACTATCATAATACTCTTTTATATCTTTTAGCATGTTAATTCTAAAAAGTTTATTAGTTACATAACTTACTAGTAACAACCATAAATGAATTATTAAAAATCCCTAAAAAACATAATCAACATGGTACTTATTTTAAAGGTCCAGGTGAGATTTATAGTATGCTTGTCAAAAATTTTTTACCTTTATGTTGATTATTGAAATAAACATATTTTTTCCTCTTATTATCTTCACAGTTCTTACCTTCTTATTTGTCCTATATGATTTGTGTTAATTATCTTATTCTTCATAAACATGTTTGTTTCTGCAGATGGTTTTATGATGAAACAAAACGGTTATTTCGAGATGTTACTTGCTAATGTAATTCATGCATTTTAACAGGCGAACCCGATAGTCTCGTCAGCAAGAGTTAGACTCATTTTTAACTGAAAAATTAGTGTGTTATTTTGGCTTATTTTTTTGATTGTACTGTTTTCGTACATCACTAGACGTGTATTGTGTTATCTGTCTAATACTCTGGAAACTTACCATAATGTTTGTGATCTGTAATGTGTTTATTTGTTTTGGTTACTATGATGGCAAAATACACGAATTAGAAACAAATTTACACTTTACTCTTAAGAAACATACATGCCTAGTAATATCACTTATAGCATATTTATTAGTAAAGTAAAGATGATGGAATGTGACAAACTTTTCAATTTCAGAAGACAGGTTTTCATTGAGGCTTTATTTCGGAAAACATTTTTTTATTCGTAACATACTGGATGCAATATAGTAGTCTAGATAAAATAAATTTGCATCTTTTATTAGGTGTGTTACGTAATGTCATTTGGCGTTGTTATTCTCATGTGATGTTTAATAAATATGTTTTAAGGGCGTGATTGGAAGGGTTATGTGGGAGTGGAAGGAGAGTAGGAAAAGATGCTGTTTTTTACTGTGTTTTTAATGCGAGGGGTGATGTGGACCTTTTGTGTGACGGGTGGGTAGAGGTGGGCATAAAAACCGGGTTCGGATCCGACCCGGAACCGGGTACGGGTACGACCCGGTATATGTATACCCGGTTTGGACCCGTAAAAAACCCGTAGGGTTGGAACCGGGTATGATTTTCTAGAATTTCTTAGAACCCGACCCGAACCCGACCCGGAACCGGTTGGACCCGGTTTTGACCGTTTTTTTTTAAAAGTAGCTGTTTTTTAACGGCTATATAGCCGTTGGGATCGATTTTTGGCCTTTTTTTTGTCACTTTTAGGCTTATAAGTTAGTATAAATAGGTGTGGGTTGATATGGTTTAGTACCCAAGTCTCAAACGCAAAAACATACGCAAAAACATACGCAAAAAACGCAAAAAATACTCTCGTTTACTCTCGTTTTACACGTTCACTCTCTCGTTTTACACTTTCACTCTCTTCAATCTTGATATGGCTCACTCACAATCTTCCGTTGGTCAAGGTTCGTCCAACGCTCCAACCGTCGTTCGTGTTCTTGCACACAATCGTAACATGGATGTTTGGTGCAATTGGGATATGGTTGAGTTGAGTGACGGGTCTGTAAAGACTCGTTGCAAGTTTTGTGGAGCTTTGCTTGCTAAAGATTCTAACACGACTTTAAACAAACACATTAGCAAGAAGTTTTGTAGTCGTTGAAAAGTAATCCGGATTCGCAACAAACACAATTGGGTGGAGACGGTGGAATCTTTAATTACGATGTTAATACGGTTCGAGATCGAATGGCGAAGTTCGTGATTCAAGAAACTTTGCCTTTTAGTCACTTCGACGATCCTCGGTTGACCAACTTAATTCGAGAGACGCTTCAACCTCGTTACACCCACGTAAGTCGTACTACACTTAGACGTTATTGTTTAAAATTATGAAAACAAGCAAAAAATGATTTAATTGTATTATTTGAAAATTTAAATACCGGTGTAAACTTAACTAGTGACGTTTGGTCGGCTCCACACGGTTTACTCGAATCGTACCTTTGCGTCACCGCTTATTGGGTGGATCCCAATTCATGGCAATTGATGAAACGTACGATTGCATTTGTTCTTTTTCCGCATTCACACACCGGAGAATTTTTGTTTTACTTTTTAGATAATGTAATAAGTACTTTTAAATTACAAAATAAACTTTTTTCAATTGCATTTGATAACGCCTCTAACAACACAACCGCGGTTGAAAAATTAAAATTAAAATATCTTCCGATTGCAAACGGTGATTTTTTCCATACTCGTTGTGTTGCACATATTATTAATTTAGTAGTGCAAGACGGATTATCCGGGCAATATGTTAATAACTTTATTACATCTTTTCGATTTATGTTACATGACGTTTTAAAAAAAAAGTAGAAGAAGATATCAAGATTATAAACAACTTTGTAAGGATACGCACTTTAGATTTTTAGGTACTAATTGGGATGTACCTATTCGGTGGAATTCAACTTGTCACATGTTTGAATGTGCTTTAAAACAAAAGGGCACTTTGAAAGCTTTTCACAATAGTCTTTCGGATAATGGTGAAGCCGACCCATTTCCGGATGCGGGTTGGGAGAATCTTCAACGTCTATCCGAGTTTCTTGAGGTTTTTAAAAACTTAACAACAAAATTATCGGGAGTTTATTATTCCACTAGTTATTCGGTGCTTCAAGAATTATATTTTGTCTTTGAATTTTAAAAATTTTCAAAATAAAAATAATATTTTTAATCAAATGATAGAACCAATGAAAGAAAAGTTTAAAAAATATTTTAAGGACTTACCACCCGTTTTTACGTGTGCCGCCGCTTTAAATCCGTTTCTAAATGTTGCGGGGATTGAATGTTTGATAGATGAGATAAATGACAATTTGGATATGCAAACGAAAACCCTAATTTTTCAAACGAGGCAAAAGAAAATTATAATCATAGTTTGAAAACAATTTATAATTTTTATTTAAATAGATATGGGCCTAACGTAAACATAACCATGCCAAGCGAATCAACCTCAAGTGCTAGTACATCGGTTAAAGACCCAGTTTTGACTATGTTGAATGTTGTCTGGGATGTGACGGCTAAACGACAAAGGGGTAACACCCCAACAAGTGAGCTCGGTAGATATAGTGGAACGGATTTTATTTCCACTATGACTACCGAAGATTATCGTGCATTCGATATTTTGGCTTGGTGTAAAGGAAAAGAATCTCAATTTCCGATTCTTTCTGCTATGGCCCGTGATTTACTAAGCGTCCAAGCTTCTACGGTAGCTTCGGAATCTTCTTTTTCTCTTAGTGGCAGGGTAATATCATTACGGAGAACAAGACTAACTCCGGAAGCAGTGGAGATGTGCATTTGTTTAAAGGATCACTTAGACGCAACTGATCGTATACAAGACCAAACAAGCCTCGAAGACGAGATTACACTCGAAGCTAAAGTACATGATGAAGAGGTAGAAGACGGAGTATCTTCTGGCATATCCGATGAAGAATTAACATTTGATCAAGCATCTCGTAGTAGATAAAATTAGACGATATTGTTATTTTTTATTGATTCATTTATGTATTTTTAAGTTGTTTTAATATTATATGTCTTTCATGTTCTTTTTAAATTTCTTTGTCATTCAAATGTTTTATATAAAAAGTATTTAATATTTGTATATTATAAGTGTAACCTTTTCTGCCCAAGATTTGTATATATTTATATATTAAGTTGTTTAAATTTTTGTCATTCAAGTGAACCCGGTTAGGAAAAGAAAAATAAAAAGAAAAAAAAGAAAAGAAAATATAAGAAAAAGAAAACATACGACCCGGTGTTCGACACACACACAAGAAAAAAAGAAAAAAAGAAAAAAAAAAGGACAAAACCTGGTTGAACCTGGGTTTCATACCCGAACCGAACCCGACCCGACCCTACCTGGGTATACCGGGTAGGGTTTGTATCCCGCTGAACCCGACCCGGGTTCGTACCCGGGTTCACCAATACCCGGTTCGTACCCGGGTTCACCAATACCCGGGTACAAAAAACCCGGTTGGGCCCAAACCCGGTTTGTACCCGGGCCCGGGTACGGCCCAAACCCGATTTGCCCATCTCTACGGGTGGGTAAGAGTGTAAACGAGACGATTCGAGTCAAGTTTGAGCTCGTTTAGCCTCGAGTTTGGCTCATTTTAACTTTAGAAAGTTTGAGCTCAAGCTTCGCTCATTTGTAGTGTTAGTTTTAAAGCTTGAGCTCGGCTTGTTATAAATTTTCAAGTTTGAACTCAAGCTCAGTTTGTTTACTATTAAATTATCAATTTTTTTATAATTACTTTTATATTTATTTATAATCATACTTTTTATATATAACATAATATATATTAATTATATTTTATCTTAATCTAAAAATAATTGTTTTTAGAATAAATTACAAATTTGTCCTTTAAGTATAACTAAAATTACGGATCTTGTCATTTAACTTTGATAAATACACTGAGCGTCCTTTATTTGAAAACTTATTATGCTTTATGTCCTTTCTACTAACAAAAGTTAACATTTTTAGTTAGTTTTTTTATAAAAGACCATTTTACCCTTACTCCTTAAAGGACGAAATCCGTAATTTTCACTAATCTTTTATTTTTTTTTATTTTATTTACTTTACTTTTTTTTTTTAATTTTTTTCCTTTTTCTAATCACTTTTATTTTTATAAACTTATTTTTTTAAATGATCACTTTGCCCACAACCCTTAAAATGACGAAATGTGTTTATTAATCATTAATTTTCTTTTTTTAATTTTTTTTTTATTTTTATTTTATTTACTTTTAATTAGAGCTGGCAAAATGGGTGGGTCGGGTTGGGTTGGGTTGGGTGACGGGACAGAATGAATCGGGTCAGGATGGGTGCGGGTCAGGATGGGTGCGGGTCAGGATGGGTTGCTTTACAAATAGATCATTTTGGTTCTGGTCGGAATGGGTTTGACCAAAAATAGATACGGGTCAGAATGGGTAGTTGTAAAATTTGGATGGATTAACAAAACCTAGAGCAGCAACAATCAAGCTCTTTTAAGAATTAATTAAAATTTTCATTGAGAGACTTTTTTGTCAAATATTGAAAGAGTATAATTACAATCTTCAACCAAAATTTGAAAACCCATACCAAAAGAAAAAACGAATATTGATTAGAATTCAGAAGTTTCTAGTAGATCCTAAAAGATCAAAAATCAAAAGGAACATATGATCCAAAATCAAGATGAACGCATGCCATTAACAGACCCTTTCTGGCATTTTAGTTCTGCTCAATTGTTATCTTTATGCAATCTAAGTTTTGAAGCAACAATCGATGAATCGGAAACCAACACTTTTAAAATTAAAATCGATTCGGAAACACAAAAATCAATTCTGAAATCGCATAAATGTAGGCCTGAAATTGAAATCAAACTTGAACCGTTGGACAAAAATCTAACGATGTTGTTTGTAGAAATTGAAATTGAAGGTTCTAATGCAGAAATCGCATACCATGGAATCTGAAATCAATGGCTTTTCGGTAAAAAAACAAACTATAAACAAAGTTTGTGAAGAAGAAATCAACGACAAACCTTGATTTCTTATATTGCATCCCATCGCTTGAAGCGAGAAAACCACTAGCGTCAGTGAAGAAGAAACAAAGAAAATAGGAGTTGCTGAAGATGAAACCCACAGATACTGCCCATCTCGACCCGTGTGTATATTTTGTTATGTCTATTCAAACCCATCATTTTATTTATACCTGGCAAAACAAAGCCACACGCCTAATTTTGGGTCAGTATGGGTCTTTAGTTAAATATAATGGATTGTTTTGGGTCACAAATAACTTACTACTGGGTTTAGATGGGCTGAATGCACTCAAAGGAATAAAATTAGAGCTGGCAAAATGGGTGGGTCGGGTTGGGTTGGGTGACGGGTTAGAATAAATGCGGGTCAGGATGGGTGCGGGTCAGGATGGGTTGCTTTACAAATAGATCATTTTGGTTCGGGTCGGAATGGGTTTGACCAAAAATAGATACGGGGTCAGAATGGGTAGTTGTAAAATTTGGATGGATGAATAAAACCTAGAGCAACAACAATCAAACTCTTTTAAGAATTAATTAAAATTTTCATTGAGAGACTTTTTTGTCAAATATTGAAAGAGTATAATTACAATCTTCAACCAAAATTTGAAAACCCATACCAAAAGAAAAAACTAATATTGATTAGAATTCAGAATCAAAAATCAAAATGAACATATGATCCAAAATCAAGATGAACGCATGCCATTGAAGACCCTTTCTGGCATTTTAGTTCTGCTCAATCGTTATCTTTATGCAATCTGAGTTTTGAAGCAATAATCGATGAATCAGAAACCAACACTTTTAAAATTAAAATCGATTCGGAAACACAAAAATCAATTCTGAAATCGCATAAATGTAGGCCTGAAATTGAAATCAAACTTGAACCGTTGGACAAAAATCTAACGATGTTGTTTGTAGAAATTGAAATTGAAGTTTCTAATGAAGAAATGGCATACCATGGAATCTGAAATCAATGGCTTTTCGGTAAAAAAACAAACTATAAACAAAGTTTGTGAAGAAGAAACCAACGACAAACCTTGATTTCTAATATTGCATCCCATCGCTTGAAGCGAGAAAACCACTAGCGTCAGTGAAGAAGAAACAAAGAAAATAGGAGTTGCTGAAGATGAAAACCACAGATACTGCCCATCTCGACTCGTGTGTATATTTTGTTATGTCCATTCTAACCCATCATTTTATTCCTTTGAGTGCATTCAGCTATCTAAACCCAGTAGTAAGTTATTTGTGACTCAAAACAATCTATTATATTTAACTAAAAACCCATACTGACCCAAAATTAGGCTTGTGGGTTTGTTTTGCCAGGTATACTTTTAATTATTTTTAGCCACTATTGTTTAAAAAAATCATCATAAATATTAGTAATAATTTAGTTTAATTTTTTTTTATAAAATGTAATTTTATTTATAGATATTTATTTTTTACAAATTTATTTTCATTTGTTCATTTTGTTAATTACCTTTGTAATAAAACTAATAGAAATTAGACAACTCGATTTTTACCTTTTTTGGTACAAGATTTTTTAGTCGTTTCAAATTATTTAGTTCAGTATTTATATTTGAAACCGGTTGAAGAAAGTAAGATTTTGGTTTATGATATGAATTTTTAATTTTTCGTATTCAATCAAATGGTTGGTTTTTAAATATAAATATAGTTTGATAGCTTGTACCTTTAATTTGAAATAAAATATACTAAAAGGTTTCTAAACAACTACTTGGAGTTTTTAAATAAACAAATCATTCAAATTTTCTTTAATTAAAAGCATTTTTATTCAGGATTTTATTTAAACTGTTAATAATGATTTTTTATCAATGTAAATCAAAACCAAATAACTTAAAATTAAAACGAAACCGAACCAAACCATTACTAAGGGTTCCGCTTTGGTTTAGTTTTACGATTAAGCTTATTGAACATTATACAGTAAAAACACTTAAATACCCTATGTATTAATCAAAGCTTAATTATACGTATAGCTCAACTTAGAATAACTATAACCAAGTAAAATATAAAAAGTCACGTACCAAAATCACACGGTCTCTAATAGGTTTATAATATAAAACATAAACCAAACTGTTTAACATAGTTGAAAATTCTTATACCAAAAAGGTAATAAAAAAGCAACGGTGAAACAAAATCTATTACGTTTAAATTTTATAACATAAAAAAATATATTTTGAGCTCTCCAATTTGTTCTCGTACGATTAGAAAGGTAGATAACTAATTTTTAAAAAAAAAAAATATAATAAATTAAAAACCTATAGATAAAAGTAAATTTTATAATAAAAGATTAAAATAATTAAGTAATTATATTTCAAATAAGTTTATAAAATAAAAGTGATTAAGAAAATAAAGTAAATAAAATAAAAACATAATAGAAAAAGTAAAAGATTAATGAAAATTACAGATTTTATCCTTTAAGTGGTGAGAGCAAAATGATCCATTCACACAAAACTAACAGAAAAATTTAACTTTAGTTAGTAGAAAGGACATAAAGCGTGATAAATTTTAAAATAAAAAACATTCAGTGTAATTATCAAAGTTTAAGGACAAGATCCATAATTTTAAACATACTTAAAGGACAAAATTTATAATTTACTCTTGTTTTTATTTAGATAGAAATTATTTAATATATAAAAACAATTATATAAAAGAAAAACTCGTTTAGGCTCGAGAGCCAGCTCGAGAGCCAGCTCGAGTTTGATTTCTAAAGCTTGGGCCCGAGCTCGGGCTTGTTTAGTAAACAAGCTCTAATATGAGCTCGAGCTCAAGATCATTTAAGCTCGGCTCTAATAGTTTGATTTGCCTGATTTGGCTCGATTATATTGTTAAAACTTAAAAGAACATCTTTTGATGTGAATTGGGTTGAATAATGTTGGTGAGTTTTGCTTAAAAGACCGAATGTCTTCTATGTTAACAATAAAAGGTTAATTAAAACGAGCCAGTGAAAATGACACCCTGTCTTAGTTTGACTCGTTAACAAACTTAACTAATATAGTAAGCCTTTTTTGGAGCCAGTTTCGAGTCACCCTGCTCGGACAACCCTTGTTCATACCAAAATAAAGTTTATTTTTTCAGTTGACATAAATGTTACAAAACAACTTACGTCACCAGATTAGCATAAGCATTTTTTTCACTCATATACTACGCAGTAATTAGAGCATTCACAGTAGGTTTCCTATATTTATATGAATGTGTTCATTGTATTTTAAGGATTGGTTGCAAGTGAAAGATAGAGAAAATATTATTGTTTATCTAATTGAAAAAAAAGGAGAAAGATTGGTGATATTTAGTAAAATTATAGGAATAGTGTATGAAATCTTACATGAATGCTCTTACGAGTTAAAGAACAAAATAAGTATAGTGCCAAACACCATCGAACTTTTTACAAATCTTTAGCCTTACAAACAAATTGTGTCATTAGAAAAGAAATTATTATATATTTAGGAGACTTTCAGGTGGCGTTGTGAGATGAGTTTAATCTCCCACAATCATAATCAAGGGTTCTTGTTAATGAGTAATCCAGTAGTAGATAAGGATGAAACCAGGTTTGGGTATGATTACAATCGAGTATTTGATTCCAAATCCTGCAGATTACTATCTATAGTAGCAAATGCCTTATGTGCCAAAGTTTTTGGTGTGTTTTTAAACTAGCTTTAGCCTGAACATTGACACCAGAAGGTGGCAGCAATGAAGCAGGCATCGGTGGTTGCGGTAGTAACAGACAACAGCGATGGCATTTACAGCAACCAGTAGGGTGGTGGTGGTGTTAGCAATCACATTGTGAGGGAATGCATGCTTGCGGATTGCTCGATTAGAGATCGTTCAAAACTTTTAAACTGTTTTGGGTCAAATTTTAGTTTTTAGAGTGAAAAGTCAACTGATACAGCAATAAGTTGGTTTTTTAAGGTGTAAGAGATTGCTTAACAAAACTAATTAATGTATCGTAAGTTGTTTTAAACAAGCAGATGATCGGTTTTAATAAGCAATCCCAAACGCCAACTAATTCATGCGTAGCGTGCAAAAATGTTCAAAGAAAATTAACAAATACTAATATTATGCAAACAAGGTATAGCTCTCTGAAGATGCATTTTTAATTTAGTTACACAATGAACATGAAATCACAAGTATACTCCGTAAAACTTTTTTACACATACCTGATTCATCTTAAGGTGTAATGGGTGCGGGTTCTGTCCCCGACACATGTGATGCAGCATCTTCTTTTGATATGGCCACATAGTTCGAAGGCGCGATCGGTCTAGCATTGTCCCTTTTTCCTGACCTAGCTCCATTTTGGTTCATAGACAATCGTCTGTTAGGGGTTCCATTGGCTGCACCACCATTTGCGCGTGGTCCCACCACTTTCTTTGTGCTACTAAGAGGTCGAGCTGGGCTTGGTTTTGACCCAAAGATGGCTTCTTGTTCTGTGTTTAGTTGTTCATGGAATTTCTTTTGGTCCTGTAAAGATAACAAAATCAAGCCAGTTTCAACAGCTATTAAAAATAACAGTCAATTAATGGAACTAGAGGTGGTAATTTCAACTTAATTATTAAAGAATGGAACAATTCAGAGTGCATTTTCTCTAATAGGTCAAACCCGTACAAAAAATAACAAGTTAGTATATAGTTGGACCATAGGTGCGATGATTTACTTCACAAGTGAGGTCTCTGGTTCAAGTCCAGGATGGTTCAGGTAATGTTTTATCTCTATGGGTCAAACCAATAAAATCTAAATGATAGTTTTAAAGAGAACTAGTCAATCGAGGACATTGAACAAAGTGTACTTTTAAAGCACATTTTTGTCGTAAATCATTTTATTCGAAGATTAGATATATAAAAAAATTAGAACTTTTGAACAAAATAAGTGTTTTGAGCCAACCCGGCCCTACCCATACCCAAAAACTAATTTGACACATTTGCTTTGATCCGTAATCCAACCCGCCCATTTTGCCACCCCTGGTAAAAAAGTAAATATCATGAGATTCTCCAAACCCTCATTCTTCGTTTCTCTTCTTCTCTGTCATGCCTGAGTAAAGCATATTCGTCCAGCATAGCAAGAAGTGGAACACCATCATATGCAAAAGTAACTCCATGTTCTTCTTCCCATGCTCGAGTTTTGGCAACCAAAGTGTCAACAAGAGCTGCATAAACATTTTACAAAATATATCAATAATACATACGATTTTCTCATATAACAATATTAATAATCAATATGTCAGATTTCTCAGACGAATAAAGTTGTCATGCTCAGCTGTCCCATGTGGAGACGGCAAGTTGGCAGGGTCAGGTGGATTCATTACCGGGTCATTTCCATTGATGTTTGAATGGGCCGGCTAAACACTTTTTATCATATATCACAATGGTAATCCAAGTCTTTGGATAACATGATTTACGACATTTTATGCAAAAAATAAAGACCGAGGAAACTTTCAACCCATTCCCTTTTTAGATAGTTTTCTTTATTTTATATTTATATTTTTTCTATTTGACCGATTTGAGATGGAACACAACTGAAATTAATCCATTCAAAAGAAAACGACAAAAAATGCAGTCTAATGATATCAAACATGTTTATTTCTTTTAAACCTGCGAATAGAGATGGAAGAAAGACCGAGAGAAATCCAATAACCATAATGAGAAATTAACTAGATCACTTAAAATTCATAGATAGAAAACTAAAGAAAAATGGTAAGTTAGTAAGCTACCAAGTTCCACTTATTAGTGTCAAAAAACTGAAAGTTTGGGTATTAACCTGGAATTTTGTTGACCAAAATTCTGGCCTTCTCAGCTCGTTTGAGATTCAAGTGTGCACCTCTGGTTGCATTATACCTGTTGTCATCCTGTTATAAAGAAGCTAAAACTTTGAACTTAACTAACAAAATAATTCTACAAAAAACATGCAACTTCTGATAAGAAGTAAGAGCATTGTGGAAAGTATAAGATTTGCTATGTAACAGATTTTAGCTATCATCCATACCAAAATTATTGGTTTTTGAATCGGGTGAAAATGGAACGGTTTAGGCTGTTTTTAGTTACAACCTAAACCCGCAATGAAGATATTGGTTTCTCCATTTCTTTAAAACAATCAGGCTGGGTTTTTTTTTTTGGTTTTTTAGGTGTGAGGCATTTCAATCCAACAAGAAAAAAAATAAAATTTGTGGGCTCAGAGATCAATCACATAAATATATAAGAAAAAGAATATCATCCAACATTCAATAACTGTCAGTAATTTAAATTTGGGAAAAAAGGGCTAAGGAAATTATTAAATTAAAATACACAAGTAAAAGGTTGCAAACAAACTTGTATAATAAATTTTAAGGGATTGATAAACTTCAGTTTTGTTTGGTCGGTTTCATTATCAGCTTTTTTGGGTCTTGTCATTTGGTTTTTTTGCTTTGGGTTATGTCTTTCAGTTCTCATCCCTTTTTTTAGTTAATTAGCAAATTTAGATATGAGAAAGAGCGAGAAACACATACCCTATTGTAATCATCAAGCCAACTTTCTTCTTCACATGCTGACATCCACTTTTCAACTTTATCTAAAATATCTTTCCTACTAACTGCCTCTTCTTTTGCTTTAATAAGCTGGTTATCCATGTCAGCTAGCAATTCAGAAGGCTCAACAGTCCCAGAATCAATAAGGGCCAAAATTTTCGCCCTAGCCGCTCTATGTCAATTTCTTTGTGAGCCCGTGCAAAAATTTCTTCAAGTTCACCTTGCCTCTTAAAGGCAATCTCCTTCATTCTGCTTCCTTTAAGCTTATCTAGCCTTTCAACTTCCACCTCAGCCTAGAAAAAACAAACAAGTGATGTCTCAAAAATTAGTAAATGTATTCCTAGAGGTCGCATAATGAATGGGTTATGCAACGGGTAAAAATGGTCTAAAGCGCTAGAACGTGTATTCTTGGCAATTTGGTGTGGGTTGGGTTGACACAAAAGAAATCTTTTGTTCAGACTTCTTTTCAATATATGATAATTCGAATCAACCCGTTTATAAGTAAATAAGTCGAAATTGGCATATGTAGATATTCCTTAATGTGCTCTTTAAAAAAACAACTGAATTAGTACGTATGCTACCTGTTCAATTAAATCCAGAGCAAGAGCCCCTGGGACAGTTGCTTCATCCACTGAAGCTGATATGTTGGACGTAACATGATCAAAACAATGACGCTCTTCTTTAGAAGTATCCATCAAGTTCCAAAGATCAATCAACTGAGTTGCTAGCTCTTGAAGCTGCAAAATTAGAAATTAATTAAAATACATAGCCAATATGCTCCAAAGAACCTACATATATAGTTAAATAAGTCTGCTAAGTTACAAATTCATTAAATGAATGATCAAACCCGGGTGAATTATGCTTAGCTATACGTGGATGATGGAAATGTCCATTAAAGTTAAAATTTTCATCTTATACAAATGCACATGTATTACAAAATTAGTTGTATGGATGGATATTTAGGTGGCTTTGGTTTGTACTTCGAAATGTTATAATGATTATACTTTTGTGGACCGGGTTTTATAGGATCTTAGTGTTACTTTATTTAGTTTCCTCATTTAGGTAGCGTCTTGTATTTGTATATATATTGATGTTTAAGCCTCATGATGAAAATTAATAAAACATTCCCTGAAATCTGATTTACAACAGGTATCTCTAGTGATATGTGTTTGACAAAAAATAAAATAGAAATGGGTATGGATGTCAAAACCCGACCCTTTAGGTGGGCATGGACAATGCCCCATTTTATGGGTAACAACCCGCTCCTTCAAACTCATATCTTTAACCAAACATAAAAACACTCCCCCTTAGGAAATAATATTACAATGTGAAGTATACACTTCTGATGAGCTTTTCTTGAAAGAAGAAAAGAAGTGTAAACGATTTACCTTCTTTAAACGTAGCTTTTTATCTTCTTTTAAAGCTAAAACAGTATTAGCAAGCCTAGATAGTGTATCGTTGCTTATGCTCTTAGACTGCACACCAGTTGCATCATTTAAGCTAGGATGAACTTCAGTCACTGTACTGTAAAAGTCGATTCCAAGAACGGCACAGAGATCATGTACAGTGCTAACAAATTCCAAAACCTTATGCAATCTATCACTCTGCCAAATGAAACAATATATCAACATCAGTGTTTTCTTCTGTTAACAAAAATTTGTGTCAAACTGTACCTTCTCTTTCTGAAGTTCTTGCAGCTGGTCATTAAATTCATCCAGTTTCTTCAAGGATAAGTCAGACTCGTCAATTTGGGCTTCAGTTCTGATTGTTGATTAAAAGAAAAAAAACCCCTGCAATTTCTCCACGTATTTTTGAATTTGTGTTTCAAGTTTAGCATCTGCCAGTGTCTGAATGAGATGAGCCCTTGACTTTTGCAGCTTGGTCAACTTTCCTCTTATATACTCTAAACATTCTTGTTCCAACTGAAGAAGCATCTTATCTCTTTCCTCATCGCTTTCACCTACTTCATCCCAAATTTTCTGAATTTAACAGGTAAAAGTTATGTGGTGGTTAGTTTACTGCCCAGAAAAAATTAACCATAAAACAAACATAACCAATCACTAAATTCAAATCATATTTCACCTGTAACTGATGCAGTAGCAAACCACAGTTTGTTTCTCCAACAAGAGGATTTTGAACATCCACCTCTGCCATTTGGTGTCAATCCAACCTAGCCCGAGTCAACAGTTAGCAATCAAGATTCATACAAGATATCAATGTAAATGCCTAACCTATTGACTATAACTGATTCACATTTTGTTGAGACTATTAACTTAATCACCAGTTGTCAATAACATCAAGATTAGAGAAACATAGGTGTTCACTTAAACTAATACCAAACAGAAGGATTACCCTTATAAGACGTTTGCATAATTGCATGGCAGTCATTCTAAATTAAGCCGTACTTCTTCAGTTGTACAATATATATATTTTTCACAAAGTTTAGAGCCTTATAAATCTCTTCATTAATATACAAACACAGTGGATACACAATTTAGCAAATATGTAAGGAAAAAACACAAATGTCAACAACATTGTCATAATTCATATTGTTCAAGCTCTAACTACAGAATAATGTTTTCACATCTATTTCAGTGAAAAATTTTAATATCAAATCAGAAAGTTAATTTCTACTCAAAACCATCTCCACTTCAAAAAAATCGCAGTAGTCCAAAATCAAGATAAAATAGAAAAAAAACACACTCTCAAGTCTCAATAGCCACTTCTCCTACCTAAACCGTATATAATAAATAACACACAAATGCACACCAATTTACAACCAACACACAACAAATTTAAACAAAACAGCAACCTCCAAACTTCAAGAGTCACAGATCTCAAACAAACACCAATTTCACGTCGATTCAAGAGCGAAGAGTGTATCAAATGTGTACTCAATGTATCAAATGCGTACAAAAAACAAGTGCATTTGTGAAATTGAAGAAGAAGATGAGTAATTCTTACAGAAATTGTACAGCGGATTAGGTTTTGTGGTCACGAATCTGAGGGTTGTTCTGGTGTGTTGCTGTTTTTGTGTGTTGTTGTACAGATGAAGAAGACGACGAAGAGAGATGAGTGAGAAAGAGATGTGACGTACAGACGATGAGATGAATTATTATTATTATTATTATTATTATTATTATTATTATTATTATTATTATTATTTGATGATATGTGTGCACCCGTGTTTTCTGGATTATTTACGAATACGACATTCCAACGTCTTCTGAAATGACGATTTTGCCATTTTGTGACGGGACCGTGATGGACGGGTGGATGACAAATATAACCAGAAACCAACAAAATTAATGACAATACCCGAATATCTTGCATCCACTCTAGATTTTAGACTAGTTTAACTTTTAATTTAATTGAATTGATTTTAATATGTTTAAACTATTACGAATTGATTAATAATATTTTATATTATTAATTTTATTGGTAACAATTCTAACTTTTATTTTTATTATAGATAATAGTTTTAGTAATATAATTATCAAAGATATACGTTAATTTGCACTTGATTTCACTCACTATAGCGATTATGAACGGAATTAAGTAACATACAAGCGAAATCGAGCAGAAAATAAATACATGTTATTGGGATTGTCATTGGTAAAAAAAAATAAAGTTGAGAGTGTTACTGATCAAATTAATAGTATGAATTATTATTAAGTAACGAGTAAAAGTTAGGATTATCAAAATCCAATTTGCCTTTAATTTATTATGTCTTAAGATTCGAACTATGTATTCCTTTTAAAGTATCTTACTAGTATCATTATGCAATCAACTCAAGTGGTATAATGTTTAGTTAGAGCATTCACATTTCGTTCCCTAAATTGATGTGAGTGTATTTCTTGTATTATATGGTATGATTGTAAGTAGTTGTGAGTGAACGATTGTAAAATGTTACAGTTCAATCTGTATTTTAAGAAAACATTGTTCAAATCCCTATAGAATTTTTAATATATTTTAAGTGGTTATGAGTGAGGGAGAGAGAGAAACATAACGATAAAAGTATAAAAATTATTATTCAATTGAAAAGTAGAGAGAAAAAATAATGATTTTAATATAATTATATGGATAAGAATGAGTAATAAGATGCGAATGCTCTTATAGCTATTTCCAATAGGATAAACGTCAAAATAGTGTTTGAATTTCGAACTTAGGTGATGAAGGAGATTACTTGTTGCCATTTATTTGTGTTTGTTTCTAATACGCTCTGTTTTAAATATCAAAACGTATACAAAATCCTTGTCATAATTTAAATAAGTAGTCGAAATACTGATAAAAATAAATACGTTAAGACAGTAAATCTGAAAATTTAAAAAACATATTGTTTTGTAAAAAGAGCAAAGAAACAAAACCTTGATGTAATTTAGGCTGCTTGTAAGTTGATGCTTTAATAACTTAAACATTATCACAAAAAATCTATGTTTTATAAGATTTTTACACTTATCATAACACGACATAGCGAGTTTTGGTTAGGTACGAGGGCCTAATTGTATATTACGTTCCATCTTCGTCCTATCAATAAAAAATGCCCATAAAACATAATAGTGTTTTGTTTTGCAGATCATAAAATAATAAAACAAAGATGTAGTTTGACTTTGTGTGTAATAAACGATATAAATTCGAGTGTAGTAGTTGGAGGTGGGGACAGAAGTAGATTTGGGGGAAAACTCTTATTCATAATTAATGTTTTATGGTAAATAACATACCTTTTAATACATCTTTTATCCCTAATCACAATTTAGCAAGTAAACTTTTAGTTGTAGTAAAGACTTATTTTGTTCAATCCACAGCAAATTAACTATCTAGGGTCCGTTTATTCATGTTCTATTATAAACAAATAACTACAAGCATTTTATATGGTGAGAAAAAACCAAATAATAAAAAAGCATCCGAAATATACGAATAAAAAAAAATAAACAATTGAGAAACCGATAAGTCATATATGGCTTTTTATAATTGAGATTTGAGTCTTTGTTCGGCTAATTATAATATGTGTATATGAAACTCAAGTGATAAATTTGTTGTTTTTGATTTTTGAACGGATTTTTAACTAAATTTACCTAACTATACACGAACCCATAATGATTGCTAGCCAATGGTTAACGGAACTCCCTTCCCATGCAATCGAAAATGACTTATCAGGCCAGAAACGATATAGAAAACAAGAGCAATTGACTAACTTTAAATTATTTATTATAACCAAGAAAAACTCACTTAAAAAAACTCAAAAGTACATATTTTACGGTTTTGATTTTAACACAATCTCAAACAAAACCATGACTCGTAATTGGGGTAAGTTAATTCATTTTAAATAATAGCTAATATTATGGGAAACTAATATACCTTTTTATTAATTTTACGAAAGTTCCCTCAATTCAAACTTGTTCTGTTAAAATCCTACAACCTATAAAAAATATAGGTAAAAGTCAATAAGTTTATTGTTTATATATTAGTTTCTAGAATTGTCTAAAACATGTATTCATGAATTTATTCAAGAGTTAATATGCAATAATTTAAAAAAAACATGCACATATTTAGTGAGTTTAACATATTTTTGTTCTTGAAATGTTACCCAATGGTTATTCTAAGAATTAGCATATTCTTAAAAAGTGCGACAGTCCTGTGTACTTAAAATTGAGAGTTAACTGCGTTTATTTTTTTAGAAAATCTATCTATACTAATAAAATAAGCTTTTTAGGGACACATGATACAAATCTATACCTCTTAAATCAAAATTTTTCTCCTCTCTCTTCTAATAAATAATTACATTAACTACAAATCACATTATTAATTTTTTTTCATGTTAAAATTCTTTTTTAATAAATAAAAAATGAAATCTTTTTATAAATACAATATGTAAATAATTAAATTTTTATAAATTAAGAAAATTTTCTAAAATATCAAAATTTTAAAAATATGAATATTTTAAAACACGCGTTTTTAAAATATAAATTTGTATGAAACGAAAATAATTAAACTTCAAAGCTACAATAATAAGATTTTTAAAAATGACACTTTTTAAAAACAGTTTATTTTGAAACAAAATGTTCAAAAATAACTTTTTCAAAAAAACAAAAAAATTAGAAGGAAAAGTTTAAAAGCCGATATCGTCATTTTATTATTTAAAATCCTAAGTTATATATAATTTTAATAAAATTTTATTTTAAAAGATCATTTTATAATTAATAAATTTAAATTACTAACTATTTAATATTATATTACAAAAAGTTCACAAAAAAGTGAAAACCTAACGTACCATTAAACTAACCATGCTTTGTTTGATCACAAAATCCTAACGCACCATCAAAAGTAATGTTTTATTGTTGTTGGCACTTAGACAACCTGCTTTAATATAATTAAATATACAATAATATACCAACTTTTAAAAGCTAACGTCGGTGGGATAATTAGTATTATTTTATTATTCGGTAACATTATTTATATGGAAAGTGTTTAATTAATAAAAATATAAATTTAAAAAATATAAGAAGTAATCTAAACTATTAATATTCTTAGTTAATAGTTTTAATCAAATGGTAGGTAAAAAGTTCGTTAAAATAGTATATTTTAGACATAGTCACTTTTGTTGACTTTTTCAAGTTCCCCCATTTTTAACGTTCATGACTTTTATATACGAAATTATTTTTTTTTTAAATTGCACCATTAAACGAGTGTATTTTTATCTTTTGTACAGTATCCGTCACACCCTCAAAATCCACGTGCGGGGTTTTACCGCGAGGCGAGTAACCAGGATCTCAGTCATTAGTTACTCAGAACGACACTATATGCAACAATTAAAAATAATTCAGATTTTGGAACTTTAAAACATTTGCGGAAGCGTTTTGTAAAAATTTCAAACATATAATACCAAATGTAAACTGCGCAAAACACGCGTCCAAACCGAAGTATGAAAATATTCAATAAGACAAAAACATATGAATGTTTGTTCAAGGTATGCATGACTTGTGCGTACTCTTATGGCAAGCTGCTAGTAACGACCTAATAAAAGCATACTAAAGTGTCAACACGACGGTTGGTGAGTTCAAGAGTTTGTAATCAACATAAAAAGTAGCGTTAGTAAAATATAAACAAATGCATTAAAATAGATAGCTAGTCTAATTTCATTAGTAATAACAATAGTGATTTCGCGATCGAAGCTGACTATGTTTGTCTGTTTCCTCCCGCCACGCCATACCAGGTGGTGACGCTGTTAGTTGTTTAGGACAATATTGCACCCGCTTGACCTCCAGTCTTACGGGTGGGGCTTGTCAGACCTAGTAGTACTACCCAAGATTTCCCGCTAAATTCCTTAATTAACGATCCGAAAGTGTGAGGGCTTTCAATGGTATATCACACTATGTCTTACTAAACACATGTTATAATAGCAAAGCGTTTTAAAATAGTGTATGCTTTCTCCCCCAAAAAGAGAGTATATAAAAGTGGAGCATTGAACTCACCTGATGCGCAAACGAACGATAACAAAAGCTAACGATGAATGGGAAGACAACCCTTCAAAGGTGTAACACCCAGAAAATTCAGCAAAAAAAAAGAGAGAGAGAGAAAAGAAAAGAAAAGGGAGAAGAAGAGTATCACTTAAAAACAATGGGTTAAAAGTGTGCAAGGGGCAAACTTGCCCATAATAGGATTCAAAAAGGAGTATAGCAGCCCACACTTCCTTTTCACACACACACTTCGGCTGGAAAGGAAAGAAAGAAGTTCTAAACCGGTTTCTAGAGAGATAAAGAATAAGATCTTCAAGAAGCTTGTTTTTGTGTGTTTAAGTGCTAGAACTCCAGGTAGCTCTCGGGTTTGAGGAGTTTTCACTCGAAAGCTGTTAGAGGTGAGTTCTAGATCCCTTCTTTTACATGTTTCTGTTTGTTTGGGGCTGGTATGCATATTAAACTTATGTTTTCTGCTCAAACTATGGTTTTTCCATGAATGTACGACTAAAAATTTATGTATGTGTGTTTGTGTGACTGCTGTGATGTTGGGTTGTTGTTTAGTATGTTTTAAGTTTGTAGCATGTTAGATCTATGCTAAGTATAAGTTAGAATGATGTTTGGGGACTAGAAATACGTATGATGCATTGCAGGGGATAATTATAGTGTCCGCTGTGGACACTTAGGATTTGCATGGTGTCCACTGTGGACTTGGTACGTCCGCTGTGGACACTTAGAAAAATCATGCATGTGTCCGCTGTGGACTTTACGCGTCCGTGTGGACACTTAGAAAAATTATGCATGTTGTCCGCTGTGGACTTTACACGTCCACTGTGGAAACTTAGACAAATTTTGCATTCTGTCCGCTGTGGACTTTACATGTCCGCTGTGAACATTTAGGAATTTTTATGATTGTCCGCTGTGGATTTATTCATCCGCTGTGGACTTTGTTCATCCGCTGTGGATTTTGTTCATCCGATGTGGACACTTAGTAAATTTTATGAACTGTTCGTTATGGACTTTGTTCATCTGCTGTGGATACTTAGAATATTTTGGCCATGCGCTGTGGACTTTGGCTGTCCGCTGTGGACTTTGGTTGTCTGTCGTGGACACTTAGAAATTTTAAGCCATTCGCTGTATGTTTGTTCATGCGCTGTAGACACTTAGAATTTTTTTGAAAGTTTAGGAAATAGAATTAGCGTTAAGTCTTGACGTTTTATGGTGGTTTATGCCTGTTGATGTTATGTATGCTTGAGGGTTGTTGATGATGTTCCATATTATGTATTATAATATGACTTTACGTGGTGTGATATGTGCTTATGTACGTAAAGTATTATTGTAATGAAAGTGAAAGATAAAGGTAATGAAAAGTGGAACGTAATAAATGAATTAAAGTCTTGCAAGCATAATAAAAGGGGTTCACAACTCAATATGGGTTGTCAACTCGACAGTGTGCTGTGTGCACCCAAAAAGGTCAGTTTTCGTGACTGATGGAAACGTACGAAACGGGATCCTTGCCACTTGTCCCCAAGACTGTAGACGCTTCGTGCACCAATGATGGGGCATAGCATATGGTAGGATCTAGATAGAAGTGAAAGATAATAAAATACGAAATGAACGATTATGAACGATGATGAAAGATAATAAATGATTATTATCAAGATTTATGTATGATGTGTGTGACCTCTCGTATTTTTTTTTATTTAACGTTTGATTAACGTCGTTATCTCTTGTAAGGGCTTGCTTTGTTATTAATGCAAATACGAGGACTTATGTGTAACTTGTGGTATCCTTGTAATTTAGATGCAATTAAACTAATAATAATAATAATAATAATAATAATAATAATAATAATAATAATAATAATAATAATAATAATAAAAAATATGAAAAAAAATATTAATATTAATAATAATAATAACAATAATACTAGTAATAGTAAATAATCTTAATAAGTGTTACAACTTGAAAATGAATAAAAACAAAATAAGTTTAATATTTTAAAACTTGTAATTAAATGTTTGGGCATAAAATAATAAAATTAAAACCACAGGGACTAAAACTGTAATTCTAGTAAAATACAAAACTTAAACTTTGAATTGATTTTGTAAATTCTTAAACCGCAGGGACCAAATGTGTAACTTCTATTTAAACCCAACCCAAACCCCGTAGTCCCGGTCACCTCTTCGGCGGAACTCCGGCCGAGCTCCGGCCACCCCCCCAAACGACCGAAATGTATTAAATATAACCGAATCGAACCCTCTTTTACAATCATATGTCAGTTTCGAACCTGTGAATGCGCTTTAATCAGGTTTTAATCAAAGTTTTGATGGGTTCTATCTGTAACCGAATGATCATCGAATTATCAAAACCGTTATACACTTAAATCATAATAATAATCAAATTAAACAAACATAAACGTTCTAGTAATCATTTCGAAGTTATTAGGGTGATTAATTTCACTTGAAACAACTTAAAACTCACTCAAATCGACCTAAAACGGCCGACAGTAATGTTGTAGCCGTTGGATGTGTTCGGGATCGAATTGAAGCTATAAATTAAAGGGCTTTTGCTCGAAATGGGTTTCCTAAACTCTCTGAACTCTCAATTTCACCAAACACACACACTCATAACAATTGAATCAAGAACAGTCGCGGCCTCGGTTCACACTCGAAAACTATTCGTACAACATCAATTCAGGTAATTAAAGGTGTCATTCGATTCGATTTTTCATGCCAAACAAAAGCCCTATGATTAATTCAAGTTTAAACATCGAATTGATGTTCAATTTGGTCGATTTCAGATTCTAGGGTTCTTAAATGGAAATTGGGGTTTTTGGCTGAAAAAAAAGATTTAAACTTTGGTTTCTAAATTATATCACCAAACTGGGCTTAGCCCAGCTGGTTTAACTCATGGATATTGGGCAGGAGGTCCCGGGTTCGAACCCAGGCACCTGCCATAATTTTTTTTAAAAGGTTTCTTTAATATTTAAAATTCTGAAAAATATTCAAAGTTACTAATAATCATATAAAATCTTTTTTTTTAATCAGAAAATAAATAAAATCATTTTCTTTTATAATTTCTTAAAATATTAAATTAAACCATTTCTAATTCTTTCATTTTAAAATTATAAAATGGTTACAAGATACCATTTATTATTAATTTTAAATATTAATAAGTTCTATATAAATTTTCTTAAATAACTTCAATTTAATAGATTTCTATAAAACATATTTATAAACCTGTTTATGTGTTTAAAAGAAATATATATGTACTTATTTGAAATTTACATTTATTATAATTAATAGAATTATGCTAATCAATTAAATCTATAAAATTACTATTTTAAATAAATAGTAAATAACAACCATTTGATAATAAAAATTTAACTTTTATTAATAATGTTAGGCACTAAAAATCTTATCTAATCATTTAAATACCAAAACTATAACAAATGGTATCTACTTAATAACATAAAAATCATGGACTAATGGTTTATAAATGCAATACCAAAATCATTATGATTAACTTAGCACGACGTTTATTTAGGTTGAACGTTAACGTATCCTCGGCATTATATACAAGATTTCTTATTTGTCATCCTTATTAGCCATGTGAGTTTTTCCATACCCCTTTTATATATTTTCACACTTTGGGGTGAAACATATTAACTTTATGATAATTGCACTTGTAAACTTGTTTGAATCTTGTAAACACTTGAGTAATTCATCTTATTTGTCGTGGATAGTTGAACTTTAGTAATTACCATGTGATGACTATTATATGTACAATCATTAACTATTGCTAGCCTGGCGACTTCATAGATCTATGGGCCTGACAAGCCTACTTGGTTAATCCAAGTACACTTAGCTAATCGTTTAATCTTGTAATCTTGTAATCTTGTAATCTGTCAAGGTTTGATTGTTACATTTGTTCATCCATCCCTAGTTACTTTATTCAATAACCTATGACATGAATTACCATCTTTTATATATATATATTTATGTATGAAAACTATAGAAAACTCACCAACATTATGTTGACCTTTTATTTTTAACATGTTTCAGAAAATGATAATGCTTAGCTTGCTATGAAGACAATATCACATCTAGGACTGGACCTAGAATAAAATAAAAATGCATTTGTTATCATTGAACGTTGAAATTCCTATCTTTTGGAACATATTCTATTTCTTAAATGTATGTCTTGAATATTCAGTTTTAATAATATTGTCATTTTAAATTAGCGTTGTGTGGCACGAACAATCCTAACCCTCACATCTTGACGTTTCCGCCGTTAAGGTTGGGGTGTGACAATGTGTGATCACGAACGAAAGTAAAAGAAAGATTTTTATTAAAAGTAAAGTATTTTATTATATAAACTAGAACTCACTTAGCATCACTGACTTTTTTATATGAATATTAGTAGGCAGGTAATCGATGATGCTGAGGATGTGCAGGCATGGATGCATAAGCTACTGGGGATGATTCGAGTCTGGCATCCATATTTTGAAATGTCAATGTATTAATACAATTTTTGGGTTGTAAACGAAATGATATGATAATTTGACATGTTTTTATTTATTAATGAAAAGTTAAATTTCCACTGCAAAACGAGGTGTTGTATATTATTTATGCGATGGTTAACCAAATGTAAGCGTCTCGAGAACGGGGCCTTACAAAAGGTTACCTAGAACACGCAAGTACATAAGTACGTGTACACCGAAAGCTTAACAACCCTAAGTGCACAATGAACACGTTGACCCAAGGTTTTGGAAACTAAGACTCATTTGACCTAGTTGACCCGTTTGACCCGTTGGTGACATGTTAATTGAAATCTTATTTGATCAAGTATAGCAATTCATAAATCATCATACCATCACAGACTATTATGCAAGTTATTCTCATAAGCCACATTGCAACACTTAAGTATTATCATGCTCTTCATGCTAACTTAGGTTATCATACAACGCACGCAAACCAGTTCATCATACAAAACAGGTTCACAATTAGATTCCTCTACAATGCATATTGGGTTTAGTCACTCACAACATGCCATGTGAAGCCACTCACGGCCACACACCCTAAACCCTGCCAATCCTACAAAGTAGGGGCCTCAGATTCGCAAACGTGTATGATACCCATCATCACATACTCAAATGCAACTCATACAAACCAGTAGCCAACATAATAATATTCAATTACTATATTACATCACAACCCATAAACTTGTACATACTACCATACTTGCACATTTTTCAAGAACACTTATATTTTCCCATAGATTCAACAATTAACCATATGACCCAATTAACATAATCTAACACATTAGACATTATCAAGAAGCATTCTAACATGATCCTAACATCATGAACATGTCAAATTCCCAATATCCAATAATCTTCATGAATAAAGTTTCCTTTTCGGGAAAGTAACACCCAAAATCCACCTAACAACCAATTCATTCATAAATTCATCAACTTTATACCTAATCAAGTTCATAACAATCATCTAGACATGAAAAACATCATCAATTCATTGTAATTCCCAAACATCACGCATAAAAGTTCCTACTTATAGCAAGGTATGAACAACATATCAAAACCATGAATTTCTTGCATAATCCACGTAAACTAACATCAATGCAATTCAACTAACATCAAACAATCACCAAACAACATTAAATTCGACTTTTCTTCATCAATTTCGAATTAGGGTTCATCAAGTATCAAAAACCATAAATTTAAATACTTACCTTTAGGTGTGTTTAAATAATGATTAGCACTTGTAAACAACTTGTAACACTTGAATCTCAATCAAAATCTGCTTGGTGTTCTAGCTTGAATTCATAAAGAATGGGGTGTGTGTGTGTGGTTTACGGCCGCAAAGGGGTGGGGGCTAGGGTTGCGATTTTTTTAAAACTTAACTTAATTAGAATTTACCATTTAAACCCTCCTTAATCACCTTTTGTAAAAGTTAATCTTTCTTGCGCTTTTTAACAATCTTTAACTACAAAAATACAAGTATTATTAATCAACAATAATAATCATAAATATTTTCAACTAATAACCCACATGAATTAAATATTACACGTTGTCACGTTATCGAGTAAAATTCACAAATAATATTTAAAATTCATAAATCACATAACTACAAATTAATAATCAACATTATTAATTAAATTATTATCTAATAACCATTGTTAATTGCTATCAAGTCACCAACGTTCAACGACAACTAGTGTGTGCTCACGATACTTGTATGCAAGACCTAACAGAACTCACAGAGTTTGGTAACGGAAAATTACCGGATGTCGTAGTATCGTTATATAAAAATATTATATTTTTTATATTTTTAAGCTCATATGATTTTTGTTTGTCATTGTGTTTTTAATGCAGTTCATTGTGTTTTTTTGTTAGTTATTTGTGTTTTATGAATACTATTATATATATTTTTTAAAATGATGAATTCTAAGAAAATATAATGGTAAAATAATATTGTTGTGTATTTATAGTATATAATACATAGTGATAAATTAACAACTAATAAATCTAATATATTAAAAATAATGACAAAATAACACAAAATGATATAAAACATAAAACACAATAATAAGTGGGGAAAGTTTACGGTACAAAGTGAAGATTTCATGCGAAACGTACAAAACCACTACAGGGTGCCGTGTGGCAAAGTAAAAATTTGGACGGGAGAGTAGGATTGTAATTATACCTATTACAGGGAGTAACTAAATTCACTCTTGCGTAATTTTTGACATACCCTATTGGGATTCGAAATATCTCATGAACCTTGGATGCTGTAATTTTAAGACGATGGTTTCCCATATTCAGTTCATTTATCTCATGATCATAGTTCACGAGAAGCCAATAATCCAAAGCTGTTGGTAGTTATCTATCTTCATGTGTAGTATAGAACCAAAGCCAATCTCTTTTACTGCAGCTACTTGGGCATTGGTGAATTTTTGGATGGCGTCATACAACTTTTCTGGGGAGTTACGCATGGACAGTCTCCTATTGTTATAGTTAACAAATTCTTGCCTTCTTATTTTTCCTTTTACATTTTTTCTTTTTAACCTTTTTCACAGGAGATTCAAAGTCGTCATCAGAGTTGGTTATCTTTTTTTATTTTTTTGGTGGTGGATCTATAAAATCATCATCATCTGGTTCACTGGATCTCATCTTTTTTGTATTTTTCCACCTAATAGAAATTACGCAAACAAATTCAGAATTTACGCAACTTGTAGTAGAAATTACGCAACTTATTTTAGAAATTACGCAAATACAATTAGGAAAACGCATATCATTTCAAAAGTTTGGCAAAAAAATTACGCAAGCAATCAAAACATACAAGAAGTTACTCAAAAGTCTATAGTCAAACTAACCGTTTTTTGCGTTCTTTTTACCATGGGTATCGTTTTTGTTTTTTGTTCCTTTTTCCTTCTGAACATCTGTTTGAATAGTGTGTTAACAACGTACAAAATTGTATCAATAATCAATCATCATAGGCATGCATAATACATGGGTTTCTTTCAAACCTAACTTGTGTATCGTTCTTGTTTTTAGTTCGTCTTTCATGATAAACAACTGTAATAAAGAAAACATCTGAGATTGTAAGTATATGATCGAGCACTGATACATTAATGAGATTGAACATACCAGCATTTTTTTGTTTTGAACAATCTTCATGATTATCGTGGTGGGTTTTTTTTATAAAATGTTAGGTTTTTGGGTGTTCGATACCTTTAGTTATTTTACTTGAGTATTTTATAGTCAATAATCACGCAATAATAGTTAAAGAACCTCTTCGTTATCACGCAGTTGTGGGTCGTTATAAAAGCCCTAAAATTTGAGGTTGTGAAATCACGCAATTGTTTTTACAATCGTATTATTTATCACGCTAATGGGCTGAAATTACCCTACTACCCTTTTTAATGAAAACAGGATGGAATTATCACGCTTTGCATGTCAGGCGTTGACATTTTAAAATGAACGGTTGAGATTGCTTCGTATGCTTCGTACGAATTATACGCTTTGTATAGTAACCGACCCCATAATAAGTGTCTCATTGTGTTTTTTGATTGTGATTGTGTTATCTTAAACACTATGAGTATTGAAAAATACATTTGTGAAATAACATAATTGTGTAAGTTTAATTGTAAAGCACAACATAGACAACAACAAGTTTATACTATCTATAAAAAATAAAGACAAAAATAACACACTATGCTATCTTGAACATTATAAGTTTTAAAAATACATTTGTAAACTAATTTGTACTTTTAATTATAAAACATAAAGATGCATAATTGGTTTATATAACTTATAATAACAAGAACAAAAATAACATAAAATATTCTAAAATGTAAAACATCATGATGAATACATATCACAAACGATGAAAAATATATGACACGATAAACGTATTAGTCACAATAAACTAATGTATTAACATAATGTTTAAATTTTCTTTCACTTTAAAACAATAGAAGTACATGTGTCAATCCTATAATCATTTTAAGCCTTTAAGATTATTTTTTTTTACTATAACTCCATCCTTTTTATATAATATATATGTATTTGGAGATAACCACATAAAAAAGCTAGCATAATTGGTTAGATTACTGACCTTCAAAACGTAGGTCCCTCGTTAAAATTAAAGATTAAAATTGTTTGAATTTATTATGTTTTCTTTAATAATAACACATAAAGTAACTATTTACTTTAAAAAAGACGACGGAACTAACTAAATGTTAACAATAATGAGTTTCTCTCATTTTGGCCATCCCCACCCTAAATGTAATCTGATTGAGTTCACATAACACCCTTATCATCCAGCCCTTTAATTTCCCTTAATCAACGGTCCATAATTTTCTCTATTTTATCAATTCCAATTATATCATAGAGAGACTCATAGTCGACCATATAAACTATTTATATTATAATTTTATAACACTAAAAATATAATCATTTAATATAAAGTAATATTAAAACTTAAATGTTAATTAAAAAAGTTAGAAAGATGACAAAAGTCGACATTTTCGCGACTAACATTCTTCCAAATCAGAGTTAAACGGAGTTTTTTTCCAATTGCATGTAGACAATGCAGTGGGACATGTTGTCCAGATGTTCCTCACATGCAATCTGGACTCATTCTTATATCACATCCTTACAATAATAATAACTTAATTTTTTATAAAGTATTTTGTTAATTGTTTTATGAAAGAATTTTCAAATGTCTAGACAAATTACTCGAAATAACCATATACTTTTCCAGTCTTAGGTTTTAGCCATTTTATATTTTTTAATTAGAGATTCAATTATCTACTTTTTGTTTTCATTTTAAGTAGTTTTCCTTTTTTTTTCTTTAAATAACATGGATATTAATGAAAATTATGAAAATTCTTCGAAATTGGTAGGTGACTGTGATTTTATCTTTCAAGACAAGATTAACGAAACGACCGTGAGTTCGCGTATTCGAAAAGCTTTTAAATTCTAAAAAAGGTTATATTAACATGTCTGTACCTGAGATAGGAGTAATAGGAAATTTAAAAATGTGATATTTATTTAAAACTAGTTGCTAATGTGTCGTCTTCTTTAAGCAAATCGCAATAAACTATTGGCAACATTTGTTTCCTTTGCAAATAGTATAACTAGTCCCATTTTCGATCAAACACGAGTCATAGATCCATTGCTAAAAGACAACATCGCTACAGGACTATTGAGGATTAGTGATGGGATCTTTGTATGTTGCTTTAGAAAAGGAGGCGTCTGGTGGAAGTATTTGATCTAAAATATCATAAGCACGATGATGGATATTGAATAGTTCATCCCTTGAAGTGTATTGTCATTTCCCATCTCTAAAGGTGATTTGAATAAGCTTACGTATTTTGTAACTGTGATTGTGGGATGGAACTTCTCAGTTCTCAATGGAAGAAGGTGGTGCGGTCATGGTGGCTGTCAAGGTGTAGTGTTAGAAAAAAAGTAGAGGAAAAGGAGGGTGGCGGCAAAAAGATGGTTGCCAAAAGGAGCAGTGACCAATGAGGGCGGCGGCCTAGGGTTGCAGTGGCCTAGGATTGTTGGAGAAAAAAACTAGGTTTTTAGTCAAATAACTAAAAACTAAGGAAAAAGTCCTTTCCAATTGAGGTGAGGTGGGAGAAAGACGATTCACTCCGACAAAGAGTATGCTTTCGTAATCTTTTTAGCTTTAAATTTGGTTTAGATTGGACATGTCTTTACTTGTTTTTTTTCAAGGCCTTTCAATTCACATCCAAATCCTTTTCAAGCTTGGCCTTGATGTTTCAGGATCCGTCTCTAACATGCACACAACTAAATTTACTAAAATTCATTATTGTCAAAGGACTCTAAATTTACCACAATTCATTATTGTCAAAGGACTCGAGGGGTTGAGAGGTTTTATAGTTTTAAGATGCTATTACCAAAAACTTTGAAAAGGCTATGAGGTTATTGGCAAGCTATTGACCAATAAACTAAATAAAGATAGATTCACCATCATCCAGGCAAACAAGAATTGGGGATTAGACGTAGCCGGTGACTAAAAAAATAAGTTGATCAAGAAGAATATTTCTACAATATTATTTCTATAGGTTGTATGCATCTCATTACATCAAATTTACTTAAAAAACAAAAGCATTTTTAATAACCACACATGATTACTCGTTAAATCGTATTCATACTTAATTCATCAACTTTTTTTTTTTACATCATATTACCCAAAAGATTTAATTTTTTTGAAAATCTAAAGCTACATCAATATAATTCTATTTTTAAATCTAAATCATCACTATCATCAGATGCAAACATTTAATATCATAAAAAAGACACAACTATACACACATTGTATACACTTTGGCACCAAAACCTTACTAAAACAAGTTAAATCATATAGTTTTTTTTTTTCTTGTTTGTGACATAATAATTTCCAAGGGCCAATACTCGTATTTTTCAAACACCATTCGTACGTTAACGTCTCAGCAGAGATTGAAGCGGTTAGGGTTGATTCACCTTCTTCTTCCTCGCAGATGATTCAGGCAAATTTCAAATATGTATTTCATGTGATCTTCCGACATCCTTCAACCACGAGGAAATTTGTACATACATTCATCATTTCTATAAATCAACAGTAAGATTTATTAACTGCTACCGATTATTTGTTTTTTTCCCAAAATTGCATCAATGTAGTAATCTATCTCGATTTCTTCGTCATCCGAAGCAATTTTTATCGTTAATATCAGTACGGATTTCTGTTTTCGTGTTGAATCGACAAACGATTTTGATTTTGAGGGATCACGATTTATTGTTGGATATACTGGAATTGATTGTATGAAGAATGATAACATTCAAACCAACGATTAAGAAAAGTAATTGATAACAGGAATTAGATTTGAAAACCTACGATAATATTTCATCATTGGTATTGTTGAATACGGTATGGAATAGTAGCAGGCAATGTTGTTCCCTACATGCAATTTTTCTCGCACTACATGACTTGTTGTGATTCAGGTTTTCACATATTTACTTGTTTTTGCCTGGTATGCGATTTCATTGAGTTAATTACGCTAGGATTTAACTTTGTTTCGTAATTTTGTCATACATCTTCACTATTACATGTTTTACAAGGTTAGTTGCAAATTAGAAAGAAAAATTGGAATTAAGTCACAATGGAAAAAAAACAATAATGTTAATACAATAAAAAAGAGCAATTTTCTTACGAGAATGATGAAAAGGTACAAATAAGTTACATTGTAGTGTAATCGTAACACCCTAAGTAAATCCTAAAACGGTCATGACGATTGATGATGGGTTCATAAGCTATGTTCGACCTAAAATATTAACAACACGTTTTGGGTGTATTGACTCTAGATGAGAGAACTCCACGGTTAAGCGTGTTTGGGTAGGACAATTCAGGATCGGTGATATCTTGAGAAGTTTCCATTTGGGTAGCAAAAAGCAAACCAATGAGCTTCTTGTGGGTAAAATAGACAATATTGGTTGATACGAGAGATTTAATATTGCAGTAATAAACCCCTATTCATTCTGAATAAACTTAAGACTTATACATAGAACAGAGAACATTATATACGAAAACAGTATAAAAGCAATTTAAATGATTTTTTCAGCATTTTAAGTTAGCCAAAAAAGATGTAACAATGCAAGCTTTAGGCGGGATCCACTACATAAGTTATCTTTAGTTTATCCAGAACATGATAGATATATCATGTATGAGAATTTTTCATCACTTCATTCAAGGTCCATTTGATAAACCATGATGTTTACATTTTACTTGTTTTATGCAGTTATGCACTATGCCCTGAAGCCTTGAACTTTATTTTGATTTATTCTTACCTTAATCTGATCAAGAAAGACTCATTTTCATTTTACATTTTTCTTGTATGCTTCTTAAGGTGCACATACATTTGATTTCGCCTCCAACTAATTTTGGTGAAAATGAACGTTAAAATAATGGAAAGAAATCTTCGAAGCCCTAGATCACCTTCAACATCCCGAGCTCGGAATAGGAGGAAATCAAATGAGGTTTGTACGGGATAAATATGTATATATATGACCTCCAATTCTATTACTCAGTTCATATATATCTTGAAATTCGTTACATAGTTTTACTTTTAACTTATTGTTCTAGACTTTATGCACTGATATAAATTTGCATATTTTTACTTTGCTTTTCTTTTGTCTTATTGAATGATATAGGCTTTTCCAGATGTGACGAAATTAAGTGACAGTGATTTGCTTCTCAATGACCAAAACAAATACAAATCAATGTGGGTTCGAACATATTCTTCTGTTTGGATGCTTTTGTGCTTCATATTGGTTGTCTATTTGGGTCATATTTATCTATGGGGTATGATTGTCATCATACAAATCTTAATGACAAGTGAGCTGTTTAACTTGCTTAGAAGAGCTCATGAAGCTAAACGGCTTCCAGGATTCAGACTACTCAATTGGTAACAATGCTAATTATGATTAGAACTCTTATATTTTTTCAGATTATTGTATGGAGATTTGATCGCTTGAGGGGTGTTTTGGGTTGCTTATTTAAAAGTTTATCTGCTTTTTGTGCTCTTTAAAAGCAGATAAACACTTTAAGAGTTTTTGGATGAAGAAAAGTGCTCATCTTTATCTTATTTTTAATAATCAGCTTGAGATTGGTTATATCAAAGTTCAAACTGAGTACTCTTGGTAGATTCAAATTACAAGTTTACTCTTATGGTGAAATAGTTTTCCAGTAAGCTGATTATCTGCTTGTAAGCATAAGCTGTTCAAATAAGCATATGCCCAAACACCCATGAGTTTAAATTTGAGTTCCACTAAATTTTGCTTATGTGGATAATTAATAGCAATGTGGTGTTACAGGCACTTCTTCTTCACTGCAATGCTGTATGTGTATGGTCGCATTCTTGGTCAACAGATAATGCATGCTTTAACTCCTGAAAAGTTCTTCTACAAGCTTGCAACCAGTTTTATGAAGTATCAAATGGTTGTTTGTTATTTCTTATATATTGCAGGTGCATTTCAAGTAGGGTTGTAGGAATTACTCTTTTGTTCATCCCTCGGTTGTATATTGTTGTTAAATTAATCATGTTTTGAAGAATGCGCTAATGTCATGGCATAGAAATTGTACATGGGTTGGTGGCCGAGTGGTAATTATACATTTATTCTTGATAACGTTCGGACCTGGTAAATATGTGTTTCTTAAAATGAACTAGTGGTAGTTTATAGAAGAGAAATATAGCCTGGTATATGTTTTTAACATGTTTCCAAATTACCAAGTTAACACGTTGAAGAAAAAGCCTTTTTATATCCTAATATGATACTTCCTATTTGTTACAGGGTTCATGTGGTTCATTCTTACTCTAAAGAAAAAGATGTACAAGTATCAGTTTAGTCAGTATGCATGGACACACATGATTTTGATAGTCGTGTTTACACAATCTTCCTTCACTGCTGCCAATATCTTTGAAGGCATATTCTGGTAATCCTGATTCATTAATTTATTGTAATATATTTATCATAATATATCTAGTCTACTATTATATTGTTCTTAAACTAGGAAAATTGCATACCAAAGGTAAAATACTTTAGGCAGATTTCTGTTTTAGGTAATGAACTTTGTTTCTAACCATAAAAGTAAAAACCAGTGAAGTTGCAAAATTGATTTAAGGCAACTTTTTATCTAGTCAAAGTAATGACTTTGCAGGCGATGTTTTAGTAGTTTTGACCATGTCAACTTTTCTTTCCGATGTAACACTAATATGGCATATGGAAGCCAATTAATTTACATGATTACCTTCAATCAAGAAATTTTAAAGTTCGTTACACATTCATAGATAAAAACAACTAAAACGGATTTCCGCCTCAAGTACACTACCTTTTTTTCATACAGCTGACATCCATAAGACGATGAGTTATCATCTCTTGAATTCATTTTGCAAATTTCAGCTGGTTTGTGCCCTTATGTTTTTTAATTTAATTTTCTAGTGGAAAATTTTATGTTCTAATAGCCATCAATTTGTAGTTATTGACTTATTGGGTTATGCATGCTTATATTTAATAAAAAATTGAATGTTCATGCAGGTTTCTCCTCCCGGCATCACTTATTGCAATTAATGATGTAGCAGCTTATTTCTTTGGGTTTTTCTTCGGTAAGACCCCACTTATCAAGATCTCTCCAAGGAAAACATGGGAGGGGTTCATAGGAGCATCGGTCACAACAGTTATTGCAGCATTTTTGGTAAGATACTTGTAAGTTAAAAGTCAAATTTATTATATTCATTTTATCACTAGTTAAGAAGTGAATTTCAATGGATCAGAAGTTATTACTCTGTTATTCTAAAGAATTAAACTAATCTTTTATGTAGCTTGCAAACGTTTTGGGTCATTACCAGTGGTTGACATGCCCAAGAAGGGTAAGTTTGAATACTTTGGGTTATGTGTTTATCTCGCACCGGTCAAACCGGTAAACTGAAAACATAGTTTTAAAGGAAACAAGTCAAATGGGTTAAAAATTAAAAGTCGTCCAAAGTTAATTTATTATTACTGAAATAACTTAGTTTTTGTAATCATATTGGCAGACTAATTGCTCATAAAAAGTTAAAAATATTGAACAAAAAGTGTTTTGAAAGTACCCGTCTTGAACCGAACACCAATCCACACGGCCCTCGTTTTGCCACCTCTAGTGTTATTACTTTGAGGCTGCTATGCAGGATCTATCCACAAGTTGGCTTGAATGTGATCCTGGCCCTCTCTTTAAGCTAGAAGTCTTTGTGTTACCCACAGAGATAAGTCAATGGGTAGGTGTTAGATTCCTTGTTTTTTCTTTTTTCAATTATTCGCAATTATATGAAATTAGTAAGGTAACATATTCTAGTAAAACATTGCATATGCAGTTACCATGGAAAGAAATATCAGTTTTACCAGTGCAGTGGCATGCTTTATGTCTTGGTTTATTTGCATCAGTTATAGCACCATTTGGAGGCTTTTTTGCAAGTGGGTTCAAAAGAGCCTTTAAAATCAAGGTGTGTGCAGGTTTCTATGGTTTAAACTAAAATTTGTATTTTTGAGTATTAAAATGTTTACGTTGTTTGAAGGATTTCGGTGGCAGTATTCCAGGACATGGTGGCTTTACCGACAGAATGGACTGTCAGGTAATGTACTTATGAATTGAATCGATTTGGATTATATTAAAGGGATCAAAGATAAACTATTAGCTAAGGAACTGGTCAAACCAGTTGAAAGTCAGCCAAAGTTTCTTTTGTATGCATACAATCTCCTTATTCATTTTTTCTTTAAGGTTTAGATTAATATTGTTGAAGGTCAACCCAACATGAACCTTACTAAAATGACCATTCTAACCCCCAAACACCCACGCACACCACATTGAGATGTAAATACAAATAGACAATTTATGGACACAAGTGAAGTATCTTGCAGGCTAAGGTATCTCTATACAATGCATGCAGATGGTAATGGCCGTCTTTGCTTACATCTACCATCAGTCCTTCGTTATTCCACAATACTATCCTGTTGAGGTCCTTATGGAACAGGTATGTTAATTTTTCTTTTTGGGTAGATCCTACTTGTTTTAATATTTTTGTTTGTAGCTCCCTGCTAGGCTCGTCAAAAGAAAGAAAAAAAATGATATGATTTATTTGCATGAGTGACCTACTAGCTAGGGTGCAAATGAATGGGGTGTGGAATTTTTATTTTGAACGAGGTGTGGATTAAAAAGAGGATTTTGAAAGCGTTGATTTTGAGATAAGTACTTATAACAGGTTTGATTCGTGTTATTTTTATCTCTAAATTTGCAAACTCAAAAAATGTAAATATCTAAAAAATGAGACAGGTTAAATGGGTATAATAGATTGAATGGTTCAAACAGGTTGATACAGAAATGCGTAATTTTGATGCATACAATCTTGTAAATATTTTTATTGATATTACATTTCTCTTTAATAACCATAACTTCTATAATCATGTTTTACTTGTAATAATTTAAGACAAAAGTGTTGAGCGTAAACCCAACTTGACCTCGTCTAGACCAGTACAAAACTCTCGTTTCAACCCGAACAAGCCTGACCAAGCCACACAATATATTTACTTATTGTTGATAATAAATATTTAATTGTTGTTGATAATAATAGAATCATTTATGAAATAGATATTAAGAAGCCTTAGTTTGGAGGAACAAGAGTTGCTTTTTGCAAAACTGAAGGAGGTAATAGATGGAAGAAATCTGCAGATCTGATTCTTGATTTCCATGAAGCATCAACTCAACAATATATATTGGTCATATAACACATTATAACATCTATAGTTACTAATTGTTCATTCTTTGATTCATTTTGTCTTTTATTGTATATTTGTTTTGTATGAATTTCTTGAGATGTGTTTTAGTATAGGATGAAAACATTGTAAATGTTGGTAGATTTTAACATTGTTTACGGTCAGATTAAAACTTTTATATCAGAGGATACTACAACTACGTTATTATAAGTCTGATTCCCCTCTAGCAGAGGTAATTGGTTCAAATTTTTTGCTTCCACAGATTTCTTGCAAGGCACCAGAAAAGAAAAGAAAAAAAACTAAATTGTTGTAAGATATTAGTGGTGAGTGATTTTTAAAATCTAAATCATGATGTTTAACTTAAAACTTATTTTAACCAAAATTGTTTCAAGTAAAGTTTTCGATAATCCTAATCATCATTTTCAACAAATTTGTATCGAGTAGAGTTTACGATAAGATTTAATGGGTTGAATTCTCTATTTGCTAGTCTGGGAAAAAAATGGTATTTTTACATATGTTATCAAATACAATTCAATGTTAAAATCATCTTTTGAAAACTCTTACTATTAGGGTTGATAATGATCGGGTTAATAATCTGACTCATATCTAATTATGATATCTTGTTTCATACATGGTCTTATACGAGTTAGGCATCCGGTACACATGATTTGTTGAGTTCACGTTAATGAGTATGCCCTTCCATGGTCTTATGTAGTTACGAGATTAAACATGATCCGTTATAATGTTTATTATCTAAAAATCAATTTTATTCTTCAGTCAAAAAACAGATTAAAGTATCAAATACTTAAATAAACTTATACTAACTTTATAATTTTAATATGATTAAAGTATTAAATACTTTATACATTTTTACGAACTTTATAATTTTAATAATTTGAAGGTCATGACAACTTCAACGTGTTAATATATTTTCTAAGACTAATATATTAATATACTTAAAGCTTAGAGTAATTAGGCAAATTCCTCATAGTACCATAACGGTCTCTATATACATGAAAGTTTATAAAAGCAATCTCATACCAGATTACATATTTAGATAATCCATTCAGCTACAAGTCCCCGTCTCGAGAAATTTAAATTCCAAGTTTTCCCGGTAAGAGTATGCACCCCACTTTTCGGGTATGTGTATTGAAGAAACAGACATCCGTCATATGAGACAGTAAAGACCTTCCAGCCCTTATGAGAAGAATTACTCAATCAAATCTATAAAACAAACCACCATCAGCCTCGTCTCAAGAAGAACGTTCCCACTATGACCCCCATTTGACATGAGAACAAGTAATAAGATCTAAATTTTAAATGGTAAGTGTGAGATGAGAAAAGTGGAAAGGAGTAAGGGCTAGGTGTAGTGGCAAATTATAAATAGGTATGAGTTAAAGTGATGTTCTCACCCCGATTAAGGTTGTGGGTTCGAGTCTTAGGGGTGTTAATTTTCTGGATCACCTAGATGTTGTTTATTGTATCCTAGATATTCTAGGTGTTGTCTATTTAATCCAAAAAAGTAGCGATTGAATTTTAAGAGAGAGTGAATGACCTAAATTAACTAACTGATGTCATTTGTTTATAACTTTAAATACTAGGAAGTGTTATCTGTCCTTTTAAGGATAACCTCTTTTTATGCTTGGTGGTCACGTAAAGAAGCATTCCACACTAAACTCATGGGTGAAGTACCATGGGTGCATTCAACATAATCCAAACCCAATTGGATCCAAGTACCATGGGTTGATTCAACTCTGAAGAGTTTTGTATCATATCTCTTCGGTTTAGACCAAGAACAACAATCAAGTGGAAGGTTGTAGCCTATTTCATTGAAAATATACAAAAGGAAAAGAACAAAAAAATAAATGACAAAGCAATCTTCCAACAAGAAAGTTTGGTTATTGTGTCTGATGGAGCCTCTAATAACTTAAAGGAAACTTAAAGGACGTTGTTACTTCGTAAGAATTTAATTGTTTCATTAAATTCTTGACTTTTCTGGATATTGCATCAATGAAGGGTCTTCCGCATCGTACACACAACACGCAGTCTCAGCTTGGTAACGAGGTGTCGTCTATAGACATCAAATCAGAAACATAATTTCAAAAATAATTAAAATGTTACGTAAGTTTTATAGTCAAATGTATTATATACACTATTTATTGATTTTCATCCGGAGAGCCTTATAGTCATATGCATTAAGTGGATGATAATAAATACCCACGACGTTAGGATTGCGCACCATAAATATGATGTAAGAAGTTGCCCATGACATGTAAATAAGGGGAGGTCATGAGTTCAAGTCTCACTCTGAACAAAATACTTAGAGTTGAGCCAAGGGGTTTTTTCAGCAATGAGTTTCCTCCTGAGAGGGTTGGGGGTGCGGTCTCGGCTGGGATATAGATAGATGGACCCGATTAAGATAACACCTATTCTTCGAAACAGGGTCGTACATTTGCCGTTCAAAAAAAAAAAGGTGATTATTTAAAGTAAAATAATTGTATGATGTGGTTTGTTTGGTTCATGAAACGATACCTATGATTTGCCAATCAGTCCATCCAAAACCGTTAAAAGTCAAACTCTAGGTATCCAATGTCTAAGTGAACGGTTTTGTCACAACTAGACTTTTTAACTTAGACGATTAATACAATTTTATTCTTTGTGATATTCACAAAGTTTCAAAAAAAACACTTTGTAATAATCAAACAAAGACTATACATAATCTTTTTTTCATATATAAGTATTTGAGAATTAGTGCTTACTTGAGACCCCACCCCCAACCCCCAAAAACACCCTAATCAACCCACTTTTGTTAGTGCGAAGAAAACATAAAATGGGTATGGCTGTTATCGGTTTTTGCTTCTTTGTCATGGCTGCCATGCTCTCCTTACAACTTTGCGGTAAGTTACACGTATACATATATTATAAGTTTTGCACAATAGATAATCTATTATACCTCTATAATCATGAACCACACAAACATTCCTCTAAGTCATGATATCGTAAAAGACGGATTCACAATTTACTTTTTAGAGCAATACCAAGTGTTTGTTTTTGAAGTCATCCGTGAGCCCACATCGGAGGAAGTTTAGGAGACTATCGACTTGCGCTCCTATCTAACCCTAATCTACCCCACACTTATATATCCTCCATGTGTCAAGTGAAATTTAAACCCAACACCTCAGACATACATATTTGCCAATAGGCTGTGCTAGTGGTTGTATCTTTCGCCTTACTTAACGCATATCAAATCAAATAGATTGAAGTAAAGTGGTATGCACATTCCATAGTTCTCTTCTTAAAAATTATATGGATTTGAGATACAAATCTGACAATATATGGTTTTTCTTTTCATGTGTTCACATCATATCAAAACTAAGTAATTGGTACGCACATTCCATAGTTCTCTGTTTAAAAATTATATAGGACATGATGATTTAGAGACCAATGTGTAAAAAGAGCCAAGTCACTAGCAGTTACTTGAAGCATGATTATTAAAGTTATAGTTAAGCCGAGATTTAAGAAACTCAATGTTATAATGAAACTCATCTAATAAACAAGCACTAGTCTACCTAGACTCTCAATTCCTAAACAAGTTAATCGAGCCTTTTATTAATATGGTGGTTTAATATATTAAATATGTATTTACATACTAATTATAACTTTATGATAAAGCTAATTTATTAATATATACAATATTTTTAAAAATTATAATTATAAATATATAAAAAATTACTATAAATTTATACAAACAAATTAATTATAAGCCCTACTCATAGCTAACACATAGTTTTAGAAAAAGAACCCTAAAACTAGGGCTGCAAACGAACCGAACGAACACGAACAAGACCTTGTTCGTGTTCGTTCATTAAGAAATAAATATGTTCATTAACTGTTCACGAACACTTACCGAACGGGTTTTCTTGTTCGTGTTTGTTCATTAAGGAAATAAACATGTTCATGAACTGTTCACGAACACTTACCGAACGCAAACGAACACAAACAAAATCAAACGAAAACAAACAAATGTTCATGAACATGACGAACACAAAGAAGTCCATGAACAGAAACGAATACAAATGACCACATATTTATTTTAGAAATAAAATCAATATTTTCATCACAAAATTTACAAAAAATAGATAAACATGTAACATAAATATTCAAAAACACTTGACATACTTGTTATAAAAATAACTAACACAAAAATTAAAAACATAATCAAACATATTAACGAACATAAACGAACACATTATCGAACGTTCACGAACGAACATTAACGAACATAAACGAACACATTATCGAACGTTCACGAACATAAACGAACGAACATGGTTTGTGTCCGTGTTCGTTCGTTTAACTAAACGAACGAAATTTTCTTGTTCGTGTTTGTTCATTTACTAAACGAACGAACATAAACGAACTTCCCGCCGAACAGTTCACGAACTGTTCGCTGAACGTTCAGTTCGTTTGCAGCCCTACCTAAAACACTGGACTCAAGCTTTATAAATTAATTGAATCGAACACGAATTTAAGCAAACTCAAACTCGACTTGACTTATTACACCTCTATTTATAAATATACTAAGAAAATATTATAGATATCTTAAATACTCATGTAGTATCATGACAAGATAATTTAAATCAAATATACAAGTAACCATCATACATTTATAATCCACATGGATATTTTTGTATGGATGAGTTTATTCTACAAAGTGTGAAAAGACACAATAAGACTAAAAAAATCACAAAAAAAATTATATCTCACAATTTAAATCAAATTTCAAAAAAGTACTTCGGAGTTTTTATTGCTCTTGTCGTCCTCTTTCAGAAAAAAATAAAAATAAAAAAAAAAATTCATTGTGTTTTTTATGACACAATGAAGTCATTGTGTTTTTTATGACACAATGAAGTCATTGTGTCTTTCATAATGACGCAATGACGTCACAATAACGTCATTGTGTCTTTCATAAATGACACAATGACGTCATTGTGTCTTTCATAAATGACACAATAAAAAACGTAATTTTTTTATTTTTCGTTTATTTTTTTTCTTACTAAGTACGGCTGGGGGAACAAAAGCTCGAAATTACTTTTTTGAAATTCGATTTAGATTGTGAAATATAATTTTTTTATGATTTTTTTTTACTCATTGTGTCTTCTCACATTTTGTATTCGAAGTTTTTTCTTTTTGTATGTCACTCTTTATCATTTCTATTCTTCTTTTTCGCGGTTAAAATTCATAAAAATGTGCATTTTTCTTTCTTTTTTATTTTATTTTATTTTATTTTTATTATATTGTTTTTGCAGATGGAAAAGTAATGATGGAATACATCGGAGCCACCGGAAAACCAGTAACTTTCGACGAAGTTCCGATCAACTCCGGCGTCGATTTCCACTTCATCCTCAGCTTCGCCATCGACGCCGACGAAGACGGCACCCCTCAAAACGGCAACTTCAAGCCCTACTGGTCCTCCGCCCTCACCGCCGACGCCGTCGCCACCGTGAAATCAAAACACCCTAACGTAAAAGCCCTAGCGAGCCTCTCCGGCTGGAGCCTCGGCTCCACCACACTCCGGTGGTACAAACCGCAAAACTCTCAGATCTGGATTTCAAACGCCTTCAACTCACTCAAATCGATCATCAACACCTATCATCTCGACGGAATCGACGTCGATTACGAGAATTTCCCCAAACACAACGAGAGTTTCGCCTACTGCATCGGCGAACTCATAACGTACCTCAAAAATCAAAGCGTAATCTCGATCGCAACGATCTCACCGTACCGATTGACGACGATACCTTACATACAGCTGTTTAACGCGTACGGTGACGTGATCGATTACGTTAATCATCAGTTTTATACGGATAAAGTGAGGACGACGGAGGCGTACCTGGCGGACTTCCGGCAGCGGACGGCGGAGTTCGCCGGAGAGAAGGTGCTTCCGAGCTATGAGATCGATGGCAGAGGGATTCAAGGCGATTTGTTCTTCGATGCGTTGAGGATTTTGGTGGAGAATGGATTTGAGATCAATGGGATTATGTTGTATTCTGCTGATGCATCTGCTTATACGAAGACGACGAGTAGGTTTTATTATGAGCAGAAGTCGCAGGAGTTTTTGGTCAATTCTACTTTGATTTGATTTGTTTGGGTTTTGTGATGGCTGATTTACTTATAGGAACATCCATTACTCTTAAAATCTCTCTATCTTTTACGTAGAAAGATAAAAAGATGTGAGTGTTCATGTAAGTTTTGTTTGATCATATAACTCAAGCGTTTATTATATGGTAAATTAAATTTGTCAATTATATAGTGTTTATATGGTTGTTAATAAACTGTTTTAAACCCGTAGAGCGGTTTGAATCAAAATAAGACAGTTGATTTGGTTGGATTGAAATTGATTTGGTTTGGTTTATGATTTAATTTTTACGTTGGCTTGCAATGATTTAAAAGTTGGATTTGATCGTGTAAGCTGAACCAATTGTTAATGATTTTTATATTTTATTATTTTTTTGTAGTATATATTTGTGCATGCGTGCATTGTGCACCGGCAAAGCTTCATAGGGGGCGAGGGTATTGATATTGAAATTAAGTCAAGATGGTCATAGAATACTTTCTAATAAAAAAAAGAAACAAAACAAGGAAATAAAACATAAAAAAAGTCAATACAAACGGTTTTTCAGATATAAAAAAAATACATCCATCATTTTTTTGAAAACTCAAAACATCAATCTTGCTCTTTCTTTTTTATTTTCCGTAAGTAGCATCAATTTTCGGCTCGGCAGTGTAAATTTTCGGTCCGGTAGTGGAAATTTTTTAATAAATATAGTGTTCGCCCCCCTTAAAATAGTTTACTTTTACCCCCGCCCCCTCTAAACCGTGATTCAAACTCCGCCAGGTACATTGTGTATTATACTTTGGTAAGCATCTTCATCATTGTAAAAAGTTTATTACAGAAAAGTGTTGTATGAAGAAATTAGATTAGGAGGGAGTGGTGACTAAATATGTCTATGATATTATTAGTGATGTCTCACCTTTTAGAATTTTTTTTTAAAATGGTATATCTTAGAATAAAAAAGGGGAAATTGGTTATTTGACCCAAAAAAATGTGATTAATGGTAATACTGCCCCTTCCAACGGCGGTTTCTTCATGATCCCAAACTCCTAATCATTGGGCTGTCGGTGAATGTCAAAAGCAACTTTTGGTAGAATCGGTTTCAGTAACTCCGTTACCATCTTTGTTTGGTCTGTTTGCCACCTATTTCTACTTTGTTAACTCAAGTAAAACAGCTCATATCAGGAGTGGTTTCAGTTTTTTATCATATAAATATATAGAATTTAAAAGAAACTGCTCATGACAAGAGTTGCTTCCCCTTCAAACAAATAAAAACAAAAACTACGTTTGCTATGAGCAGTTTCTCACTAAAACCTATTTTTAAAACTCTAATAATAAAAACTGATATAAGATGCGTGATGAATGATAATTGTATTTATAATGATTTTAAAAAAACATACTCAATAATTTTGTAGTTCACCTATTGCATTATATATATATATATATATATATATATATATATATATATATATATATATATATATATATATATATATATATATATATATATATATATATATATATATTGTGACATCCGGTAATTTTCCGTTACCAAACTCCGTTTGTTCCGTTAAGTCTTGCATACACGTGTCGTGCACACACACTAGTTGTCGTTGAACGTTGGTGACTTAACAATAATCAGTAATGTTAAATTGATGATAATTAAGTTAACAATGTGATTATTAAGTTATGCTTATGTGATTTAAATGTTAACTGTAATTTTATCGCGTAACGTGGAAACGTGTGTATTTACTTTGTAAATCTTGTAGCTTATAAAGATAATACCTATAATTGCTACTACTAGTTTATATGTTTATTATTCTAGTTAAAAACATCTTAAAAGGATGTTAAAAGTCTAATTTTATAAAAATACAAAGTGCAAGGGTTAAAAGGTAATTATGCAAAACTTAGTTGATTAAAACACAAAAACCAAACCCTAAGCACCCTCTTCGGCCGCGACTTCACCTTCAAACACACACACACTTCGATCATCGACCAAGAACAAGCAAATACCACGATTTGGGTTCGGATTCAAGCAATACATCAAGTTAGAAGCATCAAAGTTCCATTCTTTCTTCGGATTTAAGGGTAATTTCGTGTTCTTTGGATGTTTGTAGTTAGCCGAGGGTTTGGGGATCGAAATCTTCAATTGATGGTCGAATGATGCCTAATGGTTGATGTTAATGTGTTTGTTAGATAGATTACATGTTAATTAACGTCAAGTATGCAATAAAGGTTGGATTTTTACAAGTTTTATGGGATTTACATTAAGGCCGAAACCCTAGTTCGAATATTGCAATTGAAAGTCGATTTTTGGTTGTTTGTTGATGTTATTATGTTAGTTAGGTTAGATTGATGCTAGTTAACGTCGATTATGCAAGAAAGCTATGATTTTGATACATTGTTCATAGGTTACTAATAATAGTAACTTTATTTTGCATGAATTGATGATTGGTTGATGTATGAATGTTATGGATGTGTTTGTGATGATGATTAGATGCTAGATGGTTGATATGAATGTTAGGAATTCAAGAATGCATGTTGTAGTTCATACCTTACTAAAGATAGTAACTTTTGGTGTTGGATGTTGAGGAATCATGATAATTAGGTGTTGTTGATCATGTTTAGATGTTGTCATAGTCTTTAATTGGTATATAATTGATGAATTCATGAATGTAGTGTGAGTTTGATGAATTTGGGATGAACTTTCCCAAAAGGGAAACTTTATTTGTGCAAATCTTTGAATTGGATGATTTGAGCATGTTTGGGATATTAGGATCATGCTAGTGTATTCATGGAATTTCTAAGGTAACTAAATGTGTTGTTTGTGTCGTATGAATGTTTAGTTGGATAGTTATCTGATTTGGCCTGTTTGTGGGAATTCATGGTAATGGGTCATATGGGTATGTTAGGACTATTGTTGGGTTGTATGTTGATCATGTATGATATGCTGTTGTGTTAGTGTTAACGAGTTATCACCTATAATGTAACCAACGGGTCAAACGGGTCAACTGGGTCAAATGTGTCTTGTCTTTCTTAAACTTTGAGTTCCTTGGTTTGTAGAGCACTTAGGGTTTCGTGTTGATTTTGTATACACGTACTTATGTACTCTTGTGTTCTAGGTGACCTTTGAAGGTTGTCTTTTTTTCTTTCAAGTTAAGCTCTAGGTTAATTCTTGCGCGCATCAGGTGAGTTCTTGCCCCACTCATTTACATCATCTCTTTTGGGGGAGATAGCATACTGTTGATCACAAACGCTTTTATTTATGAGTGTGTATAATATTGATATAGTGTTGTTTACCATGGAAAGTCCTCACACTTTCGGATTGTTAATATTGAATAGCGGGGAAATCTTGGGTAGTACTACTGGGTCTGACGAGCCCCACCTGTGCGACTCGAGGTCAAACGGGTGCAATTTTGTCCTAACACATATTCGTCACGACCTGGTAAGTCGTGACGGGAGGCAACAAACGTAACACAGTCAGCTTCGATCGCGAAATCACTATGATTAATATTTTTATGTTAATAGACTAGCTATCTATTGCAATACACTACTTATGCTCTGGAAACTATTGATTGGTTTATATTTTAACGCAAACTCTTGAACTCACCAACCATGTGTTGACTTGTTTAGTATGCTATTCTCAGGTTAAGGTTGCCAGTTGCCTAGGAGCACGCACACCAGCATCGTTGAGTTGTCTACATTGTTTGTTTACACATTTGGGTTTATTTTCCTACTAAACATTTGTGTTTGGGGCGCATATGTTTTGCGCATTCTCTTTACATACTACTTGTTTTGGGTTTTTTTGTTTTAAAAACGCTTCCGCAGTATTTTGAACGCTTCCGCAGTATTTTAAACGTTAACTCTGGTTTTGTTTATTTATCATATAGAGTCGTTCTTGGTAACTAATGACTGAGATCCTGGAATGTCACGCGCCTCGCGGTAAAACCCCGCTCGCAGATTTTGAGGGTGTGACAGATTGGTATCAGAGCCATTGGTTATAGGGAACTAGGTTGCATACACACACTAGACTATAACCGCACAGTTGTTAGTTACTTATCGCTTACTCTCCTTACTGTATACTCATTGGCATACGCAACACGTACTTCGCAGCATGGCATCGTCGTCCAGAAATTTAGGCAAGAGACCTGCACGATCTGATTCACCTCCTACTTCTCCCGTACCGGATAGGGGATTTAACTGGCCTCGACATCTTTATCCTCCTAGCGAGATAGACTGGGATCAGCCTTTCATACCTCCTGAGCTCGATCCTCCGCGTAACTGGGATTTCTACCCCACTTACATAAACCGTATGGCTTATAGAGAACGCGTACCACCAGTAGCACCTACACGACCTAGGACTAGGTCATCAACCGCCTCTACTTTGCCTACACTTCCTACTTTGAGCATCCCTCTGGAGCAGGCATTTGCAGCCCTAGTAGCCACACTGGACACAGAGCGACAGCGGATTAGAGGACTCACTGATGAGAACTCTGCATTACGATCTGAGATGCGTCAGCTGCGTTTCCAGGTAGATACGCTTCAGGAGCGACTTTCGATGGCCATTGGTGGACATCATACTCTGGCAGGCAACGTGGTAGCACTTAGTGAGCGCATGGACGCACAGGATCACTATAACATAGTGATCGATGATAGGTTTGCTGATTTAGAGGCACAGCTAACAGCACTTCAGGTTGCTGAAGCCCCTGCACCTTTGGTGGACCCTGATGAGGAAGAATACTGCCCCCGAAATGAAGTGCAGAAACTGGAGATTGAGTTCTGGCAACTCAAAATGCAAGGCTCAGAAATTGAAGCCTACACGACTTGAACTCATGAGTTAGCCACTTTATGCCCAGGGATGGTGAATGAAATGCACAAGAGGGTGGAGCATTATATACGGGGATTGGTGCCCGAAATTCAAAGTATGCTAACTGCTTCTAACCCCACTACCATACAACAAGCTATCCGAACAGCCCACAGGCTGACTGACCAGGCAGTTGAGCAAGGTCGGTTACCCAAACGGGGTGCGGTGGCAAGCGTGCCCGACCAGAAACGCAAGTGGGATGGTTCAAGCAACAAGGGATCGTCATCCAGTAGCCAATCTCAACCTCAACAACAGCAGCAGAGTCAGCAACAGCAACGGAAGTTTGATAACAACCGAAGCTTCAACCAGGCGCACTCAAATCAAGGACCCGGCGGGTATGGTGGAAGACTGCCGAAGTGCAACCGGTGTAACTACCACCATGTGGGTCGGTGTGATAACTTCAAGTGTCAACGTTGTGGGAAGATTGGTCACGCAGCCAAAGACTGTCGGGGTGAACTGATGAGAAAGCCACAACAATCACAAGAAACTCCGAAGGGTTGTTTTGAATGCGGGAAAGAAGGCCATTACAAACGCAACTGTCCCCAGCTTAAGAGGAATGGTAATGGTAACAACAACAATGGGAACAACAACAATAATAACAATGGCAACAACAATAACAACAACAATGGTAATGGCAACAACAATGGAGGCAATAACAACAATGGAGCCAAAGGAAGAGCCTTCGTCATTGGCTCAGGTGAGGCTCTAAACGATCCTACAACAGTAACTGGTAAATTTTCGGTTAATGGTTGTTTTGCTACTGTATTATTCGATACCGGAGCCGATAGAAGTTTCGTGTCCACTAGGTTCTGTAGTCTTTTAAGTGATATGCCCTCAGCCTTAGAATCTAAATACACCGTGGAGTTAGCTAACGGCACACAGATTCACGTAACGCATATTCTTAGAGACTGCAAGATAGAGCTTGCTGGTCATACATTCACTATAGATCTCATGCCTGTTACACTAGGAAGTTTCGATGTGGTAGTAGGCATGGATTGGCTTTCCGATAACAAGCGGAAGTCATATGCCACGAGAAGATCATACGGATTCCCCTTGGTGAAGAAGTCCTTACGGTCAGAGGTGATAGGAGTGGTGCGGTGATAGGCATCATTTCGTTTATGAAGGCACAAAAGTTGTTACGAAAGGGTCGACTAGCCATATTGGCACTCGTCACAGATAAACAGACTGAGGAAAAGAAGATAGAGGATATCCCCGTAGTTCGTGAGTTTCTCGAGGTGTTTCCGGAAGACCTTCCTGGATTACCGCCTCATCGTCAAGTTGAATTCCAGATTGAGTTGACTCCAGGAGCCGCTCCAATTGCGAGAGCACCGTACCGATTAGCTCCGAACGAACTGCAGGAATTATCCGCTCAACTACAAGAGTTGTTGGATAAAGGGTTCATCCGACCGAGTTCGTCGCCCTGGGGAGCGCCAGTTCTATTTGTGAAGAAGAAGGATGGTACATTTCGAATGTGCATTGACTATAGGGAACTGAACAAGGTTACTATCAAGAATAGATATCCGTTACCTCGTATCGATGATTTGTTTGATCAACTACAAGGATCAAGCTATTACTCTAAGATTGATCTGAGGTCTGGGTATCATCAGCTGAGAGTTCGAGAAGAGGACATCTCGAAGACTGCTTTCCGTACACGATATGGTCACTATGAATTTTGGTCATGCCATTTGGGTTGACGAATGCACCAGCAGTATTCATGGACCTCATGAATCGCGTGTGCAAACCCTATCTTGATCAGTTTGTTATCGTCTTTATTGATGACATACTGATATACTCAAGGACCGAGGAAGAACATGAGAAGCACTTACGTTTAATCTTGGAATTACTTAGAAAGGAACAACTGTACGCAAAGTTTTCTAAGTGTGATTTCTGGATACGTGAGGTACAATTCTTGGGTCATATTGTCAACGAGAAGGGAATACATGTTGATCCTGCTAAGATTGAAGCGATAAAGAATTGGTCTGTTCCTAAGACACCGAGTGAGATACGACAATTCCTTGGATTAGCGGGATATTATCGACGATTCATTGAAGGATTCTCTAAGATTGCACAACCTCTCACAGCCTTGACTCACAAGGGAACGACGTACAAATGGGGTGAGAGTCAGGAATCTGCTTTTCAGTTGCTGAAACATAAATTGTGTAGCGCACCAATATTAGCGTTACCGGATGGTAGTGATGACTTCGTAGTCTACTGCGATGCGTCTATTCAAGGACTTGGATGTGTCTTGATGCAGCGGGATAAAGTGATAGCTTACGCCTCTAGACAATTGAAGATTCATGAGAAGAACTATACCACCCATGACTTGGAACTGGGTGCGGTAGTTTTTGCCTTAAAGATCTGGAGACATTACTTGTACGGTACCAAATGCACCATCTACACCGATCACAAGAGTCTTCAGCACATCTTTGAGCAAAAGGAGTTGAACATGAGACAAAGACGCTGGGTGGAATTGTTAAACGACTATGATTGTGCTATTAAGTACCACCCGGGGAAAGCAAATGTAGTTGCTGATGCGTTGAGTAGAAAAGAGACTGCTAAACCTCGATGTGTGCGAGCTCTGCAACTAACGATTAGTACGCAATTACCTGAACAAATCCGTGATGCTCAAACTGAAGCTCTGAAGGTAGAAAACATGAGTTTAGAAGGGTTACGAGGAATGGAAAAGCAATTAGAAGTAAAAGCGGATGGAATTCGTTACTTCATGGATAGACTATGGGTACCTCTACACGGAAATCTGAGAGACTTGGTCATGAGTGAGGCTCATAAGTCCAAGTATTCTATACATCCTGGATCTGACAAGATGTACCACGATTTGAAGGCGCACTATTGGTGGCCTAACATGAAAGCAGATGTAGCTACTTATGTGAGTAAGTGTCTGACCTGCTCGAAGGTTAAAGTGGAGTATCAGAAACCATCTGGTCTACTACAACAACCCGAGATCCCTATGTGGAAGTGGGATCAGATATCAATGGATTTTATTACTAAGTTACCTCGTACTTCTACGGGTTGTGATACAATATGGGTTATCGTGGACCGATTGACAAAATCTGCTCATTTCCTAGCAATAAAGGAAACTGATAAGATGGAGAAATTAACCGACTCTATTTGAAGGAGATCGTTTCGAGGCATGGAGTACCGATCTCAATTATTTCTGATCGCGATTCTCGTTTCACATCACACTTCTGGCAGTCGTTGCAGAAAGCTTTAGGTACGCGATTGGATATGAGTACTGCTTATCATCCACAGACTGATGGTCAAAGCGAGCGTACTATACAGACTTTGGAGGACATGTTACGTGCTTGTGTGATTGACTTCGGGAATAACTGGGAAGTTCACCTACCATTGGTGGAATTTTCTTACAACAACAGTTATCACACTAGCATAAAGGCAGCACCTTTTGAAGCTTTATATGGGAAAAGTGTAGATCACCAGTTTGCTGGGCTGAAATTGGTGATAGTCAATTAACTGGTCCTGAGTTAGTACACGAGACAACTGAGAAGATTGTTCAGATAAGAAACCGCATGGCCGCAGCGCGAGACAGACAGAAAAGCTATGCTGACAAACGACGAAAACCTTTGGAATTTCAGACAGGTGACAAAGTTTTATTGAAAGTCTCACCGTGGAAAGGCGTAGTTCGGTTTGGTAAACGAGGAAAGCTAAATCCGAGATACGTTGGACCATTTGAGATAGTGGAAAGAATTGGTCCAGTGGCTTATCGACTAGCCTTACCTGATTCATTGAGTGGAATCCATGATGTATTCCATGTTTCAAACCTAAAGAAATGTTTAACGGATGAAACGATGGTCGTACCACTGGAAGAAGTTCAAGTAGATGAACAATTACGTTTCATTGAGGAACCTGTCGAAGTGATGGATCGTGAGGTGAAAACGCTTAAGCAAAGCAAGATACCCATCGTCAAAGTTCGTTGGAACTCAAGACGTGGACCAGAATTCACGTGGGAACGTGAAGACCAAATGAAGCTTAAGTATCCTCAGCTATTTGAAAGGACGATGCCAGCCGGCGAAGGTATTGATTAAATTTCGGGACGAAATTTCTTTCAACATGGGGATGATGTGACAACTCATCCAAAACTCACACGATTTCGATTTCCTTGTGCCAATGCAGTAGACCAGTGATGGAACACTCACCATGTAACGCAATTTTCGGGACGAAAATTCTTTCAACATGGGGATAATGTGACATCCGGTAATTTTCCGTTACCAAACTCCGTTTGTTCCGTTAAGTCTTGCATACACGTGTCGTGCACACACACTAGTTGTCGTTGAACGTTGGTGACTTAACAATAATCAGTAATGTTAAATTGATGATAATTAAGTTAACAATGTGATTATTAAGTTATGCTTATGTGATTTAAATGTTAACTGTAATTTTATCGCGTAACGTGGAAACGTGTGTATTTACTTTGTAAATCTTGTAGCTTATAAAGATAATACCTATAATTGCTACTACTAGTTTATATGTTTATTATTCTAGTTAAAAACATCTTAAAAGGATGTTAAAAGTCTAATTTTATAAAAATACAAAGTGCAAGGGTTAAAAGGTAATTATGCAAAACTTAGTTGATTAAAACACAAAAACCAAACCCTAAGCACCCTCTTCGACCGCGGCTTCACCTTCAAACACACACACACTTCGATCATCGACCAAGAACAAGCAAATACCACGATTTGGGTTCGGATTCAAGCAATACATCAAGTTAGAAGCATCAAAGTTCCATTCTTTCTTCGGATTTAAGGGTAATTTCGTGTTCTTTGGATGTTTGTAGTTAGCCGAGGGTTTGGGGATCGAAATCTTCAATTGATGGTCGAATGATGCCTAATGGTTGATGTTAATGTGTTTGTTAGATAGATTACATGTTAATTAACGTCAAGTATGCAATAAAGGTTGGATTTTTACAAGTTTTATGGGATTTACATTAAGGCCGAAACCCTAGTTCGAATATTGCAATTGAAAGTCGATTTTTGGTTATTTGTTGATGTTATTATGTTAGTTAGGTTAGATTGATGCTAGTTAACGTCGATTATGCAAGAAAGCTATGATTTTGGTACATTGTTCATAGGTTACTAATAATAGTAACTTTATTTTGCATGAATTGATGATTGGTTGATGTATGAATGTTATGGATGTGTTTGTGATGATGATTAGATGCTAGATGGTTGATATGAATGTTAGGAATTCAAGAATGCATGTTGTAGTTCATACCTTACTAAAGATAGTAACTTTTGGTGTTGGATGTTGAGGAATCATGATAATTAGGTGTTGTTGATCATGTTTAGATGTTGTCATAGTCTTGAATTGGTATATAATTGATGAATTCATGAATGTAGTGTGAGATTGATGAATTTGGGATGAACTTTCCCAAAAGGGAAACTTTATTTGTGCAAATCTTTGAATTGGATGATTTGAGCATGTTTGGGATATTAGGATCATGCTAGTGTATTCATGGAATTTCTAAGGTAACTAAATGTGTTGTTTGTGTCGTATGAATGTTTAGTTGGATAGTTATCTGATTTGGCCTGTTTGTGGGAATTCATGGTAATGGGTCATATGGGTATGTTAGGACTATTGTTGGGTTGTATGTTGATCATGTATGATATGCTGTTGTGTTAGTGTTAACGAGTTATCACCTATAATGTAACCAACGGGTCAAACGGGTCAACTGGGTCAAATGTGTCTTGTCTTTCTTAAACTTTGAGTTCCTTGGTTTGTAGAGCACTTAGGGTTTCGTGTTGATTTTGTATACACGTACTTATGTACTCTTGTGTTCTAGGTGACCTTTGAAGGTTGTCTTTTTTTCTTTCAAGTTAAGCTCTAGGTTAATTCTTGCGCGCATCAGGTGAGTTCTTGCCCCACTCATTTTACATCATCTCTTTTGGGGGAGATAGCATACTGTTGATCACAAACGCTTTTATTTATGAGTGTGTATAATATTGATATAGTGTTGTTTACCATGGAAAGTCCTCACACTTTCGGATTGTTAATATTGAATAGCGGGGAAATCTTGGGTAGTACTACTGGGTCTGACGAGCCCCACCTGTGCGACTCGAGGTCAAACGGGTGCAATTTTGTCCTAACACATATTCGTCACGACCTGGTAAGTCGTGACGGGAGGCAACAAACGTAACACAGTCAGCTTCGATCGCGAAATCACTATGATTAATATTTTTATGTTAATAGACTAGCTATCTATTGCAATACACTACTTATGCTCTGGAAACTATTGATTGGTTTATATTTTAACGCAAACTCTTGAACTCACCAACCATGTGTTGACTTGTTTAGTATGCTATTCTCAGGTTAAGGTTGCCAGTTGCCTAGGAGCACGCACACCAGCATCGTTGAGTTGTCTACATTGTTTGTTTACACATTTGGGTTTATTTTCCTACTAAACATTTGTGTTTGGGGCGCGTATGTTTTGCGCATTCTCTTTACATACTACTTGTTTTGGGTTTTTTTTGTTTTAAAAACGCTTCCGCAGTATTTTGAACGCTTCCGCAGTATTTTAAACGTTAACTCTGGTTTTGTTTATTTATCATATAGAGTCGTTCTTGGTAACTAATGACTGAGATCCTGGAATGTCACGCGCCTCGCGGTAAAACCCCGCTCGCAGATTTTGAGGGTGTGACATATATATATATATTATATATATATATATATATATATATATATATATATATATATAATATGCCTGTTTTATAAGCTTTTATCAAACATCTTTTATCAGCTTTTATCGTAAGTTTTAAAAAATAGATTTTAGTGAGAAAATGCTACTAGCATTTTATTTGTTTGAGAGGGAAACAGTTTCTAAAAAAAGTATACAAAAGCATTTCATGGTTGCCATCGTTTAAATTATCTTGAAGACTATGAGTTTTTCGTATTTTTATCTCATTTGTAAGTTTAGTTTAATGGTATGTTTTAAGTTAAATGATTGTTACCGGTACATCACCTCTTGTTAATGATACGCCACCCACACCAATATGAGTCAATATTGTTTTATGATTCGTGTTGGATGTCAATGATTTTCGATTCTATCTTGTGACTAAGTATATTTTTTATTTAACCATAAGTCACGTCTAATAAATAGCATGTGTATTAAAAAACATTACATCATAACGAATAATTCACCCAAAAAACCTAAAAAGGCTTACTATTCAAAAACCTCCAAGGGTTATGTGGTGCTATTCCGGTCGTTTAAGATGCATCACACGGCTCTACACAGCCTTGATAAACACATACACCATGTATAGATCAATACGAATCGCGTGTGTTTCTTAATTAGGGTGTCTGCAAGGACGTTTAAATAAAAGGGAGGATAGAATCCGAACCCACACTCAACTCTATTGGTTGAAGCGTCAACCATCACGCCCTTTATTTATGGAATGGAAAGTAAATTTAATGAAAGAATTACGTAATAATTCATTAAATTTCATATAAAAAAATTTACATGTAATTACGTCTAAACTTGCACTCTAAACGCACCTCATTTATACAAAGACTAACAACATTTTCAAGCTAAAATTCAGAGACAGAATATAAAGTGCAGTAAATATAATATTAATTGAAATTATAATATAGTATTAAGTGAAATTAGTATAATTATTTCTACAAATTTCAGTTATTTTAATCGGATTAAAAGAGTAACAATTTCAACCGCCAGTCATGACTCAATAGTAGTCAATACTCAACACGTGATGCGACCACGAGATACAAACCAAAACCCAAATATTTACATTCCTCGTAAAACCAAGGTTAGCATCAAACTACTTATTATTTTGAGGGGTCTCGCCAGTAGCAGTCTCCTTAAAACTTTCTTTGACGGACTTAAAGCCACCGTCACCGGTGGTTGCTTCCATTGCTCCGACTTTTCCCTTCTCCGCGGTCTGGCTAGAGACTCCTTGACTCGCTTTTTCTTCCTCCAACCGTTTGAATTCGTCTAACGTCGAAGGCGCTCTCTCGTGGTTGATTGTTCCGTCTGTGCTTCTTTCATGGCTATATCCCTTACAACATCAATTTCAATACATATAATTCGAATATTGGCAATCATATTTAAGCACAGGTGGTTGAAATATGGTTCAATCATGCCTAATTAAAAATAAATAATACTCTCATGTTCATCGAATTGTATTTCGGTTCCATAACATTTGGATTTAGAGATTTTTGAAGCTGAATTTGATTCAAATTGTAGCAGAAATTCATGTTAATTCGACAGGTTTCAATTCAAAGCTTCATATTCAAATGAAATAAATTTTTTATTTTATTTTACAGAAGGTTTAAAGTTCACGCAGTGACTTTTATTTTGAAAATAATATCATAATGTTTTGTGGAGAGCCCGCTCAACGAGCGGGGACTTAGAAAGCATGTCACTAGTAAAATCCGCTAGTTGGTTTAAAAATAATGCTAACATGTTGTCTTTAAATTGGTTATCTTGGTGTAATTTTTTCTTTTTGATTCGTATGTACTACATGTGCTTCTAGCATCCTGCTAGTTGGTTTTAATAAAATCCGTTGGCTGTTTAAAAAAAATAAAATCCGCTAGTTACACCAGCGGAATTAATGTCTGAAAAGTTAAAGTCAGCTCGTTAAAGCAGCGAACAATCCATAAACCATTATCACCCATTATAAAACCATTTTTAAACCGGAAACCATCACACGAACTCTAATTTCTCTATAAAAAAAGTGATCATGAACTCGTGATTATCAAAGCTATGATGGAAACATCTTTTAAATACAAATATATCCTATAACAACTCCTAAACTACACATCATACATATAAATGTTACACATGTCATAATAAAACTTGTAATCTCTTTAAAAATAATTTTTTTTGTCATTAGACCACCAACCCAGTATCAGCTAAGATAGAATTACCTTACGGAAAAGAAAGGGCGGCGGAGGCGGGGCGGCGAAGGAAGGGTTGAAGGAGGGTGGGTGGGGAGAAGAGGTGTAGAGAAGGTAGAGAAGTTGACGACGACCCATCGAGAGAATTAAACAACTGTGGCCGGAGATCGATCAAAAAGGATGATTATTATTATTATTATTTATGGTACAACTTATCCCTTTGTGCATCATGAAGATGACGTCAGGCCTTAGTGAGAGGATTGGGCAACTGACACCTCACCTCTACGAAGCCACGTGTACTGACCACATGTAGCTGCATAAACATCTACGAATAGCAATTTCATTCTCTAACTTATCTTGAACTAGCAAAATAAAGAGGGGGTTTAGTTCGGTAAAAAGAAGAGAATGATAAATGTTAATACTAAATCATAACGTTAATGTTAGATGTTAAATGTTAAAAGTAAAAGCTAAAATTTAAATGTTAATAAAAGTTAAAACACTATATTATTTATATATACTTTAAAGGTCATATAACAAACTCTTAAAACACATAATACAAGTTATTTATGCATAATATTTTTTTTTCTTTTAGTTACTTTTGACTTTTAGCATGTAGTATGAGTTAGTTTTTTTTTCATTATAACCCCTCAAGTTTAAATATATATACATTTTATATCCTATAGTTATATAAATGTATTATTTGAAATATTCACAATTTTTCTTATAAACTTTAGTGTTTTAAAAAATTTTGAATTCGGCAATACGACGTGCTTATCTTTATTTACGAGTTCAATAAATTTCAGCGGTGTTGTGTGTTAGAATGTACAACTCATTAAAGTACAAAAGTATAAACTCTCAAAACTAGTTTTAAAATATCGATTCTTTTACAATTTATTTTTGGTTTGCTCCCGGCTACATATATAAGTAAAATGTGACTACTAAAAAATTCATGTCCGAACATCAATAAAAATAATTTTTTCGCAACCTTAAAAAACATAAGGGTTAAAAATATTAGCTCTGATAAAAATAAAAGGATGGACAAATGAATTTACAAATATTATATTTTAAAAGTTTAGGAGCAAGAGAAAAGAAAATTATAAAATAAGCGACACTTTATATAAGTTTTAAGGACTTGTGCGTTTGTACTCCAACGCGCAAACTTTCGGCATAGTTTTAAAGTTATTTTTTCATGGTTTGACATCTCCACCGTGATGCGGGGTCTTAATACTAGTTAAAAGCTAATTAATAAAACATAAACTCTAACCGTCAACTCAAACGGACTGTAATTGAACAAATTTCAGTTGTATTGGAACCGGTTGTCGAACTTTAAATAGAGTTTGAATTTAAGGTTTAGAATTAGGTTTTAGCATTAAGGTTACTTGTCTAGAGTTTGAGGAGCCGATTGTAACCTCGTTGGAATTAATCCTATCGAATTTTCACCACGGTATGTTCTCTTTTCTATAGGTGTTTCCTAACGACTTGCCCCATAGGGGAATTTAATTTTTTTTCTACAAATATATTGTAAATAAAATTATATGTATTTTTTTATATATTAGCTTAACAAAATTAAATATCAAAGATTCTTCTTATCTTTGCTATAATTTAGGAGACAGACGTGGTTTAGGATTCGAATCCTGGATATCTATTAGACATAATCCAATTTATATAATATAAACGCCTTGGCATCTCCTTTTCTAAACTAATTTCAACGAGATATTGCAAGCGGCTAATCGGAGTTTTGTCACTAATCAGGTAAATTACACATTAACTTTCGAATTAATCATTATTTTAGGGTTGATTTAATTACAGATTTTGTTTTCAGTAATAGTTATAAATCGCAAGTAATTCATCTGTGTAGTTGATTCTAGAGGTCTTAACCTGTTTTGTTGTCCATGAGTTGCCATATAATTAATATACGTACTTTTTTTATTTCAAGTTACAAGTTTTGCTTTTTCTTTGGCTCTGCCATGCATGTAGCATAAGAAAATTATAAATTTTTGGTTAATATGATCCAAACTCGGAAAAAACAAGAGGCGCGGCGCTTTTGATAGGCAACGCGCGCTTGTCAGGCCGCGTGGGCATCACGGGGCGATTACTAGGCAACACGGGCATCAGCGGCTTGCTAGGCAACATAGGCATGGAGCACGATTGCTAGGCAACACTGACATCAAGGCTCACTTGTTTTAATCACCTTATAAACTGTAGTTTATAAAAAGATAAATTGTCGTTTACATGGTGTAAACTAGAATATACTTTGTAAACTTTCTCTCTTTTGTAAACTACACTTTACATTTTATAAAAAACATACGTGTAAACCCAAACTATTCTCTTTATACATCATATCATATGTATTGTAATTCATTGTACAAAACTAATAAATTATCCTTCGACGTTGGTAACACCGACCAAACCATGTAAATTCTTGTGTCATGTTTTCTTTATTATTTGTTATTGTGTGTTTGTTGTGAATCACTTGTTTCGCTGCTGTCGCAATGTGCCACTACAAGAAAGTGGGTCTATAGCAACGAAAATATGCCACCTTATAGCAACGACATGTCGTCGCTATAGCTAATTTTGACCTATAGCGACGACATGTCGTCGCTATAGAGTTAGTTCGCAAAAGTTAGTTGTAATAGGCTGATATGCCGTCGGGATAGAGGTCGTCGGCATAAGTTTTTCTACAGGGACGACAAATCGTTCCTATAAGTGTCGTGGTTTCTGATATTATCGAATAAAAAAAATAAAAAAAATAAAAAATGAGATCAATAGCGACGACATGTCGTCGCTATAGGTGTTTTTTATTTTTTTTAAAAAAGGAAAATACCTATAGCGATGATATGTCGTCGCTATAGGTGTTTTTTAATTTTTTTTTAAAAAGGAAAATAATCTATAGCAACGACATATCGTCGCTATTGATCTCATTTTTTATTTTTTTATTTTTTTTATTTTATGCAGAACCTTATTTTTTAAAAAAAATTAACAAACATATAATCAAGAAAAATCCAATGCAAGTTTAACAAACTAATAGTTCATACAACTTCAAATATAAGTTTAGTAAACAGATAATTCATACAATTAGTTTAAAGTTCAATAAAATCTAACAAAAATACAAACGCTAATGACCACCAGGTGGTCGTTGCTGCTGCCAGTAGCGCATCATTTCCATCTGCTCTTGAAGTAATCGTTGCATTTCTTGTATTTGTTGTTGGATTTGTTGTTGTTGTTGTATAATTTCTTGATTTTGTTATTGCTGTTGTCTAAGTTCTGCAACTTCATCATGCAAATGTTGTGTTGAGGAGGTTGCGAGCTACAAAAATCAGGGGTGGGATGTCTCACCACGCGACCAACACCTCGTATATGTCCTCGCCTTTGACCTAAGGCACCCTCAATGCATTGAATCTCATCAACAGCAGATGAGTCTCCACCAGTCTCGCTAGAGGATCTCACATACTCCTCTTGAATTCTTTCCTGCATTAAACATATTGAATATATGTTCAAACTGGGTATTTTGACCCAAACACACTTAAACATACTAGAATCACACAAAAGTTAGTTCAAATGGGTCATTTTGACCCAAACACACTTAAACTTACCCAGTCCGATTCTGCAGTTGCATTCACCCATCCCGTGCCTTCTCTGAAATGCATCTTCTGAAAGAGATCAATCGGTCCACTCCCCTGTGAATAATAAAAATTCTAAGAAATGCATCTTCCGACAGTTAATACTTATTTTTATAATAAAAATTATACTTTTACCTCCTATGTCTCTTCTGTGCATATGATTGGCTCCCATGGAAACTCGGATAGCGTTGTTTACCTCTGTTTAATTTGTTTGCCTCAGATCGGCTCCTATAAGCAGGATCTAAGAACAACTCATTAATCACCCGAGCCCATGCTTGCGGGTCAGTTCCCTCAGGAGGACAAGTTAAAGCTGTTTCCACGTCATCATAACCACCCACATCATCAAAATGAGATTTTAGATCTTGCTTTCGATCTTTATAGGCTCTTTGACACTTGGCATTGATTCCGAGCCTTACGCCTTTCCACTGTTCGGATTCCCTCCATCTAGCAAGGTCAAAATATTCCTGCAAAACATGTAATTAGAAAACATGTAATACTTATATAATTAAAATACGATAAAAACACAACATTGTATACTTACAAAAAGTGTGGGATATATGGCTTTCTTAAATTCATCGGGAACAGCTTGCCAACTGGGATAATGGAAAGGAACAACCTTACTAATCTCATTAGAGATTAACCTTATAAAATCCGAGCTGTTTTCTCCAACAAACTTATATTGGCCCCCCTTGCTTTCAACTTCGATCGGTAGTGGTTGGCCTTTGTTTTGCTCAAATTTTTAAATAATTTAATATTTTTTCCTTTTGATCTTCTTTTTCTCGCGGGTTGTGCTACATTAATATATGCAATTAAAAAGTTAGGAAACATAGATTATGTTCAACATAAATATGTATTTTTTAACTTTAACAAATAACTTACAAGACTCGCAACCTGTTGGGATCCTATTTGGATCCCCATGCGGAGGTAGATCCCCGCCATCCCCACCATGTCCTCGAGCAATATATGTTGACATGCTTCAACAAAATAGACAATAAACATCAACAATATACCTATGCAAAGATAATAAACATTAACAATAAACACATACAAGAATAATTATGTTGTAAATATATAATAATAAACATAAACAATAAACCTAAACAAAATTAATAAACATACTTTCAATCGGAATCATCACTACAATAAAGGGTATCTACCGGATCATCTTCTTCGTCGTTTTCGTTATCATCATTTATATCATCTTCCTCGCAAGAATTGTATTCGTCTTCATCTTCATCTTCTTCATTATCATCAATAAAAATTTCATCATCAATGAATTGTGCACTTGATTCACCAACATCTAAAGTCGACTTCATGGGCAAGTAGCCTAAGTCGACTACCAATTTTCCAAATCTATCTGATTGCGCGTGTTGTATGACATTTGTCTCATTATCAATGAATTGTGCACTTGATTCACCAACTTCACAGCCTGAGTCGACAACTAAGTTATAATCAGATGATTGGGTGTCATGCAATATATCTATCTCGTTAACAACACTCATGGTTGGATGATCCCAAAGTTTTCGATGGTGAACGTCTTCAACAACCCTCCAATTATCGGTGGTTCGAGAAGGATCTTCAAGATAAAACACCTGTTTAGCTTGTGTGGCTAAAATGTACTGATCATCATCATACCATGTGTCGCTGACGTCGATAACAGTGACATTGTTTTGCTTGATTAACCTCTTACTAGATGTTTTGAACCATTTGCAATGAAATAGTACAACCGAGTAACCATCTATGTAGTTTAACTCTAAGATCTCCTCTAGCCAAACACAATGTCCTTTCCAGGAGATTTAGGCCCGGGAATAAGCAAGGTTAACAAAAAAGAAGACTCTTTCATACATAACCATGGTGGTGTGTTATATGTTGTCAACACAACTAGCCACATACTGTAAGATTGACTCATGTTACCGAATGGATTAAAACCACCCGCAGCCAAACCCAAACGTACATTTCGGGGTTCTTTGGCAAAATCAGGAAATTTTTCATCAAAGTCTTGCCATGCCTGCCCATCAACTGGATGGCGCATCATACCATCCGTTGAGCGTCCAGTATAATGCCATGTCATTTCTTTTACTGTGAATCTTGAGCTATACATTCGTCGAAGTCGGGAAGTTAAAGGAAAGTAGCGCAACACTTTTTGAGGTACTTTCTTCCCCTTTGTGTTTTTGTCAACCCATCTACTCTCGTTACAAACCGGACAATTTTGCATCATCTCATTTTCTTTCCAAAACAGAGCACAATCGTAATGCAAGCATGGATAGATTCATATCCTAACCCAATCTTTCTTAATCTCTTCTTAGCTTCATAGTATGAGGCTAGAATTTGATTTTCTTTAAGGAATGCAACTCTCAAAAACTCTAAAAGTTGGTTAAATGAACTATCTGTCTATTTGTTGATAACCTTGATATGCATCAATTTTGCTAAAAAGTTTAAAGAAGACATCCAACTACAACCGGTGTATAACTCGGTATTCAGCGCCTTAAATAATGCATCAAACTCCAGGTCAAACCAGTTCCACCTTCATCTACATTTTCTTCGTTAATATTCTGCTCCGCCATAACATCATCAACTACATCAAACATCTCATTATTTGTTGCTGGAATAGATTTTCTTGGAGCAAAAAGGTCTTTTATTTCTGAAGACCTTTTTGCTCCAAGAAGTAATAAATGATAAGTCCACGTCTTATGGATGTTTCTCACCATGATAAGTCCACGTCTTATATGATTGTAGAAACCCATTGTCATGTATGCGGGCATAAATGATATCCAGATCCTGCCGACACCCATTGCAGCATCGTTTACAAGGACAAAAAGCTTTTCCTAAACTATCGACATGGTTCTTGGCAATTTCTAGAAAGCTACGAAGACCTTTTATAAATTCTGGAGAACTCCGATTTTGTAATTTAATCCAACTCTTATCAATTGTCATATCTATGGTGTTATAAAACATGGAAATACAACTTTATCAATTAACATATACACAAAGATGTACTAACATTAAAGTCATAAACACTTACATATACATACATACAAGCATAATCACAACACATAATCACTTACAAGTATACAAGTATACAAACATACAAATATACAGCATACCTACATACACAATTACAAAAATACAAACATACTTACATACAAGTATACAACATACTTACATACACACTTACAAGTATACAAAAAACATACAAGTATACAACATACTTACATACACAATTACAAAAAACAAACATATAATATACTAATAACAAACATATAAACATAAATACATGCAAACATTCACATACAAAATTTACATAATTACATACATATAAACATATACATAAACAACTAAATACATCAAACCATATACATATAAATTAACACATATAAAAATACATACAAACTTAAAACCATAAAAATATATATAGTGGCATTTCATCAAACACTTGATGTGCATAACCTAATCTACCATCAAACTTACATACACTAACATATATATACACTTTTACAATCATACAAACCTAATCACAAATATATTCACTAAACAATACTTAAATCATAAGCTTTAAACGAATTTCATACATTCTTCAAATCCTTTAATTTCAAGCTTTAAACTTTAATCTCACCTAAAACATAAAAATTTAGATAAAACTTATAAAACAAGATTATATAACTTCATTATAGTAAAATAAACATCATTCTTACCTTCAAACACTTCAATTTGATACCAAATACGCATATAAACCGAGAAGAAAATCGGGAGAAAAATTGGGTTTTTTAGGGTGAAAAAAGGGGCAGAAGATCTGAAATGCGATTTAAGGGGTCTGCACTCTATAGCGGCGACATGTCGTCCCTATAGAGTAAAAAAAGTCGTCCCTATAGAGTCAAAATTAAAAAATTAAAAAAATCTTGTCCCGACGACATGTCGTCGGCACAGAGAAATTATTTTTATATTTTTAACCTATCCCGACGACATGTCGTCGGGAAAAGTGAATTTTAATTTTTTTTTTAAATCTGTAAGTCGAGATAGAAAAAAATAAAAAATTAAATAACTTCACCTGTCGCGACGACATGTCGTCGGCATAAGTATTTTCATAAAACCCGCGTATTATTTAGCAGCCCGCCAACTCTATACCGACGACAAGTCGTCGGTATAGAGTTTGACCAGTCAAAAATCCCTATTACTATATAGCGACGACGTGTCGTCGCTATAGATGTCATCGGGACAGAGCTAAATTGTTGTAGTGTGCATTTGCGGGAAACAAAAAGAAAATGCAAAAGCAAGAGCTGCATGAGCACAACCTGCAGTTTCAGCAACACCACCAGCAGTTAAAGGACCTGCATTGTATGCAGTTCAGCAGTTCCGCCAGCAGCTGCGGCCGGAGCACCACCAGCAGCAGCTGCAGGAGGAGCGGCAGCGGCGTCACGAGGAGTTTCAGCAATGGGAACAGGATTATCAGCAGCAGATTCACCAACAAAAGATGCACTTGCAGCAAAGGCACCTGCAAAAACTACAAATTCAGGAGCTGCAACAGTGAAGAGATTAGTGTCGCCGCTGGAGGAGTAGTTGTAACATCATCAACATCATTTATGGGATTTGCATGGAGGGTAAAAAGATCATCTCTTTATTCTATTTGTCTTCGTAAAATTGGGATCCTTCTGTTTATATAATATATTAACGGTAGTTTCTGAATATTTTTATATTATCGTGATTGTTGCTGATCAAAACCATCGACGGTAGGAAGAGAAGTTGTTACGTGTCTCCCGAGTTCAAATCCAAGCATGAGTACAATCATTTGAAATAGTTTAGAAGTAGAAATAAAAGTAGGATAGATTTCGTTAAAAAGAATGTATTGCTTTCTTATTATAATTTCGTGGTTTTAGGGATGTACGTAATTTACTTTTTTACTTTTTGTAACCACACATACTTCCATAGTTTCTTTTACACATCATCTTTTAGGATTGATTGATTTGTTTCTTACAGTTTGTTTTGTTTGAGATTGTATTTGCAAGCTAATCGATTTGTTTTTCTTTTGTAACCACACATACTTCCATAGTTTTTCTTTAAACACAAAACAACATTTTTAGTATAAGATTGAATTGTTTCTCTTTTTGTAACCACACATACTTCCGTAGTATTTTTTCAACGCAACAACATTTTTAGTATAAGATTAATTTGTTTCTATCATATTCTTCTTCTTCAATTTCCAAGTTGGGAATGGAGCGGGTTCAGTTAAAAAGGCCAATGAAATTGGTTACCAAAAGTCTCTTTCAATCAAACACATTCTTTTTAATGAAACTAGCAAAGTCCTAAAAACCATCATGTAATATTTGGCACCCCACCTTGAAAAAAATACTCATTAGCATATCATGTTTGCTTTCATTTAAATTACCCTGTATTGTGCAGTTTGAGATTTTTGATGTTTTTATTTCATTTGTAAGTTTGGTTAGATGATCTGTTTAAGTTACGGTATTGTTACCGGTACATCACCTCCGTTAACGGTACACCACCCACACTAATATGAGTCAAATATAGTTTTATGATTTGTGTTGGTATTAGTGGTTTTAGATTCTGTTTTGCGTCAAATAATTAGCATGTATATCAAGAAATATTACATCATGACAACTAATTTACCAAAAAATCCAAAAAATTAATAATTCATAAATCTTCACGGCCTGGCGAAGTAATTATCATTATCAATGAATTCCCAAACAATTCTTAACCAACATATCATATAGAGCTATACTGGTGGTTTAAGATGTATCATACGGCTCTATACAATCTGTATAGACACATGAGACATGCTTAGGCCAATACGAGTCGTGTGTGTTTCATGATGAGAGTGTCTGCATAACACATTAAAATGTTCAAGTATCTAAAGCCAAAGAAAAAGCAGAAGGCTGTAAGGTTTGAACCCATACTGTGGTTGAAGAGTCAACCATCATGCCGTTTGTTCTTGGAATGGAAAAGTAAAGTTAGTGAAGGAATTATGTAATATTTTATAAGTTTTTATAGTAAATTTTTACAAAACACCTGGATACAACTAAATTACTTAAGTCTGTACTTTAAACTCATATAACTTAGAGCATCACCATAGAGAGGATGAAAAACATGTCTATGTGTCACTTGCTCACTTTGAAATTAACGAATTATTTATAACTTGTTTTTATTGATTTTTAACCATTAATTTGCCGTTCAAAAATAACCATACACTCTCTCATCTCTTCTCTCTCTTACTTTCTCCCCACATGATCATTTTTTAAGTTCACAAGGATGAATTTTCCACACTCTCTCTTTCATGTCACTATCTCTCTTCTTCATTTAACCAATTTTGCCTCAAAACATCAAAAGACAAAGCTCCCATTGGAGGTGCTCTTGTGGGGATTTTTTAGGTTTAAAGTCAAAGAAAGAAAATGAAATGAATATGTTAACATATAATATTAATTAATTAATTAAATTAGCATTATAAAGTCTATAAATTGAAGTTGGTGATAGTTTGAGTTTTGGAAAGATATCAGTTTTAAACTTAAATGGATTTACTGACATTGATAGATTTTCGCTTTAGTTGTGTTTCTAGATGTTTTGGGATTGGAGTTTGAGATACAAATCAAATTAAATATTTCCTCACAAACTAAAGTTAGCATCAAACTTATACATGAAAATAACTACTCATTTTGTGTTTTGAGCCTCGCCGGTAGTAACCTTTTTAAAACTTTCTTTGACGAACTCAAAGCCACTGTCATCGGTGGCTGCTTCCACCACACCGACTTTTCCCTTCTCCACTGTCTGGCTACGGACTCCTTGACTCGCTTTGTCTTTCTCCAACCATTTGAATTCCTCTAACATCGACAGTGCTTTCTCATGATTGATCGTCCCGTACGTTCTTCTTTCACGGCGGTATCCCTTACAACATCAATTTCAATACTTCTCATCAGCTTATTGGCAAACATTTTCAGGCATAGGTGGTTGAAATGTGGTTCAATCACGACAAAATTGTAATTTGGTTCCATTTATTTGGATTTAGAGATTTTGGATTCAAATTGTACCAAAAATTCATGTTAATTTGGTTCAATTCAAAGCTTCATATTCAAATGAAGGAATTTTTAATTTTATGAAGGATTTAAAGTTTACGTGATGATTTCTAATTTCAAAATTATATTATAATAGTTTGTGAAAATTCGCTGCTGCTTGACTCTAACTTGTCAATTGTATTTATTATAACGTATTGACCCAGAAAGCACGACACCACATGTACAATCCAAGTCACAAACAAAGTCAATGTCTAGAAAAGTCAGATCCCGCACATTAATGCAGCGGACTCTTTACAAACCATTATGAAACCATTTTCAAACTAAAAAGCACCACACAAACAATAAAATCTTTATAAATCTATAAAGTTCTCAAATGAAGTGATCGTGAACTCAAGATTATCAAAGCTATGATGAAAATATTTTTAAAAGTGAATATATTATATTAGTACTCCTAAACTATATCCCACATGCATATTTGCATATTACATATCGAAATAAAACTCCAGACCTCCCTAAAACGATGTTTCTAGAAGCTTTGCTTCTATCACTAAACCATCAGATATTATTTATGGTTCAACTTATTGCCCGCGTGCATCATGAAGATGACATCAGGTCTTAGTGAAAGACGATTGGGCAGCTGACCTCAGCTCCATTAACCTCAGCTCCATTAAGCCACGTGTACAGACGACATGTAGCTGTCATACCATTAACGAATAACAATTTCATATCAGCTAACTTGTCTAGTTATCTTGTACTAGCAAAATAAAGGGGGGGTTCAATTCGGAAAAAGGAAAAGAAAAATAAATGTTAATACTAAATCATAAAGTTAAATAAAGGTTAATAAAAAGTTATATCGCTCAAAGTTAAAAGCTAAATCATAAAATATAAATTCAAACTGTTAACACAAACGAACTGTTATTGAACTCATTTCAGTTGTATTGAGACTTGTTTGTCGAACCCTAAATAGAGCTTAGTTTTAAGGTTTGGAATTAGGCTTTAGCATTATGGTTTCTGGTTTAGAGTTTGACGAGCCGACTGTAAAGTCGCAAGAATTAATTTAATCGAATTTTCACCAAGGTATTTTCTCTTTTCTATAGGTGTTTTCTAATGACCTGCCTCGTAATAGAGGAATTAAGATTTCTTTTTACAAATATATTTAAAATAAAATTATATGTATTTTTTATACATATTAGCTAAACAAAATTAAATAAAAAAGATCCTTATCGTAACATATAATTTAGGAGATAGACGCGGTTCAAAATTCAAATCCTGGATATCTCTTAAACTTAATCTATATATAATACTAAAAGAGTAACTTAGGAGGATACTTGGCATATTTCTAGGCCCCCTAAGTTTATTTTTCCTGTCTCTCTTTACTCTTAAAAAATTACTTAAATTAAGAAATATTAAATAATTTTAATTCTTTTTTAGATTAATTTTTTTAATAAATTAAGAAAGATGTCCTTTTATTAATATACAATTGAAATTTTTTTCTGAAACATCTAACTTTTTTAAAATATAAAATATTTTAAAATTGGTATTTTTAAAAAGTAAATTTCTAATAAACTAAAAATAATTAAAATTCCGAGTTATAATAAAAAAACTTAAAAAATAACATTTTTAATATGGTTTGTTCTGGAAAAGATATTTAACTTTTTTGGAAAGAAAGTTTAAAAATTGATATCGTTATTTTATCACTTATAGTTATTACTCATATGTAATTTTAATCGTATCTTATTTTAGATTATCATTTTATACTTCACAAAATTTTATTATATTTAATATTTTATTTTTTCAACCCGTATAATACACTGGTTTACTAAAGCTAGTATTAAATAAATAATAATCAACAACTAATCAAAGATATTATGAACATTTATAGCCCGATCCAACCCGATTCAATACTATATCTCTATATTTGATTACATGGTCAAAATAATTCGAAATTGCTCTAATTATTACACATAACTTTTCAGTGTATATTATTTAAATTTTAATTTCTTCATACTAATATCCTCACACTCATTCAATATCTAGCTCACGGTTTGACCCGTCAAAAATATTCCTTTTAAGTCTAAAAAAAGACAGTTTTCTTTGACTGTATATTTCGCTATAACAATAAACAAAAGTTAAGGTCAATCTCTGTCAAGTGTTAGTTTATAATTGAAAGAGCCTATTTTTACGCATGATCAGTTTTATGACATATTGTCACAAGTTAAGAGTAAAGATGGATTAAAGTTTTTACCTTTAGATAATGAGTGTAAACCTACTAATGTTACTACAAATATAATTTACAAAGATGTTTTTGCTGACCTTATAATCAAAAGTTATTATGTTTTATTTGATATATGATACACTTGATTTTATTTTTATTTTTATGTTATTTAATAATTAACTATTCATACTTCCGTGTAATACATGGGTAACTAAAGCTAGTCAAATCTTGTTAGGTCTAGAACTCATATATAGGTTTAGATGATCAATCAACTCTTGTAATCATATTTTGTAATTATTATTTGAATGATATGATATGAATGATTTTGATTACATTTGTGTTTATGAATTGAACAATATAATGTTACATCTCATTATATATGTTATAAATATATGATATAATGTATTTCATAATGTATGTGTGAATGTATGCAGTGAACATCAAACTGTGTCAATTTGGAAAATTGACCAAGTGTTAGAGCAACTTCGGATGAATAAAGTGTTCTTCCGCAGATGTTCTCAGGAATACAACTGAAGTGAACATCCGTAGATCTCCTGCAGAAGAACAATTCCAGCTGAACAAGTCAAAAGAACAAAGTGAAACTACTGAAGGAGAAATTGTCATGGAAGAACAAGTTCAAGAACTCCTACGGAAGCACAATCACAGAAGAACAAGCAATGAAGATCAAGTGTTGCTGCGGAAGACTAAGTTCCTGCGAACGAAGAAATTCCTACGGAAGACTGTTTAACACTTGTATGATTTCACATCATCAAGTAGTCAACTAACAGAAAGTCAACAAGTCAACGTGGCAGATCAACAACATTAATGGCGATGGAAGACATATATTTCAAGCGAATATTCCACGTCACATCAACAACATTATATGTATTTATTTCATTGTAAATCTCGAACTCCTATGCCGATAAATATGGCGAGGATTCAGATAACTATAGTTAGCTAAATTATAGCAACAAGTTAGCGTAAGATTAGCAATGGATTAAAAACAGAATAGAATAAGATCTCTATATAACATGAGATCAAGATCAGATGTAGATAGACGATCAACATACGATCAAGCAACATAAGCAACATTTACATCAAAACATCTAGCAACAAGAAAGCATTACGATCATCATTCGTTAACACTCGTGGTTTGATTATTCTTATATTCTGGTTGTTCTATTGTTTGATTGATTTCTAGTTTGATAATCTCTTAAACAACAAGTGTTGATAATTCCGCTATCAATACTTGTTCAAATCAAACCTGATAATTCCTGAACGATCCTTGGATTCACAAATCTATATAATATAAACGCCCTGTGCCCCTCCTTTTCTATACTCGCATAGTAATTTCAATGAGATATCGCAAGTGGCAATCGGAGTGCAATCACTAATCAGGTAAATTACACAATACGTTTTGAATTAATCATTATTTTATGGATTATTAAGAGGGTCAATTACGATTTAGTTTTTAGTGAAAGTTATAAATTGCAAGTTTCGTTGATATGTGTTTTTTTAACAGCCAACGAATACTTTAAGTCCGTTTACCTGAGTAAACCCATTGTCGAACTGAGACTCGAGCTCATGACCTCCGTTTTATAAAACAGTACCTCTTTCCAAACCAATTGATTTAGAACTGGACGTTCATATGTGTTGTTGATTCTAAAGTTCTTAACTTGCTTTGTTTTGTTGTCCATGAGTTGCGCCATCTAATATACATCCTTTTTAATGTGTTCATTATTTTTGTTTATTCTTTGGCTTTACATCCATGTAGCATTAAACGTGTTTGATATGCAATATGGACATAGGGTGTGTACTTGCTAGGAGATGTAGGTATCGAGAAAGTGATTGCTAGGCAATATGGCATCAAGGCATGTGCTTGTTTCAATCATTATCCATATAAGTTTTCTCATAAAAAGGTTCTTTTTTTTTGATATTTCAAGAGATATAGATTAAATACATTATCTTCTTATAAATTGTAGTTTACAAATAGGTAAATTGTCGTTTACATGGCTGTAAACTTAAACTGAAGCTTACTTTGTAGCACAATTTGTTTTTTTTTACTGCAATTTATTATTTATCAGAAACATACATGACGTATGGATCCAGAATCTCTGTTCCAATCCATAGTTAAGTCTCCTCTTTTAACTTTTATACTCAAATTTTCATTCTAGAAACAACACCGTTGCGGCTATCACTACTATTACTAGTACTAGTATTATTGTTATTATTTGTTTACTAATTTTAAATTCTTGTTAGATAAAAAGCTCAAAGCTAAAAACGTCTATCAGATGTTTAATTCCATACACACACAGGGAACTATTATAAAACCAAGATGACTAAACAATAGTCAAGAAGAAAATGCAAAATCAAGAGATGCATGAGCACAACCTGCAATTTCAGCAACGCCACCAGCGGTTCAAGGAGCGGCACCTGCAGTGTATGCAGGAGCTTCAGCAGTTCCACCAGCAGCTGCAGGAAGCGCGACAGCGGCGTCAAGAGGGGTGGCAGCAATGGGAGCAGGATTATCAACAGCAGACCCGCCAACGAATGATGCAGTTACAGCACCTGCAGCAGCGAAGGCTGCAAAAACAACAAATTCAGGAGTACGTGTCTCCTGAATTCAAATTCAAACATAGTAGAATAATTTGAAGTAGTTAAGGAGTAGGAAAAAAAAGCAGGGTACATTTCGCTAAAAAACATGTGTCGCTTTCTTATTATAATTTCGTGGTTTTAGGGATCTATATAATTTACTTTTTTCCTTTTTGTAACCACACATACTCTATAGTTTTTTTTGACGCATCATTTTCGGGATTGATTGATTTGTTTCTTACAGTTTGTTTTATTTGAGATTGTATTTACAAGCTAATTGATTTGTTTTCTTTTTAACCACACATACTTACATAGTTTTTTTTACACATCATAGCACACACTAAACAATTTTCGCATTGATATTTGGAAAAATATAGCAAAAAGGGTATATAAGAACCTGCTGAAAACGATGAAAGTTCCAAAGTCGAGGGCTCACCTCAAGAAACAACACGCCCTGTAGAGAAGTTGAAATCTTTAAACGGGATAATCCGAGACTCGCGATTCGCTTTTCGGTCGAAATTATTCGACGGTTCACTTGAATATCTTAGTTAGATACAACTCAGATGTTGATCAAGAAAAGAAAAAATATGATATTATGAGTGTTTTGTGAACCATAAGAAGAAGATCAAAGAGTATTGACCAATTTCAAAGTATAAATGCTTAGATTGTATCACCATTCACCAATAGTATTACATATTCGTGGTATGCCATAATATGTAAGATCAATGGCTGTAACATATCATTAATCCTAGACCTAAAATCGACGATCAAAATTGTTTCAGCGTTTAGCTTTCATAGTATAAATTTCTCATTTTGTATAGTTTTAAGGTTAGCTCTTTTGCATACTTATTATGCTATTACAACTTTTGTAAACTGTAAATTATAATCAAGTTAATAGTTTAAAAAAATTCATTATGTTATTTATAATCACAATCACAAGCTTTGGTGGTGAACTATGTATCCTAAATTCTGTTAGGTAGCCTTACAAATCGATCAAGTGGTGCTTTTTTTATCTATGTTGATCTGTAGCCTATTCGTTTTTTTAGAATTGCCTACGCTGATATGCATCATCACCAAATCTACGAATACAATTGCTATTTATGAGTAAGTATTGCATGTATTTTATTAAACATGCCCTACATCTTTTTTTTTCAAAAAGGACAATTTTAAACATGCTCTTGTCACTTGTAAAACATAGACCACCTCTTGAGATGTTTCACCACAACCCTTATATAATCTATGAAAATGAAAATTGTGCTAACAATTTACAAGTCATAATCAAATATATAGAATCAAACATCAAATCTTTTGCACAATATAAAACAGTAATGCATAACATAGCTCCATTCAACACATGAACCATACATACTTCAACAAGAAGTTAAGCCCATGGGTTATAGTTTAAGGAAAAACATAATACAACTTTAAGACATAAATAGTTGTAAAATACCTAAAATACCCCTAGTGCTGAACTAGGCATTCTTGCTTCCCAGCAACAATGGCTGTCTGGTGGGAACCATTGTTAAGAGCATCAACATCTTCAAGATCTTGTTCATCTTCATCAGGCAAGCTCGTGTTCTCAGTAACAGTACAAGAGATGGCTTCAAAGATCATGGCTAGCACTTCCTGGAACCGAGCCTCAGAGAGTGACACCTCAGCAAGAAGTCGCCAAGCGTTATCCTCGCTGGCATCGTCGTAGTCTTGTTTCCGTTTCAACACCATGTGTCCACTGATCTCCCAGACCGCTGGGTTCACCTGGGTGTCTAGAAGCTCGGGACTCACTTCTCCTAGAGCTTGTTTTTCAGCATAACACTGTTTTCCATTTTATTTACAATATACCATTAGAAAATTTGGAAACAGACAACAGGAGTTGACAGTTAGGTAACGGGTCCGGGTCGAAACGGGCTGGTTCGACCCATGAACAATCTTTTGTATAAATGAAGCTATTCTTGAAATTTGAACCATAAAAACAGAAAATTGAATAGTAGTTAAGTTATGGGTGCCAACTTAGGAGGTTGTATGTGGTAAAAATAACCTCAATCTATTATTTTTATATGATCAGTTAAAACGTAAAGTTGACCTGTAAATAAGTAGTGGATGCCAACTTAGGAGATTGTATGCAGTAAAAATAACCTTTAGCTACCCTTTTTATTTGAATCGACGTTATAATAAAGGTAATTTACACGAGTAGATGCCAAGTATAAGATACCTGAGGTAAGAGAAATACGCGAGTCCCAGAATCTGCGATAAGAACATTATAAGGAACATTGTGGTCTTGAAGGCAAATGCAGGAATCACTGACAGCATTCGATAGATCTTCGATTGAATATCCACCCTCAAAGACAAGGCCTCTAACAGGGTACTTGAGAATCTCAGAAATTACAACGCCGCCCCTGAAGTCGGTAATTTTTCTAGTGGGGGCTTTCTCGATTGGAAAGGGGACATCAAGATAATAAGCCTGAAATTTTTTATAGCATAAAGATAAACAATTATGATGCATGTCACACCATATAGACATATACTCCCTTTGTACAATAAGTATTGCTACACTTTCATTTTAGGATCAAGTTACAATACCTATTTGCCAAGTTATCGTTACAAAAGAAAATGTTGATGATATTGATTCAAGCACACAAAATTCTTGGTTCTGCTTACCAAAGTGTTATATCGAGTCCAAGTTATGATAATTTTAAGTGATTGGCAAAGAATGGTTTAGTTCTGATTATCTTTTTCTTTGTTGTTTTAAAATAGCCAAATTTGTAGAAGGTGGTAAGGGGTCATAATGTAATAAAGCTGATTCTTGATATAAATGTGAAGGTTATGGAGCTACCCCTGTATTTACGGGGCTTTGTGTTTCGTCTTGATTATTTATACAGCTTATGGCGCAAGCATATAATCAGCTTATTTCACCCTATACCGGTAAACTTGTAATTTTAAATCCATCAAGTAATAATTAGTTCGATAAGCAATCTCAAACTGATTATTGAAAATAACTCATTTCACCCTAAATTAAGCAAATTATAATACACACTTTTCTTCATCTAAACGCTGAATAGTGTTTATCCGCTTTTACAAGACACAGACCAGATAAGCTGTTGAAATAAGAAATCACAAACACACCCTTAAGCAGTTTGCTTCTTCAAGTCACATGAATCACTTTGAAATACACATTAAAACACCGCATTAACAGTCTATTTTACAGTACATATGCAAATACACAATAGATTAAAACGGAGATAAAGGTAAATTCAAACCTGAAAATGAAGATGATTGATAGTAGCAAAAGCACCGAGACTGTTGTAACCCAAGCGAAAGTATGGATTCCCAGCTTCCAATGCCATGTTAAGTGCAAGCAAAAAGCTTTCATGGTCAATTCTTTGAGGCAGACACTCAAGAATTCGAGGAATCAAAAGCACATGTCCATATTCAATTGGACTTACCTATTGGATTATAAAAAAACAAAACAGTTATTTAACAAATTACATCAATATGTGCCTATGTGGCTTACCATGACTCTGCTTTAACGTATAACATGATAAAGATAACTTACATTAATGGCAACAACACTAGGAGAACTTTCAACATCGATAGGAGCGCTGGGATAAAACTTGACTTCACCATCTTTGCTTGCTTCAAACTGAAAAAGAATCTCTTCCTGCCCAACTTTAGTGAAGTTGAACTTGCTTCCATCAAACGGCTGAAGGACTTTATCCACTTGAAACTCAGTAGGACGCTTTTTCAGGTGGCGACCCTCGTTTAACTGAGCAATAAACCCATAATCCCCTGGAATCACCTGTCCAAATACATATTAATCATGTAGTCAATAACCAATAAGCAACAAATTTAACATATTTTCTCAATACCATCATCAAAGATTCATGAAATACAAAGAAATCGAGTTCTACCTTAGTTGAACAAGCAGTAACATCATAGCGAAACAGGCCCCTCTCCATTCGATCCTCCCACTACAAACACAAAAACAAGAAACAAAACAATCTTTAGCTTAAAACCATAGTCGAATACGTAACGATAAACCACTAGCTTTTGAATATTACCTCTCCAAGGAGAAGAGAATCCAAGAAAGCAAAAGGTGCACCCTTTTTCTCACTGGATTCAACCTTATCAGATTTACGAAAGGCATACAAAGGCAGCTTTGCCCCTGCATCAAAACAAACCCCATTAGCACAAACTCACAAACAACAACAATTCACATAAAGGTTGAAAATTTACAATAACATGAACGAAAAAGATTAAAAGAAAGATATTAAAGCATTTTAACAAACACCTGGTAAACAACATTCTCTCATGCAATTCCGACCGCACCCACCGGTGACACCACCACCACCATCCTCCACCTCCTCCTTCTGGTAATTCGACACCACAGTAGGAACCCTTTTGATCCTCAACATCTTCTTCAATCACGTACGAACAACAACCCCAATCTCGTACGTAAATGTTTATAATGTACGTAAAACGTATGTATAATCGTAAACCCACAAAATTAACACACAACTACACTACAATCGGCACAAACAACGAGCAAAATCGAGACCCACCACCGGCAAGAAAGAGTAAATCCGAAGGACACCCGCCTTCAGAGGGCAAAGCCCCACGTCCACCGTGCGTCGAAGGATTGCTTTCGATGGTTATAGCGCCCTTCCCACGTACCGATCGGACATGTAAAAGCGACCGCGGTGACCCGTATATAGCCGTGATGTCTGCAACTTGTTGAACCTGGGTTTTACCCCAATTTACACGACGATTTGTGGGTTCTTCGGTGGGTGAATTGAGAGGAAATCGATGGGAATTGGGGTTATATAGGGGTGTCGCCGGATAATGGTGGTCCGATGGGGTTGTATGGCTGAGGATTTGCCGTGACGATGGTGATGATTTGAGTGGTTTTGAGTGATTTTGGTGTGAATGTGAAGTTGAAAGTGCTTGGGTGTGATTTGAAGAAGGGGAAATGAACACACAACACCATGATCACGTCGTTATCGGGAATAAATATATATTATTTTTAGTAGCTTTTAGTTATGGTATAGTTTTCAAGATCCCAACGGATCCCAACCGTTAAAGTGAATGTTTTTTTTTTTATGCAGGGGTGTTTACTGTTCGGTTTAAAACTTTAAAGTTATTCAAGTAGGTTGCTGGGTTGGTTTTGTGGTCGGTTTTTACTTTTTAGTATTAGGTCTGTTGGTTTTTAATTTGTTATTAAGTTAGTAAACAGTTAAAAGAACAACAGTTACAATTATTTTTTATCTCATTCAAATAATTGATTGTTTACATTGTTTACATTACTTGTATTTGTAAATAAACATAAAAATGAGGTCGACTTGAAACACAGCCCGCACAGGATATGATTTTGATTTGGGTTTGACATGACATGAATAAGTATATGGGTTGACACGATTGACACCCCTAAATTCTTTAGATGACACTAGGTTCATAAAATGTTTAAAAGAATTAGAATAAGGATATTCTAGTAACAAGTTTTTTTTCTAATGTTCTATTAAACTTACTAATTTAAAACATTGACAGTGGATTCTTCATCTTTATTTATATACTTAAATTAAAACTCATTATTTTTTTTCTTTTTAATTAAATAATACTTTTATATCCTTATCATTACTTTTTTTCTCTCTCATCCACTCACAACCACTTTAACAAATATTAAAAAATTTATATAGATTGAAATGTGATTCCACAAATATACGGATGAACAGTAACGTTTTTTCTCCCATTCACTCACACTCACTTAAAACTATTCCATATAATATATGAAATACACTTATATGTTTTTAGGGATTCCACCGTGAATGCTCTTTATAATGACAAAATCACTTAAGTTTTAATATTGTTTGTTATTGTGAAAATCTTATATATTGTTAATGAATCTTAAAATAATCTAATTAAAACATATATGAAACTTGATTGTTTTTTTTTCAAATTTAACATGAAATAAAGAAAAGTATAAGAAAATAGTTCATTAAATAATAATCCATCTTCACATAATAAACCATAGATGAAACTTCGGTGGTGTTTTATACTTAATAGAAAAAGTACAAGTTAGATTGCAATGATACGAGTGGCTTTGAGTGATTTTGGTGTGAAATTGCTAGTGGGCATAAATTCAAGGAGGGAAACGAACACACAGCACCATGTTCACGTCGTTATCAGGGATAATATATAAATTTTGTAGTAGTTTTTAGTTGAAAGTATGGTTTTCAAGATGCCAACGGATCCCAACCGGTTTAAACCGCGTATCTTTAGGCGTGATGATTCATGGTTCTAGGGGTGTGGTTTTTAGTCTAAACCGAATTAAATCAACCCAAGCATAAACCCGAGCAACCTAACCTGATTATATAAATGATTTGGTATTTGGGTTGCCTTTGTGAGCGTCGGATCAACCTGATTAACCTGAATCTTATTTTTTTCCATAATTTTTATATATGTGTGTATATATTACATATGAGTATGCTAGTGTTTACAAGATTTGAAAATTACGGTTTTCTAAACTTTGGATGGGGTTATAATAAAATAACATTTAATATAAAAAGCTTAAGAAGAATTGTGAACTTGACACATGTACTTCTATTGTTTCAAAGAGGATGACATTTTAGTCACTATGTCATATACGTCAGCTAATTTTGTTTTATACGTTCATTGTGTCATACATTTTATGAATTTATCTAATATATTAAAAACAATAATAAAATAACATAAAATGATATAAAACGTAAAACTATGATAAATTGTCTTATTGTTTTTTTTTTTGCTCATCGTTGGGTTTTTTTAGATACAATGAGATTTGAAAAATACATTGGTGAAATAACATTATTGTACGCCTCTAATATAATACATAATGATAAGATAAGAAAAAGTTTATATAATATCTAAAAAACAATAATAAAAATAACATAAAATGATCTAAAACGTAAAACACAATAATAAATACATATAACAAATAAAGAAAACTATTGACACAATGAACTAATATTTGACATATTAACCTGACATATTAAACAAAATGATATGATATATTGATACAATCACCAAAATGGTTTTCCCTTTAAAACAATAGAATGATACATATCAAGCGTAAAACCCTTTTCAAGCTTTAAGATTAAATACTCTTTATACTATAATCTTACCCATATTATCACCTAGTTTAGAAACCCATGTTTTACACGGGTTTAATTAAATATTAAATCAATAGTTAGTAATTAATATTTCAAAGTTATATTGCAATATTTTTTAAAACTATCTAAAGTAATAATGATTCGAATTACCTACAAGTAATAATATAATAATAATATTATTTTTTAAACTTGTGTTTCTATAAAACTTTTGTTTACAAAAATGATTTTTAAACATTCCATTTTTTTCATAATTTGTCTTTTTTAAAACGTCATTTAAAAAAATTATTTGTATTAAATATCATATTTATTTATTTTAAAAAAATCTTATTTTTAATAAAACTGTGTTTTATAATTTGGAAAGAATATAAATAATATCTTTAGCATTTAATATGATCATTAAATGGATTGGTTATTTTTATATGCTAATGGCATGTGAGATGAAGGGTGTGAAATCTATAATCTATAATCTATAACCTCTAATAAAGCAAAGTTTTTTTTCCACTTGTCATTTTCTTATTTTTTTTGTCACTTGTCATTCTTCTAGATATGTACATATCAATTTTCCATCCAAAGGGGTATTATAGTAATTTAAATATCAAATAAATTTCTCTCTCTTATTAAAAATAAATTATATTAATTGCTATATTTCTCTCTCTTATTAAAATCAAACTATCTTTTATAAAAATAGATTTTATTAAGAAAATTGGAAATCACATCTTTTAATTAAAATCTAAATAATAAAAAACTAAAATTTTATATAATATGAAATTTTCTAACACACTAAACCTTTTTTAAATAAAATATTTTAAATCATTTTGTTTTTAAAAAAAGTTATAAACAGGTGAATTTTTTTGTAAAAGCTGTCTTATTGAAACAACAAGAATCATTACAACCAGCATTTTTAAAAAACAAGACTTTTCTAAAAAATATTTAAAAAAATTAAAACGAATGTTTAAATATGAAACTTTTTAGATAAGAGAGTTAAAATTAGTGTAATTATTTTATTTCTTGAACTATTACGTATATATAACTATAATTATATTTTATATTAAAATATTATATTGTAACCATTCGTGTTTATTACTAAGTATAATCTGTTTAATTAATGGTTTTAACCTATCCATCTATCTATAAAAAAAACTAAAGTAAGCGTGACACAATTGTAAGACTCATTATTCTTATTTTCTCATTTCTCTATGTTGTTAATAATAATACTGAATACTAATAATATTACTCGTAACCATATTTAAATTAAAATGTATAATTTAATAAATTAAAATATTTTTTTATTAAAAATACACTTTTAAAAACAGAAATTTTATAAAATACAGAATACAACAAACTTTTTTTATTATTTTTCTTAAAATAAAATATTTATAAATCACAATTTTTTTAAAACAAAAGTGTGAAAAAATACATAATTATTTATTTGCTTAAAATAGTTATTTGTACGTAATTATAAACATATTTTATCTTCAATCATGATCTTATAATGAATACTTTTATAGTACTAATTATTTAATATTTTATTTATTCAATCCGTGTAATACACGGGACTAACCTAGTAATAACATATGACAAAACTTTCTTTTGCTTTATTATTAGAGATTGGATTTCCATCATGCTAAGCACCCAAACAAAGAAAACGGTGAAGTTGGATAAATTTAAAAGAAACAAAACTCGAATTTTAAAATGGATAATGTTTAAGTGAAATAAAACTTGAATTCTATAATAAATTTTTTTGCTTCATATTTAAAAGGTGTGAATTTAACAATCCAGAAATAAAACGTGAATGTCATGCATTAGCAATCTACGGATCAACTCAAATAGAAGAATTAAAAGCTTAAGAAGCCTACCGTGAAATCAAACCTTGTTTGTTCTAGTTTTACCTTTAGTATCAAATATCACTCAAGGTTTTAATATTATTTTGTTATTATGAAAAACTTTTATAAATGTAAACAAATGTTATAACAATTTAAATGTAAAATATATTAATCTTGATTACTGTTTAGTATATTTTTTAGTTTTTCCCCCTAAATTTTAACTGAAGTCAAAATAATTATGAAGAAAAAACCTTGCTACATAATAATTAAGTTTTATACTTGCTTTTTATCATGTATATCTAATTAAACCCCTTGACTTTAAAGAAATTAAATATTTATAAAATATCTTAACAACGGAGCAAATTAGCAATAGTGAACTTAGATGGTTTTTATAGTTATAAAAAAGTATAAGTGATTTTATTGAAATAATATTAAAACTTATTGTTATTTTTGTGATTTTATCCCGATTAGAATATACCAAAAGAATTGAAACTTGTTTCAATTAAAACGTAGGACTTATTTGGTTTATAAGATTAAAGGATAAAAAGACAAAGTTATCCTTTACCCTACTCTTTAGAGGCTCAATTCATCCCGAGTCCCAAGCTAATCCCCTCTTCTCTGATTTCGGCTCTCACCTTGACGATCATGTATGTCTTTGATCCATTAGTCCTCAATCAAGAGCATCGTCACTCTCTCTTTCCCTGAAAAAACCTCAATCCTTCCTCCTTTTACTCAACCAGTCAGTCTCTTTTTTTATCCCAATGACTGTTCGAGCATATTGAATTGAAAATCATATTGAAAAATTTTGGGACAAATGAGGAATGATTTTGGTACCAAAACTTCGTTTGGTTTGTTTGAATATGTGAAGAAATTTGGATTCGATTTATTCAAGAATTAAAAAAAATGATTCATTTTATTTATCTTTGTATTCATTTGACTTGCAAACAAAAAGTGAAGATATATGGGTTAGTTGTATAGTATTCCTAACGGAATGTTGGATATTCCATACAAGGATGCGAATGAATTTTAAAGAAAAAACATATAATTACTCTATAATTAAATTTTATGGTAAATGAATAGTACCATAAATATTTTAGGAATATTAATATGTTGCTATCTTTTATGTATTAGCATCTATAATTAAATTATGTGGTAAATGAATAGTACCATAAATATTTTAGGAATTTTAATATATTGCTATCTTTTAGGTATTAGCATGAAGTTTTGGTTTCTACTTCATTTGATCGGACACTAGAGGAAGAAGATCCTAATGGGTTGAATTGGTCTACGTTCAACCTAAATTTTGATCGAACAGAGAAAAAGAAAGAACCCTAACGGATTGAGTTGGTATACATTTCAACTTAAATTTTGACTGGAAACAAGTCGGATCAGATATAAAACGTTTTCATTCATTTATACGTAAATTTAGTTCGGAAAGAATCAAGTCGATTGTAGTTTACACCTTATCACGCTACGTACACTGCCGCCGCAACGTGTGGCGAGCTAAATAACTAGTGAATGATTATATTCCAATAACAAATTTATCATGTGTTAACGAAACAAGATTAACTAAATTAATTTCAACTCAAGTTTCACCCATCCATATGAACCAAATGTGACTCAAGTTTCACCCATCTATACAAGTAAACTGACTAGATTATAGTAAACCAACAAAAACACCGAAAGTTTTAAACTAGTTATTTATTGAACCAAAAGGTGAAAACTCTTCTCATCATTTTAACCGCCAATCTTTCTTCTCTAATTGCAACTGATTAGCTTTGATGCATTACTTACAAGTGTTTATACGGTTTTACAATTATCTACTTAAAAGTAATTACATATTAACACACCACTACTTTTATATTTTCTTCATATTCACATTATCATTTATATATAAGTTTATATGTATATTCATATAAGTTATATATCATTTTCTTTTTATTTCTTAATTATGAATTATATTACTTCCATCCCCTCTCCCCTTTTATTTTTTAAATAAAGATGTGGCATACAATTCTTGTTTTTATCTTCTTGAAAAGTTTCATTAGAATGTCACATCCTTGAGCCACACATTCATGCGTAGTTTTGGGCCATAGGACCCTAGCAAATCACAGTCTTTTCTAATTGCATTCGTACATTTGTTTGTGGACAATTTAAATGATATTCTAGGCATATTCCTTGTCCACCACATGATACTATGTCAAAGATTGCATGCAATTTATTATAGTTTTATAAATTATAAGTAGCTTCCACAAATATTGGAAGATTCTTTTTTCTTATTCTAGAATGCTTAAAAATCACGTATTTATTATGTCATTTTTTTTTATTTTTAAATGTGTAGTGGGATACGTGAAGATAAAATGGATACACTGTTTTATGGTTGTAGTGTCGACATGCATCACGTCTTGATTTAGAATTAAGTTTAATGATGAGCAAATTGTGAGAAGTGTAGTGACAAAAAGCAATTAGTTGCTTCAATGAACGACTCGTGCAAATAAACCAAAATATGAAAAATATATATATAAAAATAAAGAAAAAAAGTTAATGCAAAAGGACCAGGCTTAAGAGTACCTTCACTGCGGGGGAACAAATGAACTCAAACGCCAACGTAGCTAGATGGTCGCGATAGAGGATTCATCTGTCCGTGTTAATAAGGGCCGCATCTGGAATCAGGTGGGAAAGTTCCTAGGCCATTGTATTTTTATTTTTGTTTTTTTCTAGGGTGTTTGGAACTATCCGTAGTACTAGTGAGTCTTATTGAAACAGAATGTTAACCGTTCATACTGATTTTAACGTTTTAATTTTGACTCACTCAGAAACACTATCAAAAAGAAACTCACTAGTATGAGAAAACTTCATTAAATCAGGTTTACGCATGAGACTTTAGAGAATATAGATCCTAAGTTCAACATGCCATTGGTCCAATTATTGGTTCTTTATTCTTTTATTTTCTTTTTGTTTAATTTTATGTGAAGTAGGTTTATGACTTGTATCACTCACATTAATGATTTATTTATTTTTTAAAATACGTTATTTGAGTAGAATATATAAAATGTATTAATTTTAAAAACATTAACGAATGAATACTTTTGTAACATTTTATTTCTCTTATACGATAATTTAATTTATATAGAATGGTTAATTAAATTCTTATAAACCATCTGATTGTTACAAAAAGGTTAATGTGATTTAAAAAAAACGCTAAAAGGAGATGATGATGTAGAAGTGGAATGATGAAGCATCTAAGAAAAATAAGTTACTTGAAAATATTTTATGAATGATGCATGAATATGGATTTGTAATCTTATTTTGAAACTGATTTGGTTGAACCCGAACCGAAATACAGTATTCAAATAAGTTTGTAACCTTATAATCTCGATCCTCCCCCTCTCAAAACCATTTTCAAATCGAACGGTTTGGACAAAATCCTGATTTAACCATCTTTGACCCACTCGAACCAGTTTTAGCAAGAGCCTTATGCGTGTACGATAAACCGAAAACTGAACCATCTACTACATTTACTGATTTACACATTACACCTACCCCGTTCGTACGGATCCGTTGATAGCCCATCTCTTGGCCAGTGGGCTTATTCATTAAGGCCTTAGTTAAATGGGCTGGGCATTTCTATTTTACGTAGTAACCATGTTAGCCCACAAATCATATAATTAAAAGAGATTGATACCATGATTAACGTCAACTCGTCAAGAACACTCATCGATCGTGTTCCCGATGAAATTCTTTGTTTTTATCAGTTACAATGTTTGTCGTCCGAATCATCGAGTTTTAGTTCAATGAATCTATGGAGATCTTATTGGAATTTCATTACCGATTTACCATTAGACAATTGGTGTCATAGTTGTGTGACGTTTATGAAGATTTATACTATCAACTTTCAAAGTTTAGGAGAAGAGGATATTTTGATTCTGTTATTGTGATGAAGAGGTTATTACATCGGCTGATGGATCTTCCAATCTCCGTTCTTGCTCATTAGAATCGTTCGTTTTGCCGTCAAATCTCCCTCTTCTTTTTGCTTTCGTATCTTTGTTCATCGCTCGGTTTCTTAAAGTATTCACTATTCTAGTGACAGGGAACACTACCTCGTATTTTGTCGCTACCAATACAGGTTCATAACATCCTATATCATAAAAGGTTGTAGATAACATATACCACCCTCCTATAAACTACAGTTTATAAAAAATAAATATTTATTAACATGTTATAAACTAAAGTTTACTTTGTAAACTACAGTTTATCTTTTCGTAATTTATAGTTTAACTTTTCTTAGAAAGATACATGATGTATAAATCTAGTATCTCATTGTTAAATGACACATGCCAGTATTTTCACCCTTGAAAGGTCACCTCACTACAGCTTGATACGAAATAAAATGTTAGAAGTTTCTTTCTAACATGTTATCCAAGTATTTTGCATAACTTTAGAGACTTTAATATATAAGCCTATTTTTTATACAAAGCATTTTAAAAAATATTAATCCTTTGTAGGTTTAAAGTCTCATCAAAATGCCAACCTAATGGTTGACTATTCGACCATCAATGGTTTGTTTGAATATAGTCAAAAGAGCAGCTCAAAGATGGTTCACAAACATTAAAAGATAAACAAGAGTCTTAAGGTAGTCTCCTACCGGTATCAAATACTCCATAAAGTCTTACGCTATCAATCTCCCTTAAACACAATCACAAAGAAAACCACAACAACAAATCCCTAAGTTTGGATAGTAACCTGCAGGGGGTGGCGCAATAGTAAACGCTTAAGTCCTTCTACAGAGATCTCATGTTCGAATCCAGTTCCAAAGTCATATGTCCAGCTCAAGCTGCATTTTACCAAGGCATTAGTAAGTTAAGTGATATTTATGGTAACGGGTTTTCATAGTTACAAAAACAATGGATAACGATAACATTGAGATTTTGCAATATCCATCATTACTAGGTTAACAGACCTGAAATATGCTAGCTAGAATATAAACAAATTAACACATAACCCAAACAAGTTTTATAACAAACCCCAGTTTAATAGTAATGAAAGAAATAAGAGCAGTTATCAGTTACCATATTTCTTTTGGTTAAACCATTTGTTCGGACTCGATATTCAGTTGACCAGCATATGGTCAAACCCTCCGCCTCCCTGTAGAGCAACCCGAGGTCCTTGAACGTTATGAACCAACTGTTGAAGCCACCTTCTTGTTGTTGGATCCTCCTAAAATATAAACCAAATAGGCAAATATATTAGTAACCAAAAATTTACTTTCATCTTCAAGTAACTTATGTGTTCTAACTGCTAAAAAACATGCGCGCACACACTTAAGAGGTCGCAATATATCTAAAAATGGGTCAATTTGAGTTCTATTTTATTTCCCATGAATCAAATGTGTAGAGTTTAAAAACTTGTTTAAAAGTCTAATACATGGCTGGTTGAACATGTTGAAAGTTGCCCAAAATTACTAAACTAGCCAAAATAAAATTAAAAAGTATAATTACTAGATTGAGACATTATTGAGTATAATTTCTATTATTATGGGCCACCGACTTAAGTATGTTGCTATTTTATGACATTAGCCCTTATATAACATAGTTTATAAAATCAAAGAAAGAACAAAAACGGGTCAACCAATGTGACCCTCTTTGACCATTACCAAACCCCACCCCATTCGGACACCTGTAACTAGAACAAAATGCTTACACGAAGGCAACTGCTAAAAGTAGCATCTCGTAGCATATCTGGAAGACAACTCCTCAAAGCGTCACAAGCCCTGTAAAGTTCAAATGTTGACAAGTTTATATCATATAATATACAACCGTGTGTGACAACAGATACCATTTTTGTCATAGGTAACGGTAAATGTGTCAACTAACCTAGGATTATCAGACAAACGAAGGTAACAGCGGATAATGTGTTTCAGAAGCCGTGAAGATGGCTGTTCAGCAAGTGCAGCAACCATATTCCCCAAAACCCTACCCACTGCAAAAAACCTTTCAGCAGTTGTGCAAATGTAATCCAACCCAACATCATCCAACAAGATCTTCTGAACTATAAATGTAGCAACCTAGGAAAATTCAAAGCTATGATCAGACTTCTAGAAACTGAAGAGGTCACAATTTTGATCCATTACTTATGAATGGGTCTATATGGGTCGTCTTTATCTCAAAGGGTCAAATAAAGCAATTTAGCTAAGATATTGACTTAATTTAGCTCTTGCTTTGCACAGGGACCGAAGAGGGGCCGCATCGCTTAGCGATCTAGGGGGTTGATTCTCACGACTTGATAAAGGGATGAATCTAATACACGAGTTAAAAGTTGCCAAGGGACTAATTTTTATTCATACCTACTAAATCAGTGTTTAAAGATTTAGATTATCATTGCTGTCATGATATTGTTTATGTAATCATAATCAACACATTAATTATTTATGAAAATATGGACAAATAGTTTCATGTATCCACCAAGCTTGTTCGTATCCGACCAATATAAAAAACTTGTTTCCCAAGTTTCAACTTTAACTGTTTAACCTGTTACCCAATCCATCTTGCAACCTCTGGTTAGGTGGTCAAGGCAAGGAGAATGTGATTTAGGACCAATAACTCAGTACAAGAAAAGGTAAATCTATAACTAAGTAAACTAACCGTTTTTGACAATTCACTGCCCATTTCCATTGTGCGCAGGCACAAAGGGATAATTTCAGTTGAAAGCAGAAAACTGATCACTTCTGTGTCATCCACCTTGTAAAAATGAAAAACAAAGTCTCATAATAAAACACTTGATAAATTTTATTTTGCTTCACTGGAACGAATACAATGAACAAAAAGAAGCATTTTAACATGAAGAATAATTGTAAGAAAAATTAACTACCTTCACAAGGGCACCAATGACACCTAAGCTAGTAAGCCTCAAATATTCAAATGGCCTTGATTTGCTTGTTGTGTTGAGGAAAGGGTATAAATATAAAGGAATATGAGCTGAAAAGATAAAAGTTATTTGATTAGAAATAAAATAGTAGAAGATAACTTATATCTAATTTTAAAATTCTAAATAAATTAGGTGGTAGCAATCAAGGTTTAAAAGTACGGAATCGAGCCTCGAGGCGTTTTCCCTTCGCCTCATGAGGCGTAAGCCTAAAGGCGAACCGAGGCGTAAGCCCGAGAAGGAATTAAAAAATAAATATAAAAATTATATATCTTATAAAAATAAAATACAGACTAATTTCATCATAGGATTCATCAAAAACATCAAAAAACACACATTAAAAAGGCATGGAATGTTTGAAACTGACACAAAAAGTCTAAAACATCGAAAACAAAGTGTAAAACCCCCTGAGGCGCCATGAGGCCCGCCTGAGGCGCACCGCCTCAGCCATATGAGGCGCACGTACAAAAAAAACCTCTGAGGCGGCGCCTCAGACTCGTTTTATGGGCGCCTCGCCTCGAGGCGCACGCCTCAACCGTTTTTTAAAACCATGGTAGCAATATAATGTACTACATGATATTTTGAGAGAAACTAAAGAAACTTTTGCACTCTTTTCTCCTCTCATATATGTGTGCGTATAGAGGGAGGGCTTTGAAGCAAATGGTAAGGTTGTTGCGTCGTGACATTAAGGTCATGGGTTCTAGCCGTGAAAACAGCCTCTTGCACGAAAGTGTAGGGTAAGGTTGCGTAATATCAGATCGCTTCGCGATCCGGCCCCTCCCGGGACCCAGCGCAAAGCGGGATCTAAGTCAAGCACCGGGTACGACCTTATATGTGTGCATAGACTTTGATGCCTTAGCTTTAGTGTATGATATCTCATTGTATGATATACGGATTACTATCTGTTCATGAAAAAAAAAAGTCTTTGGAGCCAAGGGTCTTAATGAGAGCAGCCGCTCCATCCTTTTGGGATAGAGGAAAGTTTGCCTTCACTCCATCACTCCCAAACCCTACTAATACTCCAATAGATTTGTTATGAGTGGGATTTATTGGGTATGTTTGTTTGTGTGTATCCCCTCATATACGTATTCTTCTCAACTGTCATCGCAATTTCACAAAACCCTAAATTTTGGGTATTTAGACATTAACTACTCACATTTGATTCACAAATTATAGAACTTAGAAGTTACCATTCAAGAACAACATGCGTGTGTCTGGATGTGAAGCTACACACTGAAAAAAAAAGAATGACTTCACTGCATCAGTCAATGATCAGGCTAAAGAAAAGAAGATCCAACCATTAAAATTAAAGACAAAGTAGACATTATGGCTGAGACATAATCAAATGTAGAAGTTATTTAAAAAATGACCTCAAGTCATTAGGTTTCCAACACATAATAATTGCTATTGGGGAAACAAACAAATGAGTATGAATGAACAAGTAAATAAGACACATTCCATTATCTAAATTATAACAATGAAGTGTGTAAATCAGTTGCTTTGTGCGTTTGATGAAGGTGCACAATTAACTAGGTTATGACTCATCAATTGAGTAAGATTATATTTGGATAGAAGATTAGAAGAATGGTGATAGAAAATCTTCACATGATAAAATGAATTTTACTATCATACAATAACAAAATGGCACATTATACCATTAATCATTCAATCAAGAAGATCAGATATAAAACTCTGATGATGCAATATTGGTTTTAGAAGTCATTTCAGAAGGTGCACCTGAAGAAGAGCAAGTATACAATAACAAAATGGCACATTATACCATTAATCATTCAATCAAGAAGATCAGATATAAAACTCTGAAGATGCAATATAAAGGTTTTAGAAGTTATTTCAGAAGGTGCACCTGAAGAAGAGCAAGTGCATTACAAACTCTGTTCGATTGAGCCGGTGTCAAATTGGGTGGTGACAGAAAGGTGTATATTGAAACTATTTCCTGCAAACATGCAATACTTGGAATCAGTGGTGTTGTAAACCATGGCAAAATGAGTTGTGCACGTTATAAAAGCAACAACATGATACAAAAGAAAATGAAACCATTATGTCAAGACAATGACAGTATAGCTTTAGTCGACTACGCATCAAAGAAATCAATACGTTTTTGTCAATAATGAAAATCAAAACATCCGAACAGTTGACACAACACAAATACGCAGTATAAACAACTAAAGAAGGATGGAGAAATAGGATAAACTAAAGCAGAGAAAGATTTTCTACTCCCATAAGACACAAATATTCCCTAGAAATATACAACCGAAACTTGTATTGGCTAAAGACTAGAAGTGCTAACTTTTGCTAAAAACCATGTCCACTTCAATATGATTTTGGCCAAACTGCATTACATTCTTCTTCCTTTCAACCACTTAGTTATTTACTATGATCTCTTCAGATCATAGTTCAGATCATAGTACTATGTATTTTGTAATCGCATACCAAGGTGACCTTGCAGTTCACATGAAAGACCCAAATTGAAAACTACTGCGAGACAGACACAAAGCAAGTCCATATCCACCCCGTGCGTGTAGCGTTCTATCAGTAGCATAAAGCATACCTGTAACAGAGCAGCAATGGTACCAAAAGAATTCCACAGCAATGGAGCCAAATCTTGAAACAATTCTCTCTTCTAAAGAAGAAACAACACACAATAAAACCAATTACGCGATAAAACCAGAAGAACAAGAATCCCAGCCAAAGGAGAACAATATTAAAACTAATTCCTGGTTATAAAAGATAAAACAAATGACATAATAACGTTTATAATCATAAGACCTAGTCATAGATGTTCAAAAAAGGCACGCAGACGGTCTCTGATGTGATATCATATGTGAGGGCACAATTTCCTAATTGAAACCGCAATCGATCGTATCCACACATACATACGTCAGAAAAGTCACAAATTCAATCTTGATTTCACGTTTATGAGTTGTAAAATCACATAATCTTACCCTGAATCATTGATATGATCCCTAAAAGGTTGAACAAAATGATCAACTATCCACCACAATCAAAGTGAACGAATTGCACGTACCTTTGAGAGTTCGAGGAGTGCGTTTTCTCGAAGATCGGGGCTGCTGAGTTCGAGTACCAATTGCTCGGCGGATTGCATTTTCCGATTGTTGTTCTGATTTCTCGCCGACGGTGTTTGGGAATAATAACGGGGATCGGTAATCTTCAAAGTACCCTTCGATGCTAAAATAGTGGGCGGTTTGTTTTTTCAATTACATCTGCATACATTTCAGAAGAAAAGATGGATCAAATGTTTACGGTCTGCAAAAAAAAGACAGTTTGTTTTTTAACATCTGCAGGTTAAAAAAATAGTCTGTAATTAAAATATCTCAATCAGTCATTATGAATCCATGATCTACAACCACAAACGTTCTCTTAATTCATAATTACCATCCACGTTTCAAATTCCACGTCTCCATATTACCTTAACGCCCCCTAATTGGTCAATTCAGCTCAATTGCAAAATCTCCTCTTCCAAAATCACACCTAAACCTAACTCGCAAAATTCACTTCCTAAACTAATTCACAAGTCACATAATGACCCTAAAACAATCAAGATACTTATGCACCCAATGCTTCCTAAAATCATATGGCAACCCCAAATCCCTCCTAAAATGTGCAATCTTATCCAAAGGTAGAATCTTTTCAACAGACATCATCAACAATCTTGTAACATGCTCCAACGCTTTCCCCTCATTCTCTGCTATCAATCTCTCTTCTTCTTCAACCAATTCTTCACCTTGTGTCGTTAATCCGACCCATGTCATACCCTTTTGATCCTTATACATCACAAACAACTTGGGCGATTTGCGAATGAAGTCTGATAGCTTGTGGGGCTTTGGGAGATTGAGTTGTCGCCTGTGTTGATCAAGAGACCTGATGGGTATGATTTGTTGAGGCTCATGCTTTAAAAGCTCCAGTAGAAACAAGATTTTGGAGGCGATTTGTGCTTTTCAACTGCAATTTAGAGAGCGTGAACTCATTTCTGTTGGCTTCGATCTTGAACTTGTTTGCTTGTTGTCATTGATCGTGAAATCGAGGGTATGTAGTGATGAGTTGATGTGCCATTCGATCATTGAACAATCGATCAATCAAACAATCAATTATTATGGTACGATGGGGTGGGGTTGTCGCAAAATGGAGGTCGTCGGGAAAGGCGATGGTTTGGAGTTGGCTGGAGTGGGATGGCGATGGTGGTGCGAACAGGGTTCGGCGATAGGTGGGCTGGCGCCGGTGGAGAGCGGTGGTGGTCGTTGATCAAGAGGGGGTGGTTGCTGGTGGGGAAGAGGGTGGAGGTGGCGGGTGGGCCGGCGGTGGCGGTGACGGGTGGGCCGGCGGTGGCGGTGGCGGGTGGGTGTGTGACTGATGGTGAAGAATGAGAAGAGGTTAGAAGATTGCAGAAGTGGATGGTCCATCTCTGCCTCATACAGACCTCAGGAAGACCTTTTTTAATGAAAGGTCTTCTGAAAAACAAACAGTCTGCAGACCTTAACGTCTGCGCGTGGTCTGCGCGGCGCAGACAAAAGAGGTCAGGAAGTACTTCTGACAAAAAACAAACACCACCTAACACTCGGTCCCTCTTTACTTCAATGTTCGAGCTGAAAAAACACACGAACAAAGTAATGTTTATTTTTTGGAGTTAATTACATGAAAAGTTTCTGTGGTTAGGTCTGTTTTTACTTTTGATTTTCAGGTTTAAAAAACTACAAGGTATGTCCAAGGGTTTGTCAAAACGTAACACAAAAGGTCCCTGCAACTGACGAGACGTTAAGTATTCTCTTAGTTTTTTTAAAATGACCTATTTGTTTGTTTGTGTATTGTCACACCCTCAAATTTTCACAAACGGGGTATTACCGTTAGGCATGTGACATACCAGGATCTCAGCCACTAGTTAAACCAAACGACACGTTAATTACAAAACATAATTATTTGTTAACGTTTGAAATTTCCAAAGACAGAGTCAATTATGTAAACATAATAATAGTTGTGGAAGCATAATAAATTTTAAATCTTAAATGGCGCAACAAGCGCAAACCAATTAAATAAAGTTCATGGAAAAACGTAATGTATCACATGAGACGATAAATGCATGAATGATATGATCATAAGCGTGCGCATCTTGAGAACCTGAAAGAAACATGCTAAAGTGTCAACACAAGGTTGGTGAGTTCACAGGTTTAACAGAAAATAATAAGTATGAGTAATGAAATCCAGATTTAGTAATCAAAGCATATGAGTAGGTAGCTAGCTTACAACAAGTCACTATGTGAATGAATTTTGCGACCGAGCTGACAGTAATAATGTAATGTATGCCCCGGCTGTGGGTACCAAACCACAGCACAGTAAAACAGGCTAACCATTCACCCGTTTGACCTCCAGTCAAGCTAGCGCGACTAGCCCGGGCGGGATTTGTCAAACCCAGTAGATCTGCTAACAATCACCTCGCTAATACCATATTAACGGTCCGAATGAGGCGTAGTGGTATCACAATAGTACACCAGTATATGCAGTATTACAAATCTAATGTAACGTACAATTTATGAAAATCAACATGTTTCTCTCCCTCAAAAGAGAGTATAGTATGAAAAAAGGAGCTGTAAACTCACCTCAAATGCGCAGCCACAAGCAATTGAAATCACAAAAGATTTGGTTTCCGATTAACCTGAATGTACATTTATTATTTAATTAACATTAAATACTAATAATGAGGTTGTACGGTTTTGCATTCTCGACCCAGTTTCGGTGCAGGTTATCGACTTCCCCATTCCCACGTAAGACCAATTCATACACATCTAACGTACCTACCATATATACCCCCCCACATGGAGCAAAACACATATACGAAAGTTTACATATTACATATAACACTCATGTAACATAAGCACATATTTATGCTTGTATATAATATACTCAACACATACACGTGATATGCAAACCATAAATTACATGTACTATGCAAGACATACAACACACATACAAAACATATGTGCATACCTACAATCCATTAGACATAATGAAATAAACCTGCATACACCAAACATAACCACCCATCCATGCATAACATGCATACTAAATCATATACATACATACAACCAAGCTGCCATAATCGGTAATCACCCAAGCACCCCATAAAGTCAACACCCCACAAAGCCATGACTGCAAGGTAACACACACACACACTAGATACATACATACATACACGGCAAAACACACGCACATCAGATACATACATACATACATGGCAAAACACACACACATCGGATACATACGGAAAAACACACACAGAAAACCACACAAAACATGCACCACCAAACACACACAGCACACACCAAAGAACACACACAAACACACACTAAAGAAACACACACACAGAACACCCACCCACGGTTAAGAACAACCGCACCCGAACACACGCACCACCGCTCGAAGGACACACACACATCACACCAGTCGTATACGCCCACTAGCGAACCCCAAAACACACACAAACAACCATCACAACCCGCAACACACTCGACTAAGCGAGAAACAAAACCATAACCGAAACCGATCGTGCGAAACAAGCGAAAGAACATGCCGTACAAGGTGGACGAGGGCTGCGGTTAGTATTGGCACGTCTTCGGAGGTGGAAAAGAAACGCCGAGCAAGGTTGAAGAGGTGTTACGGTGGAGAAAGGCTGCCGAGTAGGGTTTGGGGTGTTTCGGTTGAAGAATGACCGAGAGGGGAACAGTTGCGGTTTTCATACCAAGTCAAAAGGGAAATTACACATTGGTCCCCTCAAGATTGTATTAATTTGCATTTTAAGTTTTCAATTGGTTTTTTTTTATTTAGTATTTGTTATGATTAAATATAATGAGAAATCATAATAAGAATTCATTTTCATTTAACAAATAAAATTGATTAATACCATTTAATAAGTAGAATTGATTTATTATAAAGTTGCGGAGAATAACGTTAACCTGAAAAATTAGAGTTGTCACATGTATTGTTAAAAATTAAAAAGAATATATTTAAAAGTGGTGGGTCCCACTCATAGCCTTACCCCACTCTTACTCGTCTTCTTCAGTCTTCACCCATTTCAATTACAGTTGACTGTAATTCCATCACCGGCACCCACCGCCGCCGATGACCACTAGTCCGACGCCATGCCCCCATCGCTTCTAAGTCCAACGCCACCATGCCCCCTTGTCAGTCTCTTTCTCTCTCACTTTGCCCCATCCATTTTTACATTGTGTCATCATCTCTGACCATCACCGATCAACACCAATCACAACCACCACTAAGTCCGTCAACCTTCCCTTCGTGCTCGACGTAGACAACTACAGCGAGGCTACTTCTCCTGCTACCACCAATGTCACCTACTTTCTCGCGCTCGACCCCAACCACTGTTCATTGTTGCAACTCCACCCCCATCGTCAACCCTCCCTTCGTGTTCGCCGTCCAACTTCATTGGTGTGGTGGTATGGCGGTGTTATGTAGTGGTGTGGTGGTATGGCAGTGGTATGCAGCGGTAGTGGTAAGCAGGATGTTTCTGTTTAAATGCTAAATAGAGGTTGAAGATGAAGCTTTGGGGACTGTGGTTAGAGATGCGGGTATCGCAGAGGTTACGGGTGGTGGTGATGGTGGTGTTGCCGGAGGCGGTGATGGTGTTGCCGGAGACGGGGCCTATGAAGATATGGGGTGGGGAGAGGAGATGAGGAGAAGTGAGTCTATTATGTAATTAACTATTGTATTAAAGAAAATCTTTATATAGTTGTATTATAATTCTTTGTACTTTTAACAAGCAAGGGTAATTTAGTCATTTTACAAGCACTTAACGGAATATTTAACGCCCAGTCAATTGCAGGGACCTTTTTGTGTTACGTTTTGACAAACCCTTGGACCGATCTTGTAGTTTTTTAAACTTGGGGACCGAAAGTGAAAACAAACCTAACCACATGGACCTTTCATGTAATTAACTCTTATATGAATGAATTTTGATGCTCATGTTTATATTCTTAGAAATACAAAGATGTTTGTGTCTGTTCGTGTGTCTTTCGTTTGAAATCTAAAAGATAGTTCACAAACATAAACAAAAATAAATGAACCTAACAGAACAAAAATAAACAAACATATATGAATAAACTTAAAAAAACACATATAAATAGGTTTAATGCGTTAAAAATTAAAAAAACATTTAACTTAAACAAAAATATTAACACATACACATACACACATACATTTGGAATTATATATGGATATTTGAACGGACATAAAAAGAATATACACAAACAAACTAAATAAACGAACGAACATTCACAACATAAATGAACAAACCAATGTGTGAGCCCTAGTACGACAATACAACTCACCTCCATAACTTTGTGCAATCTTTGACGCCAATACAACTAACTCTATTTAATAAAATTTATACGTGTATCATAACTTGTAATAGAGCTCCTAAAAATCGTCCAAAAATACACAATGTCACCCACGATATATACGTATAGATGTATGCATATATAAACACGCGTTTCTCTTATTTGTTAAGGCATATGACATCCAAGGATCTTGTTTTTAAACCCCATATTTATGCTTTGCTCATAATTCATAATAATATCATACAATACAAGGTTAACTACACATATAGTCCCTATGATTTAGCTGAAATTGTATGTTTGGGTATTAAATTTTTTTAGTAGTAACCATAAGACTTGATGTTTAATACTAATATAAAATGAGTCCCTATGATTTAGCTGAATGTTTGGGTATTAAATTTTTTTAGTAACAACCCCGAGACTTGAGGTTTAATACTAATATAAAATGATTAAATAAATTAGTGCATATCTTGATTTTTTATTTACTTTTTCCAAAGCAAGTAAGATCTAGTGAGTCGAAAACAATTAATTAAAAATAAAAAACTTATTTTTGAAACAAACATATCAATATGCGTGTATTATGCATGTCCAGTTTTAACAAAATACCCCCACGTGCCTAGCACGCGAGGACATTATTGTCGATTTCTTAAATAAAATTCCATTTGAGTTAATGACATAAGACAAAATAACAAAATTTGTGTATTAAAACAAAAGAAAATATAAGTTCAAAGTATAAATTCTAGTTAAAAAAGTAGTTCTAGAAGGGGCAAACGTGAAAATACTAGTCATAAAATATAACCTTTGTTTTTGTACAAAGATGAACCCAAATCTTTGACTTCGAGTCTTAGAGCAAAGGTTTTTGAGGCATTTCTTCGATTTCGCCCACTGGTAAGCTTAAGGGTTTGATTTCTTTATCTTTTGGTGTTTCTTGATGAGCTCTTGTAAACCCTTTTGATATTACTACACTACTACACGTAAAACTGCAGTGTGATCCATATAATGAATCCATGCCCTAGAGAAACCCTTGTTTGATGATTATTGTTACGTTAATGGCGAGCTCCAACTGTTATTTGTGACGACAACTTCGATTAACAGATGGTGGCGATTTTTACCCTTTTGTTATATGAGCACCAGGTGTTCGATGAAATGCTCCCATGAGTACACAAAGTGTTTTCATTTCTTTTTCATTTTTATCATATTGTTCATTTGGTATTTGGGGCTTATCGGGCAGATGTTTGTTGATGAGTTCTTGTAAACCCTTTCAATTCTATTACACTACTATATGTAAAACTGTAGTGTGATTCATATAATTAAATCATGCCCTAGAGAATCCCTTGTCTGATGGTTTTTGTTGCGTTAATGACGAGCATCAACTGATAATTGTGACTAAAACTTCGATTTCATTGATGCTTTGTGTGATTTTTGCCTTTGTTCCATGATCATCAAGTGTTTGATGAAATGCCCCAATGAGTACACAAAGTGTTTACAGTTTTTTTGCTTTTTAATAATGTTGTTCCTCTGGTATCTGGGCTTGTCACATACAAGGCGCATGTTTCTTTGGCATTTGGTGCTTTAATATTTGCTTTATGAGCCATCTTTCTATTTAGCATTTTGTCAGTATCATTTCTGTTAATTATGTGTCTTGAAATTGTTTCAGAATTTGCTGTCAATCAACCATGAGACGGAGCTTGGGAAAGCTTTCACACCCTGTTGTTGGACACTCTAGCAGAAAAGCCATTCTCTTGTCCTCACCATTTGAATTTTCTACAAATGCCGGAAATAGCGGCGGCGGTGATGGTGGAGGTAGAGGCCGAGGCCGAGGCTCTTATATCCCCAAATTCAGTTTTGTAGGTTCTGAACCTAGCAAGAGTGATGAAACAAGGCCTGATGATGAGACATCCTTCCGCGCCCCACTTGGTCATGGTCGAGGAAAACCCCTCTCGCCTCCTCCGAATGTTCCCAAATTTTCTTCTTTCGAGCCGCAAAATGGCGGCAGAGGTACTGCCGCCGGGCGTGGTCGTGGCAGTGGCAGTGTACCGCCACCTTCTGAATTTGAGGAAAATTCAAAACCTAGGACACCGATATTCTTTCATAAGGAAGGAGAAGCAGTTGTACCACCAAAAGCACCATCCCAAGATCAACCTGGGAACCAAGAAAGGAGTAATCTCCCTACAAGCATTTTGTCAGTTTTATCTGGTGTGGGACGTGGACGACCCGCATCAGCTACGACACATGAAGCCAGTGAGAAGGTTAAGGAAATCAACCGCCATATCAGACCTAGACAGCCTGTGGGCCAAGATTCTCGGCCCGCAGAACCTCGGCCCACAGCCCCTAAGATGAGTAGAGAGGAGGCGGTAAACAAGGCAAAGGATGTCCTTTCAAGGGATGGTGGTGGTGGTGGGACCCAAGGAGGATACAGAGGAGTGGCAGCAAGAGGTGAAGGTGGCGGTAGAGGGCAACGAGGTCGTTGGACTGATAGGGGGCGAGGGCGAGGTAGGGGCAGGGGTAGGGGTATGCGGATGTCGAATCGTGATGATGAAGCTGATGAAGAAGATGAGGAAGAAACTGAGGTTGATAAAGCTAATGACGAGAAGCTGAAAAAATCTCTCGGGCCTGATAAAATGGAGCTTTTGGTTCAAGCATTTGAAGAAGCTAGTGCAAACGTTTTACCTTCACCTGAAGAAGATGCTTATGTTGATGCAATGCATACCAATCTTCTGGTAATACTGAGTACTGACTTTCTTATGATCATGGTAGTGGTCAGGCAGGTGTGATGTGTCAAAATGGGTTCAGTTAAAACATGTTTGTTTTGGTAAGGCTCGAAATGGGGGATGGGTGGACTCGAGGCAAGTTTTGGTCTACTTTATTGTTTTTTTAAATAAATAATTAGTGTGATTTACAATTTATATAATTTTCACTAAGGGCGTTTTCTGCATAAATACCAGCATACTTCTTTTAGTTGTGCTGTTTTAGTCATTGCAATGTTTTTTATACATTGTAGTCATTAAAAGATGACTCTGTTAAATTAGTCTCATTTTGTTTGAAAAAAATCCAGCTGTCAAAAATAAAATTCTTTTCTGTGAAGATGTTAAATTACGTGTAAAACTGCTCGATTTATATACAATGTCTCAAACAGTACTCATCCATTTTGTAACAAGTCAGATGTACACTGACTAAGATGGGACAAGTGGAAAAGTACGTTGACCGCTTCTGTAACAATCTCTTAAATGAACTCTTGTTTTTGATAAAAAAATATATAAGTGATTTTATGCACTAAAACTACATTTTGGGTGATTTTTCAGCTGTTTGATCAGTTTTTTTTAGCTAACTTTGTTTTGTTATTTTATCCATCTGACATGTTAGAGAGAAACATAACCGAATCAGCAATTTTATAAGTAAACGAGTCGTGTTTGCGACATTTATTCAGTTTTGTTTGGTAACAGTTTACCTAATATGTTATTTGGTTATGCCTGCAGTTGGAGTGTGAGCCAGAATACTTGATGGCTGAGTTTGATTCTAATCCTGACATTGATGAGAAACCTCCCATACCTCTTCGAGATGCTCTTGAGAAAATGAAACCGTTTTTAATGGCTTACGAAAATATTCAAACTGAAAAAGAATGGCAGGTTAGTGTTTAGTCCGCATCCCAAGTCAATTTTGACTTTTGATAACTTGAATACAAGCTGGTATCTTCTCATATACATCTAATAATGGTTAGATTATTAATTTCATCTCTACACTTTTGGGCAAGAGTGCCCAGAATAGGTGGTAGTGTTGGGTCAATTTGGACTTGTTCTTGCTGTTGGCCTTTCATTGCTTTGTTTCATTTAATTTTTTTTTTACAAATGAATATTGTGTATGATTACAAAATCACATTGCAACTAATTTTAAACTAGGCGTAAAATAGAAACCAAGTTGCAACTCATTGCTGATTATCCAAGTTTCGATTTATTATGTATTGTAGTATCTGTCACGTGGCATCTGATTTGACATTAAACAATTAGTTTATGTATAAAGTCTTAAAAAGAATATCATTTTTCAAAATTGTAGATCATTTTTATTATTATTTTTCACATAAGCACTTTTTGCTATCTATTATCTGATTTCCACACCAGCATTTTACAAGTAAGTAGTTAAAAATGAGGTTGGTTGCTAACATTAGTACTAATAAATTGCAAGTTGACTTCTAGTTTTGCCTATTTCAAAGTTGGTTGCTAAAACCAAGAATAAAAATGTGAAGTGTGTTTCTGTTTTGGTGTGGCTTGTTCTAAAGTAACCAAATCGACTCATGTATAAGCAAATAGATCGAACTTGTCACTTCTAGTAGTTATGGTCAGTTTTCAGCAGGTAGAACTACTGTATAAGTGTATATCAGCTTAAAATACTCATCTAATGATGGAAATAAACAGAGTTCTTTGTTTTATTGTATTTAGCTATCTGTACAAACCAGAAATTTGCAACTTATTTTAATTGGTGAATCCACCATTCTTTTTCAGGATGTTGTGGAAGAGACAATGAAGCACGTCCCTTTAATGAGAGAACTTGTAGATTATTATAGTGGACCAAACAGGTCAACTGCTAAAAAACAAGGGGAGGAACTTGAGAGAGTTGCAAAAACTTTGCCTGCAAGTGCACCTCCGTCTGTAAAACGCTTTGCTGACCGAGCTGTTCTTTCTCTACAGGTCTGGCTTTTTCTATATTTTGACTGAATTAGGAATTATAGGTGGAAAAATGGGCGGGTTGGTGAACAGGTCAAAACGTATTGGGTTGGTTTGTCAACACTTTTTAGATTGTTATATATTTAATAGGGCAAATATTTTAGAATACAACTTACTTTGCAAAATGGTCCATAATGGTAACCATACCATTATAGTGTAAAATATAATTACCAAATTAGCCCATTGCCATGTTCATACATAAAAAGATATAATTTCCAAACTATTTTGCAAATTACGATTGCACTATTAATTGTGAGCACAAAACCTAGATATTACATAATGATCCAAAATTTAACAATACAACAATTTAGGAGGCTGTAGACACTTAAGTATGCTTTGGGCGATTTATAAACTATTTCACTTACCCCCTTTTAGCCCCTTTTTAATTTAACCCCGCTTATTAATAAAATATAACCCGCATTGACCATTTTCTAATCAATGAGTTTAACATATATATATCAGAACATGATTATTGTTATATTATCTACTTATGGCGCTGATGTGTGAAACTAAAAGATGTAACAATATATTTACAATGCAGAGCAACCCTGGATGGGGATTCAACAGAAAATGCCAATTTATGGATAAGCTGGTTTGGGAGGTTTCACAGAGTTATAAATGAGGACATCATTGCTTCAAATATGCTACATTTACTAACAGAGAGATGTGAAATTGTTGCGTTATGACAATTTTGCGTATGGCAAGATCAAGTTATTTCAGTTTGTTCAATTTTGAATCGGTAAACAGAGAAACTCACATGAAAAATCGGTCTTTTATTTGGTCATAAACTTTTGTATTTTGTAATAATCCATGTTAGACTTTTGCTTGATTTAAGAGCATCAGCAATGGGTCTCATAACACCTTGAGTCGCCTAGCATGAGGTGTCAAAATGGGTGAGTCGTATTGATCAGATTACAGTCCAAAACGGTCCCGGTTGGTATTATTATTTGTTTGTCTGACTTTTATGAATAGTTAATGTGTTAGATATGATTATAAAGACTGATTATCATTATACTCATTTGACTCTTCCCCTCAGTTTAGCTAAGACTGTTGATGAACACCATCAACACCTTATGGTTAAGACAATCCTTGTGTTGACTAAGAGCATCTCCAACAGGGTGTTTTCAGGTTTAATTTTTTTAAATGAGTAAACGGACTTATTTTAGGTTTGAGCTAGTTTAAGCTCGTATTGTTCAAGCTTTTTAACGAGGCGATATCGAGTAGCTTACAAGTGGTTCAGATCATTTGTCTCTTGAAATGGTAATGCATAATATGGTCGGCTATGTAATGAGGTTATATAGTTGTAAATGATAAACTTTCACACAAGTATGTAAAACCTTACGGGTCATATTTTATATGTAAACGTTATCTTTGAAGAAGACATCAGATGCATTTGAACTTAAATTACTTCACGACGTGACCCTTGTTATTTTTTTTCTTTTATTTATATTCGAGTTCTTATCTGATCTTATCGACAAACACATGATAACTCAGAAGGGAATAATAAGTGAATTAAGAAAATTGATGATTTCTTGAAATTCAAAGAAAATCTAAGCTATATTTATACATGAATAAGAAGTTACAAAGATTATGTTGAGTAAATAATATTAGTTGAAGGATAAAACCATTACTAAAATATTCTTGAAGGGTTATACCAATTAAATGACAAGTTTATTGACTATATAAGAGTTGATTTTCTTATTTTAACTGATTTTGACAAGGGACAGTAGTTTCCGATACGATCGAAACGTGATATGAATACGACCATGTTTTGGGTTCTTATATTCAACTTGTTTAACAAATGAGTCATGTTCAAGATGACTCGTTTAACATATAATTAAACATTTTAATTTGTAGAATAACTTACTTATTCGCCTTTTAACCCGTCATCCAACACAATTAACACCAATACTGTAGAAAAGTATTATATTTAATACTTTAACAAAGTAAGTGTTCATACACACCTTTTTGGCTATTCAACAACCATCAAATATGACATATCCTTAATTTTTTTTTATTAGAATCACGTTAACACGCCTCGAATGAAACAAAAGTAGCACATATTGGTCGGTCAAAGTATGGATAAGATTAACATGAAAACCCAACATTTAATCATTATATTTCTCTAGTGTCGCGATATGCCAACGCTTTTGGGGGTTATGCCTACACAAAGTAAGGAATTTTGACCTTAAAACCTTTTACCATCTGATTATACGTAAAGAAGTCTGAGTTAAAAGAATTTGTGACTTGACGTTAGTAACGGAGCTCGAATCACATTATAGGGGGATGCGGCGAAAGCAAATAATTTTAGGGAGGATGAAGTTATATATATATTAAAAGAATTTAAACTAATGGGCCAGAAATTTACACTATCATATCAAAAATTAACACTATTAACGAAAAAAAAAACCCCTTCCCCCGGCCCTCTCTAAGCTTCGTCAATGCTTGACGTTATGAGTATAAGTTGTGTAAAACAACGTTCTACACAATTTGTATGGTAATACTGTATGCATCCACTTGCATAGTGTAAGCATAGATAAAATAATTTATAGTTTTAAAAGCAGAAGAAAAAATGTTACTAGATATACTTTGATTTGATGTGCTTATTAAAAATTTGTTTATTCCGACTCGAACATTTATTCACTAATTACTAAACTCATCTTTTTCTTTTCATTGTAATAAGTTAATTTTATGTGTTTTAATTTTGGAAGAAACATGTTTTAAACAAGAAGTGATTATAATTATTAAAATTTTCTATTTCATAAATAATCACGTAATTTGTTTAAGCAATTATTGGCCCATGATAAGTAAAGTTGCCTATAATAAAACCCTACCATCCTTTATAAACACGAAATTCGATTTGGTATATATTTAATTAAAAATAAAAATAAAAATAAAATAATAGTAAAATGCATAAATTACATAATATTTGAGAGAATTTTGGAATAAAATCAACCTTGTCAATCTTTGATTAGTGTTAGCGATATACTAGTGAGTAGTGACCAAATAAATAAACTAACTTGCAACTAAATATTTAAAAGAACCAAAATGATGCTTGTATCTTAAATACAAGTTCAAAGTCTGATTCATCCGGGTACGATGAAATTGGTTAGTTCTGGTGTCGTTTTACTTTAAACAAAATTAAACTAGACATCCATAGATTGGTTTTTTGCCCTAATTATTGCTTTAGAGGACCTAACTTTGATTTTGTTTTGTTCTTATGTCTACATGTCTAAAACAACCCATTTCACTTTTCGCTTAAGTATTAGTTCATACAAAGCATATAAGACCGAAATAATTTTTTTAATGATAACCAAGAACATTGATTTTTTCAAACTGATTAAAGGACTGTCGTACACAAAATTTTCAAACCAACTGAATCATTACTAAACATGTTTTAACCGGTCATTAACCATATTACAACAGCAAACAAAACCTTGGATCCTGGTCTTTTTGTCCATGTCTGTCTAGTGCAACTGCAAGTTGGTTATGGTCCATATGGACCATGTTAAAGTGGGTCCAAGCCAAGAGACAAGAAAGAGGTTGGAAGAGTGTAAAGGGTGAATGATGATGTGGGTTTGGTGTGCCATTTGTTTGTCCTTAAACATTCCATTTCATAAAAGACGAGAGAATATATGGAAATCCTAACTTACATACACTTTGACTTTATTGCAATATGCTTCATTTTTTAAGCCAAATAGGGTTTAATGTTTTGTTTTTTTTTTAAATCAAATAATATAAAACTCAATCATTTTAAACTTATAGATTTGATTATTATGAGTTGAAGATTTGTTAAACAACATGTTTCTAAATTATTATTTTTAGTGTTCTCACATTCTTGAAGTTGGGTGGCTTGGGTTGTAATGTATGGTTGGTTGTTGCATTCTTGATGAGTTGATGTTTTTGAAAAAAAAAACAAAAAAAAACAAATAGACATATTTAGTTGATGTTTTGTTTGTTAGAAAGTCAAAATTATGTTAGAAATACTTAAAAATATGCTAGAAAGTATCTAATTTTGTTAGCATACAGGTAATCAATTATCGGTTATTTTTTCAAATTATATTATGTTTTGATCGAGTTAATGAAATGTAAAAATACCCTCATTCAAAGTTCATTTATTAGTTTTGATTGTTCATTTGTATGTTTGACCATTCAATTATATCGTTCGAGTATCAATTAACTTGGTTATCAATTAATCAAGTTGATCACATCTTGGATGACCACCGTCATTTAAAAAAATTTAGCTCCCAATATTAGCATTTTTGTTTACATACATGTCTAGGTTCCAAGTCATATATTCATTACGGATTATAAGGGTTGTTTTTGGTTGTGCAAGTATCAATATCTCGTTGATGATAGTCTAGGTTGCAAGGCAATCGATAAGTTGATGTACAAAGCTAAAGATTATTCAATTGGTATATGATTCAAGGGCGGACCTTGAAAGAAACTATTTTATAATTTTAAAATCATAGGTTCAAGTCACAAAAAACAGCTTCTTCATAAAGTGTGGTGTAATTTCTAGCTCCTAGCTTGCTAGATTTTATTCTAATATACTATCGTTTTCTTCCGTTCAAAAAAAAAATCATCCCAAATGATGATTAATTGCATTTAACTTATCAAGACTTAGTTGTCAGGGACACTCTTTACTATGGTCTTTTTGTTCATTTCTAGTATGAGCGGCTATGGACCATGACTAAGTGGGTCCGAGCTAAGGAACAAGAAAAAAAGGTTGGAAGAGTGTAAAGGGTTCATGATGATGTGGGTGTGGTGTGCCTTTGATTGGCATTTGCTTGCCGGTTAAACATTCCATTTTATAAAGATAACAAGATAAGATTTCCAACCTCCATCGTTATTCACCACCAAAACCACCACCACCTACCACCACCACCACCAATACATTAGTACTTTAATTCATTGGTTCGTAGGATGTTTTGTTATGCATTGTACGTACTATAAAATGATTATTATGAATTATAATCAAATAATGGTTTGATTAAAATATGAATACTGACTTATACTTCCGTAATGTCCATTCGGAATTACTTTTCTCAAAACGATTAATTTGTATAAGGTTTAATAAAATTGATTGCTTTTAACGTAAAAATCAAATAATCAGAATAACATAGTCAAAATGTTTAAAAAATTTATCGTTACCAATTTAAAACAACAACATTCGTTTTCACCACACAACCAAATAATCTCGCAATTTGGATAGGGCAACTAACGCGTGACGAGCAACTCATTCACATATTACCTTGTAGAAAAGTTGATTAAATTCTACTTGAGTCAACTGATTTATATAAACACTTTGAGTAAAAGAAAAACCCTTGAACGTCAATTTTAATATTAGTTGGAACTAGGATGTTTAAGAACTCTGGTTATAAACTTTCATTCAATACATCAATGTTACTAACAAGATGTAACGGCTCAGAGTTGTTTGGGCTTGATCAGTGTAGAAGGGTTTGAAATTATTGAGCCACACTTGAATGCATATAAGAGCTCTGTGATGTACAACTACATCTCAATGTATAAACCTAAATAATATAGCGTCTTGAAAGATGACCAATTTCATAACTTTAACTATGAAATGAGAAATCTGATATGAAAAAGAGAGTGTCTACTGTATTAGGATGTGAGAGATGTGAAGGGCCACACATCTCATCCTAATACATTTACTAATAAAAGTGTTGGCCGTATGAAGGATCAACGGACACTCAGTCACTCCTCTAATTCGTCATTTGACTACATGTTTGATATTTGTTGAAAATAATTAACTTTCCTAAATTCTAATGCGAATTATTTAAACCTAGATTCATATTTGCTTTTTCAGTAAAGGATATATCCAAAATGAAGTTCAAGTTGTTTCAAAGTGTGAAATCAACCAATTAATTAAAGCACAAGATAAAAGAATTACAAAGAAAATGGATCATGTTATATGGACATTTATAGGTGCCGCCATGTTACATAACTTCAGATGCGTGCAATACAAGAAATAGAGCTAGAAAAAAGGTTCCCCGTCGCTGTCACGTGTCCTCACGTGATTGGCTTTATTTGAAGCTAAGCAACCGCCGTCCGTCGTCGTCCACCGGAGCTCCTCCTAACTCCACCGTCATGTTTTGCACGTGATCCATTTACAACTCATCATTATTTCATTTTTAGAAAAATACAACGTATAACATGAGTATTTTCCCCATGTATACGATCGCGAAGCGTTTTCAATTAATACACTTGTACGGAGTATCATTTGTTTTAGTGGGTGTGGTCGTCGGTTAATTAATTGCGTTGTATATTACAGTTAAAATAAAAAGTATAATTTACAAGTGTTTATGTGGTTCTATACATATATTTTTTAAACGATAAATGTACGACCTTGATTCGGATAATAAGTGTTATCTTAATCGGACCCATAAATCTGTTTTCCAGCCAGAACCACACCCCCAACCCCCTTAAGAGGAAACTCATTGCTGAGAAAAACTCTTGGCTTAGCTCTGAGCATTTTACTCAGAGTAAAACTTAAATCCATTATCTTTTTTTTTATTTACATGTGATGAGTACTTTTATATTTACAATTACTTTTTTATTTCTGGGGAAAGATATAAGGCAATTGCAAGAAATAAATGTTAAACACCCATTAAATAAAAGTAAAAGGACTTTAGCATGAATCATACGAACTAGAAGAAGTGTGGGTTGGTTAATGGCTTGTGTTTAACATGAAAATAATCAAAGGTATAATGGTAGTATGATATTTTATTTGAAAATTTTTACAATTGACTTGTTAAATCTAATACTAAATGAAGGTTTGTACATTATAAAAATAAGACAAATTTGATTTTAATAATTAAAATAATAACCTATTAGCTGATAATAATTCATACTATTAATTTGATCGATAATAATCCAAACTTTCATTATTGTAATTAGTGACAATCCTAGTAGTACAATCTTCATTGATTTACACTTGATTTTACTCACGATAGTGATTTTGAATGAAATAAAGAGACATACAACGGAATGGAATGAAAAACGAAAGAAAATCAAGTGTAAGTCAATGAATATTGTGTTATCATGATTGTCATTGGCTATGAAAATAAAAGTTTAGATTATCAGCAAAATTGTTACTTAATCCAATCATGATTATTAAGGAAAATTCACAAATTATCATCAACAATAAAACAAGTACAAAACAAATAAAAGAGATAAAGTAACGTGTATAAGGGCTGTTTGATAATTTCTGAATGATTAAGTGTTGAACCAATAAGAGGTCTGAACTATTAAATGCTGAACTATTAAGAGGTTTGAACCATTAATAGTTAGTATGTCGTTTAACTATTCAAAGACAAATGTCTGACCAATTCAGATAAAAAGTCTTAACCATTTAACATTAGACCTCTTAACCATTCAATATTAATATAATGCTTAACAATTTAAAAGCAAATGTCTGAACCATTCAGACATTTATTCACGAAACAAACAGTCTGAATCATTAAATGCAGAATCATTTGAGTTATTAAAATTCATTTTATACGCTCTCAAACAACTCCTTAATGTGTGTATATATATATCTCACGCACACTTCCCAACTGAACTGAAACACCCTTCACTATCTTCATCTTCAATGCAGTGGACACGGGGTCCCGTCATCGGCCGGGGCTCCTCCGCCACCGTCCACCTCGCCGCCACCGTCGCCGGCGACCTCTTCGCCGTCAAGTCCGGCGACCTCTCCACATCCGACCAATTACAAAACGAACATCACATTCTCTCCCAATTACACTCCCCCAACATCATCTCATACAAAGGTCACGACATCACCTACACCAACAACAACAGCAACAACGACAAAAAACCCATGTATATGTATAATTTGCACTTAGAGTACGCCCCTGGAGGCACAATTTCAGATACAATCAAGAAAAATGGAGGATCGCTTCACGAATCGTTGATCCGATCATACACTCGTCAAATTCTTGTTGGGTTAGATCATATGCATATGAAAGGCTTCGTGCATTGTGATTTGAAGTGTGGGAACATTTTGGTGTGTGAAGATGGTGTGAAAATTGGGGATTTGGGTTGTGCGAAGAGGGTGGAGAACAGGGGTGGAGGGGTCGCCGGAGGTGGGTTTTCCGGTACACCGGTGTTCATGGCGCCGGAGGTTGTGAGGGGTGAAGAACAGGGGTTTGCTGCTGATGTGTGGTCAATTGGGTGTGTGGTGATTGAAATGGCTACTGGGTGTAACCCATGGCCCGAGGTGAGTGATCCGATTATGGGTCTGTATCGAATTGGGTTTTCCGGCGAGTCGCCGGAGCTGCCGCGGTGGTTGTCGCCGGAGGGGAAGGATTTCTTGGGGGTTTGTTTGAGGAGAGATGGTGGAGAAAGGTGGACGGTGAAAGAGCTTCTGAAACACCCTTTTGTGGTTGATTTGACGGAGGAATTTGCGAAGAATTCGCCGACGAGTGTGTTGGATTGTGATTTTTGGGGGTCGTTAGAGTCGCCGGAGAGTTCGCCGGAGATGATGAAGAGTGGTAGGTTTTCCGGTGAGTCTCCGGTGGAGAGGATAATGCGTTTGGTTAATGGTGATTGTTCGTGTTTACCCGAGTGGAAATATGATGAAGATTGGATCATAGTTAGGAGTAGTCACATTTAGAAAGAAAGAAGATTTACAAGGAGATGTATTGTATAAGGATTTATCTGATCTTGCTAGTCAGCAAAATATCTTTTGTTGCGAGTCTTTTTAACAGATAACTTCTGCAAAGCGTGTTTTACCTGAATCGTGTTGGTTAGCAGGATGCTAGCAAGGTCTCGTGAGCATTTTTGATAATGGGTTCTCACGGTAAAAAAGAAAGATGGCATTGAGCCAATTTGTCACGAGTCAGATACTCAACTCGTACGGACGTTCTCATGTTCAAATTTTTATGTTGAAAGAGTGGGTGGTTTTGAATTTTTGATGTTGGAAAAATTATGATGTTGATCGATGTCGCAATCAAAGTGTAACAATTGGGTTTGGATGAAGATTTCTTGATTTTGATAAGATATTTGATGATAATTATTATTTGCTTTTGGCTAAAAAGAACATTATTTTTTATGTTTTTGATGATCTTGTTTTTATTATATTTTGCTAACGTTAATTATGCCAAATAGAAGACATGGCTTAAAGCACGCCAAGAGAAACAACGTTGGTGTGAATATGGCTTTAGGTATTTAACAAAGATTGACTTTCTTTTTGTAACATGAAGGCATAATTTTGGTTGGTTATATGATAATGAGTCGTGATAAAAGTACAAAACGAATATGTGTGTATGTAAATGAACGTGTTATGTAATAGTAATTTTATTATAAGTTTTTATCTGAGTGTGAATTTCTAATTATTAATTTATATAGTTAACGGAACTTTAATTAGTTGACTAGAGTAAGAGAAAAATAAACAGACGTTATTAAAGAAATAGCTTAAATGAAATTATCATAAGTAATAACTTATTCTAAAACTATACCACAAAATGCTTTCATAATGTATTTACTAGATTTTTTATTGTTGATGGGACTTTAATTAATTAAATACATTACACTATTAGAGGTGTAATCTGTATTTACTTGTAGTAACAAGTTTTGATAGTTTACAAACCAGCTCCCCTTGGGATATATTTGTGTTGGATGTATATCTACAAACCAATTGAAAAAAAAAATCAAAGCGGGGCCAAACCAAATCACATAAATTTCAGTTTGACATTTAGCTGGATTAGCTATTTGGTTTTCAATTTTAAAATACCTTAAAAAAAGAAAACTAAATTCATATACATTGGGCTATGGATTGTCTTGTCTATACAAGTATACAACCAATTAAGTAAACAATATCCCATTACAAAACCGGGAAAATTCGAACCGAGTAACACTCGTAAACATAATCTTGTTAAAATTAACTTTTTTGATGTGAAACCAAAACTAAACCGAATTCAAATTTGGTTTATTGGTTTGTTTTTATCATTTAGATTTGTTTCAGGTTTTATTGACTTCTTACATGATTGACATGTGACGATTTGGTGTAAACCACTTGAAACTATTGAGATTAGCATTATGAAAACATTTATTTTCTATAAGGTTATTAATATTTCATATGGATTCAGAAACATATATGTTTATAATTTAAAAAATAAAAGTGTGGTTGCAAACGGGTTGATGGGAATAACATGTGGTCTCGTTGGTGCCCCTTCCATGCTGCCCATGCTATGATATGGTATTATTTATAGATGTCAACTCCCTGTATTAAATATTTTGCTAAATTTGTAAGTTATTGACAATAAGCAAAAGTTTAATTGGCCCAATATTTGAAATAAACCACGTTGATCTTAACTTCCTATTGAGATATTGTTTAAATTATTAGAGCTCAAACTTTAATTACTCAATAGTTTGTTTTCTCGCATCTGGGTACTCGTCGTTTACAAATCTTGACATTTTCATCCAGTCAGTTAACGTCATCCAAATTTTTTTGTTAAATGAAGGCCATATCGGTCATGGGTTAGGATCATTACAGAACTACTTTTTATTTTCAGAACCACCGAACCATTTATTTATATAAATGTGAATTAAATCTGGTGATACTTGAGTTGTTTTACATATGTATATATCAAACATGAACAATAAACTATATAAAGCAACTAAATATCACCAGCTTTAACTTATATTTATGTAAATCAATGATTCGTAATTTACATTTATGTAAATCAATGGTTCTTTTGGTTCTGAAAATAAAAAGTGGTTCTGTAATGATCCTGACCCTATCGGTCATTTTACATATATATATATATATATATATATATATATATATATATATATATATATATATATATATATATATATATTACATGATTTAATATCTCATTTTTAGTGAATTGTCATTTTAGTCCGGATTTAATATCTCATTTTTTAGTGAATTGTCATTTTAGTCCCTGTCGTTTGGACAGATTTGCCACTTTAGTCCAGAATTAACACCACACCACCATCATCCCATCATCGAACCACACACCGCCACCATTCTGTCACAGAATCACCACACTATCATAGAGCCGCCACCACCATCCCATCACAAGAACCACCAAACCACCACCCTGTCACAAGAACCACTAAACCAGCACCGCGTCGCAAGAACCACAAACAACCACCACGTCACAAGAACCACCAAACCACCACCTTGTCACATAGCTACCAAACCACGCTAGGCCATCACCACCGCTCCCACACACTAGATTGCTTGCCACCATGTAAACCTTTTAAATCAACCATCAATCTTAAACTTATATTAAACTACTAAAAAACATACACCGAACCCTACTAATAGCTCTACAATGCTCGTTTTCAAGGCATGCTCACTCGAATTTGTGATATAAATAACCGGGTCATTTCTAGAGGAAGAAACTTTTTTCGAGTGAACGTGCCTTGAAAACGAGCATCGTAGAGGTGGTGGTGTGTTGGTTCTATGACGGGGTGGTGGTGGTGTGGTGGTGGTTTTTGTACTGAAGTAACAAATCTACCCAAACCATAGGGACTGGAATACATTTCAATTAAAAGATAGAGATTAAATCAGGGTAAAAAAGAAAAATAAAAAATAGATGTAAAATGTTCGATATGCCTCACATTTAACGGAGAATTTTGGATGGAGTTAACTGACTAGATGAAAATGACAATATTTGTAAAGGACGAGGACCTAGATGCGAGAAAACAAACTATTAGATGAAATTGATAATTTTCACCAAAACAAATGGACGAAATGGAAATTTACTCTAGTATCTATTACGGCTCTAAAACCCACTAAAATTTAAGTTTAATACTTATAATCTTAAATTTTACTTGTTTATATTAAAATTGATAAAGTTATAAGAAAAACACATTCAGTAACTTTATATAGACAACGCGTTTAGCCCTAACTTTTCTTTTGTTTTACTTTTTACGTTTCAATACCATAAAATTATAAACTTACAACTAAAAGAACAAAATGTATGTAACATTATTGCATATAAACCATAACTCTCCATTGTCATATCTCTTTGTTTTTATATTTTATTTGACGTAAAACACCCAATTAGTGTAAGCAATGAAACAAAACGTATACAAAAAGTATAAAATTAACCTACGATTACTTTTAACTAAACGTGTTCACAAGTTGGACTCAAATCCTTTCGACTTTAGAGAGTTAGAGCTTAGGCTAAGCCCATTTGAATATAAGCATGTTTAGCCCAAATTTACTTTGTTAAAACCCTAAATTTGGGTCAACATTGGTTCCCAAAACATTTGGCCCATCGGATCTAAAAACGCCCCAGCACTCTGTCCACTTTTAGGTTCTTCATTTGCATTTGCAGCATCGGCGGCGATATCGGCGTTTGTAAGGAGGTTAATGGAGGCATCACCGATCAATTCTTCACCGTTCACCACCGTTAACGGTTCACTAGGTCACCGGAGGTCACCACTGAAGTTACACAGCAATAGCATTAGCTTCAAATCTCCGACGAAGTTCTCCGTCCGTGCCTCCGCCGTTGGAGGCGGAGATTCCGGTAATCTCTAATTGTTTCAGTTTTAGTGCTAGTTTTTTAATCCTAAACATATTAATTTTTGATAGTGTTGAACTGATTTTAATCGTTATTTACTGCAGTGACTTTGCTTGATTATGGCGCTGGTAATGTTCAGAGTATTCGAAATGCGATTCGTTATCTCGGTCTCGATATCAAAGATGTAAGCTGTTAGTGAGTTTTTATGTTCTGATTATGAAGTACGTTTACTTGCATTTTTGCATTGCTAATCAATGGAGGTGTGATTTTGATTCAGTTAAAAACAAGTTATGTTAGATTATTGGCTTATTGCATGTTTGTATGCATTGGGTGTGAATGTAGAACCTAAATTTTTAGATCAATTTTCATAACAGGAAGAATGTATGCCTTATTTTAGGCTGCCCATGGATTAAATGAACTTACATATATTAAGTCACATATATATGTAATGTACTTGTCTGTATATATATCGATCATCAAGAATTACATGTGGCAGCCTGCAAAAAGGTTGGGGTGGTCGCGTTGGGCAAAGGATTAAACTGTTGAAGGTTGTAGGATTCAGTAAAATGGGTTGGGTCTCGGGTTGAATTATTCTGGCGGAACCATCAACATGTTTTTTTTCTTTCTTTGAATTGTATAAGGCTATGTGTTGTGGGATAGAGCCCAGTGTGAAGTTATCTTGTGACATCGCGACATGTGACGCTGACTGGGCACTTGATAGAGCCCCTGATCAAGTAGCCTGACTTTGTTGTGGATCAGGTGATCAGGGGTTCTAATGAATTTCTTACTTTATTTAATTCTTGTTAAATGTAAAACAATGATAATAAATAATCAAATAAAACAATGATAATAAATGTAAAACAATCAAATAAAATTCATTAAAAACATAAAAAAATAAAAAAACACATAATAAAAAAATTATAATAAATAAGAAAAATCTAACTAATCTTCCTCTTCTAATTCCCTACGAATATGATCATTCTCTTTTTCCATTAAAGCTTTGTCTGATTCTGGGAGAGAATTAAAGTCACGGGTAAGAAAAGCTAATTTCTTTAACCTAGCTTTAGAGGCTTTCGCCTTTGCCGCCGTCTAGATACTTGCCGTTATTTTGTCGATGTTTGCGGCAAATTCAGAATCGACACTTTGACTCGACTTTTCCCCCGGTCCCCTCCTATTATCCGACTGGTGCTTGTGTTTGGCCGTCTAAATCAGCTAAGTTTAGGTTGATGCCAATTCGACCATTGCAAGTTTGCAACTGGTTAAAGTCCCGTAGGCGGTAGATGAACTAGTGTTCGTTCGTGGTTGTGCTTCCTCTGCATACGACGCAACTAATTGGAGCCATTTCAAGCACCCCTTTAATGCTTTCCACAAAAATCTTCGTCAAAGGATTTATTGATGCCATACTTTTTAATTACCTCTTGTTTCTATTTTTCACGAGTGAATTTATAAACTTGTTGGTTGTCACGCCTGCTTGGTCGCATTCGGCGCCTATTCCGATTATGTAAGTTCGTAAATAACCCGACATATTTACGAATTTTGGCCTAACGACCGGAAATCATGTCGGCGGTGCATCCTCTACAACTAATTTGCTCGTAGAAAGAGTCTAATCTTCGCCCAAAATACCTTCGACTTTTGATAGTCGGCTACAAAAAAATATTTATAACATGTAAAAAATGTATAAAGTGAAACTAAATTTTTAGTAAAAAAAATTAATCAACAAAATACCGGCTTGGCGATCTTCTGATATATTAATCCAAGCACGACCTAAAGCTATTTTCTCCTCATTCGACCAAGGAATATATTTTCTTTTCCGAGGCCCCGACTCTTCCGGTTGGCTTGGACTCCCTTACTCTTGTGATGCAACGCCTCTTTAGTTGAATAGTTGGAACATCTTCAACAGGTTGGTTTTGACTGGGTTGTGACTCCGGAACAACCTCATCGGGATAATCGAATGGACTAAACGTGAAGTTCGTAAAAGTCTTGTCCTTCATGAGATCAAAATTTTTGAAACGAACCATCCCAATCAAGGTTTAAAAGTACGGAATCGAGCCTCGAGGCGTTTTCCCTTCGCCTCGAGGCGTTTTCCCTTCGCCTCATGAGGCGTAAGCCTCGAGGCGAACCGAGGCGTAAGCCAGAGGCGGAATTAAAAAATAAATATAAAATTATATATCTTATAAAAAATAAAATACAGTCTAATTTCATCATCGGATTTATCAAAACATCAAAACACACATTAAAAGACATGGAATGTTTGAAACTAACACAAAAGTCTAAAACATCGAAAAAAAACAGTTAAACTCCCTGAGGCGCCATGAGGCGCACATACAAGATAACCCCCTGAGGCGCCGCCTCAGGCTCGTTTTCTGGCGCCTCGCCTCGAGGCGCACTCCTCAACCGTTTTTTAAAACCATGATCCCAATTACCAGACATTTTTTAGTGAGAGGATTTTATATAAAATTTGTAGATGAAGAGAGAGAGAGTAGATATGAATGTTGTGATTTTTTATAAGAAATTGGGTAGCATTTATAAGGGTGAAATGTAATTTGTTTTTAAATGAGCCAACGGCTCTATTTTTGTTTCCCAATGTCCCCAACGGCTACATCCATCCGTGAGCCCCCTCATGCCCAGCCCTTTGCGCCTTGATGTTGCGGTGTTTGCGACCAGAGTGGGCAGCCACGTGGGTCGCGCCCCTCCATCACGCTGCCACAACACCCAACCTAAGTAGTTATTGTTTTAAGAGTTATGGTGTTACTATAAAACCATTTGATCTACTTTCTTTCTGGCCAAAATTTTAATTCGATCTTTTTGACCCTATTTCTGCTCACAATCAAATATGACCAAGTTTGACCATTAGCCTTTTATTGTTTCCACTTAGAGGCTCCTGATAAATGTGGCAGTTCAAATAAAGTATTAACTATCTAGAGTTGTATCTATTGCATACTGAGACAAATACAATACAAAATTTAATATATTTTCGAAATGTTGCTTTGAGATACACATTGGATGTAGTATATAGTGAACATCGAAGACACACACGCACAAACACGCTGCACGCATATGTATGTGTGTATGTTTTAAATAGTACTGGCTTCCATATACAGGTTCAAACACCAGAGGACATATTGAATGCAAAACGCCTTATAGTTCCGGGTTGGAGCATTTGCTGCAATGATGGATGTGTTAAACCAAAATGGGTAATATTCAATTTAGCATGTCTGTATGTTCCTGTCTACTTTACATTTGCAATAGATGCATTTTGGTGAACAAGAAAATTATACTGATTCCTATTTCCTAAAAAAGCGCACTTATATTATCTTTGCACATTGATTGTTTTAGGATGGCTGAAGCACTTCATACATACATAGAGAAGGATCGTCCATTTTTAGGCATTTGTCTTGGTCTGCAACTACTCTTTGAGTCAAGTGAAGAAAACGGGCCTGGTGGGTATATAAAATTTTTATATAAGTTGTTTTCGTGAGTTATTTATTTAAATTATTAACATGGATCTTTAGTTGGCTTCTTTTCAATGGATTTAATTAATTTTATTTTTACATATGACAAGACCCTACCCATAGCTTTGCTATTGAGTGGGATTTACTGGGTACTTGTGTTTGTTCTTTTAACATATGAATTGTTTTCATTCATGCAAATGGAACACGATATTGATCTGGTTTTGTACCCATAATGCTGTTTACATTTTTTTTTTTGGTTTAAAACTGGACTCCACATCAACATTGGTATGTAAAAAATATATATGTTTGAATATGACCGTATAAGTCTGGGGACTGTTTCACAGTGAGAAAAAGTATCGGGATTTGAATGATAATGGGGAAAGTACTGATCAACCCTATATTTGGTTATGATGTATTAATAAACTGAATATTGTCATAATTATTTTTATTGATTTTAACTGAATAGATTAATTATTGTTTTCAGTGAAGGGTCTTGGTTTGATTCCTGGGGTGGTTGGACGTTTTGATTCCTCTGGTGGTTGCAGAGTGCCGCATATTGGTTGGAATGCTTTAAAAGTTAAAAAAGATTCAGCTATATTAGATGATGTTGCAAATTGCCATGTATATTTTGTTCATTCTTATCGTGCTGTCCCGGTATGTTTTTTTTTCTTTTTATCTTCTGCGTCTTCTTTTATTTGTCACTGATTAATTAAGTAGTTGACCTAGTTTTTTAATATGTATAGTCAGAAGCAAATGAAGAGTGGGTTTCATCCACTTGCAATTATGGGATTGATTTCATATCATCTATTAGAAGGGGAAATGTGCATGCAGTTCAATTTCACCCTGAGAAAAGTGGAGGTGAGTTTCTTATTTTTAGTATTTATGTTAGAAAGAATAATGTGTGCTCATGAGTTCATATTCAGTGATCCTATAAAATAAGTAGACGTAGGCCATTTGCTTATGAAGCGGGTGATTTGAGATGTGTTTTTTTTAAACTCAAACAGGTCAAATGTATTAAATCAAAAGAATTAGCTAGAAGGGGAACAATTTCAAAAGGGTTAAAGTGTTAAACATGTCAAATATGTTGAAAGTGGCTTAAAGTCTTTTTTTGTTTAATGTACACAAACTTATAATTTTTTTTCTTAAAGATGGAGAAAACTGTTGTAATAATACTGTTTTGTATGTTCAATCTTTAGAGCTTTTCTTTGAAAAAAAAGAACAAAAGTGTTCCAGACCAACTTGATGTATCCTTCTGACCCTACCTTATTTTGACTAGCTAATTTTAGCCACATTTAAATTATATTTAGTGTTAGACGATTAGAATACTACTGTAAAGGGTAAATTTGACTCTTTTAAAACTATACAGTTGTACTTAAGTTAACCAATTTGAAAATTCTCAGATGTTGGTCTTTCAATACTGCGAAAGTTCTTGTTACCAAATTCTTCCATGACTAAGGTAGCTTGTAAGCTTTTAAGTTTCTAATTTTATATAATTATATATATCTTATATTTATTTTTAACAACATAACACCTTAATGTGAAGACAGAAGCCATTTGAAGGGAAGGCTACAAAGCTTGCGAAGAGGGTGAGTTGTAGGTTTATTAACCAAAGTTACTCTAACTGAAATTATGACCTAGCATATTTGAAAAGATCTTTTTCTAATTTGATACTTAATTTGTTATTGATGGTATGTTTTAATTAAGTTATTGTACTAACTGACATCAATAATTGCAGGTAATTGCTTGTCTTGATGTGAGAACAAATGATAATGGTGATCTTGTTGTTACTAAAGGAGACCAATATGATGTGAGAGAACAGACCAAAGAGAATGAGGTATCTTAAACATATTTTGTTTTAGAAATATACTTGTCACACTTTGAAAATACTTTGTTAGCTATCTGAAGTTTTTGTATGTGAAAGCAAAGTTTTCTTAAATAAATATATTTTGGTAGTGTTAATAACTAAATGTTTAATAGGTGAGGAACCTGGGTAAGCCAGTTGAACTTGCTGGACAGTATTACATAGATGGGGCTGATGAGGTACTTTTGTTTAACATGCTAATTTTGATTATGTGTGGTTTTTAATAAACAACTACTAATTCCAGGTTAGCTTTTTAAATATCACTGGATTTCGTGATTTCCCCCTGGGTGATTTGCCAATGTTGCAGGTATGTTTAAATAATTAATCACTATTTGTGATTAAAAAAACAATAATAGTACAAACCTCTGGATAATATGATTTTGAAGGCTGTATACATTAGAAATAGAGTATGGTTGGCCCATACCTCAACTAGTTGACTCTTTTGATGAACTTTTTGACTAGTTTGAGATAAAGCGCAACCTTACCGCTCGTTCACAAATTAACGGGTAATTGTCGCCTATAATTTCAATTAATGTTTTCTAATTCACAGATCTTGAGGTACACATCTGAGAATGTTTTTGTGCCACTAACAGTTGGCGGTGGTATTCGAGATTTCACTGATGCAAACGGCAGGTAATCATCTTGCAATTTTTTTTGTTTATGTTTATGTGAGATACTTAAAATTTAAAAATTATTGTTTTCCGTAGGTACTATTCTAGTTTGGAAGTTGCTTCAGAATATTTCAGATCTGGTGCAGATAAGATTTCTATTGGGAGTGATGCTGTTTATGCTGCAGAAGAGTATCTAAAAACAGGAGTAGGAACTATTCTTTACTCAATATTCGTAATTTTTGTTCGGTTTATTACTCCAAAATGTAGACTATCACCTTTTTGTCATCGTGTTTAAGAAGATGTTTTTTTCTCTTGCATAACGTTGACACCATAAGTTTATTGCAAACAATGGAAAACCATATTTACTTGCATACAATGACAAAATGACGAAATTTGGATTTCAGCTTATCCAATTTCCGTTTTTAAAATTTCAATACTTTGTTTTATTTATCTATTATTTCTATCATCTTCTACAGATAAAAACAGGAAAGAGCAGCTTAGAACAAATATCCAGAGTTTATGGGAATCAGGTTACTGTTTTCTTTTTCTTTCTTATGTTTTTCTTAAACTCATAAAAGTAAAAAAAAATTGTTCCAATATATCTATGTTAGTGCATATTGATATGATTTTGCAGGCAGTGGTTGTAAGCATTGACCCTCGTAGACAATATTTGACCAGTCCTTATGAAGTTGGATTTAAATCTGTTAAAGTAAGAAACTTAGGTATGTCATTGTGTGCTATATTTCCAGTTCTGTGATATTACCAGTCTTTAAGCTTTTGAAAAGAGCTTTATACATCCAACTTGCTGATTGTTGATTTCAGGACCAAATGGTGAAGAGTATGCCTGGTATCAGTGCACAGTGAGTTTACCTTTATTCACTCTGGATACATTTGTTTTTGGAATTTTTTTTCATAAAATAACAGTTTACTTTTTGTGTTGTTCATTTAGCGTTTGTACTTTTTTGTGCCATTTTAGTCACTGAAGTTTGTGAAACTGTTGTGATTTAGTCATTGGGTTACACCATAACCTCTTAAATCAGATATTGTTTTCTTGCTGACTTTGTTGTCCACATGGGAGTAGTCGTGTACTTTTAAAAAGTAGACCTCTGATGTGGCAATAAAACTAAATACATTTTTATTTACCAAATTTCTTACTTTGTACTTGTATTTTTATCGTCGTTGGCTCATCAGTGATAAATTTAAGAAAAAAATACACTTGGACTGTGAAGTCATCAAAGAAATCGATAACCGGGTAACTAAACGATTAAATTGGCATATTGTAACTTGAATGGCAAATGACACCCAAAAATGGTACGAGTACAAAAAGGGAACACACTAGAAAAGTACATTGCTAAGGACAAAACATTTGTTTTTTTACGCAGTATAGAGAGATGTTATTTGAGAAAAAAATTTTATATTTACAAGGTGAATGGTGGACGTGAGGGTCGTCCAATTGGAGCTTATGAGCTGGCCAAAGCTGTTGAAGAATTGGGAGCTGGGGAGATATTGCTCAACTGTATTGACTGTGATGGTAAAACATAATATTTTACTATTCATCGTATTCATAAAAAAAAAACCATCACATTTTTTTTTTTTTTTTTGCCCTTTTAGGTCAAGGAAAGGGATTTGATATTGATCTGATAAAGTTAATTTCTGATGCTGTGAGCATTCCTGTAATTGCAAGTAGTGGTGCTGGAAAAGTTGAACATTTTTCCGAGGTTTTTCTGAAACAAATGCTTCTGCTGCTCTTGCTGCTGGCATTTTCCATAGAAAAGAGGTATCTTCCGCCCCCATGTATCTTCATTAAGTTAAGAAATAGTTTTTATTTTTTCTGGTTTAAACATGTCAAAATGAGTACCCTTTTCTGAAATTTTACTACCAAGTATAGTGTCAATTATGAATACACAGAAACTGTAATAATGATGTAAATGTTTTAAGGGAAGAAATTGATTTAGGTGGTATTTGAGTACCCTCTAGTCCACTTTCGATCCGAAAGACCCGTTCAACCCACTTTGAGCTGTGTTTTTTTAGTTAATTTTTTTATATAACCCATTTCACTTGTTTTCTTTTATGCTGTTTCATATTATATTATTCGTTTGATCTGTTGCGGATAATATTTAAAGTCTAGTCATTTTTTAAGGGACATTGGTTCAATGTTGCGACCTCTAAAGGCCATTTTCAATGCATACACCAAAATACCATATCTGTTATTTTCCTGTAAAAATCTCTCCAACAAAGACATCAATTTTGGTGTGACACTTTTCATGACCCTAAATTCTAAAAGTTTCATTTTAACTCTTTGAATAATATCATTCTTCTATAAATTCATGTTTTTATTAATTTATACAATTTTCAAATATTCAAGATAAAAAATAAGAATTGGTTTTGACATAATATACTAGAAATAGAACATACAAAGCATCAACTAATCTTTTTTGTCGGTTTGCAGGTACCAATTCAGTCAGTAAAAGACCATTTGTTAAAGAAAGGAATTGAGGTAAGGATATAGCCTCCCTCCCATAAAGCAATAAACAAAGGCAATGTATCGAATTCAGTTTTTTTTTCGAACTGTTATTGTAATTGTGATCCTGTATCAGATTTTCATTTTGGAACCAAAAACTTAGAACTTGATTTCTTAAAAGTTACGTTAGCGAATTCAAACTTTTTGTTGCGTTCTTGAGCACCCGTTTTGAAAAGGTCTAGTGTTGATATCAAATCTAATTTGTTGTTGATAAAGGGTAACAAAAGTAGGGCTCTTCACGAGCCAAGTCAGCCCAGTACGGGCTGAGCTTGAAACTATACAAAGGCATGTTATGTGCTACCAGTGACCGTGGGTTCACCTCGGCATTGGCTCCCAGGTCTAAATGCACAAATGTGTCTGGACTCAGGTCTGGCCGTGTTGGCCCAGACCTGCAATTTCTGCCCGAAGAGCCAAACTCGAAACTTGATATGTATTGATGGTATTCCTTGGTTTATCTCTACATGCAAGCACTCTTATAGAAAAAAGGTTTTTTTGAGTCAGGATCTTTTGGGTGCAGCCTCTTTCGCGTTAAGTGAGATTTCACTGAGTTTTTTTTATGTGCATATACATGTGCATAAGAATTATACTTGGATTCGAATTCGATCTGTTAATATCAATAAGTTTAACATCATAGTTTTTGAATACGCATTAATAAGTTTTCTTCAGAATAATACTGGCTAAATTTTATAAGTAGCAACTCTTGAAAAACCTGCATGCATGTTAACAATATAACTTATTACAAATGTTACTAAAGCTAGACAATATCCATTACAACATATGCATGCAGCTAGAAGACATCGGCGAAATGAACTCAGGGCAACTGTCCGTTCTCAGCCGGACCGCCCATATCTCCGCCACCAGCATCACCACTACCAAACCCGAGGCGGCGCCAATCCCGGCACCAATACCTGCATTACCCAACCCAGTGTTACCCGTTCCAATCCCGCCACCCATGCCAATGCTCCGCCCCAACCCACCACCACCATACCCTTGATCTCCGCCAAGGCCGCCAGCGCTACCATCCACACCTCCGTTTCCAACCCAATACCGCCTCTCGCCCCGCCACCTCCATACACTCCACCACCACCAAACCCTTGACCAAGCCCACCCGGTCCACCACCATCACCACCTGGTCCACCAAGCCCACCAAGTGCACCAGGACCAGTACCGATATTCCCGCCAATGCCACCGGCTACTCCGGTGTTCATTCCTGGAATCGCTCCACCAAGGAGCCCACCGTGACCCATGTTGGCTCCTGCTCCGACACCAAAGCTTCCAGATAAAGCACTTGCTTCCACCGCCTTGTCGGGAACCGTAGCTAGCTCCCTGGCGGAGATGACGCCGGAAACAAGAGCAACGGTGATCATAAAGTAGAGAAATTTAGTAGTGAAAGATGACATTTTTCTAAGTAATGATTCTGGGAAAGAGGTGAAGATGGTTTTATAGAGGAGCTTGATGCTGCATGCATGAGCATTGAATGATGGTTGATTTATAACGTCGTTGTCACAATATTTAATTTACACTGTTCACTAAATTGTCTTAGTTTGATAAATAAATTATATTACTAGAAGTTAATTAATAATTACACATTTTGATTTTTGACTACAGATTTTGATTTTCATTTCAGTCTTTTCACCATTTTGGCTCTTTAGAATTGTTAAGGAATAGTGAAATACTATCAATAATTTCAATCAATTCATGCAAAAATATATTAAAAATCAAAATGCAAAAATATATTAAAAATCAAAATCGTGTGAGAACCCCTTTTGATGAAGTATCCTCAAGGTGTAAAAGTCACCATGAGATGTTGAAACAAAATTTTGCCTGTTACTCAATATCGGGCATAGGTATGAAAAGTAATAAAGATAGTGTTTTCCATACGCATTTTCTAGTTCCACTACTTGGATTGTCTAGTGACTCTGTTAATTATCGCCCATGAGATTGGAGATTAGTGATACTGATGATTGCATCTTACAAAAATAAATAAAATGAGTTTGAATCTTACAAGTGAAAGATTCGATAATGTTGTTTATGAGTAACTACAATTGTTGTTGAAGAAAAAAAGAGTTTCTCATTAAATTGTATTTTAGTATTTACAACTCCTAAGAGCTTTATTGAAAAAAGAGAGAACATGATCACCCTAATAAAACTTTTTATTCATATTCATTTATGCTAACCCTGTGATCTTGAAAAATATATAAAAAGGAAATGAAATAATCAGATGAATTCTACTCGTTTTAACTTTGCATAAAGCATTAAATGTTTTGATTTCGACTCGTGCAGTTTGTCAATTTTCTCATATATTGATAGTTGTGACTTATATTTTTTAGAATAGTCTTAGTATCTTATTAATCATCTATACTTACACATTGTAAGATTCAAACGCTTGACCTATTAGATAGAGAAGAAAACATATTATCATCAGGATGTCTCTCGGTGACATTGCCACGTATATGTAACCAACACACTAACACTAATCAAGCTATACAATTTGAGGTAAATAATTTAATGGCCTCTGAATACAATCTTCACAAAGGGAAAAAGAGAGTTAAATGTGATGACAAATCAATGGTACAAAAGGGTTTTGCATGTCAGTCTTGATTTTACTTCTTCCATAATCAATAGTCTCTGACTCTGTGTGTTCATGAATGGTGTATTTGTGGGCTACATAAATGAGCCTAAACTCATTTAATTTGGGAAAGTTATTTGAACACACATTTGTGTATAAATTAAAGAAAAACATTCCCAAGACATCTAGTGAACAAACATCAAGTAACTTTATGTTTGCTTTCAAAAATTCCATATTACTTTTAAAAAGTTAGCTCCTTAATCCTTATCAAGTGCGGACCCACCTAGTTTTTTCAAAAGGTCACCTAAATTTCGATATTCAGATTCTGAATCAATTTATGTAAGAACCCCTTTTACTAACATGAACACAATTTTAGTTTTGGTTCGTGTTACAACAATTGTCTATAGGGTCATCGTTTGAAAAACTAAGATATCACTCAACTTTTTATATTACAAGGTATAAAGTACACAATCTTTAATAAAGTATAACTAACATCGTTGATTTTTATTTCTTTCTTCTTTACATCATGATCATGTATCATTTAAAGAATTAATATCGAAATTACGATGTGGAAATGATATTATAAGCCATCAAAATACCAGGTAAGATGGTTAACTCTTGAATTCAAAGTATTAAGAACTGAACTTGGAAAACATTTTTATGGATTAATATTATTGTTAGCTAAGCACCCTTACCAAAGGGCCGTTTGGCTAGTGGTAGTCAATTGTTTAAAATGATGCTCATGCTCAAGAGATCGAGGGTTTAAGTCACTTGGTAGACAATGGTGCAAATAAGAAGTAGAATAAGTTGGTAATTTAAAAAATAATTAAGCAAACGGTTATATTATCCTTTATAAAGTGGTTTTGACATATTAAAAAAGGCGTTGTGAAATTCATTTCTTTTGGTTAAATGTGTTTGTTCTAAAAATTAATGTAAAATTGAAAGGCAAAAATACTCAAACAAAAACCATAGGTTGGTTTGATTTTGTAACATTTAACATTTCTTTATTTTTTCCACAAGTTCCATCTTAATTTGTGATCATGTGTAAATACTAAAATTATTTTTAAATTTTATAGAGGTAAACACTTGTATTTAAGTAATTAAAATAAAATGTAAGTGGAAGATAAAAAAAGGGATTGAATCATTCTCATCTAAACATAGTTTCCTTTTATCAATAGCCTCATGTTTAAACTTTCCTAGATAAACAATTTCGATGATCATTATCATTAAGAAAGAAATATAAATCTAAACATCGTTTTCTAATATTTAAGGCAAACCCCACTTTTACATTCTTACATATCACTTTAATTAATACATGAGCAACAAAATTATTAGAAAGTAACCCTCAATCCACCTCATAAATATAAGCTAGCAAAATTTGATATATTATGTCTTTAAAGATAATATTCACTTTTATTTTAAGAAAAAAAAATACATGTTAAAGACAACAAGTTAAGTTGCTCTAAGCTACATGATAGCCTCACTAAAAGCTCAAATCGAGTTGATCTTAAATGATTTCCAATGCTTTTAATTTGGATTAATTGTAATTATAACCGGGTTACCCCAAACAGGTAATTACCTAGACAACTTAAATGTTGAAAATATTTTTAATATTACTTTGAGTAACATGCTACTGGATAATTAACTGCTATGGGATTTTTTTAATCATGATGTTGTTTTAAGTTAGGGGCTCATGTGCGGATAGCCTAAGCATTGTCATATATTTTACTTTCGTTTGGTAAAAGAAAACGAAAAGGTATCGTATTTGCTATGGATTTTTCCTAATTGGTCGCAAAACCTTTCAATATCCATAGCTAGGTTCATAGCATAATATATCATGGGGGTTTTGAACTTTTGGAAAGAACAAAGTTGATGAATCGTCCAAGTATCTTTTCAATCTTTCAATAATAACAAGTTGTTATAAATCAATACTCAGATAATATGATTTTTATGTGTGTGTTTGTATGATTGAATGCTAGAAATGAATGATAATAACTGCTTGTTTGATGATTGTTCAAAAAACTTACAAAGGATTAGAGTATACGGCTATTTATAGCCAACAAAAATACTCTTATGTAAACAAAATACGTAATAATCCTATTTTATAAGCTATCAGTGTGGATGATGTCTTGTCCGCTGGGATGTTAAGTCGTCCGCTGTGGATCTTGAATTACTTGTCCGCTGTGCACGGATGCTGTCCGTAGAGGTGTGCAAAAAAAACCGGTTTGAAAACCTGTTCGGGAAAAAAAAAAAAAACGAAACCGGTTTGGGGCCAAACCGGTTTCAAACGGCCCAACCCCGACGGTTTTGGTTCGTTTTTGAAGTGCCATTAATCAAAACCGGTTTCTAAACCGGTCCGGTTTCAAAACGGTTCTCAAATCGGTTTACAACCTCACAAACCGGTTTCAAACCCTCGGTTCACAACCGTTCTTAACCGTATCCCAAACCGGTTTTTTCAAACGGTTTCAAACTAACCTGTATAATGGCTTTATAGCCGTTTTTTTGGCCGTTTGAGGTCTTTTTTGAACTTTTTTGTGGTTTTTTTTATCATTATACCCTCATTAGGTTAGTATATATGTATTGGATGTTTTGGTTGAATCACAACAACTTAAACACTCTTTACTCTCAAAATCACAAAAAACACTCAATACTTTTTTTCTCTTAGAAAAAACTCTCTCAAAACTCTCTCAGATGACTTCATCAAGTACTCAATCATCCGTTGGTTGTGATGCGTCTTCAAACAATGTGGTGGTAGCAATCTTCCTACGAATAGGAACCCCGAAATATGGTGCAATTACGATTTATGTCAAATGGCTAGCGGTCCGAACAAGGCTCGTTGTAAGTTTTGCCATAAGTTTTTCAAAAAAGATACAAACACAACGTTGAAAAACCCACATTGCGCTTAAATAACCATACAAGTATGCAACGAACGAACCGGAGAACGACTAGTCGACTAGGCTAAATGTTTAGTTTTTAAAAAACTATTATTTAAACTTCTATATTGTTTGAATTGTTTATATGTTTTATATACTATATATTTCACTTTCATTATATATCTCACTTTGACACGTTAAGTCATATTGATTAACAAGTAACGTATGATATAATAATTTAACATTAAACAAAATATGATATTAATAACAAATTAATAACAATAATAATCACAACAAGTAACAACAATAATAATAATAAGAATAACCATCACCACCATGATATTAATAACAATATTAATAACAATAATACTCACAACTTTCATTTTATTGATTTTGATTTAATTAATATAAATATGATTATATATTTTTATATATGTTAACATTTTTTTTTTTTTAAATTAAGTATAAGTTTTATTAATATAAATATGATTATATATCTTTCATATCTTAACATTATTATATTATGAATAACACAAAAAAAAACCAAACCGGTTTGGGCCCAATCCGGTTTCCAAACCGGCCCAAACCGGTTTCATAGGATTGGGTTTTTTCAACCACTGAACCGGTTTATAACCGAACCGGTTTTGACTTGGGTTGACCAAACCGGTTTCGGTTTGGACCCCAAACCGGTTTTCAAGAAAAACAAAATGTACACCACTAGTGTCCGTTGTGAACACTTTTGTTATTGTTTGTTGGTGTTATCCGTTGTAAAATGTTCATCAGCTGTGAGATTATTCATCCGCTGACAGTACTTGGACTTCATTCTTCATCCGCTATGACTTGTACTTCATCCACTGTGGAGATCACTTCATCCGTTGTAGACAGTTAGCAAAATTTCTTTTATCTACAAAATCTGAAAAAGAAATTAAACAATAATTAGTGTTTGATATGTATGGTTAATTTGTGTATATTAAGAAATGGCTGTTTGAATGTTAGAACACATTTTGATTGATTACGGCGGTCTTTATCTTTTAATGTATTTGTTGAGTCCAACATATCAAAACTTGTAGTAAAATCTGTAATGGTGTGGGTAGGATGTATGTGTATGTGTATACATATAATGTATACTTGTACATGCTATATAACGTATATGTATATGTATATGTATATGTATATGTATATGTATGTAATGTATATGTATATTGTATTATATGTATATGTATATGTATATGTAGTATGTAGGAAGAGTTCAATGTTGGAATACGTTAATGAAGACTATCCAAAATCAAAGAAATTAACGTTAATTAGGAGTCAAAATAGAAAAGTCAAAACAGAAAAGTTAACTGATATAAATTAGCGGAAAATAAAGGGTTAATTATGTTAGTTATAGTAGTTGTTAAGCGCCTATTGTATGGGTATAAATACCCA